>BPTQ01000009.1:64069265-64237746 GCA_019973895.1 Chrysanthemum seticuspe
TTGTTAGGCAGCCTACTGCGTTTATATCCGAAAGACCAAAATTTTCAAAAACACGGTTTGCCTCCCAAGTTGATGAGAAACAAGTTTTGTCAAAACCAGTCACTTCACCTGAGTTGCCTAAGAATTATGCTTCTCGTTCCTCTAAACCTCAACAAGCATCTACTTCTACTCCCAGCACCTCTAGGATTAGTTCGAAAACAGTGTCAAAATCAAGCATTAAAACCCATAATTCATATGATATTAATGACTTGTGTAAGAACTATTATCTAGAAAAAGCTAGAAAAAAGGCACAGATTCGAAAAGACGGAATTTTAGGTGCAAGACCTAGGGTGATGAATTCTACGAGATTTCAAGGCACTGCTAGTAGTTGTAAACCACTACCTAGGAACACTCAAAAGACTAGGGATTGGCGTGCAACTAAGAGTAGTTATTTGCATAAGAATGCTAAGCATGTAGAAAACAAAACTAGAAATTCTGAGTCTTTTCCACATAAGAAACAGTTTCCTAATTCACATGCCAAGGTACTATCCACTAAGACCACTAACGCGACTAAGGTTCAACATGTTGTGAAACAATACAAACCAAAAACTTCGCCTAGATGGATACCAACTGCTAAATCTTTGGAAACTAGGATCAAGGATAAGTCTTCCACTGTGCATAAGAAGCCTTACAATCCTAGACCTTGCCATAAGTGGATACCGTCTGGTAGAATGTTTAAGGATGCTGGACTTAGGTGGATTCCTACCGGAAAGCTGTTTTCTGATGAAAAAATCAAGGTTGACCGTGAAACCCCAAAGAGTTTGGATACTAATGTCACTAACCCATATATATGCAATCAAGCTTGTAATGTTAGTACAGGTACTCCTTGCTCAGTTGCAGATACTTCGATCCTTCAATACATGGACTGGCTTAAAGTATGGATTACAAATGGATTGATATCTCATAATTCACGGGTTCTAGTTACTCAACATTGATATTCAATCGGCTATGACGTCTGTTCACTTCAGTTCAGGCCTCGTACTCTAAAGAAAAGAAAAGTGTACGTTTCAGTGCGCTTTATCTTTGAAAGAAGAGAAATCTTCTTATGACGTCTGTTCACATCAGTTCAGGCCTCGTACTCCAAAGAAAAGAAATGTGTATGTTTCAGTGCGCATTATCTTCCGAAGAAGAGAAATCTTCTTATGACGTTTGAATACTTCAGTTCAAACCTCGTTCTCTAAAGAAAAGAAATGTGTACGCTTCAGTGCGCATTATCTTCGGAAGAAGAGAAATCTTCTTATTATGACCATTCTCATCAACATGCTACATACTTTTTCCATGCGCTTCAGTCATCAAGTGAACCGGGCTACCACTGATTGTTTTCTCCACTTGCTCGATTATAATGAAGATGGCGACATCATGTGCAGATTTTGCGGGAGAGAAGTGTGAATAGAACATTCGGATGATTTTCACTTATTTGGTCAAGAATGGCATCTCCGTATGCAATTCTTGAGGGGGAGAAGAAGTGTGAATTTTTGGCATGATTGATTAATATTTGAGAATATATGGTTAAACGGCTCCTAACTCATGTAAGAACCGAGCTTCTTCTTATCGGATCATCTTTACATGGAGTTTCTTCTTAAGAGCCGTTAGTTGACATCTTCACAAGCTGATATGAGGTTATTGACAAAGTGCTTCCGGTTAATGCTTCACGTATACATCAACATGATGATTCCGAACAATCTCTCTGTTCTTGTTTGATGTGATTGGTAGTTTGGTGTTACCATCTTGTGTGTTCGTTGCGGCCTGATTGCTGATTTCCTTGATGAACATCTTTCTGTTCTTGTTTGATTGGGAGGGATTTTAGTTAAGAGGATTTGCAAGATGTAAGTTGATTGGGATGCTTTTTGGTGATGTTCTTGTTTTTGGTGAGTTGAAGATGTTAACTTTCTATTCCCCAACTGGACAATCTTGAAGAAGGTCGAGTCTACAGTCGGTTCTACATTTTCTGCTACATGTTAGAAGACTAAAGACGAGTTGCATTTAACGATCTAAAGACTTCTTCTTAATCTGGGCATTTATCAAACAGATTGTCGGTTTAGGGGAGAGCACTAATTGGGGGAGAGTGATATGTCGAATTTAATCCCCAGTTAGACTTGCTCACATTCTGCAGCAAGTTGATTCTCACAAATACATATGAGCTAATGATGTTCTTCTCAAATGATTTCTAGTACACGGGCTTACAATGAGTTGCTGATTCTGAAGTATCAAAACCAGCAAGGGGGAAGGAGACAAGCATCTAAACGCGAGTAAACTTGATGAACTTAATACTTCTAAGTAATTGAAGATATCCCGGGAAGACAAATGTTATTACTGCAGAGAAACTCAAGGTTTGACTCATGGCGAGTAAACTTGATGGACTTAATACTTCTAAGTGATTGAAGTTATCCCGGGAAAACAAATGTCATGACCGCAGAGAAACTCAAGGTTTTACTCATCAAAGCGTTTAGTGTTCTTATTTCAACTATGTGGGGGAAGAGATGTTAGAGAATGTTTCTGAAGATATAAGAGGTACATTGGTGTGTGATGATCTCGATGTTATCGCAATCATCAGGGGAGAGAGAATTGTGTACACTGGGGATGCTTAGCCGTTTTACTTGAGGGCTTAATCTGTGATTCAGAGATATAATCACTTATTCTGGTGTTGACATCCACAGAGATTGTCACCCGCAGAGATAATCAGTGATTCGGCCTGCTTCTTCAATGTTATCGGTTGTTCTCTCTTTGGGGAATGTGTGTACTTCGGGTCCTTGAGCTTCATACACGATCATCAGGGAAGAAAGCCATTGTTTACCACAAACATTGGGGAGGTGTTTTCCTTCCGGGCATGATGTGTATTCGGGAGAGTTCTTAGATATTGGTGTACTTCGGGTTCTTGAGCTTCATACACATTCATCAGGGACGAAAGATGTGAACATTGGGGAGTTGTTCTTCATTACCCTCATGATGTGTATTCGGGAGAGTTCTTGAGCATTATGCAAAGAGACTGACTGCATTAATTCAACTACTAGGGGGAATTGTTCTCTTGACACCTTTTGGAATGGATCGCTTCAGACGTCAGTTGAAAAGGAAATTTGAGAAGATTTTTTATGTGTGGGATGATACGATGCTGTTCTTCTTGTTGATGATATAACCTCGAACGAAGAATCACGGTGATTATTCTTGAAAGGAGCAGCGGGATTTATGATAATGGTGTGCTTCTCGGTGCACCTGGCTAAGGCAAGCTTGAAATAGAGCTTCGAATCTGCTCAGCTATAGGATTCTCGGTTTGGGGGGAAGCTGCCAAAGTCTCACTTTCAGATGGTTCAATTTCTTTCTTCAATGCAAGAGCCTCGAAAGCTTTGGTGGTGAAAGTTTTAGGGATGATGACTTCTATCTTCTACAACGGGGCTGCTTGATATCCTTATCTCGGTACTCGTATCATCATCTTCTTAAACTATATCATCTACTCTATCCTTGTAAATATTTATTCGAAAAAACCAAATACAAAAATATAAAACCAACAAAAAGAAATAGAAAAATATAAAACCAACAAAAAGAAAATAGAAAATTATAAAACCTTCAAAAACCCATAAAAATCAGAAAATTTCAAAAAATACCAAAAATATGTTTTTCTATGACATGTCTTCTGGTATCGATAACATCTACGGTCTTAGAAATGTCATTCAATAATGGCACGGGACCATAGATGAAGTTCGAGCAGGAGGTGTAAATATTTCTTTCTAAACATGTCACAAATCTAATGGCTTGCAGTTACTTCTGACTGTAACCCGTGCTTAAACCATGGCTTGCTATTATTTCAGATAGCAACCCGTTCTTTAAAGGAAGGAAAGTGCTGCGCTAAATATAATTTTCAAATATTTCGTGCACTTTTCCTAAAACAAAACAAGGAAAGTATGTCGAAGGACTGCTGTTCCTACACAAATGTTTTTCCGTCTATAATTCTTCAGAAAAATATTTGTTGTTTTCTAAAATGGTGGAAAGGGAGTTGCTTGAAAATTAATCAGTTTCAGAGTTTTTAGTAAAAATTGAAAAAAACTCAATCAATGACTTCAGCGCTTTTAAACCTTTTCAGAAAAATGAGTCATTGATTGAGGGGGAGAATGTTTTCAAATCTATATCATCTAACGAGCTTTTTTAATTATCCTATGTGCTTAATTAAAAATGATATTTGCCTGTGTCGAAGGACTAGGAAATTAGGATATGATTGTTAGGTTTAGATGATTAGAGTTTGAGAAACACATAAACCCCATACATTTATATGATCTGATTGATATGTTGAATTGACTTGAATTAGTCGATTGTTGTTTGGGTGATGTCGACCACCATATATCTGTATGTGTGTTCACTAACGTATGCAGGTATATTGGTATAAAAGAATGTTCCCGATCCGGATCCCACAATTGAAGATGATTGGATGCCGAAAGGAAAGGGTAACTATTTCTTGGGTTGACAGATGAAGAAACGGAGCTTAATTGGACTTCTATGGAGAGTTGGCATAAATGCAACGTAAGAGGTCTCACTGCATCAGCAGATGGTTTTCTTCTAATTGAGTGAAGAAACGGAGCTTAATTTGACCTCAGTTGGCATTCAAAATGCAACGTAAGAAGAAGTCTCACTGCATCTGCAGACGGTTTTTCTTCCATGCCCTACAGCAACAACAGAAGCTTCTCAACCACCCATCGTATCTTTGTGCAGGATAATTTTGATTATACCATTATCTTTTAACAATTTTTATCTAAGATTGTTTTGAAAAATGGAAAAATATGTGTTTTGAAAATAAATTGGACTAAATTTTGAAAATCACCGGACTTCATGTTATCAAAACCTAAGTCACTCAATTATTGACTTCTGTCATGGATTGAGGGGGAGAGTGATTTTAAATAAATTATTTTCAAACAATATTGCTTCATAAAAGTCCGTTTGTACGCTAAAATGTGGTGATCTAAAGATTTAATGTTATGTCATGGTATGGTTTTCTTTAAAACTCAAAGATCTGTCAAAATGAAATTTTTTTCTGTTCTTGTTTGATTGTGAAATTGTTTTATTTTACTTAAAGATCTCTTAAAAACTATCATACCTGACACTAACAATCTTTAATGTCTAAATCTGGTCCTTATCTATCATTTTTCAAAATTGAATCTTGCCACGTCTTTCCCCAAATTTTTCTAAATGATTTAAATCGTTTGGGATCTCTAATCTCAAATGGTTTAAAATTTCTGATCGGGGTAGAGATCGTGATTTAAATCTCTTATCTGTTTAAATGGAATTGGTTTTAGTCCTTTATAGGCACTCCTGCCTCCATGTGCCAAACGATTTTAATATACATAATGCACATGTTGAGGAGGAGGATTTATCCAAAAACATGATGAGTATTTAAACCAGGCCACATATTCTCCCATGTTTTCTAAACCTTATTAAATCACTTGGGATCCAAAATCTCAAAGGGTTTGATATTTTTGATCGGGGGAGAATTTGTGATTTAATATGAAATTTGATAAATGATGATAGTTTTGATTTAATTGTGCACGCTGCTCGCTCATATGTGCTAAACGCTTTCGAATCTTGAAGCAAATATTGAGGGGGAGCAAATAAACTATCGAGGTACGAAAGCTTGTTAAAGTGATTTATAAAGTACCTTGATTGAGTTTTCAAATGGTTTCTTAATGGCTCTTGTGATTGTGGATGTGCTTTAACTCTTGCCTCTATGTGATAAAATGTTTTCAAATATCCTATGCACATATTGAGGGGGAGAATTTACCAAGAAAATCAAATGGCTTTTTCTATGAAAATTGTGATCATGAAATTATTTCAAAGAAATTATTTCAAAGAACTCTTGCCTCCATGTGCTCAACAATTTCAAATCATATGCATATGTTGAGGGAGAGCATTTTCTAAATGATCAAAACTATTAAGGTACAAAATGCTTTGATCTCGTATCACAAGTACCTTGATTGGTTTTCCAAATGATTTTTCAATTGGTTTCGAGAAGGAATGAACAATACCAAAAGACCGACCAAATTTACTTTATGCATGGAGTTATAAGGATGGTTAGGTTAGGTATTTGTTCCCACGATCCGCCAGAACCGGAGGGATCTACCCATGGACAATCCACTAGATAGTGTAGAGTCCTTAGGTATATTGAAAAAAGGAGAAAAATGAGAATATGGGAAGAGTGCGGACTGAGACAGAGCTAGTACTGGAATAAACCCAACAAGGTTCTAGTTATGAAGTCTCGGTAAGCACTGAAGGGGTTGAAGAATGAAAAAGAACTGAATGTGAAAAAGGGTGAAAAGAAATAGCCCTCCATCAATTCAACCTTAGGGCAGATACCGGGTTCAATTCATATGCTACTGGTGGTTACTAAGGTAACACTGGTATTGAAGACAAGACATCATGGACCCAGTGATGCACTGAACTAAACTTCCCAAACCACTCAAGTTCCTCTTAAAAGGGCTTGTTTCATTCTCACGGGGAACCGACATAATCTATCGACTTTCTCTTAGAGATTGTTGATATTGAAGAAGGAGACCCTCTCCCTAGTCTCCGACACAGGAACCAAAAAATGCACGATTGAGTCTAGAGCCAAGAGATCATCCACAATATCTCGTTAGGACACTATATTAATGAAGACTTGCTGTTTCACACAATGTGGAAAGTAAGATTATATATTAAGAGTCCTACGCATTATCCTTGTGGTATTGCCAGAACATCTGAGTGATATGTAAAAGTATTCACGATGAAGATGGAAATCTTTCTAGAGCCAACATCAAGCAAGCTCTTGGTGGGTGACATGTGAGATCTTCTCGTAAGATCAAACTTGTGACAACTGGATAGAAACAATGGGGAGATTCACTCGTGAATCAACCTTGGTCCAGGAAATGAATTGACGAATACTTTTGGAAAAACCGTTCAATGTGCAAACCTTCTTTTCTCTAGCACGTCGAATGTGTACTTATGTTTTCAAATTCAAAAAGTATCTCTGATTGAAAAATACTTTTAGAAAAACCGTTCGATGTGCGAATCTCTTCTTTTCGCTAGCATGTCGAATGTGTACTCATTCTCTAATACAAAAAGTATTTTGATTGAAAATTGATCTTTCTCATAAAACCTTCGTCGTATTGCAAAACTCTTTCTTCAAGCAATACGCAATTGTTTTTCAAATCATTTTTCATCAATCAGTGAATCTCAATTTGCTGGTTCACTCACTCCGTGTTGTCTTCTTTGAGACGTTCCGGTTTGAGAACAGCTAGAACAGCTGCGAAACCCTGTCAAGGAGATTCTTAGGAATCCTACCTGATCACAGGCAGTACTTGTACTGATCAACGGGGAACCGTGGGCCGTGTACCTCAATTCAACGAAAGTGATCAAAGACACTTTCGTGCGCTTTATTGCTAACTGTCGTATGCAGGTACACCCCGACGATTGCAGCTGATCAGAATTGAGGAGTCAATCCAAAGCCGCATGTTCACAGCAACCACACTTAATTTGAAGTAATCATGACTGGTGCATATCTACATAACCTGGCTCTGATATTTCATACTATGCTTATGCTTCGCTGCTGCAAATATCATGAACCAGTAAGGCTTCCGCTACTCTGATGGAAAGATGTCATGATTCAAAAGTGTGAGCATGTCGGTCCGAAAGTCACAACTTCACATGATGGCAACACAATAAAGGGTGATCCATAGATTTAATGTGGCTGATGATCTCAATGAAAGCTCGAAGATCATCAAAGATGTGGATCAGTTAAAGGCCTCCACTGAAAGTACTAAGCACTCGGACTTTGAAGTATCACTGCTAAAGCACAAATGATGCGGAAGTTGAAGAATTTAAGTCTACGAGCTCAAGACTGAAGATTAAATAGAATGCTAGGATTCGAAATGTAAAACATGGGGTGACCTCCCTTAGGGGGAGATTGTTAGGAATTAGAAATTCCATAGTGAAGTGTTGGTCACCACATATATAATCTAGCATAGTTTAGCTCGTAGACATTACGTTATTTACTAGTTATTTAGTTAGCTATTTAGTTTAGAGCAACACCGTGGAGGAAGGACGGGTCTTTACCCACTGTATACCTGATCCACAGGCCGATAGGAGGTCGTTATGTTTGTAACTATAAATACCCTCTACCTCCCAAGGTAGAGGGTTGGACCTTTCATTCATCTTAATCTAACCTTCTATGTTTTCTTTCACTTTCTCTCTCTAGAAAGGCTCCCACTTTCTCTCTCTAAAACCTCTAAATAATTCGACCATATTATTGTTTGTTATGTGTTTATGAAATCCAATATCTAACAGTAGGACAACCTAGGGATGAAAAAAAGTCATTCCAAAATAATCGAGATGACAAGAAAGGTAAAAGCGATAGGAAATGTTTTAGATGTAGAGATCCAAATCATCTCATTGGAGAATGTTTTAAGCCACCAAGAACCAAGAACCAAAGGGCATTTGTAGGCGGTTCTTGGAGTGATAGCGATGAGGAAGATGAGGAAAAACCAAATTATGAAACATGTCTTATGGCTCAAGCGTCAAATGAGGTACATTCTGATGCTTCTTATTATAGCGATGATAATTCTTCGATAGATGATAATAAAATTTATGATGAATATAATAGATTATGTGAAGTAACATCAAAAATCATATCTAAGAATAAGATGCTGAAGACAGTTATAACTAGTTTTGAAATTCAAGTTCTTGAGCTAAAATAATAACTTAACAAACTTGAGAAAAATAAAGATGTCGATGTTGGATGTACATCATGTCAAAATCTTCGAGTTGAAAATGAAGAACTTAGAAAGAACACTCTTAAAATGTCTAAGTTTGAAAAAAGGGACTCAATCACTTAATGAAATGTTAAGTAGTTTAAAATTTGGTTGTGATAAAACAGGATTAGGATTTAATTTAAGTGAAGCGTCAACAAGTGAAACAAAATAAGTCAAATTCGCAAAATCTGTAGAAACTAACTTAGCAGTAAGGTACAAACGGTACCATGAAATTTAATGGTACCGTATTACCGTCAGTCGAGACAGACAGCTCAGTTTTGAATTTGAAAAATAATTAGAGTCCTAAACCAAAACATTTAGAAGTTTACAATGTCAAACTACCTATTGCTAGCAAAGAGGAAGTTAAATATTTTTACAAACTATCTTTAAAACCCGAACTTGGATTTGTAAAACCCAAAACTAGAAAAAAACTCGTCCACCTAGGAGAACAAATAATCCTAAACCTCGATCTAGAACATTGTTGTAACGACCCGAAATGTGAGCTAATATAAATATATACTCTCTTTTATTTTAGATATAGTTTTAAATGTTACATGACATTGCCCATGATATTTCTTAAGTGTAGTTAGTTTTAATATCAACCATAGTCAAATAGGTACTAGTCCAAGTAGTTAAAGGGCTAATCATGGTCAAATCTATGTTACTTTGGTTTTAAGAAATTAGCTAGTGTCAATTGAGATAAAATCTCATTCTAACAGCTACAAACACGTGTACATTATATGTATTTAGTCTAGAACATGTTTTAAGAATCTTAGTCAAACAAAAGCAAGAAGAAAGATTGTTGGTGAATTAGAATAAAGGCTTAAGTGATGCAAGTGTTGTAGTCTATCTTTAACCCAAGTGAAGTAAGTAGCTATATTTCATATTCATTAACCATTGATATTGCTAGTATATTATGAACACCCTAATATGTCGAAGTGGGTTTCACTTAGAAATCGATGCTATAAACTTAAACTAATGTTTTGGAGGTTTGGAAAGTGATTGTGATATAACCTAAGTTATCTTTAAAATTGGATGATTTTATTATTAGAAAGAAAGGTTTAGAGTTATGTTTAAAAGTATGCAATCAAGGTGTTTGATGAAAGTTGCAAGTAAAAATGATAAATTTGTAAAAAAAAAGGTGGTGTATTTTGATGTTCAAAATGTTCAACACAATACAGAAAGTGTTGGATTTATTAAAGTTTACAAGATTGTGAACATTATAGATATCAAGTACCCATCAAGTATATAGCTTTCTTTGTGTAGTATGTAAATTGTGTATGTTTATGTGTTTAGGTGCTCAAGACTAGCTAGTTATTCAAGTGAATTTGAAAACGCGTTAAAAGGTGGCATAGATGAACTGGCATGTTGAGCAAGTTTTATGTTGGGCATTTACCTTATTACGTGTTATACGACCATTTTATATAGTCAAGTGTTTATGTGGCATAGATGAACTGGCATGTTGAGCAAGTTTTATGTTGGGCAAGACTAGTATAAGTGATAGTGAAGTATCACTCATTCACTTATGTAGTTATAAATGGCATGTTTATATTAGTTAAGGATCCTTAGAGAGCAAGTATTATTTATGCCATGTAGTTCATGTTTAACGCTCTTATTCACTAAGTTTTATACTTACGGTTTCATGTTAACATGTTTTTAGGTGATGGAAGTGGGTCAAGGCGGGACTTAGGCAAGATGTCAATTAGCAGCTAGTGGCTTGACTTTTCAGGTGTGGTAGCAAGCCGTCTTTTGAACCATTTATGATATGAACTATGAAACAACCTCTTTTGTATGCAACATAGTAGTTGCATAGATTGTAATTATGTGTCTGTAAAGTGTAGTCAAAACAAGTCTTTTGAGTAGTTACGTGTCACGTTTATGTAAGGTCAAGATACTAGTTTTGGTTATCAAATGCAAGGTCATGTTATGATCATATGTCTACTTGGTTAAGAGATTTTGTAAAACATCAGGTTATGTATAAAACAGTTTATAGCAGGTATTTGTATATTAGTAATGAAAAGTATTTTAGCTATAGTTAAAGTATCATGTGGCCTGGTCCTTGCTTCAAGTCATAATTTACAGGTCTTTGTTTTAATTGTGGTCATGGTTGTAGTAAAGGAAAAGAATGCGCAGGTCTACGGTTTATGGTATAAAATAGATGAAGTACATGTATCAAGTTGGTCTTAAATCATGAGTATGTCCCTTTACAAAGTCAAGTCTTTTTCATGAAATTCAAATAGGTATCTTTTTAAAGTCGAGCATTTTTAATGTCTTCCGTTGCGTAAATAGGTAATAATAAATTTTTTTTTAAAAAAAAAAAAAAAAAAAAAAAAAAAAAAAAAAAGATGCGGTTGTTTCAAATTTCAACCTAGAAGTACTTTTAGAAGGCAAAGTTATCCAAATAACTATCCCGTAACTTGGAATAACTTCCAACAACGAAGTTACTTGCCTTGGGAATTTTATCCTCCATTTCAACATCCAAATAAAATGCAACAAATGCATGGGATGTTAAACGTGAACAACTTTGGACCCATGAGATATTGGGGACCAAATGTTTGAGTTGTTGTCTTATTTAATAAATATGCTTTGGAATCCACTTGTAGCCTGATGAATAGGTCAAAGATAGTGGATAAATTAATCACATGATGGGAAATCAATGTCTATTCTCATCTTACAAAGCATAAAACGGAGATAACATTACATTTAGTAGTAAATTAAAAGGGAACATCATAGGCAAAGGTACGATCACTCACAACTCCCTTACCATTGAAAATGTTGAGCATGTAGATAACTTAGAATTTAACTTGCTTAGTATTAGTCAAATATGTGATAATAAGTGTAAGGTAATATTTTTCGAAGAGGGTAGTGAGATTACTAAGGAAGGTAAGACCATAGGTAGAGGATCTAGGAAAAATGGCTTGTATGTGATGAAAATAGGAAATAAGCCAAAAGACAAACTTTGCGTAGCAACCATATATGAAATTATACACTTTGGCATAGGATACTAGGTCACGTAAATATGTGTTTGATACAATATTTGGTGTCTAAGGATTTAGTTAGAAACCTACCAAATCTTAAGTTTGACAAAAACTTTTGTGACGCTTTGAAATTGGAAAACAAGCCCATGCTAGTCACAAAGCTAAGAATTTAGTCTCGACCTCAAGATGCCTAGAACACCTACACATGGACTTGTTCGGTCCATCTGCCGTACGGAGTTACGGAGGAAATTTATATACCTTAGTTATAGTAGATGACTATTCTAGGTATACTTGGACAAGGATTTCTTAAGAATAAGACGGAATCTTTCGAGCAATTCAAAGTTTTCAGTAAGAAAGTCCAAAATCAAGATGTCTAATAGTTTCCATTAGAACGGATCATGGTCAGGATTTTGATAATGTAGCGCAATTCGGAGTATATTGTGATGCTAATGGTATTACACACAATTTCTCGGCTCCGCGCACTCCACAATCAAATCGTATAGTTGAGAGAAAAAATCGTACTCTACAAGAGATGAGTAGAAAAATGTTAAACGAACCATCCGTACCTCAAAAGTTTTAGCGTAACTGATAAGGATTTAAAACGTACACTTTAAGGGGTCATTTAAGCCCTTAATCGCCCACTTTTATATCCGTTACTGCTTAATTTTGTTCCTTTTCACTTTTTAGGTCTCTTGGAAGCAAAATGCTGGAATGATGCATATTTGGATGAAAAGGAGTGAAAACATGAAGAAAATGGCAAAGTCAATATCGAAGCTACTCAAGCTGGTGAAACTGATGCTGACAGGGTCTCATCTAAAGGACGAAGCCGTCCTTCTCTACGGATTTAATTAAAATACACCTGATGACTCAGTAGACTTTTTGCTCAAATACACCTGACGGCGTCAGGATTTGAAGAGGAAGGGCGTCACTAAGACTTTTCATCTCAGACTGTCCAGATCCATAATCAGACGACGTCCCTGCTGAAGCCCGACGGCGTCACAACTACAACGTGACGTTGTCCCAATGATAACTTGGCCAAGACGAAAACCCTAATGACGGCGATCTGACGGCGTCCCACCTATAAGGCGATGCCGTCGCAAGTGTAAATCTATATATAGAATTTGATTTTTCAGTATTTTAAGGAGGTAGACTTGTGGAGTAAAAACCCTAAACGTTTGTAGTCTGACTTGAACCGTATCTTAGGGTCCCAAACCCTATTTTACACATCAAGATAAGTGTTTTATTCCATTAGTATCATTATGTCTTCCATTGAATGTGTGTATGCTTGCTTGTTTAACATGTCCGGCTAAATTTCTTGTGTGTTTTCTTAGATCTATGAAACCTAGTTGTTAATTATTGATTGGTTGTCTCTTATCTTATTGTAAATGGCTTAGGAATTCACTAGGCTATCGTTGTGTTTAAATGCTTGATTAATCTTTGCGAACATTAGTTTATGAATCACTTAGAGGATTTCGTAGTCTAAACATCCAAAGATAACCTTAAAGTTAGTTTATGAATCATCTAGACACTTCGTAGATAATAACCTGAAGGTATTTTCAAAGAGTTAGGGCATAAGCATTCCCTACGACCTTAGAAAACACAACGCGTTAAGAATAAGGACGTGAAAATTCAACCACCAATAAAAGATAACTAGGGAGTTATAGTATCTAGGTAAACACATTTTCAATCATCAGACGAGTACACATAAAAAAGACATAGCTACCCGTAGTATTAGATAATTAGATAGTAGAAGTAATCGCTAGAAGTACCACCCCCAAACCAATTGCCCCGAGATTTTACCCTTAGCTTTCTAAAAAAACATATAAAAGACAAAAAAAATCATCCTCAACCCCAACCTTAGCATACTACACTTCTTGCTAGCATTCTTATTCCCCTAGAGAACGATATCAATACCCGAGGCTTACCCAATACTACACTACAATGATTAGGTTCACTGCCTAGGGTGTTGAAAAACTTGCTTGACGAAAAGGACGTTCCTTTGACCCCGAACGCGCTTCGTACGCGCATCAAGTTTTTGGCGCCGTTGCCGGGGAATAGAATAGCTAGTTAGATTTCTATCTCGTTTAGGTTCCCTTGCTTGATTCCTATCAAGTGAGATTTTTCTCATTTTTAGCTTCCTTGTAGTCTATCCCCTTCTTCGTGACTTTGTTAGTAATCCCAATATTTTTCATCATGGAAGGTGATAACCAGCCACCTCATCACCCAATTCCCATCGACCCACCACCACTTGACCAGCCAAGAGGCCGTACTCTTGGTAAATACTCTAGACCGAGCCACCAAGGCTATAGGAACACCATTGAGCTCCCCGATCAAGCTTAAACTACGGCCCTGTGATCCGACACCATCCGGTTGGTGCAAAACGGATGTGCATTCCATGGACTTCGTTCCGAAAATCCTAATCAGTATCTCAAGGACTTCCTTAAAATCGTTGAGTCCATCGACCTTGATGCTACCACACAGGAGACCATGCGCTTGCGTCTCTTCCAATTCTCTCTACGGGACCAAGCTAGTAATTGGCTTGAGCGACTTCCCGCCGGATCCATCTCAAGTTGGGATGATCTCACCACTCGTTTCCTTGCCCAATTTTTCCCACCGAAAAGAAATACCAAACTTAGGAAGGACATCTTGACGTTCTAACAACGTTAAGGTGAATCTCTCTATGAGGCATGGACTCGATTCAAGTACTTACTTCATAAAGTCCCTCATCACGGCATTGATCTTTGGCTTCAAGTCCAAATCTTTTACGATCATGCCAACTTCCTCAAAGCGATCCATTGACCAAGCGACCGGTGGAAGGCTCAGCAATCTCAACGCGGAAGAATCCTGGGATATAATAGAAGAGCTTGCCAGTCAAAGCTACGAAGATTGGAGTAAATCTCATGACACCCCCATAAGAATGGTAAATGCCATATCAATTCCTCATGAGCACTCCAACATTACGGAAGAGCAAGTTAGTGCCCTTGAGAGAAGGATCGACTATCTAATTGAAAGGCAAAAGAAAACACATGGACCAATCCATCGAGCAATGGTTAATTCCATTAACTCCGCTAACCACCCAACACCTCTCTCTGAATCACCAAGCCATGAACAAAATCCTAATTCCGTACGCCGCTTTTGTTCTACCTCTCCAATTCCACTCTCACCAACCTTCAAAGCACAAATGAGAGAATACATGGCAGCCCATTCGGAAAGATTAGCCAAATTTGAAGAAGAGGTTTATAGGCAAAGGGAAGAAATGCAGGAAAAAATGACGGAGATGATGAACTTGGTGAAAGGGTACACTAAGACGAAGGTTCCCGAGAAGGTGTTAGTGAGAAACGATGATTACACTTCTCCCACTTCGTTGTTAACGCCATTTCCATTATTTCCGATGAGGGTGGAGTAGTGGAGAAGAAGGAGACTGAGAGTGTTAGGAATTAGAAATTCCAGGTATTAAAGAGTCGGTCACCTCAAGTATATGTAATCGTTAGAAAGCTCGTAGTCGTAGTTCTTTTAAGCTAAGTAGTATTTAGTTAAGTAACATCGTGGAGGACGGACGGGTCTTTACCCACTGTATGCCTGATCCACAGCCCGTTGTGTGGCGTTTTATTGTAAGACTATAAATACTCTCTACCTTCCAAGGTAGAGAGTTGGAGCTCATAATAAGATTTTTCTTTCTCTCACTAAAGTTCCCAAACCTCTAACTTTCTCTCTCTAAAACCTCTTGTACGCCTACTTTGTGTTATGGTTTTATGTGTATGTGAAATCCAATATCTTACAATTGGTATCAAGAGCCATGGTTAGATAATCTCTTACATATCTTTGGATTTCTAGTGGTTTTTAGGTGGTTTTTGAGTTTGAAAAAGTTTAGTGGTTTTTGCATCATTTGGGTGATTTCTAGTGTTAAAGTTTGGATTTTGATAGTACTTTTGTGTTTAGAATCATCACAAGTGTTTAGGTTTTGATTTTGAAGGCTTGAATCATCGTGGTTGGGTTGTTTTTGGATTGAAAGGTGGTGTTTTGTGATTTTCTAGCTAGCGACTTGAGCCACGAATAGTTTATCTTGGTAGTGATTTGCTTTGTTATTTGGTAGCGAGTTATTGTTGAAGATCTTAGCGAGTTGAGCTAGCGACTTGTCTACTGAGACAAGCCGACAAAAAGTACACTTAGTAGATTCTCCACTACGGGTAGCGACTTGGTGTAAGTTAGCGACTTGTACTTTATATTGTTAGCGACTTGGTGTTAGCGAGTTGGTACCTAGCGAGTTGCTATTTAGCGACTTGGTGCTTAGCGACTTGCTGTCAAAATTTTGCTAGCGACTTGGATTGTAGCGAGTTGTTATATAGCGACTTGGGACTATAGCGACTTGGCACTTAGCGACTTGGTTCAAGGTTTCCTAGCGACTTGGGTGATATCCTTTGAATACGGTTTTCTCTTGATTTAGTAAAATCCCGTGAAAGAATCTATTTCCCGGTTTAATCATAGAGTTATAAAATCCCGTTTAATCGGTCATCATGTCTACCAACGTTCCTACAATCATCTCCACTGTTGCCGAGGATGTTCAAGCAGCTGGTTCAGATACTCGTCCACCCATGCTTGACAGAACTGACTACGACTCTTGGGCTCAACGAATCAGATTGTACTGTCTTGGAAAGGAAAATGGAGTCAACATTCTCAAATCCATTGATGAAGGACCATATCGGGTTGAGACTACTAGAGACTTAATTGATACAGCTGAAGATGGAACAATGATCTATGGAATTGACAGACCAAAGACATATGATGAGCTCGATGATAAGGAGAAAAAGAGATTTGATGCTGATATCAGGGCTTCTAACATCGTACTTCAAGGTCTTCCAAAAGATATCTACAAGCTGATCAATCACAACACTGAAGCCAAGGCAGTGTGGGATAATGTCAAGATGCTTCTCTCAGTTTCTGAATTAACTATGGAAGACAGAGAATCACAACTCTATGATGAATTTGAACACTTCAAGATGAAACCAGATGAGAGTGTTTATGAGTACTATGTGAGATTCCACAAGCTTGTTAATGATATGAGGAACATCAGAATGACTATGCCAAACATTCAGCTGAACTCAAAGTTTGTGAACAACATGAATCCCGAATGGCACAAGTTTGTCACCTCTGTAAAGCTAACCAAAGGATTGAAGAATACAAACTATGAGCAACTCTATGCCTTCCTCCTTCAGAATGAGAGACATGCTATGTTTGAAAAAAGGATTCTTAATCAGTTCAAAACCAACCAGGGAGAGACAAGCTCATCAAATGATTCAATTGCCTTCTACTCAAACATCGGAATCACAACCAAAGCCTCACAAGTCATACCCATGGGTAATGGTAATCACAAACTCATTCCTGATCCTATGTTCAAACAAGCTGATGCTGATGCACACGTGGGAAACTTCATTAATCAACTAGCTCTCCTGATTAGTCAAAACATGAACTCTCTTCCACACACCAACAACAATCTCAGAACTGCTTCTAATCCACATAATCAAGCCACTGTCAGAGATGGGAAGGTTATGGTGCAGCCAGTTCAAGAACGACAGTATGTACAAGCAAGAGGTGGAGCTGGTAGAGGTTATGATGCAAATCAGAATAGAGGAAGGAATGGAAATCAGGGTCAAGCAAAGCCAATCAAATGTTACAATTGTGGAGGTGAGGGACACATTGCAAGGAACTGCACATCGCCAAAACGCCCTCAGAATGCCGAGTACTTCAGGGATAAGATGCTGCTTGTGGAAGCTCAGGATAATGGAGCAGCTTTGGATGAAGAGGAGTTGTTGTTCTTGGCTGAGGGAAATGCTAAGACATATGATGCAGATGTGGATGAGCAACCAATTCAGGAGATAGGCCATAATCATCAGAATGCCTTTCAAGTAGCTGATTGTGATGCATACGACTCTGATGTTGATGAAGAACCCACTGCACAAACCATCTTCATGGCTAGCATTTCTCCAATGGTCTCTCCTAAAATCTCTTCATCACCACAAGCTGGTCCATCCAAAGACAAAATCATTTCTGAGGTATTAAAATTATACGATGAAGTTGATGAGCAAAAGATACATAACGAAGTACAATCAACTGTATTTATTGAGTCAGATATTGAAAATATGGGTAATATCAAAGTTGTCCCATATGATCAATATGTGAAACAAAGTGAAAGTGAGATTGTACTAAGTGATGCATCTTCTGCAGTCAATAATGATTATGTTTTTGATGAATTCACTGCATGTGCCCCTGATGATTATGTCATCTCTGAACTGAATGCCTATAAAGAACGTGTTGCTATTTATGAACAACGTGCAAAATTTGAGTTGACCACCCGTGAGCAGGAAATGGATGACCAAATGCGTACAACTATTAGAAAAAGTAGGTTTAGAGAAGAAGTATTAAAACAAGAGTTAACCTCCTTACAAGAAAAGCTTTCTAAAACTGCTAAGCAAAAACAAGAACTTCAAGAAAGTGTTAAAATGCTTAAGCAAGAATTCAGTGCTAAGGAATCAAAACTTTTGAATGATTTTTCTAATCTAAAAACCTTGAAAAACAAGCTTGAAAATAAGTTGTACATACAAGGAAATACCATTCAGACTGCTCACTTAATCACTAAGCATAGAGTCTTAAGCGATAAGCATAGCATTCCCCTTGTTGAGGAACCAAATCCAGAGGTCATTAAAAAGGCTAGAAATGCTCATAAGGTTCTTTATGATGGCAATGAAATCCTTAAACCTAGACAGAAATCTAGTTGCGTTGAGTGCACTGAGGAAGATAAGAAATCAGATGAAGTCACTAGGGAAAAGATGAACAAGAAATTAGATGATCCTAAATGTAAAGAGAAGAAAATAAATATCACACCCCATGATTACAAGAAGGAGAATTGGATTTCCTTGAACATGTTTAAGCCTCAGACGTTGTTAACACCCGAACAAGTGTTCTAGAAAAAGGATTTAGATAAGAAAAAAGCAGAGAATCTTGTTGTAACAAACCCCCCCCCCTTTAGGAAAATGCCTTCAGCGACTGTGTATCCTCCCAATACACCAATGCATTTAGTTCCTAGGACTATTGCCACTAAAAGCAAGACCTTGATCAGTCAATATGTTATTTTTCAACTATTTGTTGATTTTGAGAAAACTTGTAAGAAAAGGATCACACCCACTAGTATAACTGAAGGGGGAAAGGGGTTTTGAGCAAACGAATGAATGTTATCTAACTGAAGTCATGCCTTTCTTTAAACAACTAAAAGATCATTTTGAAAGTCTTAAAAAGGGAATGAACTTAGACATTAAAGAAATGGAAAAGGAGTTTGATGCAATGATAGTTGAGGTTAGTGACTATGAGCGAGTACTAAAATATAATGAGATTGAGAGGAAGAACTTGCATACATTGAATGAGACTCTTATTTCTGAATGTATTACTCAAGATGTGTTTTTCACTGCTATAAACTGTTCCATTAATGCTTCTCAATTTCATGAATTATCTGATGCCCTGAAAGTCTCCCATGATCGTGTCATTGAGCTTGAAAAGACTAATTCTAAACTAAATGAGAAAATTGAACTGGATGATCACGACAATTTGGTTTAACATTTTTCTAAACTAGAGGTTGAGCATTTTAATTTACAACTAAAATATCAACATCTTAAAGAAAATGTCAAAACTTCAAATATCAAGACATCCTCAGATGCTCCAGAGTTTGGTGCAGTTTTTCAAATTAACAAACGTAATGAACAGATTCAAGCTCATTGTAATACGATCAGAAATTTGAAAGCCCAAATCTCTCAATTAAAGGGTCAAAAGAACAATGTGACAGGCTCCCAAATGCCTCCTCCTTTAGATTCTCATAATTCTCAAACGTTTCATCTTCAAAACTTAGTAAATGCATTACAAAAGGAAAACAAAAGTTTTCTAGAAGAAAATGAAAAGGTTAAACGTCATTTCAATGAGTTATTTGAATCAATAAAGGTCACTCGTAACAAAAATAACGAACAAATAGCTTCATTGCAAAAGGAAATTGAGAATCTGAAGAGTCGGGTAAAAGGGAAAATGCCAATGACCAATGGGGAGAATGGTGTATCAAAGGTTCACTCTTGTAATAAATATGCTTTGTCTGTGAAATATATTCCCCCTCATCTCAGGAATAACAAACTTGCTATTCAAACATATTTCTCATCCCTTAAGGATTGTCTAGAATGTCTACGTGAGATTGTTGAAGAGGATAAATTAGAGAAACCACTTGACAATGCAATTGGGCATGCATGCTTATATGCCAAACGATCTCAAGAAATTCTAGAATGCTTAATCACAATATGCCCAAAGTCCTTAGGTGAGAGAGTTAATCCTTTGATTCCATGTTCTATGCCTAGTGCCAAGTATGATATTCATTCGATGATGCCCGATGTTTTGAAAGTGAACCTTAGTGTGCCTTCAAGTAGTTCAGATTCCAGATCTGTTAATGCTAAGAAAGCGAACTCTAGTGTCCCTTCTAGAAGTACAAATCCCAGCACTTCTAGTGTTAAGAAAGTGAACCTTAGTGTGCCTGCATGTAATTCAGATCCCAGCACATCTAAACAGGAGATGCAAAGAGTAGCAAAACCAACTAATGTTCCCATTCCCTCTACATGAGTAATCAGTGACATTAAAGCGAGCAGGTCAAAGTCTCAAGACAATACAAGGAATGATAGGACCTCGCAAGCTAAGAATGTGCATTGGAAGAGAGTAGAAGACCAACCTAGGAACTTTAAGCTTGAGTCGAATAAAACGAATCGTGTTGATTCTAGTATTAGCCATAGGCGTACTGTAATTAATTCGAATTCTGATACTAGTTGCAAACCTTGTAATGATGTCTGCTTGAATTCTGTCTCTAATCATGAATGTGGTGTGAATGTTTTGTCTAATGTTGTCATACCCCCAGTTAATATTGCTAATGCAAAAAATCATGTTAAAAAAGCTAAAAGGCAGAGGCGAAAGAAAGTTAGGAAACAGTGGAAGCCCACAGGAAGAACATTTAGTAAGATAGGTTATCAATGGATACCTGTTGGCCATAAGGTTAATCAGACAATGCCCACTAGAAAATGGATGCCTACTGGTAGAACTATTCCCTTAAGAATTGAACATACTTTAAATAGGGCAAATACGGACACTGTTACTGCATCTATTCATAATAACTCCATTGATTCAATTTCTGAGATGAATGTTTCTATTTCTGATGTGGGTGTTCCAATCACTGTTACTAACCAAATGGAACCCATTCTTGCATGGGGATCCTAATTATCCAGTTATCCATTCTTGTCTGTGTTCAACTGCAAATCGTTCAAATCGTTCTGTGGTACCTGGACTCAGGCTGTTCCAAGCATATGACTGGCGACCGGTCACGGCTCATGAACTTCGTGAGCAAATTCATCGGGACAGTTAGATTCAGGAATGATCATTTTGGTGCAATTATGGGTTATGGAGATTATGTTGTTGGTAAAAGTGTTATCTCCAGAGTATATTATGTAGAAGGTCTTGGTCATAACCTGTTCTTTGTTGGTCAATTATGCGATTCTGATCTAGAAGTAGCCTTCAGAAAACATACTTGTTTCGTTAGAGAACTTGATGGTAAGGAACTTTTAAGAGGTTCACGTAGTTCAAATCTATACACCATCTCTATCGAAGATATGATGAAGTCTTCTACAATTTGCTTGTTGTTAAAGGCTTCTAAAACAAAGTCATGGTTATGGCATCGTCGTCTCAATCACTTGAACTTCGGCACCATCAATGATCTCTCCAGAAAGGACTTAGTTGTAGGATTACCTAAACTTAAGTATGAAAAGGATCATCTTTGTTCAGCATGCCAATTGGGAAAAAGCAAGAAGTATGCCCATAAACCCAAACCTACTAACTATGTCACAGAAGTTCTTCATACAATTCACATAGACTTATGTGGACCCATGAGAGTGCAGAATATCTTTGGGAAGAAATATGTGTTAGTTATGGTTGATGATTTCTCTAGATTCACCTGGGTAAAGTTCTTAAAGACAAAGGATGAAACTCCAGATATCATCATCAAACTCATCAAACAGCTGCAGATTTGTCTTAACAAAACGGTCAGAATCATCCGAACAGACAATGGAACTGAGTTTGTTAACAAACAACTTAGTGAGTTTTATGAAAGTATTGGAATCAGTCATCAAAAAAGTGTTCCTCGAACTCCTCAACATAACGGTGTAGTTGAAAGACGAAATTGAACTCTTGTGGAAGCCGCAAGGACAATGCTGATTTACTCAAAAGTTCCAATGTTTCTCTGGGGTGAAGCCATCGCCACTGCATGCTACACCCAAAATCGATCCCTGATTCACACTGCTCATAGTAAAACTCCATATGAACTTGTCCACAACAGAAAACCTAATCTTTCATTCCTTCTTGTGTTCGGTGCATTGTGTTATCCAACTAATGAGGGCCAAGATTTAGGTAAACTTAGAGCTAAAGCAGACATTGGAGTATTTGTAGGTTATGCACCAAACAGAAAAGGATATCGAATCTACAACAAGAGAACCCGAAATATCATGGAAACAATTCACGTCACGTTTGATGAGCTGACCGGTCAAATGGCTCCTGGACAATCCAGTTCAGGACCCGCACTTCAAAACAGTCCCATTGGTTCATCCCTTGTACCAAATTCCTCTCCAGCTATTCCATATGTACCTCCAACTGAAGATGACTTGAAGAAATTGTTTGATCCGATGTTTGATGAACTCTATGAGCCAAGTGCTATTGAACTGCCAATTCCCACAACAGAGGTTGCTCGTATCCCTGAGAATGAAGTCAATCCTTCAGTCTCAATATCATTAAGTCAAGAAGCACCTGCTGCTGATAACGCAGTCTCATCAACAAATCATCAATCTTCGAATGTACATCATGGAACTGTTTCTGGCATCAATGATGAAGTTAATCCCTTTGCTACTCCTGAAGATGCTCCATTTGAAAACATATTTGCTCCTGAATCAACATCAGAACCATCTTCTTCAGGAGACATCGACTATGCTACCTCAGTCCCTCAACAACTGCCACATGAACACCTTAGAAAATGGACTCACGATCATCCATTAGACAACATCATTGGAAATCCCTCTCGTCCAGTATCAACACGGAAACAACCTGCAACCGATGCCTTATGGTACTTCTTCAACTCCGTACTCTCTAAGATCGAACCAAAAGATGTTAAAACTGCCATGAATGAAGACAACTGGTTCAATGCCATGCAAGAAGAAATTCATGAGTTTGATCGACTTGATGTATGGGAATTAGTACCTGCTCCAGATTGTGCTATAATCATTGCTCTAAAATGGATCTTCAAAGTGAAACTTGATGAGCATGGTGATGTCTTAAAGAACAAGGCTCGATTGGTTGCTAAAGGATACCGTCAAGAGGAGGGTATTGACTTTGAAGAATCTTTTGCTCCTGCTGCTCGTATCGAGGCAATCCGAATCTTCTTGGCTAATGCTGCTAGTAAGAACATGGTAGTCTATCAGATGGATGTAAAGACGGTATTTCTGAACGGAGATCTTAAAGAAGTCGTCTACGTCAGCCAACCCGAAGGCTTTGTGAATCCAGAGCATCCTACTCACGTCTATCGTTTGAAGAAGGCTCTGTACGGGTTAAAGCAAGCTCCAAGGGCATGGTATGATACGCTATCAAAGTTTCTTCTATCTACCAGTTTCAGCAAAGGAGCAGTTGATCCTACATTGTTCACCAGAAAGTCAGGAAAATATTTAATTCACGTTCAAATTTATGTTGATGATATCATCTTTGCCTCGACTGACCCCAATGAGTGTGACCATTTTTCAAATGAAATGGGTTTAAAATTTCAAATTTCGATGATGGGACAAATGTCATTTTTCTTGGGATTACAAATTTCACAAAGTCCCGGAGGCATTTTCATAAATCAATCTAAATATGCAAATGAGATTTTAAAGAAATTTCGATTCGATTCTAGTGACCCTGTTGACACTCCCATGATTGAACGTACAAAACTAGATGAGGACCACTCAGGGATCATGATAGACCAAACGAAATATCATAGTATGATTGGATCCCTGATGTACCTCACAGCTAGTAGACCAGACATCTTGTTCGCTGTTTGCATGTGTGCTAGATACCAGGCTAAGCCTACTAAAAAGCACCTTGAAGTGGTTAAACAGGTCTTTCGGTATCTCCAAGGAACCATCAATATGGGACTTTGGTACCCGAAGCACACCGGTATGTCACTAACAGCCTATGCAGATGCTGATCATGCAGGATGTCAAGATACTCGTCGAAGTACGTCTGGAGGTGCTCAGTTTTTGGGTGATAAGCTTACGAGCTGGTCTTCAAAGAAGCAAATGAGTACTTCTATTTCCTCTACAGAGGCTGAATACATAGCCATGTCATCTTGTTGTGCTCAAATCCTATGGATGAGATCCCAATTATCTGACTATGGCTTTGAATTTAACAAAATCCCTCTGTACTGTGATAATAAAAGTGCTATTGCTCTCTCATGCAACAATGTACAACACTCAAGAGCAAAGCACATTGACATTCGACATCATTTCATCAGGGAGCAAGTTGAAAACGGTGTGGTGGAACTTTACTTTGTGAGGACTGAATACCAGTTAGCAGACATCTTCACCAAAGCTCTTCCTAGAGAACGTTTTGAGTTTGTTCTTCCACGACTGGGTCTTAAGAGCCTACAACCAGAAACACTCAAACGTCTTCAAGAGGAAGAAGAGGAGTAAAAGGTTTCCTTCATCTATCTCTTGTATATATTTTTTCGAAAAACAAAATACAAAATTATAAAACCTTCAAAAATCAAATAGAAAAATATAAAACTTTCAAAATCCATAAAAATTTGAAAAATTCGAAAAATCTTCAATAAATATTGTCATTTTGTCATATTTTCTCGATTCGATTATATCTACGGTCTTTGTGTTGTCATTCAAAGAATGACACAGGACTTTAGATATTGTTCGAATTTTTATTTAAAAAAAAATAATAATTAAAAAAATTGGGAGAAAGAGAAAAAAATGGTTTATTGTCATTTCAGGCAGTAACCCGCTTTTCAAAGAAAGAACAGAGCCATACTTTATCATGTTTTCAAAAAATTTCATGCTCTGATTCTATTAACATTTATCTGCTGAAAACTAACTGTTTTGAAAAATAACTCGGACTCTATTTTTGATAATCATCTGGACTTATTTGTCAAAATATCTATCTCTCAATCAACAACCTATATCATGATTGAGGGGGAGAATGATTTCAATTAAATTAAAAGGTTATTTGTCATTCAATTGTTATCAAAAGATATTCATGCATGTTTAATCAATGGAGTTTAAAGTCTTAAAATCCGATCCTTATCAGTTAAAACGCTTTCATAATCAAGTCACAATTCCCCTTAAAAGCTCTCAAAATCAATTTAAATCTACAGAGATCACAAATCTCAAATGATTTGATAAATGTGATCAGGGGAGAATTTGTGATTTAAATTGGATTTAAACTGATAATTCGGTAAATGGTTTTATAAGGATGTACAAGCTCTCCTTCCCACATGTGCCAAGCGATTTCAAAATTTCCATACACATGTTGAGGGGGAGCATCTATCTTAAACCACAATGATTTGAAATGTGATCATTTATCTCAATGTGCAGGTTCCCTCTAGTATGTGCAAAACTCTTTTCAAACCTCGAGGCACATATTGAGGGGGAGCAAAACTTTGAAAACCTCATCCTTCCCCAAAATGCTATATCTACTTGATTTGATTAGGGAAGTGATGTTGATATCTTTTAGAAAATGGAATTCAAAGAAGTTAACTCTTTCTCTTGCCTCCATGTGCAAAACGATTTCAAACACTTGATGCACATGTTGAGGGGGAGCTCTTGTTCTAATAATATAAAAAACAATTCAGGTACAAAATGCTTTGATAATATATCATAAGTATTTGGATTGATTTTCAAATGGTTTTTAATTGGTTCCAATGGCAGATGAACAATACCAAATAGACCGACGAACTTTACTTTATGTATGGTGATATAAGGATGATAAGGTTAGGTATTTGTTCCAATGATCCGCCAGAACCGGAGGGATCTACCCAGCGACAATCCACTAGATAGTGTAGAAGTCCTTAGGTATATTGAAAAAAGGAGAAAAATGAGATATGGGAAGAGTGCGGACTGAGACTGAGCTAGTACTGGAATAAACCCAACAAGGTTCTAGCTATGAAGTCTCGGTAAGCATTGAAGGGGTTGAAGAATGAAAAAGAATTGAATTAGAAAAGGGTGAAAACAAATAGCCCTCCATTTATTCAACCTTAGGGCAGAAACCGGGTTCAATTCATTTGCTACTGGTGGTTACCAAGGTAACATCGGTATTGAAGACAAGACGTCATGGACCCAGTGACGCACTACACTTCAACTTCCCAAACCACTCAAGTTCCTCTTAAAAGGACTTGTTTCATTCTCACGGGGAACCTACATAATCTATCGACTTTCTCTTAGAGTTTGTTGATATTGAAGAAGGAGACCCTCTCCCTAGTCTCCGGCACAGGAACCAAATATGCACAATATTGATTCTAGAGCCACGAGATCATCAGTAAATCTCATTAGGACACTTTCAATGAAGACTCTCTGTTTCACTCAATGTGGAAAGAGAGATTATATCTTGAGTCCTACGCATTATCCTTGTGGTATTGCCAGAACATCCGAGTGATATGCAAACATATTCACAATGAAGATGGAAAGCCTTCTGGAGCCAACATCAAACAAGCTCCTGGTGGGTGGCATATGAGATCTATTCTATAGATCAACCATGTGACAACTGAACAGAAACAATGGGGCGATTCAATCTTTTGAATCAATCCTGGTTCAGGTTATGGATTGACGGATACCTTTGAAAAACCGGTCATTGTGCTTAAAAACTCTTTTCTTTAGCACATCGACCGTGTACGAATATTTCAAATCAAAAGGTGTTTTATGATTGATAATTGATTTTCATTAAAACCTTCGTTGTATTGCAAAAACAATTTCCATTGAGCAATACACGATTGTTTTTCAAATCTCTTTTCATCAATCAGTGAATCTCTATTCGCTGGTTCACTCAGTCCGTGTTGTCTTCTTTGAGACGTTCCAGTTTGAGAACAACTAGAGCAGCTGTGAAACCCTGTCAAGAAAATTCTTCGGAATTATACCTGATCACAGGCAGTACTTGTACTGATCAACGGGGAACCGTGGGCCGTGTACCTCAATTCAACGAAAGTGATCAAAGACACTTTCGTGCGCTTTATTGCTAACTGTTGTATGCAGGTACACCCAACGTTTGCAGCTGATCAGAATGAATCGGTCAATCCATAGCCGCATGCTCACACAATACATTCATTTCTCAAGAAATCATGATAAGTGCATCAATGACTCTGATATTTTCACCCCATGCTTCTGCTACGCTGCTGCCAATATCATGAACCAAAGAAAGCTTCCGCTACTCTGATGAGAAGATATCATGATCCAGAATGTGAGCATGTCGGTCCGAAAGTCACAATATCACATAATACCAACACCACAATGGATGTCTCAGAGATTTTTTGTTAGGAATTAGAAATTCCCGGTATTAAAGAGTCGGTCACCTCAAGTTTATGTAATCGTTAGAAAGCTCGTAGTCGTAGTTCTTTTAAGTTAAGTAGTTATTTAGTTAAGTAACACCGTGGAGGACGGACGGGTCTTTACCCACTGTATGCCTGATCCACAGCCCAAAGTGTGGCATTTTATGTAAGACTATAAATACTCTCTACCTCCCAAGGTAGAGAGTTGGAGCTCATAATAATATCTTTCACTTTCTCTCACTAAGTTCCCTAAACCTCTAACTTTCTCTCTCTAGAATTCCATCTATATGCTACTTTGTGTTATGGTTTGATGTGTATGTGAAAAGTTATATCTTACAATTGGTATCAAGAGCCAAGGTTAGATCATATCTTGCACATCTTTGGATTTATAGTGGTTTTTAGGTGGTTTTTGGAGTTTGAAAAAGTTTAGTGGTTTTTGCATCATTTGGTTGATTTCTTGTGTTAAAGTTTGAATTTTGTTGGTACTTTTATGTTTAGAATCATCAAAAGTGTTTAGGTTTTCATTTGGTAAGCTTGAATCATCTTGGTTGGGTTGTTTTTGGATTGAAAAGTGATGTTTATATGGTTTTTCAAGCTAGCGACTTAGTTCACGGAATAGTTTCTTGGTAGCGACTTGCTTCACATTTTTGTAGCGACTTACAGTGTTGGTGCTAGCGAGTTAGATCTAGCGAGTTAAAGTACAAGTAGTGGAATCTCCACTACGGGTAGCGACTTGTGGTAGCGACTTGGTCAGTAGCGAGTTGCTCTTTAGCGACTTGTGTTTCTAGCGACTTGTGTAGCGAATTGCTGCCAAAATTTGGTTAGCGACTTGGTCTGTAGCGAGTTACTACTTAGCGACTTGCTTTTCTGTTAGCGACTTGGGATTCTAGCGACTTGGCTGTCTAGCGAATTAATTGGTAGCGACTTAGTGCATTTGTTTCTAGCGACTTAGTGCATTTGTTTCTAGCGACTTAGTGCATTATCATCTAGTGACTTGAGTGATTGTTTACGGTTTTCTCTTGATTTAGTAAAATCCCGTGAAAGAATCTATTTCCCAGTTTAATCATAGAGTTATAAAATCCCGTATAATCTGTCAACATGTCTACCAACGTCCCTACTGTCATCTCCAATGTTGCCGAGGATGTACAAGCAGCTGGTTCAGATACTCGTCCACCCATGCTTGACAGAACTGATTACGATTCTTGGGCTCAACGAATCAGATTGTATTGCCTTGGAAAGGAAAATGGTGTCAACATTCTCAAATCCATTGATGAAGGACCATATCGTGTTGAGACGACTAGAGACATACTTGATACTAATGAAGATGGTACTCCTGTTTACGGAATGGACAGACCTAAGATGTATGATGAGCTTGATGATAAGGAGAAAAAGAGATTCGATGCAGATATCAGGGCTTCAAACATTGTTCTTCAAGGTCTTCCTAAAGACATCTACAAGCTGATCAATCATAACACTGATGCAAAGGCAGTTTGGGATAATGTAAAGATGCTTCTCTCAGGTTCAGAATTAACCATGGAAGACAGAGAATCACAACTCTATGACGAATTTGAGCACTTCAAGATGAAACCAGATGAGAATGTCTATGAGTACTATGTGAGATTTCATAAGTTAGTTAATGACATGAGGAACATCAGAATGACTATGCCTAACATTCAGTTGAATTCAAAATGTGTGAACAACATGAATCCCGAATGGCACAAGTTTGTTACCGCTGTGAAGCTTACTAAAGGATTGAAGAACACAAACTATGAGCAACTCTATGCCTTCCTCCTTCAGAATGAGAGACATGCTATGTTTGAAAAATTGATTCTCAATCAGTTCAAAACTAACCCAGGAGAGACAAGCTCGTCTAATGATTCAACTGCCTTCTACTCAAACATTGGAATCACAACCAAAGCTTCACAAGTCATACCCTTGGGTAATGGTAATCACAAACTCATTCCTGATCCTATGTACAAACAAGCTGATGCTGATGCACACGTGGGAAGCTTCATTAATCAACTAGCTCTTCTGATTAGCCAAAACATGAATTCTCTCCCACAAACCAACAACAACCTCAGAACAGCATCTAACCCACACAATCAAGCTACTGTTAAAGATGGAAGGATCGTGGTGCAACCAGTTCAGGAAAGACAGTATGATCAGGGAAGGGGTGGTGCTGGTAGAGGCTATGTGGGCAATCAGAATCGAGGAAGGAATGGTAACCAAGGTCAAGCTAAGCCGATCAAATGCTATAACTGTGGTGGTGAGGGACACATTGCAAGGAACTGCACATCTCCAAAGCGTCCACAGAATGCTGATTACTTCAGAGATAAGATGTTGCTGGCACAAGCTCAGGACAATGGTGTTGCGTTGGATGAAGAGGAATTGTTGTTTCTTGCTGAGGGTAATGCCAAGACCTATGATGCAGATGTGGATGAGCAGCCTATTCAGGAGATAGGTCACAATCATCAGAACGCCTTTCAAGTCGCTGACTGTGATGCATACGACTCTGATGTTGATGATGGACCTACTGCACACACAATCTTTATGGCTAGCATCTCTCCAATGGTTTCTCCCAAGATCTCTTCTTCACCGCAAGCTGGCCCATCCAAGGACAAACTCATCTCAGAGGTATTAAAGCTATACGATGATGCTGATGTGCAACAGATGCATGACAAAGTACAACCAACTGAAACCATTGAATCAAATATTGAAAATATGGGTAATATCAATATTGTCCCATATGATCAATACGTGAAACAAAGTGAAAGTGAAGTTGTACCAAGTGATGCATCTTCTGCAGTCAACAATGACTATGTCTTTGATGAATACACTGCATGTGCTCCTGATGATTCCATAATTTCTGAACTAAATGCCTATAAGGAACGTGTTGCTATTTATGAACAACGTGCAAAATTTGAGTTGACCACTCGTGAGCAGGAAATGGATGACCAAGTATGTACAGTAATTAGAAAAAGTAAGTTTAGAGAAGAAGTATTGAAACAAGAATTACATTCCTTGCAAGAAAAACTTTCTAAAACAGCTAAGCAAAAACAAGAACTTCAAGAAAATGTGAAAATGCTTAAGCAAGAATTTAATGCAAAAGAATCAAAACTCTTGAGAGATTTTTCTAATCTGAAAACTTTGAAAAACAAACTTGAAAACAAGCTGTACATACAAGGAAACACCATTCAGACTGCTCACATGATCACGAAACATCGTGTCTTAAGCGATAAGCATAGCATTCCCCTTGTTGAGGAACCAAATCCAGAGGTAATTAAAAAGGCTAGAAATGCTCATAAGGTGCTTTATGATGGTAATGAAGTCCTTAAGCCTAGGCAGAAACCTAGTTGCGTTGAGTGCACTGAGGAAGATAAGATATTAAATGAAATCACTAGGGAAAAGATGAATAAGAAACAAAATGATCCCAAATGCAAAGAGAAAAACATAATCATCTCTCCTCATGATTACAAGAAGGAAAACTGGATTTCCTTGAACAAGTTTAAGCCTCAGACTTTGTTGACTCCCGAACAAGTCTTCTGGAAAAAGGATTTAGATAAGCAGAAAGCGGAAAACATTATTGAAACAAACCCTCCTCTTTTGAAAATGCCTAGAGCGACTGTGTATCCTCCTAATACACCAATTCATCTTGTACCTAGAACAATTGCCACTAAAAGCAAGACATTAATTAGCCAATACGTTATATTTCAACTATTTGTTGATTTTGAGAAAACTTGCAAGAAAAGGATCACACCCACTGGTATAACTGAAGGAGAAAGGGGTTTTGAACAAATGAAAGAATGTTATTTAACTGAGGTCATGCCCTTCTTTAAACTTCTAAAAGAGCACTTTGAGAGTCTTAAAAAGGGGGTAGAAACTGATATTAAGGGTATGGAAAAGGAATTTGATGCAATGGTTGTTGAAGTTAGTGACTATGAGCGTGCACTGAAATATAATGAGATTGAGAGAAAGAACCTGCATACATTAAATGAGAATCTTATTACTGAATGTGTTGCTCAAGATGTCTTTTTCACTGCTTCAAATTGCTCTATTAATGCTTCCAAATTTTATGAACTATCTGTGGCCCTGAAAGTCTCCCATGATCGTGTCATTGAGCTTGAAAAAACTAATTCTAAACTAAATGAGAAAATTGAACTGGATGATCATGACAATTTGGTTAAACATTTTTCTAAACTAGAAGTTGAGTATTTTAATCTACAACTAAAATATCAACATCTCAAAGAAAATGTCAAAACTTCAAATATCAAGACATCTTCAGATGCTCCAGAGTTTGATGCAGTTTTTCAAATTAACAAACGAGATGAACAGATTCAAGCTCAGTGTAACACGATCAGAAAGTTGAAAGCCCAAATCTCTCAATTAAAGGGTCAAACGAACAATATGACAGGCTCCCAAATGCCTCCTCCTTTAGATTCTCAGAATTCTCAAACGTTTCATCTTCAAAACCTAGTAAATGCTTTACAAAAGGAAAACGAAAGTTTTCTAGAAGAAAATGAAAAGGTTAAACGTCATTTCAATGAGTTATTTGAATCAATTAAAGTCACTCGTAACAAAAACAACGAACAAATAACTTCATTGCAAAAGGAAATTGAGAATCTGAGGAGTCAGGTAAAAGGGAAAATGCCAATGATCAATGGGGAGAATGTTGTATCTAAGGTTCACTCTGGTAATAAATCTTCTTTATCTGTGACATATGTCCCCCCTCACCTAAGGAACAACAAACTTGCCATTCAAACATATTTCTCATCCCTTAAGGATTGCTTAGAATGCCTGCGTGAGATTGTTGAAGAGGATAAGCTAGAGAAACCTCATGATAATGCAATTGGACATGCATGCTCATATGCCAAACGATCTCAAGAAATCTTAGAATGCTTGATCACTATATGCCCAAAGACATTAGGTGAGAGAGTTAACCCTTTGATTCCATGCTCAATGCCTAAGGCCAAATATGATATGCACTCTATTCCCAATGTTTTGAATGAGAGCCGTAGTGTACCCTTGAGTAGTTCAGATTCTAGATCTGTCAATGCTAGGAAAGAGAACTCAAATGTGCCTTCTAGGAGTACTAATCTCAGTACATCTAGCTTTAAGAAAGTGAACCGTAGTGCACCTGCATGTAGTTCAGATCCCAGCACATCTAAACAGGTGGTGCAAAGAGTAGTAAAACAAACTAATGTTCCCATTCCCTCTACAGGAGTAATCAGTGACATTAAAGGGAGCAGGTCAAAGTCTCAAGACAATACAAGGAATGATAGGACCTCTCAAGCTAAGAATGTGCACTAGAAGAAAGTAGAAGAACAATCTAGGAACCTTAAGTTTGAATCGAATAAAACGAATCGTGTTGATTCTAGTATTAGCCATAGGCGTACTGTAATTAATTCGAATTCTGATACTATTTGCAAAACTTGTACTGATGATTGCTTGAATTCTGTTTCTAATCATGGTTGTGATGTCAATGTCTTGCCTAATGATGTTAATTGTCCAGTTAATATTGTTAATGCTAAAATTCATGCTAAAAAGGCTAAAAGGCAAAAGCGAAAGAAAGTTAGAAAACAATGGAAACCCACAGGAAGAACATTCAGCAGAATAGGTTTTTATTGGATACCTGTTGGTCATAAGACCAATCAGATAATGCCCACTAGAAAATGGATGCCTACTGGTAGAACTATTCCCTTAAGAAGTGGTCATACTGTAAATAGGGCTAATACAGACACTAGTATTGCATCTATTCACAATGATTCCTTTACCTCATTTTCTGATATGAATGCTTCTATTTCTGATGTAATGGAACCCATTCTTGCATGGGGATCCCAATTATCCAGTTATCCATTCTTGTCTGTGTTCAACTGCAGATCGTTCAAATCGTTCTGTGGTACCTGGACTCAGGCTGTTCCAAGCATATGACTGGAGACCGGTCACGGCTCATGAACTTCGTGAGCAAATTCATCGGGACTGTTAGATTTGGTAATGATCATTTCGGTGCTATTATGGGTTATGGAGATTATGTTGTTGGTGATAGTGTCATCTCCAGAGTGTATTATGTGGAAGGTTTAGGTCATAATCTGTTCTCTGTGGGTCAATTCTGTGATTCTGATCTAGAAGTAGCCTTCAGAAAACATACCTGCTTTGTTAGAGATCTTAATGGTAAGGAACTGTTGAAAGGAACTCGTGGCTCAAACCTTTACACCATCTCTATCGATGACATGATGAGAGCTTCACCAATCTGCTTGTTATCAAAGGCTTCAAAAACAAAGTCATGGTTATGGCATCGTCGTCTCAATCACTTGAACTTCGGCACCATCAACGATCTTTCCAGAAAGGACTTAGTTGTAGGTTTACCTAGACTAAAGTATGAAAAGGATCATCTTTGTTCAGCATGTCAATTGGGAAAAAGCAAGAAGTGTGCCCATAAACCTAAACCTACTAACTCTGTCACAGAAGTTCTTCATATGATTCATATGGATTTATGTGGACCAATGAGGGTGCAGAATATCTTTGGGAAGAAATATGTGTTAGTTGTGGTTGATGATTATTCTAGATTCACCTGGGTCAAGTTCTTAAGGACAAAGGATGAAACTCCTGATATCATCATCAAACTCATCAAACAGCTGCAGGTTAGACTAAACAAAACTGTCAGAATTATCAGAACAGACAATGGAACTGAGTTTGTCAACAAACAACTTAGTGAATTCTATGAAGGCGTTGGAATCAGCCATCAAAGAAGTGTTCCACGAACCCCTCAACAGAACGGTCTAGTTGAAAGACGAAATCGTACTCTTGTTGAAGCTGCTAGAACAATGCTGATCTACTCAAAGGTTCCAATGTTTCTCTGGGCTGAAGCAATTGCCACTGCATGCTACACACAAAATCGTTCCCTGATTCATACTATTCATGGAAAAACTCCATATGAACTTGTCCACAACAGAAAACCTAATATATCTTTCCTTCGCGTGTTTGGTGCACTGTGCTATCCAACAAATGAGGGTCAAGACTTAGGCAAACTTAGGGCTAAAGCTGACATTGGAGTATTTGTAGGATATGCACCAAACAAAAAGGGATACCGAATCTACAACAAAAGAACCCGAAATATCATGGAAACAATTCATGTTACGTTTGATGAGCTGACCGGTCAAATGGCTCCTGGACACTCCAGCTCAGGACCCGCACTTCAAAACAGTCCTATTGGTTCATCCCTTGTTCCAAACTCCTCTCAAGAAACTCCATATGTACCTCCATCTGAAGATGATGTAAAGAAATTGTTTGATCCCATGTTTGATGAACTGTATGAGTCTTCTACTAATGAGGTGCTGATCCCTACAACAGAGGATGCTCATATTCCAGTGAATGAAGTCAATCCATCAGTCTCAATATCTGTAAGTCAGGAAGCACCTGCTGCTGATCCTTCAGTCTCATCAACAAATCATCATTCTTCAAATGTACATCATGGAAATGTTTCTGGCATCAATGATGAAGTTAATCCCTTTGCGACTCCTGAAGATGCTCCATTTGAAAACATATTTGCTACTCCTGAATCATCATCAGAACCATCTTCTTCAGGAGACATCGACTCAGCTACCTCAGTTCCTCAACAAATGCCACATGAACACCTCAGAAAATGGACTCACGATCATCCATTAGACAACATCATTGGAAATCCCTCTCGTCCTGTATCAACCCGGAAGCAACTCGCAACCGATGCCTTATGGTGCTTCTTCAACTCCGTACTATCTAAGATCGAACCAAAAGATGTTAAAACTGCTATGAATAAAGATAGCTGGTTCAATGCTATGCAAGATGAAATTCATGAGTTTGATCGTCTTGATGTATGGGAGTTAGTACCTGCTCCAGACTGTGCTATGATTATAGCTCTAAAATGGATCTTCAAAGTAAAACTTGATGAGCATGGTGATGTGTTGAAGAACAAGGCTCGATTAGTTGCTAAAGGATATCGTCAAGAGGAGGGTATAGACTTTGAAGAATCTTTTGCTCCAGTTGCTCGAATCGAGGCAATCAGAATCTTTCTGGCTAATGCTGCTAGTAAGAACATGGTAGTTTATCAGATGGATGTAAAGACGGCATTTCTAAACGGAGATCTTAAAGAAGTCGTCTACGTCAGCCAACCTGAAGGATTTGTGAATCAAGAGCATCCTACTCACGTTTATCGTTTGAAGAAGGCTCTTTACGGTTTAAAGCAAGCTCCAAGGGCATGGTATGATACACTGTCAAAGTTTCTTCTATCAACCGGATTCATCAAAGGAGCAGTTGATCCTACATTGTTCACCAGGAAGTCAGGCAAACATTTGATTCATGTTCAAATTTATGTTGATGATATTATTTTTGCCTCAACTGACCCAATGGAATGTGATCGTTTTTCAAATGAAATGAGTTCAAAGTTTCAAATGTCAATGATGGGACAAATGTCATTTTTCTTGGGATTACAAATTTCACAAAGTCCCGGAGGCATTTTCATAAATCAATCTAAATATGCAACAGAGATTTTAAAGAAATTTGGATTTGATTCATGTGACCCTGTTGACACCCCCATGATTGACCGAACCAAACTAGATGAGGACCTCTCAGGGATCATGATTGACCAAACGAAATATCGGAGTATGATTGGATCCCTGATGTATCTCACTGCTAGTAGACCAGACATCTTGTTCTCTGTGTGCAAGTGTGCTAGATACCAAGCTAAGCCTACTAAAAAGCACCTTGAAGCAGTTAAACGGGTCTTTCGGTATCTCCAAGGAACCATCAATATGGGACTATGGTACCCGAAGGACACCGGTATGTCACTAACGGCCTATGCAGATGCCGATCATGCAGGTTGTCAAGATACACGTCGAAGTACGTCTGGAGGTGCTCAGTTTTTGGGTGATAAGCTTGTGAGCTGGTCTTCAAAGAAGCAAATGAGTACTTCTATTTCCTCTACAGAGGCTGAATACATAGCCATGTCATCTTGTTGTGCTCAAATCTTATGGATGAGATCTCAATTATCTGACTATGGCTTTGAATTCAACAAAATCCCTCTGTACTGTGATAATAAAAGTGCTATTGCTCTCTCATGCAACAACGTTCAGCACTCAAGAGCAAAGCATATCGACATTCGACATCATTTCATCAGGGAACAGGTGGAAAAAGGTGTGGTGGAACTATATTTTGTGAGGTCTGAATATCAGTTAGCAGACATCTTCACCAAAGCTCTTCCAAGAGAACGTTTTGAGTTTATTCTTCCACGACTTGGTTTGAAAAGCCTTCAACCAGAAACTCTCAAACGTCTTCAGGAGGAAGACGAGGAGTAAAGGTCTTTCTTCATCTATCTCTTGTACATATATATTTGAAAAACAAAATACAAAATTATAAAACCTTCAAAAATCAAATAGAAAAATATAAAACTTTCAAAATCCATAAAAATCTGAAAAATTCGAAAAATCTTCAAAAAATATTGTCAATTTGTCATGGTTTTCTTGGTTCGATAATTTGACACGGGACTTTAGATGTTGTTCGAATTTAAAAAAAAAAAAAAAAAAAAAAAAAAAAAAAAAAAAAAAAAAAAATTGGGAGAAAGAGAAAAAATGGTTTATTGTCATTTTCAGGCAATAACCCGGTTTTAATAGAAAGAACAGAGTCATGTTTTATCATGTTTTCAAATTCCATGCTCTGATTCTATAATCATTTATCTGCTGAAAACCAAATGCTTTGAAAAATAACTCAATCTCTATTTTTGATAATCATCTGGACTTATTTGTCAAAATCTCTATCTCTCAATCAACAACATATGTCATTGATTGAGGGGGAGAATGATTTCAATTAAATTAAAAAGTTATTTGGCATTAAATTGTTTTCAAAAGATGTACATGCATGTTTTATCAATGGAGTTTAAAGTCTTGAAATCCGATCCTTATCAGTTAAAACGCTTTCATAATCAAGTCACAATTCCCCTTAAAAGCTTTCAAAATCAATTTAAATCTATACGAGATCACAAATCTCAAATGTTTTGATAATTGTGATCGGGGGAGAATGTGTGATTTAAATTGGATTTAAACTGATAATTCGGTAAATGGTCTCATAAGAGTGTACATGTTGTCCTTCCCACATGTGACAAACGATTTCAAATTTTCCATGCACATGTTGAGGAGGAGCATCTATATTAAACCTTTGATTTGAAACGTGATCATTCATCCCAATGTGCAGGTTCCCTCTAGTATGTGCAAAACTCTTTTCAAACCTCGAGGCACATATTGAGGGGGAGCAAATTTATGGAAACCTCATCCTTCCCGGAAATGCTATATCTACTTGACTTGATGTGGGAAGTGATGTTGATATCTTTTAGAAAATGGTAATCAAAGAAGTTAATTCTTTCTCTTGCCTCCGTGTGCAAAACATTTTCAAATACTGGATGCACATGTTGAGGGGGAGTTCTCGTTCTAAAAAATATCAAAAACAATTCAGATACAAAATGCTTTGATAATATATCACAAGTGTCTGAATTGATTTTCAAATGGTTTTCAATTGGATCCAATGGCAGACGAACAATACCAAATAGACCGACCAACTTTACTTTATGTACGGTGATATAAGGATGATAAGGTTAGGTATGTGTTCCCATGATCCGCCAGAACCGGAGGGATCTACCCAGGGACAATCCACTAGTTAGTGTAGAAGTCCTCAGGTATGATGATAAAAGGAGAAAAATGAGATATGGGAAGTGTGCGGACTAAGACTGAGCTAGTACTGGAATAAACCCAACAAGGTTCTAGCTATGAAGTCTCGGTAAGCACTGAAGGGGTTGAAGAATTAAAAAGAATTGATTGAGAAAAGGGTGAAAACAAATAGCCCTCCATTTATTCAACCTTAGGGCAGAAACCGGGTTCACTTCATATGCTACTGATGGTAACATCGGTATTGAAGACAAAGACGTCATGGACCCAGTGACGCACTGCACTTCAACTTTCCAAACCACTCAAGTTCCTCTTAAAAGGACTTGTTTCATTCTCACGGGGAACCGACATTATCTATCGACCTTCTCTTAGAGATGCTTGATATTGAAGAAGGAGACCCTCTCCCTAGTCTCCGTTATAGGATCCAAATATGCACAAATTGAGTCTAGAGCCACGAGATCATCAATAAATCTCATTAGGACACTTTCAATGAAGACTCTCTGTTTCACACAATGTGGAAAGAGAGATTATATCTTGAGTCCTACGCATTATCCTTGTGGTATTGCCAGAACATCTGAGTGATGTGGTTACATATTCACAATGAAGATGGAAAGCCTTCTGGAGCCAACATCAAACAAGCTCCTGGTAGGTGGCATGTAAGATCTATTATATAGATCAACCATGTGACAACTGAACAGAAACAATGGGGCGATTCAATCTCTTGAATCAATCCTGGTTCAGGTTATGGATTGATGGATACCTTTGAAAAACCGGTCTTTGTGCTTAAAAACTCTTTTCTTTAGCACATCGACTGTGTACTCATTTTTCAAACCAAAAGGTATTTTTATGATTGATAATTGATTTTCAATAAAACCTTCGTTGTATTGCAAAAACAATTTCTATTGAGCAATACACGATTGTTTTTCAAATCTCTTTTCATCAATCAGTGGACTTAAAAATTCGCTGGTTCACTCACTCCGTGTTGTCTTCTTTGAGATGTTCCGGTTTGAGAACAGCTAGAACAGCTACGAAACCCTGTCAAGGAGATTCTTAGGAATCCTACCTGATCACAGGCAGTACTTGTACTGATCAACGGGGAACCGTGGGCCGTGTACCTCAATTCAACGAAAGTGATCAAAGACACTTTCGTGCGATTTGTTGCTAACTGTTGTATGCAGGTACGCCCGACGTTTGCAGCTGATCAGAATGAAGCGGTCAATCCATAGCCGCATGCTCACTTAACACATTCATCTCAAAAGAAATCATGATTAGTGCATCAATGACTCTGATATTTTCACACCAAGCTTCTGCTACGCTGCTGCCAATATCATGAATCAACTAAAGCTTCCGCTACTCTGATGAGAAGATATCATGATCCAGAATGTGAGCATGTCGGTCCCAAAGTCACAACATCACAAAATACCAACATCACAAAGGATGTGTCAGAGATTGTTGATAGCTGATGATCTCCAAAGATGGCTCAAACTTATCATCACGTGAATCAGTAAAAGACCTCCACTTTGAATAACCAAACATGCAATGTGAAGAATCAATGACTACGAGCTCAGGAGCAAAGAACTACATCAAGAATGCAAGATCAATTGTTAAATGTAATATCTATTTGTATTCAATGTAATTTTGGTACCTGATTGAGGTGACCTCCCTTAGGGGGAGATTGTTAGGAATTAGAAATTCCCGGTATTAAAGAGTCGGTCACCTCAAGTTTATGTAATCGTTAGAAAGCTCGTAGTCGTAGTTCTTTTAAGTTAAGTAGTTATTATTTAAGTAACACCATGGAGGACGGACGGGTCTTTACCCACTGTATGCCTGATCCACAGCCCAAAGTGTGGCGTTTTATGTAAGACTATAAATACTCTCTACCTCCCAAGGTAGAGAGTTGGAGCTCATAATAATATCTTTCACTTTCTCTCACTAAGTTCCCTAAACCTCTAACTTTCTCTCTCTAGAATTCCATCTATATGCTACTTTGTGTTATGGTTTGATGTGTATGTGAAAAGTTATATCTTACATTTTTGTTAGCTGATGATCTCAAAAGCTGGCTCAAAATTATCATCACGTGGATCAGTAAAAGACCTCCACTTGGATTAACCAAACATGCAATGAGAAGATTCAATGACTACGAGCTTCGGAGCAAAGTACTACATCAAGAATGAAAGAACAATTGTTAATGTAATATCTGTTTGTATTCAATGTAATTTTAGTATATGTTTGAGGTGACCTCCCTTAGGGGGAGATTGTTAGGAATTAGAAATTCCAGGTATTAAAGAGTCGGTCACCTCAAGTATATGTAATCGTTAGAAAGCTTGTAGTCGTAGTTCTTTTAAGCTAAGTAGTATTTAGTTAAGTAACACCGTGGAGGACGGACGGGTCTTTATCCACTGTATGCCTGATCCACAGCCCGTTGTGTGGCGTTTTATTGTAAGACTATAAATACTCTCTACCTTCCAAGGTAGAGAGTTGGAGCTCATAATAAGATTTTTCTTTCTCTCACTAAAGTTCCCAAACCTCTAACTTTCTCTCTCTAAAACCTCTTGTACACCTACTTTGTGTTATGGTTTGATGTGTATGTGAAATCCAATATCTTACAGAGAGCAGCAAGGATAGTAAGTACAAGGATGAGGCTGAGACTAATAATGAACCCAAGATCATTGAATACTACCTTAAGCATGAGATCAATAAGAAAACAATTATTAACCAAGTGAACAACTTTAGGTACAATGAGGTTCTTAGGAAAGCCCTCTTAGGTGAAATAAAAGAAGAAGAATATGACACCATGCCTATGGGACCTATGTACGAGCTGATTCTGAGAAAACTAATAACTAAGAAACAAGAGATCTGAGGGAACTTCGTAATACCGTGTAGCATAGGTGACTTCGAGAATATAAATGCCTTAGCCGATCAGGGATCCGATGTAAACATAATGCCGCTATCAGTCTATAATAAGTTGACTAAGGAGGAGCCAACCAAGATCAATTTTAGACTTTCCTTAGCAAATCACTCATATGTTTATCCCATAGGAATAGCGGAGGATGTCTTAATTGAGGTTGCCAATATTGTCTATCTGGTAGACTTCGTAATCATAGACATTGAGGAAGATAAAAACATGCCATTAATCCTTGGAACACCTTTTCTGGCCACCGCCAAGGCAACCATCAAATGCGGTGAGGGTATCATGATACTCAAAAGTGGCAAAGGACAAGTTAGGATACCTATTGTTCAGAGATATCCTTTGAAGATTATGGAGAAGATAAATGATAAGAATTAGCAGGTCTCCAATAATACTTTTAAGAAGAAAATTAGTGAATGGGAAAGAGGACTTAGAGATTTCATAGGTCAAGGGTTAAATGCGAGATCGTGGAAACGTGGTAAAAAATTAAAGAATAACAACACCACAAAGCCACAGCCTCAAAAGAACCCTAAAGAATTTTTTTTATGGAGAAAAGGTTCTTTTATATAAATCTAGATTAAAAGCATTAAGAGGAAGGAATAAGCCAAGATGGTTTGGACCCTATACGGTGAAAGAGACTAATCTGAAAAGTGAAACCGTTATCATATTAGACGATGATGGGAGAGAGTTCACGGTAAGTGTGACAACTCGTAATTTCAGGTCATCTTACAAACTTTGAAATTTTTACTATTCATCTTGGAAATTTACTATTCATCGGTTACTATTCATCATTTTACTATTCATCGTTTTTGAAGCCGATTTGATATTCTGATAACGTATTTCAAAATTTGACTATTCACGAAACACTATTCATTCCCGGAGAAAAATCACTATTCATGATTCACTATTCATCATTTTTCGTAAACTAGGTTTACGAGTGTCAAATTCGCGTAACCGTAAGGGTTTAGCTGCGAATTCATGAGAAATCATCAAGGACATTTCATATAGACTAGATTTAGTCTACATATCATTAGTAATATCATCATCATATTAGTTCATGTACGGTTTCGCATTTTTCATTAAACGCATATTTTCCTATTAAATAAACGCTGTCGTGTAATCATTTATTTTGAATAATTGATCCGACACTTCCAAAAATTATCCTATTTTTATACTCATTTTAGGACTATAAAAATTATATTATTAGTTTACCCGATGTTTTCAATTTATTTTCTATATAAATTGTTATGTATATATATTTACGACGGTTTTCGTAAATTCAACTCGAAAATTATTTATTCGCTCAATTCTTACGAGAAATGTATTTTTATAATTTTTACAACTTCGATATATTTTATTTTGTTCCGTTAAAATTGATTTCTAGCTAACGCTACACTTAATACCTAATTATATTTACCAAATACATACTACGCTTAAACTTTTATACACTTAACTCAACAAAAATAAACAACTTATTTACCCTCCCCCCCCCCCCCCCCACCCCATTGCCGACCTCCCCATGGTTAGTCATCACTTTCCTATAAAAATCTTCAAGTTACATGACACCTACACATATTTAGACAAGATATTTGCATTGTATTCATACTTTACAAACAAAAGCACATACAATTACACATACTAGGGGTGAAAAGTTGCAAAATCCTCTCCATTTTCTCTCTAGTGATCGGCCAAGGCTAAAACCAAGGAAGAAACACAAGATTTTCAAAGATCAAGTTATATTTCATAAACCCTAGTATACTCTTTTTAGGTTTTGCAATAAAAACCAAGAGTATTTAGGAAAACCTTGTTCCATAAACCTTATCATCATAATAGTAAGCATTTCATGATCATTATTAATCTTTCATATTCATACTTAAGTTATTTTTATCATGCTTGAAAGAAAACATGCAAGTTACATGTGTATCTATATCACTTTTATTGTTTTTAGTACTTATAATTAGTATATATCATCCTATAATTAATCCCTTGAAACGTATCATTTTTTATGATGTTTAAGAACCCATGACACCCTAAGAAGGTGTATGGTAGGTTTAGAATAGATTTGGTGTTGATTTTAAGTGGTTCGAATAAGTATTATACAAGAGAAATCATTTTCGGCAACTTTAAAATGAGGTCTGATCATTTTTGTGAAGTCTGGAAATTTTGACAGGTTATAAATTATTTTTGGCTAGATGATCAGAAAATATACTTTAAAACGAAAATGTGGTCGCTTGAACGGGTTAAAACGGATTTATAACGAAGAAGTTATGCTATTTTCAAGTTTAAACGACGAAAACTATATTTTCCGGAAAAACAGCATGCTGCCCAGAATTTTTAAGGGTCAAAAATGAGTTTTAAGCGTTATCTAAATGAGTCGATGATGAGTGTGTAAATACTCATCATTTTTGGTCAAATCTGAACTGCAAAACACTTAAAAATGCTTAGAAATGCATCAAAATACTGAAAATATCTCAAAATTGCATTTTATATGTTTCAGATGCAAAATATTTAAAATCAGATGAAAAATGAGCTAAGTTTACATAATTGGCAGTTTCAGTCCCCCAAGTTTCAAAAGTTGTCAGAAATAGTCCCTGAGCACTTATTTCAAAAGAAAAGTCACCAAAGGTCCTTTTAAAATCATAAGTTGTCAAAATTAGTCCTTTGGTGAAAAATATCAAAAGTTTTGAGAAATTACAAGTTTGGTCCTTCAAGTTTCAAATTTGTCAAAAATAGTCCTTGGAAGTTTGAAAAAGTCTATTTTGGTCCTTGTACTATTGAGACTTGTCAAAAGTGACCCTTGAAAACAACTTTGCAAAATTGGCAGCATTGGTCCTTGTATTTTCAGAAATTACAAAAAAGGTCCTTGTTTATTAAAGCCCCTAAGCCTTTGGACCCTGCCATAACCTCTTTGGACCCTGCCAAACCTTGTGACCCCCTTCATTTTGACCCCCCTTCAATATAATAGTCCCTGGTCAAACATCCCAAGTCAAACAAACACCCCTTGCCCGCCTTTTTCTTCTTCCTCACCAAATCTCTGCAAACACCAGTCTCCCATCCCCCCAGCTCATCCTCACCCCTCCTTGTTCCCTCCACCTCAACAACCTTCCAAGATGCATTTAATGCATCCCTCCCCCTAACACTCAACCCCCACTGGCAAAAAGCATTTTGGCGCCAAAATATGATCAAATGGCTAAAATCTTCTCAAGCCATCCAATGGTCCAGATTAAAAGTGGGATTCACTCAGAGGGCTAGTGGAAGACTTTTTGGTATAAAAAGAGGAAGAAGAAGCAAGAGAATGAGTAGATTTTAGTTTTAAGTTTTCATATATGTCGTTTTCATATATGTCGTTTTAATATAAATGTCTTTAGTTTAAGTTGAAAATTGTAATCTTTTGTTTTATTGTACTAAACTCAAGTTATTTTATCAGTGTAACTTACTTTCTAATATCAATTCAAGGTTTTAATATAGTTTCAAGTTTTTGTGCTTACTGTTGAAAAATTCAGTTTCAATCTCTTAGAATCAATGCTCCAAGTAGCTCTATCTTACTTCAAATAAGCTTATCTAAGCTTATTATAGCTTTTTGTAAGCTTATCAATCAATTTCAAGCAACTTTGATATCTGGTCAACGAAAGTCAAACTGGGCTCATTTGGTCTTAGAAATGGATATGGGTGTTGCAGAGCATGGAAATGGGTTGAATTAGAGTGATTTGGGTTGATATAAATAGGCTAGTGGTTCTTTGGTTGATTGATCTCAAGCCATTGTGGCTAGGACCAATTGTAAGTTTACTTTCTAAGTCACTGCATAATCTGTATCTATGGTTAGGAGTAGTTTTTATCTGTTAATTAAGTTGTTATTAGGTTAGTTAAACTCAGTGTAAGTGATAATACATGCTAGTTCAGTTGGGAGCTCAGTTTTGCTTGCATATCAGTGTTTTAAGTGGTGTTTGGATCATAGGGTTAACCTGAGTTAGAGACTTGTTCTGTGGTTAATATCAGTTGCATTAGTCTTCTCTAGCTTCATTGAGTCATATTTAGTCATTACTTTGCACCTTATTGCTTAAAAAGTCAAAATCACCATAATACTGTCCTAGTTTCTTAACTGTTGAGATTTTGTGAAATCAAAAGCTTGATTTGTGTTCAAATTTCAGTAGAGTAGCTTAATTTAACTTTATTTTATCTTATAACATCATAATCAGTCCACAAATTGAGCTCAAATCTCAAATAAGTCAACATAACAAAACTGTTTCAAAAGTCAAATATTGAAAAATCCAGTTTTCACCCAAATGGGATGATTTTTCATTGATTCATTTCTGGTTCAATTTAAGTGAAAATCTGGGTTTTTAAACTTCAACTGGTCTAGTTTATTATTGTGATTTTTGTAGATTTTTGTAAATTTTTTATAAGCTCTAAAATGGCTTGTCAACCTGGTCTTATTTGCCCTGTGCACTGACTCAGTTAATACTGAGTCTGCACAGGTTTTGTGCAGGGCTTGTAACAAGCTCATAAGAGCTTGTCCAAGGCTCATTTTTGGTTTACAAGTTCTTGGCCAGGTCTTCTTTAAGTTCCAACTTCTGTTTTTCAGTCTCAGCTTATTAAGTAGCTTATGTTCTAGCTGCAAAGTAGTAGCATAAAACTGATTTTGGCATTTAAGCTCATAACATCAAATCTGTGTAGTGTGCACAATAGAGGTTTAGGATAGTTGTGTTTTGTTGCTTTTGAGTACTTTTAGCATTTTATAGCTTCTGTATCAGTTTGGTGTTCATTGGTAGCTTTTGGCTTATTTGGAGTGCTTATTCTTAAGCACTTTGCATTGCAGTTTCAATTTCTCACACATAAGCCACTGTTTTTATATTTTTCTTAGATTCATAATATTAATTTAGACTTTTCCTGAATTTTTCAGATTTTTCTAGGTCAGTTTGCTATTTTTCTTCATTTAAAACAGTTTTTAAGCCTTTTTAATTAGCTTTTAATACAATTAATTCAGAAAAGTTTCAAAAAAATAAGTTTTCAATTTTCCTAGGTTAAGATAAATATAAAAAGTTAAAAAAATATTTTTCCAGATTTTTCTTAGTTAAATTTGTATTTTTAAGCAATTTAAGTAGTTTATAATAGTTTTTAATTCATAGAAAATAGAAAAATAATCAGAAAAATACAAAATTAGTTTTGAAAATTCTCTTTAGTTATTTTAGATTTTTCTAAGTCATAATTTCATTTTTCTAGCTTTATTTCATATTTTCTTGTATTTTAGGCTATTATTAAATAAGTAAAAATAGTTTTTAATTAATAATAATTAGATAAATAGTTTTAAAAATAATTTTCTTTTTCTTAAAATTTTCTCTTATCATTAGGTTTGTAAAAATGTCATTTTCATATTTTTAGGATTAATATTGTTTCAGTTTCATATTTTCTTTTGTACGTCACGTAGTTTTTAAGTTAAGTTTTATAAAAGAAAAATCAAAAACATCATTTTGCAAATAGTGATAGCGTTTATTTAATATATTTTATCTTTTTAATTTTCTTTAATTTGCATTTAAGCCCCTGTAATTTATATACTTTTTCTTTAGTTATAATCAATCAAACCTCTTTTCCGTTCAAATCCTCTCGATCACTATTCGTTTGGTGATTCATCGCACAGCTCGTTGGGACATAACGACCTGGGGAAACACTATACTCTCATGATCTTCATTGCATTTGTGTCTGAGCTGTTTTAAGTTTCTTACGGTTAGCCATTCACAAGTGGCTAGCTTGTGTGAGATAACTTGACGGTTCGGACTCAATCAGTCGATTTATCAAAAATATATTAGTATACATTAACACGAAGCTAAGGATATATAAAACGTAGAAAACGGACTTATAACGACTAAATTACACGCGTTTAAATAAGGTTAACGTAACTATTTATTACAAGTATAAGCACTCATATATATTTTCTATTAGCCAAACTAGTTGTCGCTAGTTACCATGTTTGGAGTCGTTTTTCACATCGATAGAATACTTTTTAGAAAACGATGTCTTCTAGTAAAAGTGAGATCACCTAGCCTATTTTCCAAAATTTTCAACCCTTCGTCAAACGGAGTTGTAACGAATAAAATACGGCCACTCAAACTTTGCCGAAAACTAACCTTAAACAATATTTTTGTCCAAGTACCCTACTTCACCTATATTTTTCTTCATGATCGAGACCTCTATGATAGAAATTTAAAAGCTAAGACTTTGAGATAATGCTACAAGCTTTCCAAAACCGTTGAGTTTGTTTCCTAACACTCGATATTCACTATTTTACGACTAGCTTTTCGAGGCCATTTAGTCACTTTCATGAATTGTCAAAGTGTATTGTTTCACGACGAAAAGCTATAATTTCTTGATAAATCACTAAACGACTATCGTAGGATGTTGTTTCAACGTAAATACTTGTAAAGTATTTTGTAACTTGACAAGATGTCATAAACATATATTTCGACGATAAACTCTATTTTCAAAACTGCACAAGTGGTATAGATTACATGTGGATTTTCATGTACGATATATATTCATGAATTATAATAAATCATATCATTCATAATAGGTCGCAGTTAGAGATTTGCGCCGCATTTTAGTGTACTCGCTTTTGCCATCACCTCATTGTACAAGTAAGTTTCGTAGCCCCTACTTTTATATGTTTTGAACTATTTTGGGGGAGATACATGCTTAACTATTTTTCACAAGTACTTTAGATTTTTAAGGATAACTTCTATCATGATCACCATCGTTTCAAAACCGAATGTTGTACTATATCAATTGTTCTTGTTTGCGTGCTATAGTTCTAAGTCGAATAATGTGCTATATCAGTTGACTACTAATACATTGAGTCATGTACTATTGATTATGTGCTATGGTTCTACGTCGAGTTAGGTACTATAGTGAATTCATTTGACATCATGTGCTTGAACATAAACTATACACATTTTGACAGTGGGTTGTAAACACACAAGTTGCAAGTTTTGTATGGGCGGAACTTGGAACTAAGTGGATTTGCAATGCCTTTGCTGCATGAACATTCTTTAAAGGTTTTCTTCATGACAACACAAACTCTATGAACTCACTCAACCTTTGTGTTGACACTTTTAGCATGTTTTATCTAAGGCATACACTTCATGGCATGCCTGAGGACCCATCATAGAGTCGCGGTGACGACGCGTCTCACATGGATTTTATGCACCTTAAAAACATCGTTTGGATTGTGACAAACTTATTTCCGTACATGTTGACTTTCATTTGGGACCTATCTTTTGTAAACTCTGAATGTTTAATCAAATGATGTGTTTTTCAAACGACACTTTAGGTCGTTCAATACAACTGTAACTGTGATGCTATGACAGTCAACCCTCAGGAATTTCATTCCGCTGCAAAACAGGTAATTTGGGGGTGTGACAGATTGGTATCAGAGCTTCGGTTATAGAGAACTAGGTTGAATCATTGACCCCAGACTATAACTACATCATCATAGCATCTCATCATTTCATCATAAGTGCATATTCACTTTACATGCGGATTCATACGCACTTTATGCGAGTTATTTACTTTCATTTCAAATCGATTGTCACATGGATGCCTTCAAATACCCATTCCATTATCCTTTCTTCAGATTCTAACGTGGAGAATGCCTTGTCATTCCCTATCACAATTTTAACGTCGGTTGACTCATTACCAATAACATCGTATGCCGGGACAAAACTTTCTAGGAGGGTGAAGTCGCTCTCACTCCTTTGTTTCACCATCAACATGTCGAGTTACACGCTATTCACACATTAAGTCACTAAACCGTCACTCATTTTGAAAAATAACCTTAAACTTATCACCTCCTATCACATCTCTTTACAACGCTTATTATTAACATAGGACTTTGCTACGTCTCACCCTTCCTCTTATTTTGAAGAGTTATGGCGCCAAAGAAAGCTGCACCAGATATGACACCAGCTGCTATCCAAAAGTATGTAGAGGATAGTATAGCCGAGGCACTAAGGAAAGAGCGAGCAACGGTAGCTGCTGCTGCCGAGGCCGAGGCTGCTGCTGAAACTGCTAGACTTGCTGCTACAGGAGCTGCAGGAGGGTCTGGAGTTCGAAATTGTACATACAAGAACTTTAAGAATTGTGATCCCACAAAGTTCAAAGGCACCAAAGGAGCCACTGCTATGATCCGTTGGTTTGAAAAGATGGAGTCTGTATTTCTTCTATGCAATTGCCCAGATGACTGCAAGGTAAAGTTCGCCACGGGTACACTCTTAGATGGCGCAATGTCATGGTGGAATTCGTATGCGCAGCCTATTGGTATAGAAAATGCTTACAAGCTCATGTGGGATGAATTCAAGAATCTGGTAACTAAGAAGTATTGTCCACGCACGGAGGTGAAGAAATTGGAAACAGAATTCTATGAGTTAGTGACCGTTGGTTATGACATCGAGACCTACATCAGGAGGTTTCAAGAGTTGGCTGTTTTATGTCCATCTATGGTTTCGGACAATGAGAAATTACTGGAAAACTTCATTGGAGGACTTCCACAATGTATTCAAGGAGTTGTAACTTCTTCCGATCCACAAACAATTGAAAACACTATGAGGATAACTCAAAAACTCATGGCTCAATTTGTGAAAGGGGAAAACATTATCAACAATAACCGCAACAACAACAACAACCACCAAACTAGCAACAACAAAAGGAAATGGGAAAATGACCAGGGAGGTTATAACTATGACAACCAAAACCATAACACTAACCATCATCAACAACAGAATAGAGGACAAGAAGTCGCCAGGGTTTATGTTGCTGCACCAACAAAGGGAAGAGCTTATGCCGGAAACTTACCACGATGCCACCAATGCACACTACATCATGATGGTCCATGTGGTATATGCTTTAGCTATCACAAAGTGGGACATCTTGATAAGGACTGCAAGGGCAAGGCCATAGTTACATGTTTCGGATGTGGGGAGCAAGGACACTATCGGAACCAATGTCCCCAAAACCAAGGTCAACAAGTTGAAGGTGCTCATGGGGAAGCATATATGTTAGAAGGAGGAGAAGCTCTCCATGGTCTCAACAGCGCGGAAGACTGAAGAAGTTTAGAATCTAACAGTCTTATTTCCTTATGCACTATGTCGTACTAAGTTTATGTCTTCCCTAGTATTCGGATCTTTATGACTTAAGACTATCTACTGTTTGATAAACCACTCGTTGTGTAATATTCTCATCTATCGTACTTTATTTTCCTTTCCGATTTGTTATCACTTACAAAAATTTTACTTCTTTTACTTTCACTGCCAATTGAAAGACATGGTTTAATCTATTTAAACATTGAGAGTTATAACAACTAAACCGAACGTCACATTATCGTTCCTTAATTATACATAGCATAGCTAACTATGTTTAATTCTGGAAGGATCATGTTATGTTGGGAGCAGTTATTTATAAATCTTAGTGCCAGCAAAATTTTCACATAATCCTAAAAGTCAAAGTGATACTCATGGGAGATTCTTCCAATATCTTTTCTATCGTGATGTTTTGTACACTCTCAATCATCGATAACCGTTACGACACTTCTTCATGTCTTCTCTCCTCGTTATTCATCACAAACACTAAACCTGTAGAAACCAACATGGGCTAAATTCAGGGACTGAATTCCTTTTTAGGTGGGCGAATGTGACAACTCGTAATTTCAGGTCATCTTACAAACTTTGAAATTTTCACTATTCATCTCAGAAATTTACCATTCATCGGTTACTATTCATCATTTTACTATTCATCGTTTTTGAAGCCGATTTGATATTCTGAGAACGTATTTCAAATTTTTACTATTCACGGAACACTATTCATTCCCGGAGAAAAATCACTATTCATAATTCACTATTCATCATTTTTCGTAAACTAGGTTTACGAGTGTCAAATTCGCGTAACCGTAAGGGTTTAGCTGCGAATTCATGAGAAATCATCGAGGACATTTCATATAGACTAGATTTAGTCTACATATCATTAGTAATATCATCATCATATTAGTTCATGTATGGTTTTGCATTTTTCATTAAACGCATATTTTCCTATTAAATAAACGCTATCGCGTAATCATTTATTTTGAATAATTGATCCGACACTTCCAAAAATTATCCTAATATATTTTTATACTCATTTTAGGACTATAAAAATTATATTATTAGTTTACCCGATGTTTTCAATTTATTTTCTAAATAAATTGTTATGTATATATATTTACGACGGTTTTCGTAAATTCAACTCGAAAATTATTTATTCACTCAATTCTTACGAAAAATGTATTTTTATAATTTTTACAACTTCGATATATTTTATTTTGTTCCGTTAAAATCGATTTCTAGCTAACGCTACACTTAATACCTAATTATATTTACCAAATACATACTACGCTTAAACTTTTATACACTTAACTCAACAAAAATAAACAACTTATTTACCCTCCCCCCCATTGCCGACCTCCCCATGGTTAGTCATCACTTTCCTATAAAAATCTTCAAGTTACATGACACCTACACATATTTAGACAAGATATTTGCATTGTATTCATACTTTACAAACAAAAGCACATACAATTACACATACTAAAGGTGAAAAGTTGCAAAATCCTCTCCATTTTCTCTCTAGTGATCGGCCAAGACTAAAACCAAGGAAGAAACACAAGATTTTCAAGGATCAAGTTATATTTCATAAACACTAGTATACTCTTTTTAGGTTTTGCAATAAAAACCAAGAGTATTTAGGAAAACCTTGTTCCATAAACCTCAACATCATACTAGTAAGCATTTCATGATCATTATTAATCTTTTATATTCATACTTAAGTTATTTTTATCATGCTTGAAAGAAAACATGCAAGTTACATGTGTATCTATACCACTTTTATTGTTTTTAGTACTTATAATTAGTATATATCATCCTATAATTAATCCCTTGAAACATATCATTTTTGATGATGTTTAGGAACCCATGACATCCTAAGAAGGTGTATGGTAGGTTTAGAATATATTTGGTGTTGATTTGAAGTGGTTCGAATAAGTATTATACAAGAGAAATCATTTTCGGCAACTTTAAAATGAGGTCTGATCATTTTTGTGAAGTCTGGAAATTTCGACAGGTTATAAATTATTTTGGGCTAGATATTCAGAAAATATACTTTAAAACGAAAACGTGGTCGCTTGAACGGGTTAAAACGGATTTATAACGAAGAAGTTATGCTATTTTCAAGTTTAAACGACGAAAACTATATTTTCCGGAAAAACAGCATGCTGCCCAGAATTTTTAAGGGTCAAAAATGAGTTTTAAGCGTTATCTAAATGAGTCGATTTATCAAAAATATATTAGTATACATTAACACGAAGCTAAGGAAATATAAAACGTAGAAAACGGACTTATAACGACTAAATTACACGCGTTTAAATAAGGTTAACGTAACTATTTATTACAAGTATAAGCACTCATATATATTTTCTATTAGCCAAACTAGTTGTCGCTAGTTACCATGTTTGGAGTCGTTTTTCACATCGATAGAATACTTTTTAGAAAACGATGTCTTCTAGTAAAAGTGAGATCACCTAGCCTATTTTCCAAAATGTTCAAACCTTCGTCAAACGGAGTTGTAACGAATAAAATACGGCCACTCAAACTTTGCCGAAAACTAACCTTAAACAATATTTTTGTCCAAGTACCCTACTTCACCTATATTTTTCTTCATGATCGAGACCTCTATGATAGAAATTTAAAAGCTAAGACTTTGAGATAATGCTACAAGCTTTCTAAAACCGTTGAGTTTGTTTCCTAACACTCGATATTCACTATTTTACGACTAGCTTTTTGAGGCCATTTAGTCACTTTCATGAATTGTCAAAGTGTATTGTTTTACGACGAAAAGCTATAATTTCTTGATAAATCACTAAACGACTATCGTAGGATGTTGTTTCAACGTAAATACTTGTAAAGTATTTTGTAACTTGACAAGATGTCATAAACATATATTTCGACGATAAACTCTATTTTCAAAACTGCACAAGTGGTATAGATTACATGTGGATTTTCATGTACGATATATATTCATGAATTATAATAAATCATATCATTCATAATAGGTCGCAGTTAGAGATTTGCGCCGCATTTTAGTGTACTCGCTTTTGCCATCACCTCATTGTACAAGTAAGTTTCGTAGCCCCTACTTTTATATGTTTTGAACTATTTTGGGGGAGATACATGCTTAACTATTTTTCACAAGTACTTTAGATTTTTAAGGATAACTTCTATCATGATCACCATCGTTTCAAAACCGAATGTTGTACTATATCAATTGTTCTTGTTTGCGTGCTATAGTTGTACGTTGAATAATGTGCTATATCAGTTGACTACTAATACATTGAGTCATGTACTATTGATTATGTGCTATGGTTCTACGTCGAGTTAGGTACTATAGTGAATTCATTTGACATCATGTGCTTGAACATAAACTATACACATTTTGGCAGTGGGTTGTAAACACACAAGTTGCAAGTTTTATATGGGTGGAACTTGGAACTGAGTGGATTTTCAATGCCTTTGTTGCATGAACATTCTTTAAAGGTTTTCTTCATGACAACACAAACTCTATGAACTCACTCAACCTTTGTGTTGACACTTTTAGCATGTTTTATCTCAGGTATCTAAGGCATACACTTCATGGCATGCCTGAGGACCCATCATAGAGTCGCGGTGACGACGCGTCTCACAAGGATTTTATGCACTTTAAAAACATCGTTTGGATTGTGACAAACTTATTTCCGTACATGTTGACTTTCATTTGGGACCTATCTTTTGTAAACTCTGAATGTTTTATTAAATCAAACGATGTGTTTTCCCAACGACACTTTAGGTCGTTCAATACAACTGTAACTGTGATGCTATGACAGTCAACCCCCAGGAATTCCATTCCGCTGCAAAACAGGTAATTTGGGGGTGTGACAGTAAGCATACAACGTTTAAAACCTTATGATGAAGGCTTAATGAAAGAAAATAATAACGGTAAGGAAGTCACGTAGGAGCACGACTTCGAGACTAGCTACAAGACTCATAAATAAAGAAAAGCGCTTCGTGGGAGGCAACCCATGCTTAATTGTTTGCTTGTTTGTGTGTCATATATCTTTTTCATTGTTGTTTATTCTCATGTTTGAATTTGTGAAAATGCTTTATTTTGTCTTTAACCTCGTCTTAATTATATATAAAGGTATTTTAGAAAAGGATAAGTGTGGGGAAGATTACATACGTTTTTAAAAGAACGTGAACATGAGAATTACAATTATTGAAATTGATGTATATGTGTGTTTGTTAGAGTCAAATGCTTGTATCGAGTCATAATGGATGTTTTGCAGGAATTTTTCCAGATTCTAAAGATATAATTTTTCCAGAATTTTCCAGGAAAACGCAGCAGACCAAGTTCAAAAAAAAAAGTTTATGTCATGACAACCTGACGGAGTCAAGATTTGACAACGTCAGGGCGAGCAGAAACAGCTTATAAAATTTTCTCATTTTCTGTGCTATTTATAAATTTTTGGAAATTCTCAGGTCTTAATTTTCCAGAAAATCTGCAAACATCCATTCCACAAGCATTATATCCTAGTTTAGTCGTGTCATATATAGTTTTACCGACGATTTTACACAAAGGTTTTGTCTACTTTCTTAAAGTGTGTAGGTTATACTTAACAAGAAGAAGAAACTCAACATTGGATGGAGCTTATCACGTATACATTCTTCTTGGGAAAGAATTTAACCACTACTTCACACGGATCCTACCGAACTAATCAGGGGAGTACTAGTTTCTTTCTCTTTTACTTACCTTCCTTTATCATAACTTTGATACTTTCAGGAAACATTAGGGACAATGTTCAGTTTAAGTGTAGGGAGGGAGAATAAAACGGGAACTTAGAAACTATGCTTATCCTTGATTATTTGTCTTGTCCTAGTTCATTTGTGTAATAAACTATGAGAAATATTCGTTAGGGAAATTTTAGCACCAAATTTAAAAAATTTTATGACATGTACGAGCAAAAACTTTAGTTTTAATAAAGCGTCTCATGGATAGGAGTTATATGACTAGCACAAAAAACCGTTTACCACTCAAATTCCACCCCAAAAATTTGAGGTTCGCCCCTAGATCTTTAGGAATAAAAGCATTCACCTTTAATGCTTAGAGAGTGTACCGGTAGTATAATAGATTCTAGAACTTGTTTTGTGATACATTCCGAGATCGCTAGTGAAACTACACTTGTGTAGTTAGAAATAACTAAATGATAAGAGGCATTAGGATAACCCTTGTTTGAAACCTGTATTATAATTACTTCTTCCACATCGGTCGAGTAATTACCCCACACCCTTGCGATGTACTCATCTTTAGTACACGATACCCCTAGTTAACCCCTCAGAGCCTATCCTTTTCGCGGTTCTCGTGATGTTTCGGTTTTTCGGAATATCAATGAAGAGCATTCTTTACAATCCACCCCCAAATGTACACCCAAATCTCCTTAGCCTAGCTTGTATGCACTCACCTTTAGTGCATTATTGTTATCATACTAAACCCTTAGTTCAATTATCTAGTTACTTGTATGTTGCTAAGTCGAGTCATATCTTTTGTACACAGTTTTAGGATGATTGGGACTCATGGGCAAAAGTAAATTTTATGGAGTGACGGGAAAGAACGTTAAATTCAAATTCCCTTTATTTACGTAATTAAATACTCCAAGTGTTTTGATCTTTTCAAATCGGGCCAAATTAGTATTAGAATAATAAAAACTCAAGTGTAAGGATGCTCCTATAAATCTCTTATGTTTTGATGTTATCTTAGAGGATGGTAGAGTAAAAGTGTATGCAAAAAAAAAAAAAAAAAAAAAAAAAAATGAAGAAAAAAAATACGGGCTACCATCCTACATCTATCTTTAAGTTTATGTTTTTCAATGTATGTATGTTTGTTCCAAGTTATTTAGATTTTAGCGAGTCGAGTCTTGGCTTAGCAACGCCATGCTTTTCATGCTTGTAACATAAGATTTTTGACTTGCCACCACTAAATCGCCTATCCAACCAAACCCTTTGTTTCCCTACCGTAAGCCTAACATTACAACCCTTTAAAAGACCTCTTAGATAGTTGTTCCTAGGTGCTTACGCCAAAGCGGTGGAGGTTTGATCTAGTCTCAAGCCTATGGTAATCTATGTACTATGACCAGGTAATGAGTGTTTATCTTCCATTTCCATTTACGATATTTCATATACACCCGAGAGATGAGAGAATCCAAGCACCCCTTGTGAGGTGCTAGTATATTATTTCCGTGCTTTTTATGACTATTGCGGTGCTTTTACTTGTTGTGGATTATGTTAAACCAATGCTTCATACCCCCTAACTTATAAATTTATTGGCCAAAACCAGATTTGCTTGAGGACAAGCAAATACCAAGTGTAGAGATATTTGATAAGGATTTAAAACATACACTTTTAAGGGGTCATTTAAGCCCTTAATCGCCCACTTTTATATCCATTACTGCTTAATTTCGTTCCTTTTCACTTTTTAGGTCTCTTGAAAGCAAAATGCTGGAATGATGCATATTTGGACGAAAAGGAGTGAAAACATGAAGAAAATGGCAAAGTCAAGATAGAAGCCACTCAAGCTGCTGAAACTGAAGCTGACGGAGTCCAATCTAAAGGGCGACGCCGTCCCTCTCTACGGATTTAATTAAAATACACTTGACGACTCAGTAGATTTTTTGCTCAAATACACGTGACGGCATCAGGCTTTGAAAAGGAAGGGCGTCACTAAGACTTTTCATCTCAGACGGCCCAGATCCAGAATCAGACGACGTCCCTGCTGAAGCCCGACGACATCACAACTACAACGTGACGCCGTCCCAACGATAACTTGGCCAAGACGAAAACCTTAATGACGGCGATCTGACGATGTCCCACCTATAAGGCGACGCCGTCGCAAGTGTAAATCTATATATATAATTCAATTTTTCAGTATTTTAAGGAGGTGGACTTGTGGAGTAAAAACCCTAAACGTTTGTAGTCCGACTTGGACAGTATCTTAGGGTCCCAAACCCTATTTTACAAATCAAGATAAGTGTTTTATTCCATTAGTATCATTATGTCTTCCATTGAATGTGTGTATGCTTGCTTGTTTAACATGTCCGGCTAAATTTCTTGTGTGTTTTCTTAGATCTATGAAACCTAGTTGTTAATTATTGATTGGTTGTCTCTTATCTTTATTGTAAATGGCTTAGGAATTCACTAGGCTATCGTTGTGTTTAAATGCTTGATTAATCTTTGCGAACATTAGTTTATGAATCACTTAGAGGATTTCGTAGTCTAAACATCCAAAGATAACCTTAAAGTTAGTTTATGAATCATCTAGACACTTCGTAGATAATAACCTGAAGGTATTTTCAAAGAGTTAGGGCATAAGCATTCCCTACGACCTTAGAAAACACAACGCGTTAAGAATAAGAACGTGACAATTCAACCACCAATAAAAGATAACTAGGGAGTAATAGTATCTAGGTAAACACATTTGTTATCATCATACGAGCACACATCAAAAAGACATAGCTACCCGTAGTATTAGATAATTAGATAGTAGAAGTAATCGCTAGAAGTACCACCCCCAAATCAATTGCCCCGAGATTTTACCCTTAGCTTTCTAAAAAAACATATAAAAGACAAAAAAAAATCATCCTCAACCCCAACCTTAGCATAGTACACTTCTTGCTAGCATTCCTATTACCCTAGAGAACGATATCAATACCCGAGGCTTACCTATACTACACTACAACGATTAGGTTCACTGCCTAGGGTGTTGAAATACTTGCTCGACGAAAAGGAAGTTCCTTTGACCCAGAACGCGCTTCGTACGCGCATTAGTTACGCCATAGATACCTCAACTTATATACTCAATAGGATTTTGATTAGACCAATCTTAGGAAAAACACCGTATGAAATCTTGAGATGTAGGAAACCTACTATAGATTATTTTAGAGTGTTTGGAAGCAAATGCTTCATTTTAAACAAAAAATATTATCTCACCAAGTTTGACCCAAAGTCTTACGAAGGTGTCTTCCTAGGTTACTCCCAAAATAGTAAAGCCTGCATCGTTCTCAATAAGAAAACAATGATAGTCGAAGAATCACTAAACGTGACATTCTATGAAAGTCCTCCCCTAGATAAAACATCAACATTAGTGGATGATGATTTAGTTAAGGAAGAAGCCATTAAGGAAAATGGCAAGAAAAACTTTAAAAATGACATTGTGGATAAAATAGTAGAAATTCAAGAAGATTTTAATATAAAGGAGTCTAAGAATCATCCACTAGACAATGTTATAGGAAACCTAAACCAAAGAACTCTTAGATCACAAACCCAAAACAAAAGTAATTTCTTTTGTTTTTGTTGGATTATTTAATTTAGTTGATTATGTGATTCGGGAGGTCGGGTATTATGATAGTAAACGACATCCATGGTTAGAGAGAGAAAGTAGAGAAAGAAGGGATAACTTTATGTTTTATTAATGATAAGGAAAATGATAAGTTACACACTAAGCATCACCCTCCTAGTGAAGTCTAGGAGGGCTTATATAGGATACCAAACACATGACTTTATATAAATGATGGTTTCAGTCCATGTGTTTGTGCCTTATAATATAACTATTTTAATACCAAATATGTTGTCACATTTTCATGGTAGGATGATTCCTAACAATTCTACTAATCTTATGACCCTTACTTGGGTGATTAAGAGTTCAACCCTTTTGATGACCTAGATGAAATTCTTCCACCAGTTACAACTCTCCAAAATGATAGGGTTGAAGAGGAAGTTGAGACTGAGGTTAGGGTAGAAAGTGAGACTGAGGTTAGGGTAGAAAGTGAGACGGAGGTTAGGGTAGAAACTGAGATAGAGGATGAGACAGAGGCTGATGGATCTGGGTCTGAGAAGGATGGTTCTGGTTATGAGAATGATGGTTCTATTTTTTAGAAGGATGACAGTGATGATAGTGACTACATTGTAGAGTTAGACAATGATATGGAAGATGTTAATGTGGACATGGAGAATTTCAGACTGAATGTGGATTTGGATGAAGAATTCATGGGTTATAGAGGTGATAGTGATAATGCTGTTATAGATCTTGATGTTGATATTGATGATGTGTTTGAAAATGAAGAGTTTATTAGTGGGTCTAAGAATGAAGATGAGTTTAATAGGGCTAGGAGAAGGAAACTCGGGCAATTAAGGAAACAATAAAATAGTAATAGAGATGGTAGGATTTACAAAACCTACTTCTATATTGGCAAGCATTTGGTAGTGAAGCTGAGGTTAAAGAAGTTGATAAAAAGACACTGAATTAAAACCAAGAGAGAAATTAAAGTCATCAAAAATGATATAGAAAGAGTCAGAGCAGTTTGTTTAGGTCAATTGCCTTCATTTGAACCAGTTGGGCCTAGTGTAGGGCAAAATGAAGCAGATGGGCCTAGTGCAGGGCAAAATGAAAGTGTTGGGCCTAGTCAACCATCTGGGTCAACTAATCAGCCTATAAAGGAGAAGTGGAGTAGGGATAAGATAAAGATCATTAAAGGAAGTAAACCGACTTGCAGGAAAGCAGATGCAAATAAACGCCCATGGGTATTGCATGTGTCAAAAATGATAGGCACAGAAACTTGGAAGGCTAAAACATATGATGCTACCCACCACTGTCTAGAATCAAGAGAAATATTGTATGCCACATCAAAGTTCTTTGCTGAAGACATAGTAGATCAGATTGAAAAAAACCCAGACATACCTGTAAGAGCTCTTCAAGATCAATTACAAAAGACACATGAGGTTTTTGTTTCTGCTGTGAAAGCATGGAGGGCTAAAGCACAAGCAAGCAAGTAAGTGAGGGGTGATTACACAAATAAATATGCGATGCTGAGAGATTATGCCATGGAGTTGTTTGCTACAAATCCAAACACAACTGTGAAAATTCAATGTGTTAGGGAAGAGGAATTTTCAGAGACTAGAAAGTTTGAAAGGATTTATGTTTGCTTGGGGGCTTGTAAGGAAGGATTCAAAGCTGGTATGAGAGACATTTTGGGGTTAGATGGATCCTTCATGAAAGGACCTTATCCAGGTCAACTTTTAACTATTGTGGGCATTGACCCAAACAATGGTATCTATCCATTGGCTTATGGGATAGTTGAAACAGAGAACCTTCAATCTTGGAAATGGTTTTTGACTTGCCTTGGAGATGATCTTGAACTTTACAGAAACTCCAACTTCACTTTTATCAGTGATCATCAAAAGGTACATTTAACTGTTAACTTGGACAATATAATTTAGTGTAGTTTACTCTGATTATTTAATTGTAGACTAATTTAGTGTAATTTACTCTCATGTCAATAAACAGGGTCTTATACCTGCAATTTCCAAATTGTTTCCATGTGTTGAGCATAGATATTGTCTTAGACATATCCATGAAAACATGAAATAAAGCTGGAATGGAAGGGCATACAAAGACCTTATTTGGAAAGCTGCTACTGCTACAATTGTGCCATAATTTCAGATAGCAATGGAGGAGTTAAAGGTTTTCAGTAATCCATGCTATGATTGGTTAGTGAAGATTCCTCCACAACATTGGGCCAGATCACATTTTTTAGGTACAAATTTTTTTTATAGTTTCTAAACTTGTTGTGATTTCAACTGTATAGATAGTAACTAATTACAATTATATTAACAGGAAGGGCAAATTGTGGTGTATTGTTGAACAACATGTGTGAGATCTTTAATGTTAAACTGGTTGGTGGAAGGGATAAGCCTATCATAGGAACACTAGAATGTATAAGGGAATATATGATGAGAATGATTATGACAGTTAACAAAGTGATTTCTAGTTCTAGTGATCCTCTCACACCTATTGCAGAGAAGTTGTTTGATATTATCAAGAAAGAGGCTACGCCGTATATAATTCAATGGAGTGAAGGTCAACACTACCAAGTGAGTGGTCTTTGGGCAGATCAGTGTGTAGTGGATGTGGGTAAGAGAACTTGTTCATGCAGGAGGTAGGAATTAACAGGGCTACCATGCAAGCATGCAGTGGCTGTAAACTTCAACATGGTACAAAACTGGCAAGAAGTAAGTATACCAGAAACCTGGGTCCATCTTTGCTACAGGCTAGAGACATGGAAGCAAGTCTATTCATTCAATATTATGCCAATCAAGGGACTAAAAATGTGGCCTAAGTGTTTTGTTCCATCAACAATCATTCCACCAGTTCACAATGAGCAACCAGGTAGGCCAAGGAAAAAGAGAAGGAGGTCAGCCTTAGAGATGAGTGGTAGCATGGTCAAGAACTGCAAGCTTTCAAGAAGGTTAAAGACAGTAACATGTGACAAGTGTAAATGTCGTGGTTACGATTCTAGGAGTTGCACAGGTCCTAGAGTTGAAAAGACCAAGAAGACAAAGTCAACTGAGAAGGCCAAGAAGAAAAAGTCAAATGATGATGCTGGTGCAAATGATGATGCTGGTGCAAATGATGCTGCTGGTGCAAGTGATGCAGTTGCTGTAAGTGGAAGAAATGTGGATAAGGGAAAGGGTATTGTAGTTGATGATGCAGGCTCCAAGAAGAAACAACCCAGGAAGAAAATGATTAACCTTGGCTAGTATCTTTTTTAGTTTATCGCAATGGTTGCTTATATGCACCAGAAACAATATTTTATTTTGGTCATATTTTGTGTTTATCTCAATGGTTGCTTGTATGCACCATAACTTTGGCTAGGTTGGTTGTTAAGACAATTTCACTTGTGTTTATGTGTTCTGGATACCAGAACAGGATGATGACTCCTCCAATCCACTAATATATAGCTAATAATGACAACAAATTTTCCCTAAAACCTTGTTGTGTTTGTATAGGTTTGACTTTAGTAGAAAGTCAGCTTACATATGTATTTGGATAATAATTGGATTGGTTTGTTATGCTTGTCTTTGAATTGGGTCCATTTTGTATGGGTTTGACTTTATATAGCTTTGACTGTGTTTATCTCAGTTACCATTAAAGATCTCCACACATATGAGAAACTGTGATAGGTTTGACTTTACACAAAATCTTGTAAATTGATACCATATTTACACCTACTGCAGTTACATAACTCACTATACCAACCTATGACTTAATGGCATTAAGTTTTACTTTGACTAATGGGTTCAATGCCCTTTTCACATCAATACAACCAACATACACAAATCAAAATGTCAAACAATAACCAATTTCACCAAAAATCACAACCATGAGTTCCAACAACAATCCATGTAACTGGACAGAAATAATTTACATTTCCTCTGATTTAAGCTCATCAGATTTCCTGATAACAGACTCATCTGATGAGCTCATGTGTCCAGGTCCACCTTGGCATATACCATACTTTGCTGATTCAAGCTTAAATTCCAGTTCTATTTAAAGCTATGTGTCCATCTATCATTCAAGCTCTTCTGATGATCAAGCTAGGTCAAACAAAGGTAAAAGCACTGTCACTGCTCCTGTATAAGCTAAGAAGGTTCAAACTCAAATACTGGCAATCCCTGGTAAAAGGATTCAAGTCATAGGGCTTTCAAATAAGGAGACTTGGGCAGCAATCAAAGAGAAGAAGTTTGAGGTAAAAAAAACACCAACTGGACAGGGATCCACTGTAGTGACTAAAGTGAAAGGGAAAAGGAGCATGGGATAGATTCTAATGTCTTTATCTTTTGATGTCTTTATGTATGACTTTATCTTTTGAACAACTGCTATGTAAAGAAATATGCAACTATGTATATATGTATGCTCCTACTATGCATCTATGTATGCTAGTAGTTTCCAATGAAATGCTACTTGTTTGGTAAATTTGAAACTGCTTGTTTTCATTCATCTAAAAGCCAAAACACAACTCGATACAATACTACATTTTTAAACTTAACATAACAAGCTAACACCTACTTCAAACATAAACAAAAGATCATTCCCTACTTGATAGAAAAAAGAACAACAAACAAGATCCAAGACCAAACTATATACTTCTTCATTTTTGCAAGACCATCCCTACTTGATAGAAAAAAGAACAACAAACAAGATCCAAGACCAAACTATATACTTCTTCATTTTTGCAAGACCATTTTAGGCTTCCAGTGTTGCTCGTTCAAGATTGTTCCTTGGCCTTAATAAATCCGGTATGATTTCAAGAGAACGATTACACATGGGGGGCATATGATAAGGATTTAAAACATATGTTTTAGGGGGTCATTTAAGCCCTAAATCGTTACATTTTATATCCGTTACTGCTTAAAATCGTTCCTTTTCACATTTTAGGTCTTTTGGAAGCAAAATGCTTAAATGAAGAATATTTGGACGAAAAGGAGCGAAAACATGAAGAAAACGACAAATTCAATAAAACAATGCAATTTAAGAAGGTCGACGGTGTCCTAACATCAAGGGCGACGTTGTCGCTTACATGGTGTTCAAAAATACTCTCAAGCGACGAATCAGAACTTATTTTGTTCTTAACAAGTGACGGCCTCACGCCTTAATTCATCAGGCTGTCACTCTTTCATTCTACACCAGACGACCAAGATTTTCCCAAGACGACGTCTTGTGCAACCCAGACGGCGTCACTACTTTCTTTCTGACGCCGTCCCATTGATGAATTGGCAAAGACGAAACCCTAATGACGGCGATCAGATGGCGTCACCATCAAAAGGCGACGCCGTCGCAGTTGTAAATTCTATATATAGACCTCGAATTTTCTGCATTATGTGTGTATAATTTTGGACAGCAAACCCTCGTTCGTTTTAGGTCCGACTTTGACAGTATTTTAGGGTTCCAAACCCTCTACTTCAAGATAAGTTTGTTTATCCAATCTATCATCATGTTTCATTTATGTTTGATTGGTTGTTTGTGTTCTTGCTTATATATCATGCGTAACTAAATTAATTAGTGTTTGCTTAGATCCAATGAAACCTAGTTATTGATTATTGTTAGGTTGTCTCTTGTTTTAATTGGTAAACGCTAGATTAAGGAAAACTGGCTTCTTCTTTCATTGTTGCGAGCTTGAACGTCCTAAATAGCATAAAGCCGTGGAGTGCACTATAGGCTCTCGTTGTGTTTATTGCGTGAGTTGTAGCTTAAGGATAATAGGATATTCGGGGGAGATACCTCGGTACTTGGCGATCCCGGGTGTTCTAGAGGAGAGTTACGATTCATATAATTGAGGAATTAGGTACCACCCTATGACTAGAACATAGAATACAACGCATCAATTAGGACAAGGATGTGACAATTCAACCGACCAATAAAAGATAACTAGGGAGTAAGAAAATCTAAGTGAACAGGTTTTTAATTATTATAAGAACACACTTCTACAATCCATAGCTTTTACTTTTATTTAGTTTTAATTAGTTTTAATTTAATTTGTTAAGTAGTTTAACTGTTAAAATTACCAAACTCCCACTCTTGAAACCCCGAGATTTTACTTGCTTTCATAAAAAAATATAAAAAGACTAAAAAGAATCACCCTCACCCTTACCCTTTTCGTCATACATCTCTACTAGCATCTCTATTCCACTAGAGAACGATCAATCCCCTGAGCTTACCCATACTACACTGCAACGATTAGGTACACTGTCTAATGGGTTGTAAAGCTTGCTCACGAAAAAGGAAGTCTTTCGACCTCGAACCACGCATCAGCATACCAATTAATCCATCCACAGTTTGATCCCTGTTAAACAACATTAAACCAACAATCATTTGCTTTACATTAATTTGATTCAATTAATTCAACCTTACACAAACTTACTTGAATTGGGAAATAGTATAACCGACGGCTTGGGTTTGCATTCGTCCAAGATGTGCGTACAATGGCAACTCTTCCACAATGGTACCTAATCATTTCCATTGTTCTTGTTTATCTCAATGTTTTTGAATTAGGGTTTATATTAGTAGATCTAGGTTAGAGAAAGAGGAAAAAGAAAGAAAATTGATGAAAACAAATTGAGAGAAAGTGAGCGGCATTGGGAAAGAAGAAAAGTACTTTGAGTACTGTAAATAGACGTTGGAGGGAAAGGGATAACTTAAATGGACCAAAATACCATCCAATATTACGCACATGTTATAACTTAACGCCTTGACCAAACGGAAGTTTGCTCAAAGGACCATGAGTGTTAAGGGTTTCAGAGTTAGTGACTGTATGTGCAAAAAAAATTAAAAGACCAATAGTGAAAGTCAACACAAACCATAGGGACCATTCATATAATTTACTCTTTTTCTTACATGCTCTTTCTTTTCTCTTTGATTAGGGAACACAAATAAAAAATATTGTTTTTTTTGCCCGCTCCTCTTCTTTTCTTTTCTTTTTTCTGCTTTTTACTTTTTTCTTTTCGTTTTATACTCAAGAACAAAGTGCTTCACTAGAAACTCGAATTCAATCAACATATAATATAGCTCGAGGCAGTGGCGGAGCCAGGATCTTAGAACATCGGGGGCAAAAAGTTAATACATACACAAAGGCATTTACTAAAAAGAAAAGGAAAAATAATTTGTTGCCAACAATCGGGATGTGATATTGCTGAAGAATAGGTTTTATTTCACAAGTATTAAATCAAATTAGTAGAACAGCAACTTATACCGAGTAAAACAGAAACAAAAATACATCTAATGTAGTCCACAACATTTATCAATGTTGATTAAGATCATACTTGTCTTATGCATTATCTTTAGAAAAATTCAAGTAACTAGACAATAAATTTACATGCTAAATAATAAAAAGTCACTAAGAAATTCAGACGATACCAACACAATGTTTCTTTTGACTCATTTTTAGACTTACAAGCAAATTCCCTATTTTATAAGAATATCTTTTTTCAGCTTAATATTTTATTTATATCTTTATTATGACTCATAGATAAAAAATAAGTTCATTGTCATAAAAATAATCTTGAAAAAATGAGTGTAAAACATATAACAAATCAAATGGTGTAACTCACCGGATTAAAGAAACTTAAACAAAAATTCCACGAATATTTAAAATCCTTGCAAATTACACTAGAACAAAAACATTCAAATTTCATGAAAGTCACACAAAAACTTTACTTAGCCAGTGCTTTTTTAATAACCAATTAGGCAATTAGCATACTCAACATTCATCCTCAAAAGATGTAATATGTAGACTAAAGATTCCAAACTAGACATAGAATATGAATATGAAAAGAGCTAATTATAGGGAAGTAATTGTGTTTTATGTCTGAATTGTTAGGGGGCTTTTATGTTAAACAAACTAAACATAGAGGGCAATTTGACAAATAGGTTGAGGGCAACTTTTATGTTTACACACAAAACTACAAATTTTACTCTATACATTCATGTTATTCGTCATGACATTGAGGGCACTGCCCCCCATATCTTTCAACTTCCCTCCGCCCCTGGCTCGAGGTTATATCTACTTCAACATAAGCATATTTAGGTGCGTGCAATTCAGATAAGATAAGAACTCGAACGAGTTGATAAAGTTTATCTCATAGCGTGCTTTTTAGTAAATCTTAAAAGAAGATAAGAAGAACATAGAATAGTCCAAAAGACGAAAAGGACCAAAACACGACACCCTAACACACATTTACACAGTTTGCTGCATACATATGTTTGTCTTGTTCGGTTGTACCCGAGTTTCTTGCCGTACATGTGACCACCTTCTTCATCTCACGTGGACACCATAGATAACCATTACTATCACTAAACGACAAAACACACTCCCTAAATTACCAACATTTTGCCTTGTATCCTTGTTGGCATAGTCATATTGACACGTATGAAACCTCTTCGACACTTGTCAACATGCACGCTCAAAACTCAACCACGTATTCCCGCCCATTGTGTATATATAGCGACACAATGTTTCGTTCACAAACAAAACAGTCAGTAAAGGTACATTAACTAATAAAAATGGGAGTTAAAGCGAACGTTTGTGTTTTTTTCTTGCTGTGTTTAGCTGTGGTTCTTGTTTCGGGCAAGACTGGAAGGGACCCGGAGATCGGGGTTTGCAAGACTAAGTGTGAGCAGATTCGAGGTGCGGAACAAGGTCAACAGTTAAGGTGCAAGCAACAATGCGAACAAGATTATCAAGAGAAGCAGAGGCAGAGACAAGGTGGTAGTGGTCAGTATGATATCATCTATGCACAGGAAGAGCTAGATATACAAAAGATGGTAGAGGAGTGTCACCAAGGTTGCCAGGTAATATAAAACAAGTGTACGCAAAACAACAAACTATATACATGTCAATGTTTTGTTACGTTATATTCTAAGATATTTTTCTCATGCATGTCACAGGGAAGCCAAGGTGAGCAACAAAGTCCGCAATGCTTCCAATCATGCATGAAAAAACAATTCCAAGAGCACCAAGGACGTAAATCTGGCGACACTAGCCGTAGGGGTCGAGGCAGCCAAACTGGCAGACAACAACAACAATCGAACAACCCTTACGTGTTCCAAGAAGAACACTTCACCGCAAAACTCGAAACCGAACAAGGAAACATTCGGTTTCTTCAGAAGTTTACCGATCGATCTGATCTTTTCCAAGGTATCGAGAAATACCGTGTGGCGTTTCTTGAAGCTGAACCTCAGACGTTTGTGATGCCAAACCATTTTGATGCTGATACTCTTGTCTACGTTCAAAATGGTATGATTTATATCCTTCTCTTTTTAGCAATGACATGTGAGGTGAGGAGTATATATGTTCATAATCTGAATCATTTCGTGCAGGAGAGGGAACTATTACCTTGATCAACCAAGGTGAAAAACAAACCTATGAAAGACAAACCTATAACATAAAACGTGGAGATATATTCCATGTACCAGCCGGACTCAGCGTGTATCTTATCAACAGAAACAACAACGAAAGACTTGTTTTGGCCAAGATTCTACATACGGTTTCTGTCCCCGGTGAATTACAGGTACAATAACATATTAGTAACCGCTTTTTGGTTGTTGGTAACTTATCATTGCTTTTGCTACCGACACCTTTTGTATAAACTCATATGTGACTATTATCCAATAAATAGTGATGCTAATTAATGTATGGTTTCAGACATTCTTCAGCGTTGGAGTTGAGAACCCTGAATCGTCGATCTTCAATGCATTCAGTACCGAAGTTCTTGAAGCTGCCTTTGACGTAAGTTGCTTATAAATTTTAGGTTACTGACTTAAAATTTGGGTCACTAAACATATACTCATGGGTCACTATTCTTAATTTGCCGACTAAATAAGTCATTTCAATATTATTTGTGGGCAATAAATTCAATCACAAATGTTGTGTGCCTATAAACTTGATTCGAAAATTTCTGTCACTAAAATGAGTCACTTCGAAATTTTATGTCAGTAAGCAAGTAACATGGAAATTTAAGTCGGTAAAAGATCTCTTGATAAGTAGATTGTCACTAAACATAATTTAGTGACCAAATATGTTACTTCGAACTAATAGTATTGATACTTTTGGTGCTTACATATGTGCAGACTGATAGAGATTCGTTGGAGCGATTATTCAATCCGCAGCAGCAGCAACAGGGAGGAGTATTCAAGAAAGTTACTGAGGAACAGATCAAACAATTGACGGGAAGAGATGAAGTTCAAGTATGGCCTTTTGGACAGAAAAAAGGACAGAAAAAGGGCCCGTACAACATCTACAAGAACAAACCTTCTGTCGCTAACGAAAACGGAGTGCTCTATGAAGTCGATTCTGACGATTTCAACGAACTTAGAGAGATGAATGTCGCGTTTTCTCTATACAACATCACACAAGTACGTTTTTTCGCCCATTACTCTTAGGGACCAAATGTGATTTAACAAATTTAACAAATCGGTTCGGTTTTCAACTTGTAGGGATCAATGGCTGGACCATTTTACCACGCGAAAGCAACAGTGGCTCTAGTCGTGACAAAAGGTGAAGGTATGTTCGAGATGGCGTGTCCTCACTTATCCGAGCAGCGATCTTCCAGGACCAGCAGCGGGTTCAATCCTAGTTACGAAAAGGTAAGCTCAAACCTACGACGCGGCACTGTGGTTGTAGTCCCTGCAGGTCACCCCATTGTAATCGAAGCTGCGAACCAGGATCTTGAGATCGTTAGTTTTGGGTTGAAAACGGACAAGAACGAGTGGTACCCATTAGCTGGAAGGGACAATGTGATGAGTCAGTGGGAGGACGAGGCGATTGAGTTGGCTTTTGGTGTCCCGGTTAAGGAGGTTCAACAAGTGATACAGAAACAGAACCAAAGGTTGTTTTTCAAGGGTCCGGTGAGGCGTGGTCGAGCTTTTGTTTAACTAGATCACCTGTTAAGGTGGTTGTCGGAATGTTAATATATGCTAACATGTTTGTATAAATAAAACAGCTGTTTGTTTGCTTTTCATCATCTGTTTGTGCCTTCTTATCTTTTCTGATGTTATGTTAATCAGTAGAAATATACACCTCTATTCCCTAACAAGCATATTCCGCGATAACCACCGAAGTGGACAATCATAAACAACTTAGTTATTCCATTCCAAACTGCTTTTTATGTAGCAACACACTTGGTTATAATCAGTTACTGTATTTACAATAAGAAAACTGTATAAATAAGCAAAGAAGCACTTACATAAAGCAATCTCAAACATCATCTAAAAATGTTTCTGTGTCTGCAAAAGAGTTTAGATTATAATTAGTGAGATTCAAAATTTCATTACAACCAAGAATTGATCATCAACTCAAGATTATAAACGGTATGTACAAAGAAACAAACAGAAGACTACATTGAAAAAGTCTGGATTGTCCTTTTTCTCCAGATGTTTTCGGATTGTCCTTTTTCTCCAGATGTTGCAAGACTACCAGTGATGCATAGTCAGTCAAGTAGCAGACACATTCAACAGATCGGCAACATGTCAAAAATATGCTCAGATCAAAATGGGTAATTGTAGATAGTTCGGGTTGGGTTTGCCCGTGACACTTTGTAGCCGAATATTGTCCAAAATTATATAAAGTTTTGCCTGTCGAGTATAATTAGAAAGATTACATTGTTTCAGGATTAATCTAACTTTTGGCATAAAGTTATTTATGAGTTTTATACATCAAGAATTAATCGTCTATTTGACCCGTTAGAGATTGAACAAAATCTGAAATGACCCATTCAGTAAATTAGTTGAAAGTGTCTCCTCTTATCACTCGTCAGTAGAAATTAAGATCTCTGTATCTACGCGAAAACGGTAACAGCTCTTCCACCTGGATCCTAGAAGAATAACTAATGTTTTTCTTGTGTCTGTTACGGTTTATAGACTCAACTTCTGCTATAAATATGCTGTACACCGGTCTATGATCTGAAAATTTAGATTCTCCTCGAACATAAGATATTTGATGGAGCCCATTACCATACCACAATATACGATCACACCTTCAGAAAGAAACAAAACAGTCGCATCAAAATCTGAAAGCACAAACATGAATCCTAAAAACGGTCAAATAGTAACTAGAGGTCGAAGTTGCTACTTCTGCTTCTAAATTTACCATGCAGGAGTTCTTCGTTTTTCTCTAGGATGCATATCATATCCTGCATATCGATCAGAATTATTTGAATACTTGTAAGTTGGAGGAAAATATATCATCCCTTCATTCCATTCCTTGAATACATGTCCCCTTCTACGTTCTATCCGAAGCTGCAACCATAAAAGAGAATAAAAACATTGAATGAAATGGGTGCTTAAAGAATGTAAAGTTTGAAACATTATTCACATGTATAAGATTTCGGAGACTTGCCTGATCATTTTTCAATAAAGCCCTCCAGTTTCGCAACTCAACCAAGGCCTTGACAGAGCGATATGAAAGGGCAATTCGGTAATTTAAGTCACCGAGCCATATAACTCGGCTGACATCATGCAAAAGGAAGATTGTGATGTTAATAATTGATGAAAACATTCTGTGATAATATGCAAAGGGGCAATATGGACCCATTCACTTTTAAACGGGCAGATTGTGTTTTAGCTCAAACGGGTCAAATGGGTATATATGAAAAGCAGGGGCGGAGCTATGTGAGGACCGGGGAGGGTCCCGGCCCCCCTAGGTCTAAGCCCGTTAGTGTATTTATTTGCGATTTCATGTGTATTTTCGGAAAAAAATTTATTCCGGCCCTCCCATTTAATGTATTTCTCGAAAAAAAATTGTTTCGGCCCTCCCACGGAAATTTTTCTAGCTCCGCTACAGATGAAAAGCAAATGTATATAAACGAAACGGGTCAAATGGGTTGAACGCATCTAAGGTCTTCTGAAGTAATTTTTTAGCGAATCAAACCTTTTAGAGCCTTCTCCTAAAAAAATTTGATTACATACTAAAACGAAAAAAATTTGAAAAACATATTTGACACACTAACTGTTTGTCTGCGTATATATTTTTTGTGTGAACTTTTAGATAAAAAGCGTGATGGTTTCACCCTAACCATTTTGACCCCTTACATATCACTTTGCCAACTTTGAGGAATGGTAAGAGCCTAGGTGAGTATGTGTCTTACTCATGTTCTAGAATTGTTTGAGGAGAGTTCTCATCTCCCGCTCCTTGAACGCGTGGAAACCGAGTTTTTTTCATGATTTCCATCACATCAGAATTTCTTCTTAGTTCGTCGCCTGCCTTTTGTCCAGATGTCAAGTGACTACATATGAAGCAAAAGCTCGTTTTGTGCAACGACATGCTAATTGATATTGATCCCTGAAAAGACAAGTACTTGAGGGGAATTCGGAAATTATGATAGCTCGTAACACTAAAGAAATAAAAGAAAAAACTATACCTTGTTTCCAAGATAACCCATCAATCCTCTACCAACACACGACACTTTCATATTATGAACATCATCTCTAAGATCACTCTTCACCCATATCGTAAGATAAATTCCAACCATTTGCTTACTTGCAACCAAACAATACTTAGAATTAGTACTTTCCAGATGTTTATCTCTTTCTTCCATAGAAAAAGAACCACAGTATGGTATTTGTGCGTCTTTTGTGCTATTAAACGAATCATGGGGCACACTATCTTCATCCGAAGACCAGACACTTTGGTCATAATCACTTGGTCGGTTCCCAAACATGGCTTGATCACATACACTATATCGAGGCTCGATTTTTGGATGTTGCATTGTCAATTCACTCTTAGTCATCCTCATGCTTTGACCTAGTGATTGGAAAGATGATGCTTTTTGGTTTACTGATGCATCAAAATCTGAATTTAATTCGACAAGTGAATTGGGAATGGTTGACGGGGCATGGAAGCCGTTACTTGTAACTGGAAGAGTGTTTAGTGTTTTTCGAATGAGCGCTAGCCATTTCTTTGCGGGCCCATTGTCTTCTGTTCCGAGTACATTTCCAGCATTTAAAGGGACAATTTCTTGAAACCTGAAGGCGTCAAATTCTTTATAATCACAACCAAAATAAAGATTATCAATCTATCTGTTGGATAATCAGAGCTAACGGGTCAATTTTTTTTTTTTTTTTTTTTTTTTTTATTGTGACACATGTTGATATGTCGACCAAATATTAGAACTTTCTATATAAGCTTATTAAGTTAATTATGATTACAAAAACACTTGTTATGAGAAAATTCAAAGAGTAGCAATCTACTTAGCAAAATGGTTCAATTTGACCCGTTTGAGATAAACAAAACTGAAATCAGCACAATGTCACAATTGTAACTAAATGTGTAAACTATGTCGTAACTAAATGCTTTGGACTAAAACTCACCCAAGAACGTATATATCAGCTGGAGGTGAAGTATGCAACCAATCTTCAAGATTTAAACTATTTGTAGGAGATTTTCCACCCACGTTCCAAGTAGCTACAAAGATCCTATTTCAATTTCGAAAGCAATAATAAATAAATTGAACCATAACTATAAATAGGATTGAAGTAAATAGATAAGATAGATCAAACCTATAGTTTTCAACGTCCCTCACTTGTGCAATATCATGATCGATCTTACTTGTTTGAAGACAATCTGAAGTCCTCTTGCTTGATCTTTCTGTTTAATCAAAATAAGAGGTTGAGCATAAAAGGGTAAAGCAAAGTGAGATATGATACATAACAATTAAACACGTAAACATTGCAGGTGTGTTTGATCCGGGAGTAGAGGTGGCAAAATGGGTATATCAGGTAACGGGTCAAAGGCTTAAAGCGTGTGATTCTTAAGTGTGGCCGAAACGAGCTGATCAGTAAACACAATCTTTTTACCAGATTTTTTTATATCATAGTATACATGTAAATTAATTATGTGCTAATGATGATGTCAACCTTTTTTGACAATGGGATATATAGGTCGTTACCTACATCTAAATACACTTTTAACGACTTTCAACCCATTTGACTCTTACCCGTTTTTATCCAAGTCACGTGACTTGTAAAAGATAAAACGATTCCCTTATATTGCTACCTCTCCAAGATGTTGCCCGCCCAAGACCGACCAACATAACGTGTTGATGGGCCACAAATGCAGCCCACATTCCATAATTTGGGCCTTATAATTCAATTTCTATGGACTTTTAACTATTCCATTTTAGTTTACTTGTCGTTTTTCATGTGAATCTCGTAACATAGGGATCTCTTCATTTAATGTTGCTATGTTAATCAAAATTCTGAAAGCTAACTTTTATTTTGTTAGCTAGAAAATAATCATGTAAAGTCAAATGGGCTTAAATTGGTAAGTGGTCCAAAAACAATAAAAACTACAACAATCTGAACTGCACCTGTTGGTCTGCTTTTGCTGATGGTGCATACATCTTTTTCAGAAAAATTGTGCTTCCATCCTTCATAACTACCTAAAAAGGAAACCCAATACATGAGTCCTTTTAGTCAAAGTTTCAAACAAATAAAATAAATAAAAGTTCTAGCAAAAAAGAAAGAGAGATCATGGGCAAAAAAAAAAGGTTACCTGAATACCTGTATTTCATTTTTCAAAATGTCTAAATATGGTCATTTTGTCATAAATTCGTTAACTTTTATGCAAATCTTTTAAAAGTTGGTTACTCATTTTAAGGTCAAATAAGTACTTTTAAAAAAAAGTAGGTTAGTCTTTATTATTTGTACGTGAAGTGCATTGAATAATACAAGATACCATTTTCACTTTCAGAACCTCACTAAAATACATATTTAGTTCAAAACTCTCAAACATCTAAAAATAATAATAAATAAATAAATAAAAATTGTAATAAAAAATACAGCTTTTATATCATATTTATATCATATTTGACACAAAATTATAAAAGTTCTAAAAAAACTTAGACAAATAGTAATGTTTTTTGGAGTCAAATAGTTGACCAAAAATCACAACTTTTTATAGTTTTGCCACCTGTAAAAGTTAAGAGTATTTTTCACCACAATTTCATCAACCTAACAAGAAAATGATTTGCTTTAAGAAAATGGGTCAACCGAATGAAATTCCATAAAGAGTAGGTTATACACTGAACACAGTGGGCAACCTAGTTCGTCTGTGTCACATCAGCTTTCTCTCTCCGACGAGCTGACGACGACCTAGTTGTCACAGTGGTGACCTGAGAATTTTTTTTTTTTTTTTTTTTTTTTTTTTTTTTTTTTTAATTCAAATATTTTGTGAAAGTGGTATAGTTTTAAAAAAATAAATGAAATAAACAGAGATAATAGTGCGAAAAAAGTGTATTGTTTGTATTTTGTGTGTTGCATTTGTGTGTTGCAACCTAGTTCATGTCCACAAACTAGTTCATGAGATTTGTATCCCACGACCGAATGCAACCGAAGTCCCACAATGTTGTCGACCTAGGTCGACCGACCACAACCGAACTACATAACCGATCCATTGTGTTTAGCCTTAAGTATTAAAAAAAAGTTTATGACCAAATTCAAGCTACTTTTCTAATCAAATTGAGACATTTTGTTAGTAAAAAAAAATAGAAATCTTGAACATAAAATGTTTTCAAGTGACGTGTACCAAAAAAGTTTTATTTTGATAAGTTTGCCACCGCTAAAAGTATGTTTCACCATGATTTCATCACCCTCAAGAATGGTAATGATTTACATAAAGATATCAAAAGAGATGCATGTATGCTGCTTTTACTTTAGATCATACAAATGATATATGGAAAGATATAAAAAATATATATATATAAGCATAAAAACTACTAGTATATAGTCCAAAAAACCAAAAATTACCTCCATAATTGAAATCATCTGCATGAAAATCATGAGCTTTATTCCTGACATTGAACCATTTCTTGAGTGTTTTATGCCATGAAACCTTCACCATCATCAACACAAAGTCAAATACTTCAAACTTCAAAAACCTTTAGTGAAGAAAAACAATTTTGATATGACAAAAAAAGAGTCAAAAACCTTGCTTTTCTTGCAGATTTCATCTCTCATTGCTCCAAAACCTCATATATATGACAACCCACAAACTAAAAGAATAAATAAATAAACAATGGGTGATGAGTAAAATGTTGGTGTTAAAGTACAAGATTCATAAATGTTGAATGTTTTATATCAAAAATCAAAGAAAAAGATGATGAAAGAGATGAAAAAAAGATGAAATTTGGAGTGTTTTTGTGTTGAATCTTTTTAAGTTATAAATAGGAGAAAAGAGTTGCAGTTTTTTCGCATGTTGGTTTCGTGAAATGATATCAAAATAGAAAAACACAAATGGGGTTTCTTGAGTGTTGTAGCCTATATTTATATTTATGTTTGTTTGTTGGTTACACCTATTTTAGTTGTGTTTGCAGAAAATAGAGGGAATGTGATAGGTATAGACAATGAAGAGTGTAATGTTTAAAATTGGTAGTGTTTGAGTATAATAAATTGGTCGTGGACCATGGTTTAATCTTGTGATTTCTTACGGTTTAACACTTTAACCACTTAATTTTAGTTGACAATGTTTTTATCATTAACTTTGTTTGACACACTGATTTAACCTTGTAATTTTGTTTGGCCATTTGATTAAAACCCGTAAGTTTAATTATATTAGACGAATAATCGCGCAAAGTGACGGTGTATAGCGCCAAATAATTATACTTGTGAATTTATTTTGTTGTGACTTTTATGCAATACTTATGGGTTCAATTTATAGTCATTACGAGAAAATAGTTTATGAGTTATAAACAAAAAATGATAGTTTGAAGGTATAATAGCTCAAATATTAATTTATTGGTGGATTTTGTTACCATTTATAATCAAGGTATTAGGAGGTTTACAAATTACATAAATCTAAGAACTTTTAAGTTTAAGAAAAATTAGTTGCATGCATTATAAATAGTATATATTTTATTAAGACATTTAACTAATTTGGCCAACATTATTATTTTTAACTTTAAACGACTTATTGTATTGAGTATTAACACTTACGACCAAGGTCATTCATGTTTTGGCTGGATTCATGAAGTAAAAAAATTAGTAGCCATGTTCACGGGGCATGTATCACGTTCAACAACCCAGATCCGGCCTTCAGGTGATGGGTACCCGAACCGGAATTAACGAGTGTAGCATATCGGGTCGGTAAAAAATATGTTACTTGCCCCGTAAGGACGATTATCTACTTTTCTCACTATCTAAACTGACAAGTCTTATGATATACCAACTTTTTAAGTTTTTAATTTTTTAGTTACTACTTTTTCTTCGTTCAAGCCAAGTGAATGAGCGAATTAGTTCTTCTGATTTTTTTGAACACACGAGTTACAACAAGTTATTCCTTATTTGTAACACCGCCAAAATATCACAACGAAAAATAGTGTCACTGAGTGTTACTTCATAGCACAAAGTAAAAGATATAGAAAACGAACTCTAAACGAGACGTTTTGAAAAGTTATCATTCGATTAATTTTAAACATCGGAGTTTACAAAGAAGTCCCAAATAGTTTGTAAGTTATAATACATAATAGGTAAAACATAAAGTTTTAAAGTCTTTACCAAATGATAATAGGATGCATCCCAGCCTTAAAAATATGTCGTGCGACTCTAGTGCTCCACGCCAAAGTCAATGCTTTATGAACCGGAGAAAATACATGCTAAAAGTGTCAACACGAGGTTAGTGAGTTTATGGCTTTACGTTATTTGTGAAAGTGGACCACAAGATTTATCGTTTGTTTGTCTGTTACATTCGATTATGAACAAGTAGTGGTTGACCCGATGCATTCGGTCATATATGTACATAGCAGTCTGGCCGGTTCATTCGGTTATGTATCTGGTACATTTGGTTATGAATGTATAATAGTTTAAAGTACTTGTGTCCATAAATAAAAGCAATCAATTTATTCTCACTGCAAAAAATTTGAAAAAAAGTAAAACAAATAAAAATAGGGCTATGAAACTCATCTTAAGCAAAAAGATCACAAAGTACAAAATAAGATAATATGAAGCCGCGAAATCTCTAATAGCAATCTAAAATAATATGTTGCGTATTAGGTTTTAATAATAATAACGTAAGTATACAAATAAGTTTATAAAGTATTATATATAAAGTATACATTGTACGTAGTTCTTTTTAAAATTTTATAACTTTTAGGGACTAGTTTTGACCAATTAAACAAATTTTACAAGTTTTATTTACAAAGCTTATATGTCTTATAAGAGTTATATGCTACTCTTACCGTAAAGAGTTATGACTCGGTGTTTATATTCGTGAAAAGGTATTTGAATGTATTTATCAGATTTGTAGGTTCCAATGTTCCAAAAGTTTCATAACCTGAGTGAATTTACTAATATTCCCTTAAGTGTAAAAGCTAAGTTTTAGCTACACAATTCAGTCCCACGAAAATGGCTCTAGATTACAAACCACAACTCCGATTAACCCCAATCCAGCGGCCATATTTAAGTTAAAGGGTCCACTACAACTTTTATTTGAACACCAATAGGAAGTTCTTTACCAAATTTAAGAGATTTTTGCTATTGAAATCTGGTTATCAAATCAGGCATAGTTTCACCGTTTATTTTCTAGTTAATTCATCGGGTGGAGTTACAGGTTGAGCCACCCGGAGAAATGAAGCTAAGACATATATCTATAACATTATATTTTTTTCCAAGTCTCTAGACTTATCGATTTTTGTCAGTAATTACGCTTTACTCCTTAGTCAAAACTTTCTTTACAAATCAAGTCCAAAACATGATTTTCTATTATTTTTAACCATGTGCAACCATATCATATAAATGAATATTACATATAATTAACATAAAGACATAAAATACAGGAAAAAACATGATAATAATATTGGTTTCCTTACAAGATTATTTGGTAAAGAGTAATAAGAACAAAAGCAACACAACCAAAATCAATACAAACTCACCAAAGCTTCCAAATCTTTAACAACTCTTACAAACCCTAGATTAATTAACCAAAATAACAACTTGCAAAATCTTTCAAGAAAACCCCTACTAAAACTCCATTGAAACCTTAGACTTGAAGAGATTGATGGATGTTTTGAGTGAAAAGAACCATGAGTTAACTGAAGAAAAACTTATGACTATCAATCTATGATTACAAGAACAAGTGAAATTTTGATGGATTTAGTGTTGTGATATGTTGATGGTACGGCACAAGTGGGAGAACAAAGAGAAGAAAAAAATTTCTTCTATCTAGATTGCATGAAATGAGATGATAAGTTAGCAATTAGGTGATAAGGTTTGATGATTAAGCATAAAAGTAACCAACTAATGACATGTGTTATTGGTGTAAGTAAGATGTGGCACAAGAAGAAAGAAAGTAGAAATTTAGTAATTATTTCATTGTTATATTAATAGTTTAGTAATTAGAGGGTATAGTTTGATCCCAGTAATTAAAAACGTAAAATTTTTAAAACGTGACACGTAAACTGGGAAATATAAAAGTCTAAAACATATAAAAATGTTATAACTTGTTAAAATAACTAATATTAGTATATTAGATGAGACACGAGCTTAACGGAGTGTGTAAACGTTTGTTAAACTTAAATACGTAAGTTATAAATGCACAAAACGTAAAAGGTACAAGGTTTACGTAAAAGTGAAAAAATAAAAATATGACATATAAAATATGTTTGTAAGGAAACTAAAGTATATAAAATATTTAGACTAAGTATAATCTATAGTCGGTTTAAATAAAATGAACATGCAACGATGTTCGCGAGTGAACCAACTCGGTTACCTGAAAAAGTTAATTTCTGCGAAATTAAAATAATAAGTAAAAGTAATTGATTAAATATTGACCTGAAATATGTGATTTGTTATATTATTGAATCAGTAACATGTGGAGTTAGCTCCCGATCTTTTAGCCATGTTTTTTTAATATAGTGATAAAATGTTGGTAAAAGTAGTCAAAAGTTTTTATTGAAAGTTAAAGATTTTATCAAAACGGTCATTTAAAATCAAATGTTTTAATAGTACAAAAATTTTAAGTTAAGGGGTTTATTCAAACAAAATTTTTTAGAATTGGGAGGGAAACATTGTCAACCAATGTTAAAGGGTTATATCAATAGGTCAAATAAAGTTAATGATAAAAACATTTCCAAAAAAAGTTAAGTGATTGAATCATAAGTTGACTCAAAGTTAAGGGATTAAACCATTATTTACTTTTTATTTCATCAACATTTTTACGTGTTGTACATAGAGTCGTAAATAAATCGAATATTCAGAAAATATTTCATGAATCTTACTGTCGTTTATTTGCTTTTATTTATTAATTGAATGAACATGAACAAAATTATATGTCCGTTTAGTTAAATGAAAACATAAATAAAATTCTTGTTCATTCATTTATATTCGTAAATGTCCGATTATACGTGTATTTTCGATAATTTTTGTTTATGTTCTATATGTGTCCATGGTCGTATATTGTATACTTTTATGATATACTTAAAAAAATTGGGATAATTTCAACAAAAAAACATACATGAAACACATTTTTTTTTGTCTTCATAAGTTCATTTATGTTCGTTCGTTTGCATTTCGTTTAATCTCTTAATGAACGAATGTAAACATACACGAACAACCTCATTCCTGGATAGGCGAACATAAGCAAGAAAAGTCAAAATTCTTTTGATTAAGCGTTCGTGTTCATTCATTTTCCTGATTTAAATTAAAAAAATGAACATGAACAAAGCTACTCATGTTTTTTTAATTCGTTTACAACCCTAGATGTACACCTTTATATTCCATATTGTATGAATCACATCATGTTCAAATAGTTTTGTATAGGTAGTTTAATAAAACAAACTATAGAATCTAACTATGTGTTTATTTAATCATTTTTCAACTAATTCATTATAAAAGTTTTTTTGTTTTTTTTTTGTTTTTTGTTTTTTTTTAAAGGCCTTCCACCTTGTAAATATCCTTATTAAAGTTTTGAAAAAGCATAAATCTATTATTGATATAAGTGTGGAAAACTAGAATGAGGGTTGAATAGTTTTTCCGATTAAAACTTTGTTTTAAAATATTTAAATCGACTTATATCAATCCATTTGATCGTGTGTTGGATATTGATGCATGAACATATACATAAATAATTCAAAGAGATAAAGAGTAAGGAACACAAAACTACAACACAAATATTTATAGTGGTTCGGCTACAATGACACCTTCCTTGCCCTACTCCACTCCCCGAGTACCCAACTCGAGAGATTCTAAGCACTACACAACACAAGCTCCTTAATGTGGCGGAGAAGCCTTCACAACGTCGCCTACACTTTATCCGATACAAGGCTAGACACCGAGTTCTTCCACGATGTAGAACCAAACCTATCACAACGTCGCCTACACTTTATCCGGTACATGGCTAGATACTGAGTTCCATTACAAAGGAGGAACTACTACCCAACAGTACAACCCAAAGGAGACAAACTTTTTTTTTACAACACTTTAAAGGATATCAATACCCTTTAACCCAAACTACACAAATATACATCGACGCCCCATATCAAATGTACACCTTCGGCACTATACACCAATGCCTTCAACTTGACACACTAATGGAGGGAGAGAAGAACTATCAACAAGATGCACTTCAGTGGTCTTGATGATGACGAAGCTTAGCAGCTCATGACCTTGAGCTTACACGTCTTCAAAAGGTTGTGATCTCGCCTTTAAGAGAAACCTAGAGAATCACACAAACAGAAAACTACATAGAATGATCATTTAGATATGAGGTTAGAGAGGTTAGAACATAGAGAGAAGATATGCTAAAAGGAATGGTGAGAAAGAGAGAAATGGCTCACTATTTATAGGCAAAACACCTACAGTTCCCACGGTTCCGGCGGATCCCTTACCAAGGGATCCGGCCAGTGCAAACTAAGGGATCCGACTGCTTGGTCAGACTAGTCCGAATTTTGGGTTGCAAACTGAGCTATGGGTTATGGGTCATGGACTTTGGATCATGGATACCCAACAAGATACATTGTACCTAGTCAATGGGTCATGGATATAGGGTCATGGGTTAAAACTACATTCTCTCTAATAAGTGGTTGATTAAGACCTGCATATCTAACCTCTTAATTTAGTAAACACCCCCTAAGGGTTATACAATGGTCATAATCTAACACCTAATAAGAAAGGATCATCTGTTAGTCAATCTTACACACTAGGGTTCAGATATTCACTGACTTCCAAGTGCATAATCAACATAAGATTTATAGCTAGTACCTAGATGTAAGGGTCTTAGGCACATAACACAAACTATCCAAAAGAATCTACAAAAAAAAATAGAGAATTAAAGAAAAGAAATCATAAATGTCATAATGAGGCTAACACAAACGTGTTAGCCTAGATTCATGTTTGAAATATGGTAAACAAATGAAACAAGCATAGACAATGAGTTCATGATATCAAACAAATCAAATCGAAGTAGACTATGGTATGTGATGTTCTTGATCTTCCTTCTTTATGAGTTCCATCCTTCTTGTAGTGATAATTGGGGTTTCTCCCCTAGTCGTTTCTAGGAATAAAGGGAGACCATCTGAATAAGTCTCGTGAGGTATATATAGGGCTTGTTGGGCTTGACTTCATTATGGCGTAGGCATAAGTGATGCCTTACGCCGTAATACTCACTGTTAAGAATTTCCTCCTTATTTTCATGACAACTACGACGTAGGTATAATGGGGTGATTACGCTGTAGCACTGAGGCGATTATAAAGCTTGGTCAACACGTTCTTTATTACTTACGACGTATATCCATCAATCTTCATACGGCGTAATCAACTTGATATAGCAATGGTTTCAGATAAAATCTGTTACGACGTAAAGTGCTCATCTCATATGCGCCTTTAAGTACTTCTGCTTCACAATTCTTCGTGTTTCTTCCAACATTTGGCTTATTTCTTCGTCTTCCTATTCTGATGCTCATAAATGTCCTATTATACAAATAAGAAACGATTAAGTACCAAATCACGCATAAAAGTAATAATTACAAGCAATAAATAAAGAATTTTGATAGGGTATAGATATTATTTGATGTTATCAACATGTGTGGTTGTTGTAGTATTTTATTAGTGTGATTTGGATAAATTGTCGTATTTAATAGTGTATTTTCGTAAAAGGATGTATTGTAGCCGTATTTGAGATTTTGGATATTACACCCATATTTGCTCACCATATATTAAAAAAAAGTTGATGGATCATTTAGAGCATCATAATTAATTTATAGACCAATGAGAATGTGTCACATATACTTTGGTGCCCAAGGAGAGCATTTTGCGCACCATATATTAAACGTTTTATATAAAAAAAAATGTGTTAGAGTATCAGATTTAATTTCTAGACGAATGATAGGTAGACACGTCATATTTGGTGCGCAAGGAGAGCATTTTGGGCACCGTATTGGATAAAATTGCTAAAGGTAATATTTTAGGTAAATTTTGGAAAACTGTTCATGTACTTGATTTGTATTGGTAATTAATTCATTTTATTTTCTATAAAAATGAATTATTACAAAAAATTTAACATAAAAACTGATCAAAAGAATAAAGCATTAGATATAAAGTTTTATTGATCAAATATTTATAGTGCAGTGCATAAAAAAATGAACAGAAACAAAAAGAATTATGTTTTTTAAGTATTATTTAAAGAGTGAAAGGAAAAGAAAATGACTGAAAAAGAAAAATGATTTGGTGGATTTTAAGTAAAATGTTTATTCTCAAAATTTGGCTAAAAATAGTTACTCCTAATTTTTTTTACCTTTTCTTACTCAAAAAATATGACAACTTAGTAATAATGGATGCAAGTCTCCACTTTAAGCCAGGGGCGGCAGTTTGGGTTACTAGGTTAGCAGGTCAAAAGATTTCAACCTGATCTCGACTCATTTAAATAATCAAGTCAGTCATGTCAATTTTTAAATTTTTGAAAAAAAAAATTAAACGGGTTGGCCTGTCGACTCGTTTAACCTATACCTAACCCGAACCTGGCATGTTTAATAAACGGGTTAGATAGGTCGACCCAAACACGACCTGAAACCTATCTATATTTAACCAGAACCTATTAATTTTTGTGTCGGTCTCAAATTGAGTTTCGTGTCGGGTCAGAAAATGATGCCCGTACTTTAAGCCAACTTTCCTATCATCTATACTGATACTAACTAGCCATTTATTTTTCGATGTGTTTATTAAAAGATTTTACTCCATAAACCACATTTCCCAAAATTACATACAAGTTACTATCAGTTTAAAGACTTTAAACCAATGATTTAATAAGTTGCCATGTCCAAGATTATGCTTTTGAGATGTAAACATTTGGACTTGGAATGGTTGTTGGGAAGTTAACTTTGCAACATGAAATGAATTTTATTGGATTTTGAGCATTGCATGCCTTTCTTAAAGGGTCCAATATTTAGAAACTTGATTCCTTTGTAAAGTTCATGCATGAAGAATGAGTGTTGTTCAACATAGTTTTGGGGTATGGAAGATTTCATAGGTGCAATTTCCTCAAAGCTATCACTTTCTAATTAAAGAATACACCAGTTTATGCATCTTGCTTACCACCCACCATTTGTTCAAGAAATTTGTCTTGTTAGAGCCCTAATCAATGCATGGTCCCAACCCAAACATGATAACTTGTGTTCAATACAAGTTCATTGTTGCTTTTCAGGAGTAAAAGATGCAAGTTGCTTATACATTCTTTCAAAGGATTTGAATGTTTTAATTTTATTTTTAGCCCTAGATTGATATAAAAACTTTGGTTAACTAGAAGACTTGTTATAAGATTTCAAAGGATTTCGAATCTTGTTACCACATTCAGGGTTGCTAACCTTGACAAAAGTCGACCTGAAAGCACCAAGATCTCCTAGGGGCTCGGGTTATTAATTGTCGTTTGTGTCGTAACATTCTTTTGTTTTACCTAAGCTAGCTTGCTAAGACCAAAGTTAAATTTTGGATTAAGCTAATGTATGGTTTCAAGCTTAATCATGGTGCATGTGGGAGAATGTGTTTTGTCCCTTAAAGATCTTTTAAGTAAATCTCTTAAAGTACAAAAGTTGCAAAAGAATTCTTTGAAAAAACATGAACTGATTTTTTATATGATGATTATTGATTCAATGATTCTCTATGACTATTTAAACACATGGGGACTTCTGATTTTCTACTAAATAAATGGGAATCCCTCCAACAAAGCCTCTCATCTCATGTAGCCCACTACTCCTCTACTAAGCGAAGGTTCCACTAGCATTACAAAAACTCTTAGGTCTCTATTATATGTTGCTTAAGACATGTTATATTTTATCGAATTAGTTGTCCCAAGATAACCAAATCAACTAAATAAATCATTTTTGTTTTGCATTTGACCTTTTCTCTTAACTTTACAGATTCTTCACGATTTTTCAATGACAAATGTCATTACTATAACGCATATTCCTTTATGTATAACAACTAGTAGGAGAATTGTCATACTTCATACATAGTACTCATAGATGTCATTGTTTGATTATTTAGATAAATGAACAACAATAAGCTCATTTAAGGAAAAGGAACATTCAAGTATAGTTGGTTGGTGATTTGTCCCTTCATAGCCTTTGTCCAATGTTATAAAAAATGGGGGACATAAAGAGATAACCTTGTTTAACACTAGAAAATGAAATGTTCTTTATTTATCATGTTAAGTATGTTTTATGATTCGCGATCTAAATAATTAAGTGCATTAGGTGAAGAGAGGGAATATGGATTTAAGGATAAGATAAGTTTATTATGGGTATTTTGCATTTGTGATAATTGAAGATGTGTGTTCCTTTTTTCGGTTGTAAATCCGTTGAACTATAATATAACTCTTAAAAAAATAAGTAGAAAGGGAATGTACATTTTGCTCAACTTCATGTAATGTTACATAACATATTTAGGACACTCGATCGGGGTCATAAGATCCTAGATATATAAGCCATCCATTCAACAAAAGGAAAGTTGATGAGCTTGGCTGCCTATCGAACTATCAAACTACTTTGATGACTGAAAAAAGTACGAGATGCATCCTCGTTCTTGGCTGCCTATCGAAGTATATTTTATTAACAGGCAAGTATATAAAGTACACATCGCCTGAAACCTTAATGGACCAAACTCATAATCGGGCTTAGGCCATATATATTGTCTAATAGGATATATGGTCATACCTCGACTTTATTTTTCGAGCAAAGCATGCTAATAACTATATCACATATGAAAGTTTTGAACTAAAATTTGATTTTGATCAAACTTAGAATGAATAAAATGGGTAAAAGATTTAAGTCATTGGCGTAACATTTGGTTGACACAAAATTAAATGCAATATTAGTCAATGGTATAATGATGATCTTATAATTTGGTGAGTACGAAATTGACCATAAATGTAAATGCCACATTTTAGTTGGCTCAAATTTAATTGACATTCATCATCATCCACTACTATTTCATCTTTTATTCGTTTTCATTTATAATTTCTAACTTTCATCGTACTCAATCCACAACGTACAATATCGTTGTTTTGTAGTTTGAAGAAGGTCACAATCTCTTAAAATATATTGTTTGTTTCGTTTATTTCTTAATAGGATGTTTGGATGCAACCCGAGTATACTGCATCTTTTTGACGTTTTTCTGCTTTGACAAGTCATCTTCATATATTGTTGTCGGAATAACCGCGAGTTTTCCATAGAGTCGACTTAAAAATTGTTAACATACGATTGGAATACACAAAACGACCGAGACTTTGGTTTCTGGATTCTTAATTTGTTAGACAAATGTCAATTTTTTTTAACGGCGGAATTTATTAAAACTAGCAAGGAGCTACAACAAAAAGAAATTGCATAAAAGTTAACATCGGGCTTTGAAGCCAACTAACACAACTAAGCTTTCTCTTGGCTCTAACATTACACAATTGGCTAACAATATTATCAAATAAAATCGCCTTTTTAAGAACAATACACGAAAAGATCACGGAATTGCGATAAATCCAAATGTTCCGCCATGAAACCAAAAAAGTAGCTTCCTAGTACAAATGTCAATATGTACTCACCACTTGAAGGAAATTTAAAGTATGCTTTTGATGTCCAATACTATATAATTTGATAAACATTCATTTCTTTCAAATAAGCTTCAAGCACTTGAAGAAGAACATGGTCATAGACTTGGTGGAAATAGTAAATATGGAACTTGGGATGGTGCAAAATGAGAATGAGAATAAATAGAGGCAGATAGAAGTTAGATGGTCCAAATAAACCTATTAAATTACTTGAACTATAGAGGACCATTGGCCAATTGATATGAGTCATGACACATCAACTGCCATGGTGGACTCAAGCCTACATGACTACTTAGTCACAATTTACATGGTGGACTCAAGCCTACGTGATATAGAGGACCATTAGTTCACAACAAATCACAAGTCACTTATCAACTGCCATGGTGGATTCAAGCCTTTATAGTTTCTGACATTTTAGGCGATTAATTTACAAGACTACTTACTTTACAGGAAGGTTGTTATGGCCACTTAAAGTTGTTTGCACGTAACAGGAGCACTCCAGCCTATTTACATTAGTTGTATTTTGCCATTTTAAGTAATTAGTAAACTTTACCATGAGTTTGATTGATCTAATATATATGAAAATTGGAAGTTGGACATTATTAAATTGGTTCCAATCTTTAAAGTTATGGAAGAACATGAGGGGCTCCTCTCATCTTTAAAGTTATATGGTCAAAAATTATATCTGCTGATATTTTAATGTGTTCCTTAAAAGATGGGACATCATACCTTAATGTAGTAACTGCAATAAAGATAGTTGACTCATCAATATTAAACATGATACAGTAGACAGAAATCCAATGACTAGAGTGTGCATCATATATTTTTGTTACGATTATGTAAACGAAATCGTAGCCTTTAGAGTTATGGTAATAAAAGTCTAAGTATAGTTACATTCTAAACAATGAAAAAGTTCAATAATACAATAATACATGGAGGCTAGTACATTGTGCCATCATTTTCTTAGTATATCATTTTCAGTAGTTAAAGTTAGAAAACTACAACTGATTTTTTTTAAGGGCAAATTTTACAACATACACCACCTATCTCATATATTTCAACGTGACTTGAACTCACGACATATAGATTGATGGACCACTCACATACCGATGTGCCAAGAAGCCTTGGTAAATTACAATTGAAATAAATGAGGACTTTTAAATGAGAGTTTAAAAGAGGGTGGTGGTGCCCCTCAAGGAACAAAACCAAACCTTCGTAATGGGCCATAATGGCAATGGTTAATAAGACAAAAATCAATACGGAGTAATGTATTTCTTTTGGACTGTAGTCAACATGTCAAAAAAATTTAAAAATTTTACAAGAAACATAGATTATAAAAAACAAAAGACCCAATAGAAAGATTGTAAATCCTTAAGTATGACATCAACAATTTAACTTTCTTTTTATTTTAGACCAATGGTTCAATCCTAAACTTTTGTTACGAGTCACACAAAGCCCATTTGGCTCGCAAAATGTTTTTTGACGGAATTAGAATCTGATATAAGAATTAAAATGTTAAAAAATTAGAATATGTAGGATTTGAAATCTATAAGAATTAGAATTTAAAAATAAATAAATAAATAAAATAAAAAATTGAGTGTTTGGTTGGTTGTTAAATATTTAAAAATTTGTTTGTAGTTACATTGATAAAATGAATATTATTTATTGAAGTTCAAAAAGTACATGTATATTATTTATTGAATATAATATATTATAATAAAACTATAAATATAATATAATAATAATCATAATATATCACGTAAGTAACTAAATTAAAGAATGTTATATTTAACTTTAATTCAATAAATAAATAAAATTTAAATTAATAAAACTATTAAACTATAGTAAAAACTAATATAATAAGATATTTTATACTTTATTTATATCTAATTTTAAATAAATAAAATAATTTAATAATAATATAACTGATTTTTAATGATAAAAACAATGAAGTCCATGAAATTGTATAAATTCCATACATTTTTCTATGCAATGTTGAATTTCACATATGTGAAATTAGACCCAATTTCTTTCATTCTGTCAACCAAACACGTCATAAAATAGATACATATTTCAATTCCTTTAGAATCGTAAAAAAATTCCGATACCAAACAAGCCCTTAGTCTTTATGATTGCATACCGACATGTATACATCATACAAGTTGTCAATTCGCTCTAATTAGACTACTCATTACACGTATACACGGCATCAACTCTGCTTCCCCACCGTGACCACGATAGACTATTGTTCACCATTACTATTGATAAACTGCAAACTCTTGTAAAACTAAAAGATATTCTTTCCCATTTAATGTGTTGATGTATATATTGTAGTAGCCAAAGTTTATGCAACAACTATATGAAAAAAAAAACTTATGAGTTGGGACAGTCAATGGGACCTAAACAAAACAAAACATAGTTCAGCCCTACAACTGAAGCAATTGCTTCAAACTGCATGTGACCAACAAGGCAACAAGACATAAGTATGGGAGAGTGATGTATACTGTAAGATTTGTTGGATAAGATTTTGAAAGTGCAATCGTACCAATCCTCTCATAATGAATGTCGTTTTTTCTTCCCTTTATGCGGTGTACTTTTGTAAATGTTAACTCCAATAATGTTGGAATCGAGTAAAAGCATGTCTGTAAGTTGTTAATAGCTCGTGATCAGTGTTTTGACGAGCCTTGACAGAAACACACCAAATGTCCCTAGTCACAAATGAGGGAGTGGTTCTGTTTTGAAGAGCCAAAAAACACTACTATGATCATTTTTACCTTTATACCTTATTTCGTAAACGCTGTACTTTACTTGCACAAGGGTTATATTCTTTACACGAAAGACGGCAAGATAGTTGTATTGGTTATACAAGTTCAAAGTGCATACATATGAAGTTAGTCCCACATTGGTAGGCTAACTAAAATAGCAGAGGGAGGGAGGTGTATATAATGAGGGTTCTGGGTAATTGTGAAAGTATCTTTGCGCTTGGGGCAATGACGCAGCTAATGAGGTAATAACCGAGGCGCGTCAATTGCTGGTTGAAAACTATTTCCAAACCCCCTCCTTGGCCTCGGGTCTCCTTTGGCCATCGAGAATTTCTGGAAGAGCTCCCTTTTTAAGGGTAAAGCTCTACAATCAGTAGTTCTAAAATTTGATTAAATAGATAGTAGCTACTATTAATACATTTTGACCATCGATTAGCAAACAATCGTAATAAGCAATCGTAACAACTTTAACGTAAGAGCAAAAGAAGCAGAAAAACAAAAAGTGGGAGTTCATTAGAAGGAGCCAGGCTGGTTATTTGGGTCAAGGGTGCACCGACTTATTATCCTTCCATTGCCTAGAGCGAGAAGTATTCGCAGCTCTGTGACCAGCCTAACGCATTGCCCTCTACTTTAGGAAACAGGAAGCCCGAGCCTTCGCTCAAACACCATGGTTCAACTCTCAGCTTGGAACGGGCAAGCCAGAAATTGCAACAACTTGACCCAACGGATCTTGGCTAAAGCAACGTCCAACCCATTTTAAAGCCCTCACTTGAGTCACAAGCTCGCGTAACTGAGCTCGGCGAGGGTTTAAGTTCCAAATGGTCTATATAAACAAGTGATAAGTTTCTATCCTAGGCGATGTGGGTTGTAAATAAAAGGTTTTGGTCTTCTTTTATCTCTACCAAATAGTCGATGTTTATTTCTTCTACTAATCTTTGAAACACTTTGTCACTGCATTTTGTTTGTTTATTTTAAAGCTGTTAATTAAAAACGAGCTCACGTGAAACTTGGAAAAATGCCTCAAGCTTAGTAAAGTAACGATGTATATGCGTTCCATATTGTTTTGGCAAAAGCAGAACGACGTCATTAACACTTCCACAAAGTTATAACATTTCATTTTCCATGAGACAATAAATCCATCCAAAGTTCAGAAACACTGCATCCCATCTAACTAAGCATGTGTATACATATCCCTTTTCAGTTGACTTTACGATCCATAATCTGTTGGAGGAGAACCAAAACCGTGATTGTGAATAACTGAATATGTAGCCTAAAATACGTTAACACAACAAGAAGTAACCAAAGATCTAAACGGGCTTGGATAAAGTGTTATACCAAACGAGACACCAGTATTCTCAAGGGTAATTACTTGGTTTTGTTGTCAGACTTATCAATGAAAATGATTGAGAACTTGGCTGACCATCTTCATGTTGATCTTCAAAAATGATTATTTTTTCCTTTACTTTTCAAGTCTAGTCTTTGTTTCTCAGAGCAGCTGTAAATTCATGGGTGTAGTTTGTTTTTTCACAATAAGCACTTTTTTCCTCTTTTCACTTTTTTTGTCTGCAGAAGGCAGAGCTTTATGTTTGTTTTTTTGTAGACATAAGTGCTTCTATTCACTTTTTTCCTCTTCGAAATTTCAGACATTATCTTTCACTTCTTACCTCTTCTTTCACAACCCCTACATCTCTTTCTCAATATCTTACATCTCTTTTACGTTTCGTCTGTCTTTTTACGTTTTCATCAGTTTTTTTACGTTTTCGACCGTTCTTTTACGTTTTCACCCGTTTTTTTACGCTTTCATCTCTTTTTTTACGTTTTCGCCCGTTTTCTTACGTTTTCGTCCGTTTTCTTACGTTTCGTCCGTTTTCTTACGTTTTTGTCCGTTTTCCACCGTTTTCACCTATTTTCTTACGTTTTTGTCCGTTTTCGTTCGTTTTCGTCCGTTTTTTACGTTTTCGTCAGTTCTTTTACGTTTTCATCTGTTTTCTTACGTTTTTGCCTTTTTTTTACATTTTCGTCCGTTTTTTTCGTCGGTTTTTTCGTTCTTTTTCGCCCCTTTTTTACGTTTTCGGCCATTTTTTTACGTTTTCGTCAATTTTCTTACATTTTCATCCGTTTCCTTACGTTTTCACCATTTTTTTTTTACATTTTTGTTCGTTTTTTATGTTTTCGTCGGTTTTGTTTTACTTTTTCGTCCGTTTTTTATGTTTTCGTCGGTTTTGTTTTACATTTTTTACGTTTTCATCCGTTTTTTTACGCTTTCGTTCGTTTTTACGTTTTGGTCCGTTTTTTTTTAAAACCGACGAAAACGGATGAAAATGAAAGAAAACAGACGAAAACATAAAAAAACAGACGAAAACGTAAAAAAAGATAAAAACGTAAAAAAAAGATGAAAACGGACGAAAACGTAAAAAAATGACGAAAACGGACTAAAACGTAAAAACATACGAAAACGTAAAAAAACAAACAAAAACGTAAAAAAAAATATGAAAACGTAAAAAAAACAGACGAAAACGTAAAAAACCGGACGAAAATGTAAGAAAATGAACTAAAATGTAAAAAAACGGACGAAGACGTTAAAAACATAGAAAATGGAGGAAAACGTAAAAAAGACAAAAAAGTAAAATAATAATAATAATAAAAGAAACAGACGAAAATGTAAAAAAAATGGTGGAAAACGTTAAAAATAGATGAAAGCGTAAAAAACAGACAAAAACGTAAAAAAGAGATGAAAACGTAAAAAACAGACGAAAACGTAAAAAACGGACGAAAACGGACTAAGACGTAAAAAAACCAGCGAAAACGTAAAAAACATACGAAAACGTAAAAAAATGGACAAATAAGTATAAAAACAAACAAAAACTTAAAAAGGGGTCGAAAACTTTAAAAAAAGACGAATACGTAAAAAACAGACGAAAATGTAAAAAACGGTCGAAAACGTAAAAAAATACCAAAACGTAAGAAAACCAATTATCCATTTGACCCATATGACAAAATGGTTTATAGCACAAAAACAGTCGATATTGGTATATTTTGAACCATTATGTATTGTTTTTAATACTTCGTATTTTAAGCGATTGCTTGTTTTGCACTCAATAGCACAAAAAACTAGTGAAAAAGAAAAAGGAAAAAAAAAGTTACTTCAATAGCACAAAAAATACTAGTGAAAAAGAAAAAAGAAAAAGAAAATCTCTTGGTTTATTGTTGTTCTAGGTGTCTATCAACAATGAAACCTCTTGGTCAAGAAGAACCTGAGACTGAGATTGAAAATGACCTTATATTGGGATATGGAAAATTCTCCGATGACTAATTTGCCTCTTGATATGACTTACTACGATGGTTTCCTCAACATCAGAAAACAGTTGAAACACAGGTTCCCAAAAATAAAGATGTCTGGTATATATGGTTACGGTAGTAAAGCGGTAAGTGACCAATCTAGAATAGAATGCGATAGAGCTGGAGTGGTATTAAAAGACGTTCCGAGTAATTCGAAAGATGCGGTTGATAGAGCCATGGTGCTAGATATGTTTAAGTATGCCCACGCCAAATCTCATGGTTTATTGTTGTTCTAGGTGTCTATCAACAATGAACCCTCTTGGTCAAGAAGAACCTGAGACTGAGATTGAAAATGACCTTATATTGGGATATGGAAAATTCTCCGATGACTAATTTGCCTCTTGATATGACTTACTACGATGGTTTCCTCAACATGAGAAAACAATTGAAAAAGGAAAGAAGTACTTCAATAGTACAAAAAACAAACGGTCTTCTTCTTGTAGATGAAGAGCTTAAATGAACCTCTTCTTTTGCAGACATGGTTTGCAGATGAAGAGGTAAAAGCTCTGAAAAAACAAACGACACAGTGATCTAACATTATGCTGACTACCTATAAACTGAAACTAAAAATAGAGGCGGTGCTCATTTTAAGTTAAAACCAGCGTCTGCGAACTCAATAGTTGACATAGGTTTTATATAAAATTTATAATAAAAAAAAACATTGTCATCAAGTTTACAATGTTTAGTGAACTGATTTGTAGTAACCGATGTTTGTTTTCCACAAAGATGTACAAGTACAGTGTTTCATTTGAGACCAAATGATTTAAACTCGACTCAAGTCTCTACTGAAAGTAAATCACCTCGTCCAGTAAGATACAACTTGCTTACAGCCTTACATCGACATCCCCACTTTAACAATGATATATTTTCCAAATTAATGTATATTGCTCCATTGGCATCTTTAAATTATAGTTACAAGTTTGTGGGTGCACAACTTTATACAATTAAATCATATATTAGTTAGTTCCAATTAAAGTTTGATAACATGCTATAATACAGCAGCAGATACCTCTCAACAAGCAAATGTTTAGTATCAGAATAAATAAATAAAAAATAAAAAGTGGGAGTCCATTTGGAGGGAACCAAGATGGTTATTTGAGACAAGGGTGCACCGGCTTGTGGTCCTTCTACTGTCGAGAGCGAGAAGTATTCGCAGCTCTGTGACCAGCCTAACGCATTGCCCTCTGCTCTAGGAACCATGATGCCCGAGCCTTCGCTCAAACACCATGGTTCAACTCTCGACTTGGAATGGGCAATCCAGATATTGCGCAACAACTAGATTCAACCAATCTTAGTGTTAGGATCAGGGGAACATAATCAGAGGCAAAAGTACAGCAGCAACAAATCAAAACAGAAACATAAAGAAGTTCAGAAGTTTGGGAGCAGAAATTGGTATTTTATTATCAAAATTATGAAGTTGTTACAAAGGCTAGTTCTAGTTCTCTTTTATAAGAGATTACAACCGACATTCAGAAGCTTAACTACAAAGAAAACTCACTACTTAAGACGCTATCAAAATGACCAAAATGCCCTTATAATACTGATTACAACCGACATTTAGAAGCTTAACTACAAAGAAAACTTACTACTTAAGACACTATCAAAATGACCAAAATGCCCTTATAATACTAGCTAAGTTAAGTAGTACCAAAATTACCAAACTACCCTTAGGAGATGAAGCAACAATATCTAACACTTAGCTCCATCAACGTCCAACCCACTTTAAAGCCCTCACTTGAGTCACAAGCTAGCGTTACTGAGCTCGGCAAACGCATTGCTGCCAAATGGTCTATATAAACATATGATAACTTTCTTTTCTGAGCGATGTGGGATGTAATCAAAAGCTTATGAGGTTTTCTTTTTATCTCTGCCAAATAGTCCATGCTTCCTTCTTCTATCAACCTTATGAACAGTTTGTCACTACATGTTATTTGTTTTTTTCAAATCTGCTAAATAACCTTTTCGTTGAGCTAGTTATGGTTTATAAACCTGATATTGATTTACACTTGGGTTCATAGGAAAAATAGTTATGATCTGACTCTATTAGAATGCTAACAATTCAAGCTTAGTAAACTAATGATGTTTATAAACGGTAACATGTTTTCTTTGGAAAAAGAAAAAGAATACAAGGGTGTAATAAACATGATTCTGTAAGAGTGCGTATATTTGTGGTAACCTATTGAAACTTTAATTTGATGAATGATCCGAAAGGTTAACCATCTAGAGATAATTAATTCACCCAAACTTCAGAAATAACTTACTTGGATCCATCAAACTTACATTGGGCATAGTTGATTATATGATCCTTGATTGTGTGTTCCATAAACTCTTGGACGAAACCAAAAAATGGTCACCTCGCCTGAGATTGTGTTTTGTAATATTGCTTAATGCGTAAGTCCCTCGAGATAGAATCATAGAAGTGATAAGCTTCATGATGCAGGTTGTGATGGAACCTGTGCGATGGTATCAAACAGATAAACAGAGCAACAAGTTCACTTTATTCAAGAATCAAAGTACAATAGTCGGCACAGTTTGAGCAATAACAACCAAACTGTTACAAGATTGAAGAAGATCAAATGATCAAAGAAACACTACATAAATGGATCAACAGATCCTAATACATAAATATTTGGAGGGAGAGTGATATAGCAGTCAAGAGAAGACTGCGTAAGATCGATGATTAAAACCGCAGACAGGGACCACTCTTTTATAGCCAACAAAGAGACAAGAAGCCCCCTCTAACTTTCTACCATTCTTCATAAGGAGCACATCTTTATATTTCTTCATAACCAAGAATAGAGAATGATCACAATAGGTCCCTCACAATAATCCTGCACAAACAACACTAAGTGAGAGAGTAAAAAGCACATATTTGGACATAGATTACTTAGGTGATTTGGAACATTCCCCCTTAATCTGTTTTCCAAATATGTCAAATAGTTTCAGTTTTTCACAAAGGAATTTGTGTTGATACACAGGGAGATGCTTGGTAAGAATGTCTGCAGTTTGGTTTGAGGAGTCAATTTTGATGGCACTCAAGACACCTTTTGCAATTTTTTCTCTGATAAAATGGACATCAATTTCAAAGTGTTTGGATCTCTCATGGAAAACAGGGTTGACAGCAAGCTGTAAAGCAGATTTGTTATCACAAAACAGGTTAACAGGAAGATTAAGATCAACATTTAGATCCTTTAGGATTTTTTGAACCCAAATGATTTCACAGGCTGCAGCAACCATGGATCTATATTCAGCTTCAGTTGAAGATTTTGAGAGAGTGTTTTGTTTTTTGCTTTTCCATGATATCAAACACTTGTTAAAGAAAACACAGTATCCAGTAACAGATTTCCTGGTTTTAATACATTTTGCCCAATCTGCATCACTATACCCTTCAAGAACATTATTAAGACTGCTATGATCATACCTTAGACCTTTACCAGGGGCACCTTTTAAGTATCTTAGCACATTTAAAGCAGAATCCAAATGAGACCTTAAGGGAGTATGCATATGTTGTGCAAGACAGTGAACTGAATATGATATGTCAGGTCTGGTATGAGTAAGATAAATCAGTTTTCCAAGCAGTTTTTGGTACCCAGTTATGTTATCAAGAAATGGGTCATCTTGGGTTGGAATAAAAGGAAGGACAGAGTTTGGTTCCATGGGTGTAGACACATGTTTACATCCAAGGAGACCAAATTCTTTCAAAACTTCAAGACAGTATTTTCTCTGGGAGAGACAGATGTCATCCCCAGTTTTTATCACCTCAATACCCAGAAAGAATTTGAGAGTACCCAAGTCTTTTATGTTGAATTTAGTTTTAAGAAAGACTTTGAATTGTTCAATTTCCTCAACACAATTACCAGTAAGAACAATATCATCAACATAGACAAGTAAAGCAATAAACTTGTTATCTTTGTTTTTAGTAAATAAAGAATGATCACTCACAGACTGAACAAAGCCATGTTCTTTGAGAACACCAACAAGTTTTTCATTCCATTTTCTGGGAGCTTGCTTGAGACCATATAATGACTTGGTAAGTTTGCAAACCATGTTTTTGTTGTTTTCATCAGAAAAACCTTTTGGAATAGTCATGTATATGTCCTCATCAAGCTCACCATAAAGGAAAGCATTATTAACATCAAGTTGGAAAAGAGGCCATTTATTCTTAACAGCTAAGGCAATAAGAATTCTAACAGTAGACATTTTCACAACAGGGGAAAAAGTTTCATTATAATCTATCCCTTCTCTTTGGTTAAAGCCTTTGGCAACAAGTCTGGCTTTATATCTGTCCACTTCACCATTAGATTTGTATTTGATTTTCCAAATCCATTTGTAACTAATGGGTTTTCTGTTAGCAGGTAAAGTGGTTATGATCCAGGACTTGTTAGTATTGAAGGCCTCAATTTCAGCATTCATAGCATCAACCCAGTTAGGATCAAGGATAGCTTCCTCATAACAAGTAGGTTCAACACTTTTATTTAAGTTGGAAGTAAAACAGTAATTCTCAGAATCAAGATTAGAATAATTCACCACTTTTTCTATACCATATTTAACTTTGCCTTCAACAATAAAGTCATTAAGATTTTTAGGCAATATAGTGGGTCTGGTTAACCTTCTTGTTGTGATAGCTGGCAAGCCTCCTTGTTCAGGAGTGGACTCATTAGAGTCAGAATCAGAGTTGACATCAGAGTTGATGTCATTGGAGTTTGTTTCAGGAGAAAACAGTGCCCTCAAGGTGTGTATTTTCTTCTATGGAAGTTGCAACTGAGTTACCATCCTCATTAAGAGAGTTCAACTCAGTGCCATCATCATTGGAAGACACTCTCCCTTCATCATTGGGTCTTTTAGGGTTGTCAGTATCAAAAAAGTTTTTGTGGTTTAAATCTTTTGACACACCAGTTTCAAAAACTTGTTTTTGAAGATTGTTTTTCATTTTGAAAGGAAAAACTGTTTCATAAAACTTGACATCTCTTGAGTAAAAGAAATTTTTTGTTTCTAAAATTAAAAGTTTGTAGCCCTTTTTTTTCATTAGAGTAACCAATAAAGACACTTTTTTCAAATCTGCTATCAAATTTGTCAGAGTTATTGAGGATAGTAGCATAGCAAAGACAACCAAAAACCCTAATATGAGAGAGTGTAGGGTCATGCCCATACACAAGAGAGAAAGGAGATTTGCCAGAAAACACAGAAGAAGGTAACCTGTTGATAAGGTAAACAACAGTGAGAACACATTCAGGCCATAAGTAAAGAGGTAATTCCCCCTGAAACATAAGAGATCTAGCAACATTGAGAAGATGTCTATGTTTCCTTTCTGCTATTCCATTTTGTTGAGGTGTGTACACACAAGAGGTTTGATGTAGAATTCCTTTGTTATGAAAAAATTGTTGCATTATGTTGTTGACAAATTCAGTACCATTGTCACTTCTAAAAACTTTTATATTACTTTCAAATTGATTTGACAGCATTTGAGAAAAATTGACAATGGAATCATAGACTTCTTCTTTGCTTTTAAGCATATAAACCTAGACAGACCTTGAGTAATCATCAACAATAGTTAAAAAATATTTGTAGCCATCTCTGCTAGTGATTTTATAAGGACCCCAAACATCTAGGTGTACAAGTTGACCCATTTTAGTTGATTTATGTTCACTTAAGGGAAAAGGTTCCCTGGTTTGTTTAGCCTTGTTGCAAGTATCACAGAGATGGTTAGGGTCAATTGGCTTATCAAGGTTAAGACTGGGTTTAAGAACTTGCAAGACTTGATCAGAGGGATAACCAAGCCTTTGGTGCCAAAGGTTTCTAGAGACAAAGCATGAAGAGATGCAGTTATTAGAGACAATCTTACAATCAGAGTCTACATCAAACAAGTACAGGCCATAAGATTGATTACCAATCCCCACATTCCTTTTTGTTGCAAAGTCCTGAATATAACATTTAGATTCATCAAAGCCAACAAATAGTTTGCTATCTCTAGCAAGTTTGTGAACAGATAGCAGACTGACAGTGTACTCCGCACAACTAAGACATCATGTAAGGTAATGTTGTTGTTAATTTTTAGGTCACCAATTTCAGTGATAAGTGCCTGAGTACCATTTGGGTGTCCAACAGTAATATGGAAAACTAGAAGGGGGGGTTGAATAGTTTTACCGATTTTACGTTAGTTTCAAAAACTTTTAGATTCGTTGATATGTGAGATCTTGTGGATGTGGAGAAAGTATAGATCTAATGATAAAGTAAGTAAATAAAGTAAAGCGAAGGGAAAGAAAAGACACAACCGATGTATAGTGGTTCGGCTACAAGGACACCTTCCTTGCCCTACTCCACTCCCCGAGTCACCTACTCGAGAGTTCAAGCACTATGTCAACAAACTCCTTCACTTGGAGGAGAAGCCTTCACAACGTTGCTTACACTTTTTCCGGTACAAAGCTAGATACCGAGTCCGTAACACGGTGGACCAAACCAACACGACTATTACACAACAAATATGTGAAATATCAAATACAGGATCTTCACTACAGAAATCTTGCGGAGTGATAAATCAATCAAGGACCCCTTGCTTGGATGACTTGTAGAATGCTCGTGATCTCGCCTTAGAGAAGGACCTATATGAGGATCACAATAGAAAGAAAGAAGAACAACTCTCTAGATCAAGTGATCTATATGTTAGAAGAGAATGAGAGTGTATGAGAGATTTAGTAAGAAGAGGGGTGAATAAGAATGAAGAAATGGCTCTCTATTTATAGGAAAATTCCTTCACTGTTCCCACGGATCCCACGAATCCCTTCCACAAGGGATCCGTCTAGTGTAATCCTAGGGATCCGTGGAACGCTCCTCTTTGCCCATGGGTTTTTTGGTTATGGGTCATGGGTTGGTCCATGGGTTATCTTTAGATTCAATGTATCTAAGTATACATTGTATCAAGTCTCTTTGGGTATGGTTTAAGATCCATGGGTTATGGTCCATGAGTTATGATTTTTACCCATCCTAATAAACTATTACAACAAATGCTTAATTACTACATTTTTGTATTTAAATGGCTATATGTAAATGCTTTACAAAACTAACATGTATCCTTTATAATTATACTTAAGATAACATTATATTTGTTATCAACAAAACACAAAGAGATCGCAAAATATTAATAAACGGTTTTACGGTTTATTTGTATTAACAATCTCCCCCTTTTTGTTGATGACAAAATATAATGTTATGATGAGTAAAACTTAAGAATAGATGTAAATTTTGAAAGCCCGAAAGCCCCTAAGTTTTACTTCTTCTCCCCCTTTTTGTCGAAACAAAAAGTTAACCCTTGGAAGAAATAAACATAAAAAGGTGGAAAAAATAGTCCACGTATCACTAACTCCCCCTTGACGGTAGCTCTCCCTTGTTTGGGGCGTCAAGAGAAGAAAAATAGAAATCCTACAAAAGAAAGGTTAGTAACATGCTTAAATAATCTTGTAATTGTCGAGAATCAAGATTGGGAGCCAAGGTGTAAACAAGGCCTTGTAATAAAACAACAAATTGTAGTGGTATTTATGCCACCTACAAGCATGTAAAAATAAGAACAAGACTTGTTCTTGAAAATGACTCAAATGAAAAAGTACAATAAAAATAGTAGTAATGATTCCGTCCATGCTTGCATAAGGTTTATGGATGGAGGTTTTGATGAGTGATGGTATTGATGCGATCAAGTATGAGGTTGAGTATGAATCGCATTTCTTCCCTAACTTCTATTGCGATTTCCCTAGTGGATTGGCAATGTTCACAATGTAGGTGATGTGGGTGATGAGTGCGGAAGTTTTCCGGGTTGTTTTGATTTGAGTTATGCGGAAGATGTGGTGGAAAAATAGGAAAATATGGATCAACATCCGGAATATTTGTAAGTGGTGGTGGAAAAGAACCTAGATGTTCTTGTAATGTGATGGGAGCTAATGGTGGTGATGTTTCAAGATTTTGAAAGATATTATTTGGAGATGTGGGTGGTGTTGAAAAGACTATTTCTTTTTGTTTAGATTTTTTAGATCTTGTTGGAGTCTTAAGGAGTTCCAAAAGAGTGACTTTGGGTGGTGATGAGGTTGGTGTACTTGTTGGAGATGAGGGAGGTGCTATTATGGAAGCATCTTGTGGTGAGTTATTTGTTGAGGATGAACCATTTGAGGTTGTTTTTGCTAAGCAACAAGATCGGATACTAATCCGTGCGGATATCCTAGAGTTTGATTGTGGTATTTTGGATGGTGGAAGTACAAAGGTTTGGATATCATGATTGTTTGTACTAGATGATTCTCCTAAAAGGTTTTTGGATGATATGGTGTATTGTGTATGTGAGGATGAGATGGATTATGCAAGCATTTTGGGAGTTCTATATATAGAGAAACAAAGCATTGTAATGAATGCTTGAACCAAAATGTGGATTAAAATCTAATGATTAGATATGAATTCAAGGCATGTGATCATGAGAACACAAGCATTAAAGAGCATACTCCAAAAAATGAGACAAATGTGGATTTTTCATCCAAAATGAAAAGAATAGAAGTTAAAAACAGCTTCTGTCTTCACGGATCCTTCCCTTGAGGGATCCGTCCAGCATGAAGGCTGGGATCCGTGGGTCTGGTGATTCAGGCAGCACAAAATTTTCTTTTTGGAAACATTTTTGCCTATTGTGTGCCTATATGCAAACGATTTGGAGTTGCGGTTTTCTCGACCTCTAAAAAGAAAAGGAAAATAACTAGAGAAAAATAAATCCTATTGAGATAACCTGAAAACACACATTTGGTACATAAGTACGTAATATTGTGTTATCAATGCTCCTAATTCATTTTTGCTTAAATGAATGTACCCGAAAACACATATTAGTTATGTGTTCCCTTTAGCATTCAAAAGACATGAGATGCAATGAAAACGGGTTTTTACTTTGTATTAATAATGAAAAAGTGATTTGTCCTAGACGTGAGAAATTGCTTTAGTGAAATTGATACGGGAAGGTATCATTCTTTTTCGAAAACATTTTGAAAAGAGATTTTCTTTAAAAATGTGTATGTAGTTATATGAAAAAAAATTAAAAGTAGAAGACTTATCTTGGGTTTTGAAAATTCCCGTATTGTTTGTGAGTTGTGCGTGAAATAGAAATCCTAGACTCAGAAAGAAGAAGGCTAGTGTTTACATACCTTGTAGAGTCAAATAAGTTACGACGTTTGTTCCATTAGACCAAGACCAAGACAAAGTAGGTTGAATTGTTCCCGCTTCAACGGTTTGGTGAGGACGTCGGCTATGTTGTCTTCGGATGCTACCTTCTCAATAGAGATGTTCCCCTTTTGAACATTGTCTCTTAAGAAGTGATGTCGAATCTCTATATGCTTTGTGTGAGAATGCAATACCGGATTCTTGCTTAGGTCGATGGCACCTTTGTTGTCACATAGGATGGCTATGTCACTTAGATGGATGTCGTAGTTGACTAACGCTTGTTTCATCCATAGTGCTTGTTGGCATGCTTTGCCGGCGGAGACGTACTCGGCTTCGGTTGTTGATATAGCTAGTGCCGTTTGTTTCTTAGAAAACCACGACGTTAAACAACATCCCATGAAAGTACATACCCCACTTGTACTTTTTATATCAACGTAATCACCTGCATGGTCAGAATCTGCATATACAATTGTTTCTACTCCCGTGCCCTTAGGATACCATAATCCTAATTGTGTTGTACCCTTAATATATCTAAATATCCTTTTTACGGCTTCTAGGTGTGATGTTTTAGGGTCTTCTTGAAACCTAGCACATAAGCAAACACTAAACATGATATCCGGCCTACTTGCCGTGAGGTAGAGAAGACTACCTATCATGCCACGATATTTAGTATTATCTACGGATTCTCCGTCTTCATCTTTTGTGAGTTTGGTGTCGGATGACATTGGAGTCCTAATAGGTTTTGACTCTTCTAGACCGAATTTCTTTAACATCTCCTTGATGTATTTAGATTGATTGAAGAAGATACCATCTTCTACTTGTTTTATTTGTATACCAAGAAATAAACTAAGTTCTCCCATCATACTCATCTCGAACTCGTCATGCATGATTTTAGAGAAATCATCACACATGTCTTGACAAGTGGATCCGAATATAATATCATCTACATATATTTGTACTATGATTATATGTGACTCTCTTTTCTTAGTAAAAAGTGTGTTGTCAACTAACCCCATGGTGTAGTTGTGTTTAACTAGAAATGACTTGAGTCTATTATACCAAGCTTTTGGAGCTTGTTTAAGACCGTAAAGGGCTTTCTTTAATTTATAGACATGTTTGGGTTTTTCAAAATCAATGAAGCCCGGAGGTTGAGCTACATATACTTCTTCATTTATGACACCATTTAGAAAAGCGCTTTTGACATCCATTTGATAAAGCTTTAGATCATTAGCACAAGCATACGCAAGAAGTATTCTTATAGACTCTAATCTAGCCACGGGGGCGTAGGTCTCATCAAAGTCTATTCCTTCTTGTTGGTTATACCCTTGAGCAACGAGTCTAGCCTTGTTCCTAGACACGACTCCGTTTGCATCTAATTTGTTTTGATTACTAGGTGGAGGGACAAGTGTCCAAACATCATTAGAGACAAATTGATTTAGTTCTTCTTGCATAGCCATTACCCAACTCTCATCTTTTATGGCTTCTTGTGTATTCTTAGGTTCTAAGGTTGAAACAAAACAAAACAAGTTACTTTGGTTTTGAACTTGAGACCTTAATATTCGTTCGTTTAGTTTTCCTATGACTTTATCTACGGGGTGATCTTTGGATTCTTTAATGTTTATTATTTCATCACTTAGAGGTTATTCTTCTTCACTAATCTTTTTCTTTATTACTATAGCTTCACTTTCTATAATCTCGTCATCTATAAGAGGTGGAGAGGGTTTGGGTGGACTTTCATCAAATTTTATATTTAATGACTCTTCTACCTTCATTGTTTCTTTGTTTAATATGACGTAAGCTTTGCTATTTGGCGAGTAACCTAAAAAGATACCTTCGGTTGATTTAGGATCAAATTTTGTAAGGTAATCTTTAGTGTTAAGAATAAAACATTTACTACCAAAGACTCTAAAGTGATTTAACGTAGGCTTTTTGCCTCGAAGTAACTCATATGGAGTTTTTCCTAAGATAGGTCTAATTAAGACTCGATTGAGTATGTACGTTGAAGTATCAACGACATTACACCAAAACTTTTGAGGTATGGATTGTTCATTAAGCATGGTTCTACTCATTTCTTGTAAGGTTCTATTATTTCTTTCTACTACCCCATTCGATTGTGGAGTGCGTGGAGCCGAGAAGTTGTGAGTAATACCATTAGCGTTACAAAAAGCTCCGAATTGCACTTCATTATCGAATTCCCTACCATGATCCGTCCTAATAGACACTATGGGACTTCCTAGTTGTCTTTGGATATTTTTGCTTAATATTTCAAAACAGTTAAAGGTTTCCGTTTTGTTCTTTAAAAATTTTGTCCAAGTATACCTAGAATAGTCATCCACTATGACCAAAGTATAGTAGTTGCCTCCATAACTTTGGATAGCGGATGGACCAAATAAATCCATATGTAGTAATTCTATACACCTAGTTGTGGACACATTGTTTTTAGCTTTATGACTCGAATGAGCTTGTTTTCCTATATTACAAGCATCACAAAAATGATGTTCATATTTTAACTTAGGTAGGTCTCTTACTAGATCTTTGGATGATAGCGATTGAAGAAGTCGCATGTTAGCGTGACCCAATCTTCGATGCCATAAGGTCGAAGTATCATCCATAGAGGTAAGACATAGTTTGTCCTTAGGTTCATTACCGATTTTAATGACATAGACTCCATGTTTCCTAATTCCTTTTCCTATGGTTATGCCATTTTTTAGTATCTTACTACCGGTTTCGGTAAAAAGTACATTTCACTTTTTATCACATATTTGTCCTATACTTAAGAGGTTAAAGTTTAGGTTTTCTACGTGACACACATCGTTAATGGTTAGAGATTTGTTAGAAATCATACCTTTACAGATGATTCTACTTTTGCTATTTCCAAACACCACATTACCTCCATTGAAGGATTCATATGTGGAGAATAGATCCCTATTCCCGGTCATGTGCCTCGTGCATCCGCTATCCTTGACCCATTCATCGGGGTCTAGATCGACCTTTAAGCACACCTAAAACAATAATAAACTCAAAAGTTTGGTCCCCATTTGTTCATGGGTCCATTAGTGTTAAACATTCCATTCATGTTAGACATGTATGGATAAGATGAATATGCATTCCATGGAGCAAATTTTTGAAAATGAAAACCGTTTTGCATGTTTGGATTCCATCCCATTTGATGGTTACTTTTCGGGTAAACGTTATTAGGTCTCCTAAATGAATTAGGTTTTGAAAAAGATGGAGCTTTGTTTCTTGCAAAAGTAGGATTATATTTTGGAGGTGGTTGTCTAGTGGTGACATGAGTTGGTTTCTTCCTATTAACTATAACAAACTCAGTTCTAGATGAGGAAGCTACGTTATTGCTATTGTTTGCTACAGCAGATCCACGGATCCCTTTCTGTACACTAGCCGGTTCCCTTTTTAGGGGATCCGTGGGATCCGCCACAACAGTGGCTGGTTTTTCTAGTTCCTTAATAAATTTTGTTTCTTTACTTTCACTAGTTGATGGATCAAGTTGTTGACTACCTAGACCCTTTTGATTGTTACCGGTTTTAACACCTTCGAGTATTGTATCTAAAGTGTTCGTACTCATTCTAGCAATTTTAGAATCTAAGTTATCTACTAGTGTTTGAAGTTGAACGCAAAGTTCACATTCACCACTTGCTATTTTACCCTTTTCTAAACGTTTTAGTTTTGCTTTTAATTCTATGACTTCTTTATCTAAACGTTGACTTTGACTCTTTAAGAGTTTGTTTTTGTTAATTAGTTTTAAGCTAATATTGCATAGTTTGTCATATTCATTATGCAATGAGTCGTCATCGAGTGATGAACTACTATAGTATTCGTGACATACCTCGTCATTTGCCATGAGACAAATTTCTTCATCCTCCTCGTCGCTCATTCCCCATGTGCCGCTCACGAACGCCTTTTGATCATCCCGTTTGGGACACTTACTAATAAAGTGGTTTGGGTCCCCACATTTAAAGCAAGTACGATCATCCTTTGGCTTCTCGTCCTCTTTGCTTTTCCGAAAGCCTTTCTTATCGTCATATGGTTGTTTGACGTATCTTCCCTTTCTTCTAAAAAACTTTTTAAAGTCCCTTACCGCCATCGCGTACTCTTCGTCGTCACTACTCGAAGAGGAGTTCTCCTCATCGCTCGTAGCCTTTTTGGCTTTAAGCGCAAGAGATTTGTGTTTCTCTTTCACCTTTGAAGCTTTGGAATCTTTAGCAAGGACAAGCTCGTAGACTTTCAGGTTGCCTATGAGTTCATCGAGGGTGAGAATTGTCAAATCTTTTGACTCTTCGATCGCCGTCACCTTGGATCTCCACTTCGATGGAAGTGCCCTTAGATATCTCCTAACATGATTATGGCTAGAAAAAGATTCATCAAGTGCTTGTAAAGATGTAATAATAGTATTAAAGTTAGCAAATGAATGATCTATAGTTTCCTCATCCGATATTGAAAATTGTTCATATTGTTGAACAAATAAATCAATTTTATTATTTTTAACTTGTTGGTTGCCTTGATGAGTTACAACTAAAGAATTCCAAATTTCTTTAGAGGTTTTAAGCATAGAAATTCTTTCGAATTCCTTTTTCGGTAAAGCATTATATAAAACCATTTTTGCTTCACTATTTTTAGAAAGCTTTTTCTTCATTTCATCGTTTAGTTTATCATGATGTATGTGAACGAAATTTCCTTTATCTTCATTTGAGGTAGCCTCAAAATCACCTTCAACAATAATGTACCAAAGATCAATATCTTTAGACTTCACATATGTTTCGAATCTATTTTTCCAATAAATAAAGCCATTAGTTTCAAGTAGTGGTGGTCGTTGCATAGATTGCCCTTCCTTATAATTTTCATAACCCATAGTAATCGAAAAGTTTTTAAAATACAATTTTATTTCAAAACTTTTATAAACTTAGCTCTTGATGCCAATTGTGGAAAACTAGAAGGGGGGGGGGGTTGAATAGTTTTACCGATTTTACGTTAGTTTCAAAAACTTTTAGATTCGTTGATATGTGAGATCTTGTGGATGTGGAGAAAGTATAGATCTAATGATAAAGTAAGTAAATAAAGTAAAGCGAAGGGAAAGAAAAGACACAACCGATGTATAGTGGTCGGCTACAAGGACACCTTCCTTGCCCTACTCCACTCCCCGAGTCACCTACTCGAGAGTTCAAGCACTATGTCAACAAACTCCTTCACTTGGCGGAGAAGCCTTCACAACGTTGCTTACACTTTTTCCGGTACAAAGCTAGATACCGAGTCCGTAACAGGGTGGACCAAACCAACACGACTATTACACAACAAATATGTGAAATATCAAATACAAGATCTTGGCTACAGAAATCTTGCGGAGTGACAAATCAATCAAGGACCCCTTGCTTGGATGACTTGTAGAATGCTCGTGATATCGCCTTAGAGAAGGACCTATATGAGGATCACAATAGAAAGAAAGAAGAACAACTCTCTATATCAAGTGATCTATATGTTAGAAGAGAATGAGAGTGTATGAGAGATTTAGTAAGAAGAGGGGTGAATAAGAATGAAGAAATGGCTCTCTATTTATAGGAAAATTCCTTCACTGTTCCCACGGATCCCTTCCACAAGGGATCCTGTTAGCCTTGATTATTTTTATTAGAAGTGATGGTCATTCACGATTAGGAACTTTGTAATGTGTGTTAGATATCGTGATAGAATAGTCAACGGGCTCGTGGATTGGGCTAAGCTAATTGGGCATAAGTTATGTTAAGCTAGCCTTGTCTAGTTCGTGAAACCCAAGCCCAATCCAAGTCCATCTCAAGGCCTATGGCCAAGCCTTAGGGCATCATCCTCTCTTACTATAAATACCCCTCAAGTATGTCATTTGAGGGGTGTGCTTGAGTGTGTGTGTGTGTGTGTTTTCCTTTGAAGCAATATAACATCTTATTGTTTTCATCTTTCTTCTCTTTACCTCTCTAAACATACACGAATTCATACATCAAGTTACCAAGTTCTTTTCTTCATCTTTCTATTCTTCGTATAGCATAACTGTTACGTGTTTGTGTTGGGTTTGCTTGGTAAAGTGATAAGGTATACGTGATAAAGGGGTATAACAATTGGTATCAATCGCCTAACAATGGTTTAGGAGTGTTTGTGGTTGTTTTGAAGTGTTGGTACTGTTACGCGTATAAGCTCACGTTAGTCAATATTGTGACGCTTAAAGCTTTCATTTTTTCACCAAAAAATTCAAGATTCTTGTGGTTTAAGGTTTATTTGGTGTTAAAGTTTTAGTTTTTCGCAAAAAGTTTCAAGCTTTACGGGTTTAGATACGTTTTTAAACTCGTATTTGGTTCATTGGTCATTTCTACTCGTAACTTTTCTAGCAACTTTGGGTGAAAAAGGTCGACATTTTTGGGTTATTCGAGTGTTTTTAAGGATATCTGTGCAAGCGAAATCATTTGAATCGTTGGAAATTTCTTAGTAGAAGTCAAAAAGTCAAAACCCTAGTTTTCTACTTGTAACTTTTCTAAGCACTTTGGGTGAAAAAGGTTAACATTTTTGTGTTATTTGAGTGTTTTTAAGGCTATCTGTGCAAGAGAAATTGGTTGAATCACTGGAAATTTTTTACGAGTAGGTCAAAACCCTAGTTCTACTCGTAAGAAAGTCAACTACTCATAAGTTTTCTACTCGTAACTTTTTGGTGAAGAATCTTCGAGCTATAACGGTTACTCAGTGCTTCCCTCACTTGGATAAGTGTGTGGAACACTTCGACTTGTGGATATCCCTTACGCTGTGACAGTGTAAAGGATTTTTGGTTCTTAACCATAGTTTACGCATAAGCTAAAACTTACGAGTAACTCTACGCATAACTTCACAATTACGCGTAAGGTTTACGAGTAACTTTTTGTCTACGCATAAGCTTAAGGTTACGCGTAAGATACTTTCTACGCATAAGATCCTACGCCTAAGGAATCCTACGCCTAAGCTTCCTACGCATAAGATCCTACGCCTAAGCCATCCTACTCGTAACTACATCCTACTCGTAACCATATCCTACTCGTAACCACATCCTACTCGTAACTACATCCTACTCGTAACCATATCCTACTCGTAACCATATCCTACTCGTAACTTCTTTGGTCTACGCCTAAGCTCTTTCTACGCCTAAGGTTTAAATTTTTGAGGAGACTAAACGTTCAATTTTTACGCGAGATTCAAATTTTGGTTTAACTGTGAAAATTTTGGTCAAAAATTCAAATTTTTGGGCCTAAATTCAAATTTTTTGGGTCAAATTTGGCGTCAAAATTGTCATAACTCAAATTTTTCATACGACCTTAGAATTGATTTTTATAGTGAATTTCAAATTTTGGGCGAAATTTTTTAAGAACCAAGTTTACGAGTACGACCTTCGGATAAACCTCAACCGACCATAACTTATCAAACACAACTCCTTTATCGTTGAATCGATCCTACATCAACTTTATCATCACATACCTTCATCAATGGCAACTCAACAAGACATTCATGCAGCCGGTGCCGAAAACCGACCTCCTATGTTGGCAAAAGGTGGTTATCTTCAATGGACAAGTCGAATGCTCCGCTACATCAAGACCAAACCTAATGGCAAACTCATGATTAAATCCATTCAGGATGGACCCTTCCAGCCTCGACAAGTTCATGTACCTGGAAATGCAGATGCAACACCTCCCATCCCACCATCCTCTCATCTTCAAACTGAATCAGAATACACTGAAGAGGATCAGAAACAAGTCGATGCAGATGACATGGCAATTCATATTATCCAACTGGGTTTACCAATAGACATCTTTGCTGCGGTAGACAGTTGTGAAACTGCTTTCGATATGTGGGAACGTGTTAGACGGCTATGTTTTGGAACAGAAATTGGTAAACAAGATATGGAGAACAAGCTGCTAACTGAATGGGAGAAGTTTACATCTACACCAGGAGAATCCATTGAATCCTACTATGGAAGGTTTTGCACTTTGATGAATGAGCTTATCAGAAACAAGTTGGCACCCAGAACAATCGTTCAAAACATCAAGTTCCTGAATAATCTTCCAGAAGAATGGGGACGATATGTCACTATTGTCAACCAAACAAAAGACTTACATCAGGTGAACTTTGATCAACTAAACGATTTTCTGAAACAAAACCAATCTGAAGCGAATGAAGTCAGAAAAGAAAGATTGGCAAAGAATCATGATCCATTGGCACTTATTGCTAAGAATCAAACTACAGTGAATACACAACAACAAGCTTCATCATCGTCCACCAACAACAACTTGCAGCAATACATTCCACAACCTCAACAACAATTCTATCCACAAGAACAACAAGTCATTCAACAACCGTATCCACAATACCAGGAACAAGGAATCACTGATCCTGAAGCTGAAGCAGAAGCGACCTTGCAACAGATATTTTCTTTATTGGATAAAGCATTTAACAGTCGCATCGGTAATCAGGCGGTTCCGTATCAGGGTAATCAGTCGGGTCAGTATGTTGGAAATCAGATGGGACAGAATGTTGGGAATAGAGCAGTGGGTAATCAGAATGGCAATGTTGCAGCTCCAGTCGTTGGGAATTATGGAGATGGACATCAAGGGGGTCAGATTGTGAATCAGAATATGGGATATCAAAATGGGAATAACTGTTTTATGACTTCTGTTCAGAATGCTACCTCCGAACCTCAAAGACAAGATTCAGGATCTAGTGTCATACCAATGACAAAGCTTGAAAAGATCCAGTACATGTTGATGTTAGCAGAAAAAGAAGAGTTGGGAATTGAGTTGACTGCCGAGGAAATAAAATTCAGGTACCCAAAATGGGAAGATAAAGCAAACGATACTGCAACCTCCAGTCACACAATCAATCAACAGGCCACAACATCAAACGGTACTTATGACACAACTCCTGTCTACGACACAGATTCACTCAATGAGGTACCACATTCGTTTACTCATGAGAAGCCACATTCTGTGTCTCCCGAACCTTATTATGACACATATGTGGGAGAGCAAGTTAATAGCAATGTTAACTCTGAAACTCCATATATGGATCCTAATGGAGGTCAAGTGATACAGAATGGTGCTAATGATGAGGAAACTCGTGCTTATTTTGAATCATTAATCAATCAATGTGGCATTGAAGTTGAGAAAGTAAGAACGGTCAATCGCGAGGTTAAGGCCGCGAATAAAAAATTGACCGCTGAGCTTGAGAGTTACAAGGGGAACGCCAAAGCTTATGAATTTCATACAAACAAACTTTCAGAATTAGAAATTGGTTATCGAGATTCTGTTTTAAGAGAAAAACAATTGCAACTCAAGTATGACACACTTGATGTGAATTTGAACTTGAAAATAAAATCTTTAAACAAGGAAATTTCTGATCTAAATGACCAACTTTCTAAACAAAAAGCACTGTGTTCTGATCTTGAAAAAGATAAGAAACAGTTGATTGCTGATTTTTCAAAACGAGAAGATTCTCTTCTTGATGAAATTCTGGATAAAAATGAAACTATCAAAAAATTGGACAATTTACTTCTTACAACGGGTCATTCCGCTAAGACAATCAAGATGCTTTCTAATCAAGTAAATCCGATTTTTCATACTTCGCAAAAAATGGCTCTTGGTAACTCACCTCCTTGTTTCCTCAAGAAAGCTCAGAAAGAACGAAATGTGTTGAACAATGGACAACCTTTGAATGAACCCATAATTGTTCGTGATTCTCTTGAAACGTTGGAACTAGCTGAGGAGAGTAGATCAAAAATGAAACAAAAGAATCCAGATCTTAAACCGATTGATTATAACAAATGGAACAAAATTAATGGAATTACTTTTGTTAATCAAAATGAAAAGTCAAAGTTTTCCATCACACCAAGTGTTTCAAACAAAGTGTCAACACCCGTTTCAAAATCAGTTTCAAAACCAGTTGTAGTCTCAAAATCTCTTTCGAAAATCGAACAAATGTCTTCAAACAATCCTTTTAACACAAGTGATACTAGAAGCATTTTAGATGACGTTAAAACTAGAATTGGGTATCTTCAAGAGACTGTCAAGTCTAAAACCAATATTACAACTAACATCTGGTTTACTCGTCATGATGACGAAACAAAAGAGTTTTTTAAAACCCAAATTGCCCCTCCGTTAACTGCCATCAGTGCGAGGGTAATTCATGTTGAACAAGCACTTTTGAAAGAAACAGCTGCCTTTGTCGAGGACCATAAATCCCTGGTAAAGCAAGCTAATGAAAGTTTTGAACACATCAAAGTTTTGGAAAATCTAAATGATTCTCTCTTCGAAGATGTTATGACTACTGATATCATGTCCATTATTCTCCAAACATATTCTGTTGAAGATCATGAAAGACTCCAGTCTGAGACCTCCGCAATTGTTTTAAAATATGAAAAAGCTCTTGAAAAACTTGAAAAAGAAAACGTGTCCTATTTTAAACAGCTTGATCGAAAAACAGAGGAATGCAAGTATGACAAACTGTCGTATGAGCGTGCCTACAAGGACATGCAAGAGCAAAATGATCTTTTGAGAGCTCAGCTGGGATGTCTAAAAGGAAAGGCTGTGGATACTAAGTTTGCAAAACCATTGACTGAGGAGAAAACAAATGTTCCCAAAACGGTTTTCAAACCAAAAATGTCTATTTCTCAGTTTCCTCCAAAAGTCAATGAGAATAATGATTTGTCAAAAACAGTCACTCCACAGACTTTGCCTATTAAAAAGAGAATTATCAAAGGTTTTGAAAAACCTGTTTTTGATAAAGAAAAAGTGATTACACCTGGCATTTCTAGGACTAGTACAAGGAATGTGACCAAAAATCCAGTTAAAGAATCTGTCGGTTCTAACAACATGGTCAACAATCACTATCTAGAAGAAGCTAGGAAAAAGGCACAGACTCGAAAAGATGGAATTCTAGGTGCAACATCTAGGGTGATGAATTCTACAAGATTTCAAGGCACTGCTAGTAGTAGTAAACCATTACCTAGGAACACTCTACAAAAGACTAGGGATTGGCTTGCATCTAAGAGTAGTTGCGCAAAAGAAAATGCTATGCCCTTAGAAAACAACACTAGGAATTCTAAGTCTTTTTCGAACAAGAATCAATTTTCAAAAGACTGTAGTGACAAAGTTAAAGCTGCTGTTTTAAACAAGAATATTGAATTTGTCTGTACTACATGTAAAAAATGTGTCTTTTCAGCTAATCATGATGCATGTGCCTTACAATATCTCAAGAAAGATAATTCTCGTGCCAAGGCACAATCCACTAAGACACCAAATAGAAACAAACGCGTTGACAAGATGAACATCAAAAGGAAACCTAATAGGTGGATCTCTTCAGGACGTAGTTTTTCAAAAAATGAGTCTTCCGCTGCATCTGATAAGAAAACAACTCCTAGATCTTACCTTAGGTGGATACCCACGGGAAAAGTGTTCAACAACATAGGTCTTAGATGGATTCCCACAGGAAAGATTTTTGATACTTGCACCAACACAGATAATAGTGACAATCATTCGGATAAGGAAGTCGAATCCACTACAACCGTTGATAGTGATCACCCTCGCCGTGAGGAAACATGTACTTCTAACACTGTTATTTGTGAAAATTCTTCTTCTGTGGATGCAGGTACTTGTAAAAGTGTTGAAGGTTCATATACCCCGTGTGGTAAAGCAGAACTTTATGCCAATTTCGCATGTGGAAATCCTTTTCTAGTTCCACTCTTAACTCCACTTTTACTTGTCCCAACTTAATTTCTCTTTCTTCAAATCTTCTTTGTAAATATTTTCAAAAAACAAAATACAAAATTTGAAAAACCAACAAAAGCAAAATACAAAAATAGAAAATTTTTCAAAAAATACAAAAACAATATAAAATCAAAAACTCCAAAAATATTCTTCTCACGACATGTCTCTCGTATAATCGATATTCTGTACGTTTCTAGAAATGTCATTCAACAATGATACGGGAATGTACAGATGCTTGAGCGAGAGTTCTTTAATGTTTTTCAAAACATGTCGTTTCTCAAAATTTCTTCAAAACAATGGCTTTCGTATACTTTAGTACGAAACCCGGACTTCAAAATAATGGCTTCTGAACACATCAGTTCAGGACCCACGCTTCAAAGAAAGGAAAGTGCTTATCAATATCAAAGGTTTTAAATATTTTTCAAGCACTATTCCTAAAAGCAATGGCTTGTAAGTACTTCCGCTTGCAACCCGATCTTTAAAGAAAGGAAAGTGCTACGCAAAATCGATTTTCATAAATATCGAGCACTTATCCTAAAACAAATGAAGATTATTCTTCTCGAATATCTTCAAAAGATTTTCAAAATCTTCTTCTCATCTTGCGTACCATTGATTCGAAAGTTTTCAAAAAGATTTTTCAAAATCTCTCACATTTGGTACCAAGATAACTCCCTCTAAACCCTTAATTGATTCCAAATTTTATGTAAGAAAAATATGCTTTCTTTAAGGGGGAGTATAAAACCAAAATTGTTCCAAAATTCATGCTAAATCAGTTTCTCTCCAAATGCTTTCCGAAAAACATATCTTTTAATCATTTTGTTTCAAAAATATCATGGATATGCTATTTTTGAGGGGGAGAAAACATGATTAAAATTGTGATCAAAATGTTTAATGATCGTTGTTTGAATCTCAAAAGAGCTCGACTGAGATGAAACCAATGAATTGACGAGCAATCATGCGCCATCTCGAGAAACTTTCTATGGACTTGACCAGGACGGGTAATAATTTCAAGCTAGTTCTCTAGTGATGTAAACGTGTCTCGAATCGGTCTTGTTCATTTAAAGTCGATCAATTCAAAAAGTGCGAACTCTACCCTCTATGTGCAGATTTATGTCAAAACTTATAAGCACATGTGAAGGGGGAGTGTTTCTGAAAATATAAAACTCTCGAAGTGTTCCAAACATGTTTTCTATTAAAAACACTTTGAGAGATTTTCATGAAAAATGGTTTTATGGCAACAATAGGACAGTCATGGAGTTATAAGGTGACTAAGAATAGGAAATTCGTCCTATGATCCGCCAGAGCCGGAGGGATCTACCCAAGGACATCACAAATAGTTAGTATTAGAAGTCCTTAGGAATGATTGAAAAAGGAGTAATGTGAGAAAGGAGAAAGAAGGGGTTGAAGAATTAAAAAGAAATGTAATGAGAAATGGTGAAAAGAAATAGCCCTCCATATTCAACCTTAGGGCAGAAACCGGGTTCAACTCATCTGCTGCTAGTTGTCACTAGATGACACTGGTATTGAAGACCAAGACGTCATGGACCCAGTGACGCACTGCACTAAACCTTCTAGCCACTCAATTCCTCTTAAAAGGGATTTGTTTTATTCTCACTGGGAACCCTACATAATCTATTGACCTTCTCTTAGAGTTGGTTGGTATTGAAGAAGGAGACCCTCTCCCTAGTCTCCGCTCAGGAAAACCAATATGCACTATTGAGTCTAGAGCCACGAGATTCATCAAAAGATCTCATAGGAACACTTGTCATGACATCGCTTGTTGTTCATCAATAAGGACACAAGTGATATATTCTAGAGTCCTACGCAGGTCTTAGCAATCTGCCAGAACATTTATGAGAAGTTTCACTTCTGTGATCTTCAGTGATTGAATGGAAACTCCTGCCAGGGTCAACATCAAGCAGCCCTGACAGCAGGTCACTTCGGTAATTCTCCGTGGATTACGCTTAGTGTGTCTCAAACGGTCTACAGTCGTGGGGTGATGCTTCGGTGTACCTCAGCGACTCATCTGAACTGTAGATGTACTTCGGTATATCGCGTTATCTCACTTGTGGGACTCCAGTTCAGGAACGGCCTTTGTGAGAATTAGAGACGTGTTTTCACACTATGCTGTTAACACCCTCGAAATTCAAACTTGTAAGTGCCGGAATCCGCTTATTACTAACAATGTTTTATGTTTTCTTCTTATGGAAGCTCTAGAGCGGATGGATCGTGCAGACTCGCCACATGCTCATACCAACAACACATGAAAGTTCTCATCAAAATCAAAGGCAACTCAAAGTTAAAGATGATTCTTCGTCTATGTCAAAGAATCTACAAAGTGTAAAGACTCGAGAACTTCATCATTGGAAACTCAAAGTCAAATAGAAGTGTGAGCATGGTGGAGAATGACGTGGAGACACCTAACCGACGAAGTTGACAACGGCAGACAACCACATTAACTGATCACAAAGCATGAAGGAACAAAAATCAAGACTATTCTATATCTACTCACAAAGTTCAAGCTCAAAAAGATTAAAGACCTATTCAAGTGGAGCATCTTTTGAATGACCACCCCTTAGGGGGAGATTGTTAGCCTTGATTATTTTTATTAGAAGTGATGGTCATTCACGATTAGGAACTTTGTAATGTGTGTTAGATATCGTGATAGAATAGTCAACGGGCTCGTGGATTGGGCTAAGCTAATTGGGCATAAGTTATGTTAAGCTAGCCTTGTCTAGTTCGTGAAACCCAAGCCCAATCCAAGTCCATCTCAAGGCCCATGGCCAAGCCTTAGGGCATCATCCTCTCTTACTACAAATACCCCTCAAGTATGTCATTTGAGGGGTGTGCTTGAGTGTGTGTGTGTGTGTGTGTTTTCCTTTGAAGCAATATAACATCTTATTGTTTTCATCTTTCTTCTCTTTACCTCTCTAAACATACACGAATTCATACATCAAGTTACCAAGTTCTTTTCTTCATCTTTCTATTCTTCGTATAGCATAACTGTTACGTGTTTGTGTTGGGTTTGCTTGGTAAAGTGATAAGGTATACGTGATAAAGGGGTATAACAGATCCGTCTAGTGTAATCCTAGGATCCGTGGAACGCTCCTCTTTGCCCATGGGTTTTTTGGTTATGGGTCATGGGTTGGTCCATGGGTTATCTTTAGATTCAATGTATCTAAGTATACATTGTATCAAGTCTCTTTGGGTATGGTTTAAGATCAATGGGTTATGGTCCATGAGTTATGATTTTTACCCATCCTAATAAACTATTACAACAAATGCTTAATTACTACATTTTTGTATTTAAATGGCTATATGTAAATGCTTTACAAAACTAACATGTATCATTTATAATTATACTTAAGATAACATTATATTTGTTATCAACAAAACACAAAGAGATCGCAAAATATTAATAAACGGTTTTACGGTTTATTTGTATTAACAAGTAAGACCAAGTTTAGAAACATCAATAATATTGATTAAATATTTTGAAGACAAAGTCATGTGTTGGTTTGCTCCAGAGTCAACAATCCAACCAAGACTGATTTTTCCTTTTAAAAGGTTTGTGTTTCCATTAAAATATTTTTCAAATTTTAGATTGAATTTGACACTTCCATTAAAAAAAGTTCCTGAAAAACATTTACCTGCCATATTGGAATTGACATGACTATCGTTGAGAAGACTCATGAGTCTGACCATCTGTTCATTAGACAAAGAAACAGGAGAGTTGCTAGTTCTATTTTCAAGATTGGCATCAGAAGAAGAAGAAGCATGGTTACTAGCAGGTTTAATATTAGAATTAAAGTTCCTTTTCCCATATCCAGCAGGATAACCCACAATATCATAACATCTATCAATGGTGTGACCAGGTTTGTTGCAGTTAGAGCATTTCAGATTAAGATTGGGTCCTCTATTGTTAGAGCTGTTACCAGATGTATTATTCCCAGAGGTGGGATTTGAGCTTTTGTAATTGTTGTTTCCTCATTTTTTGTTATCAAAAATTTTTGAAGCAAAAGCAGACACATTTGGTTTAATGGATCCAGTTCCAGAGGAGAAGTTCCTATGGGATTCTTCCCCTGACACAATAGAAAAATCAGTTTTGACATGTAAGATCGATATATTATTGTGTTTGATGATTCGGGTGGTCTTGGATGATCAAAATACATGTTTGCCATTTTAGAGAGAGAAAGTAGAGAGAGAGGGTGTTCTTGCTAGAGGTTTAAACAAAGGAAATGTTAGATTGAATGAGAAGCACCACCCCTTCCATAGATGGAAGGGGTATTTATACTTACAGACACAACGACCTCCTATCGGCCTGTGGATCAGGCATACAGTGGGTAAAGACCCGTCCTTCCTCCACGGTGTTGCACTACACTATTCTACGCTACAAATTAACTAATTAACTACTACATAACGTAAATAACTACAAATCTACGAGCTAACATATGCTAGACTATAATTGGGGTGACCGACACTTTAACATGGAATTTCCAATTCCTAACAATATCCCCCTAAGGGAGGTCACCCCATGAAATACAATTTGCATCCTAGCATTCTTTCTTTGACATTGTTCTTGAGCTCGTAGACTTGAATTCTTCACTTTCGCAATCTTTGTGCTTTAGTAGCGATTCTTCAAAGTCCGCACTGATTTGTACTTTTAGTGGAGGTCTTTGAACTGATCCACATCTTGATGATCTTTGAGCTTTCTTTGAGATCATCAGCCACAGTAAATCTCTGGATCACCCTTTATTGTGTTGCCATCATGTGAAGTTGTGACATTTGGACCGACATGCTCACACTTTTGAATCATGACATCTTTCCATCAGAGTAGCGGAAGCCTTACTGGTTCATGATATTTGCAGCAGCGAAGCAGAAGCATAGTATGAAATATCAGAGCCAGGTTATGTAGATATGCACCAGTCATGATTTCTTCAAATTAAGTGTGGATGCTGTGAGCATGCGGCTTTGGATTGACTCCTCAATTCTGATCAGCTGCAACCGTCCAAATGTACCTGCAAACAACAGTTAGCAATAAAGCGCACGAAAGTGTCTTTGATCACTTTCGTTGAATTGAGGTACACGGCCCACGGTTCCCCGTTGATCAGTACAAGTACTGCCTGTGATCAGGTAGGATTCCTAAGAATCTCCTTGACAGGGTTTCGCAGCTGTTCTAGCTGTTCTCAAACCGGAACGTCTCAAAGAAGACAACACGGAGTGAGTGAACCAGCGAATTGAGATTCACTGATTGATGAAAAATTGATTTGAAAACAATTGCGTATTGCTTAGAATAAAGAGTTTTGCATTACGACGAAGGTTTTATGAGAAAGATCAATTTTCAATCAAAAATACTTTCTGTATCTAAAAAGAGTACACATTCGACATGCTAGTGAAAAGAAGATTCGCACATCGAACGGTTTTTCCAAAAGCATTTTTTTTTCAATCAGAGATACCTTTTTGAATTTGAAAATGAATACACATTCAATGTGCTAGAGAAAAGAAGTTTTGCACATCGAACGGTTTTTCCAATAGTATTCGTCAATTCATTTCCTGGACCAAGGTTGATTCACGAGTGAATCGCCCCATTGTTTCTATCCAGTTGTCACAAGTTTGATCTTACGAGAAGATCTCACATGTCACCCACCAAGAGCTTGTTTGATGTTGGCTCTAGAAGGATTTCCATCTTCATTGTGAATATTTACATATCACTCGGATGTTCTGGCAATACCACAAGGATAATGCGTAGGACTCTTAATATATTCTTACTTTCCACATTGTGTGAAACAGCAAGTCTTCATTAATATAGTGTCCTAATAAGATATTGTGGATGATCTCTTGGCTCTAGACTCAATTGTGCACATTTGGTTCCTATGCCGGAGACTAGGGAGAGGGTCTCCTTCTTCAATATCAACAATCTCTAAGATAAAGTCGATAGATTATGTCGGTTCCCCGTGAGAATGAAACAAGCCCTTTTAAGAGGAACTTGAGTAGCTTGGGAAGTTGTAGTGCAGTGCGTCATTGGGTCCATGACGTCTTGTCTTCAATACCGGTGTTACCTTGGTAACCACCAGTAGCATATGAATTGAACCCGGTTTCTGCCCTAAGGTTGAATTATTGGAGGGCTATTTCTTTTCACCCTTTTCACATTCAATTCTTTTTCATTCTTCAACCCCTTCAGTGCTTACCTAGACTTCATAACTAGAACCTTGTTGGGTTTATTCCAGTACTAGCTCTGTCTCAGTTCGCACTCTTCCCATATCTCACTTTTCTCCTTTTTTCAATATACCTAAGGACTCTACACTATCTAGTGGATTGTCCCTGGGTAGATCCCTCCGGTTCTGGCGGATCGTGGGAACGAATACCTAACCTAACCATCCTTATAACTCCATACATAAAGTAAAATGGTCGGTCTTTTGGTACAGTTCATTCTTCCTTGAAACCAATTGAAAGATCATTTGGAAAAACAATCAAGGTACTTGTGATACGAGATCAAAGCATTTTGTACCTTAGTTTTGATCATTTAGAAAACCTCCCCCTCAACATGTGCGTATGATTTAGAAATTGTTTAGCACAAGGAGGCAAGAGGACTTTGAAATATTTTCTTTTATCACAATTTTCATACGAAAAAGCCATTTGATTTTCATGGTAAAATTCTCCCCCTCAATATGTGCATAGGATAAGTGAAATCATTTTATCACATAGAGGAAAGAGTTCTTTTGAAGCACATCCACGATCACAAAATCCATTAAGAAAACCATTTGATAACTCAATCAAGGTACTTTATAAATCTCTTTAAAAAACTTTTTGTACCTCGATAGTTATGCTCCCCCTCAATATGTGCTTCGAGATTCGAAAGCTTTTAGCACATATGAGAGAGCAGCCTGCACAATTAAATCAAAACGATCACCTTTTATCAAATTTCATTATTAAATCACAAATTCTCCCCTGATCAAAAATATCAAACCCTTTGAGATTTTGGATCCTGAGTGATTTAATTAGGTTTAGAAAACATGGGAGAAAATGTGGCCTTATTTAAATACTCATCTGGTTTTTGGATAAATCCTCCTCCTCAACATGTGCATTGTGTATATTGAAATCGTTTGGCACATGGAGGCAGGAGTGCCTTTGAAGGACTAAAACCAATTCCATTAAAACAGACTTGAGATTTAAATCACGATCTCTCACCCGATCAAAGATTTCAAACCATTTGAGATTAGTGATCCCAAAATATTTAAATAATTTAGAAAATTTTTGGGGAAAGACGTGGCAAGATTCAATTTTGAAAGATGACAGATAAGGACCATTTTAAGACACTAAAGATTGTTAGTGTCAGGTATGATAGTTTTTAAGAGATCTTTTAGTAAAATAAAACAATTTCACAATCAAACAAGAACAGAAAAAAATTTCATTTTGAAAGACCTTGATTCAAAAGAAAAATCATACCATGACATAACATTAAATCTTTAGATCACCACTTATTATCGTACAAGACGGAACTTTTGTGAAGAAACATCGTTTGAAAATATTTTGTTTTAAATCACTCTCCCCCTCAATCCATGACAGAAGTCAATAATTGAGTGACTTAGGTTTTGATAACATGAAGTCCGGTGATTTTCAAAAATTAGCTCAATAAATTTTCAAAAACAATATTTTCCATTTTCAAAACAATTTATTCTAATTTTTAAAAAATTGTTTAAAAATGGTATCCTACACAAAGATACGTTAGGTGGTTGAGAAGCTTCCGTTGTTGCTGTAGGGCTTGGAAGAAAAACCGTCTGCTGATGCAGTGAGACTTCTTCTTACGTTGCATTTTGAATGCCAACTGAGGTCAAATTAAGCACCGTTTCTTCAATCACTTAGAAGAAAACCATCTGCTGATGCAGTGAGACCTCTTACGTTGCATATATGCCAACTCTCCATAGAAGTCCAGTTAAGCTCCGTTTCTTCATATGTCAACCCAAGATATAGTTACCCTTTCCTTTCAGCATCCAATCATCATCAATAGTGGATCCGGATCGGGAACATTCTTATACCAATATACATGCATACATTAGTGAACATACATACAGATATATGGTGGTCGACATCACCCAAACAACAATCGACTAATTCAAGTCAATTCAACATATCAATCAGTTCATATAAGGTATGGGAATAATCTGTTAACCAATCTATAATCATCTAATCCTAACAATCATATCCTAAATTCCTAGTCCTTCGACACATGCAATTATCATTTTTAATTAAGCACGTAGGATAATTAAGAAAGTCCGTTAGATGATATAAATTTGAAAACATTCTCCCCCTCAATCAATGACTCATTTTTCTGAAAAGGTTTAAAAGCGCTGAAGTCATTGATTGAGTTTTCAATTTTTACTAAAAACTCTGAAACTGATTGATTTTCAAGCAACTCATTTTCCACCATTTTAGAAAACAACAAATATTTTTCTGAAGAATTATAGACGGAAAAACATTTGTGTAGGAACAGCAGTCCTTCGACATACTTTCCTCATATTGTTTTTAGGATAAGTGCACGATATTTTGAAAATTGTTTAAGCGCAACACTTTCCTTTCTTGAAGACCGGGTTGCTATATGAAATAATAGCAAACCATGGTTTAAGCGCGGGTCACAGTCTGAAGTAACTGCAAGCCATATTTTGAGACAAGTTTTGAAAAGAATATTTACACCTCCTGCTCGAACTTCATCTAAGGTCCCAAGCCATTATTGAATGACATTTCTAAGACCGTAGATGTTATCGATACCAGAAGACATGTCTAGAGAAAACATATTTTTGGTATTTTTGAAATTTTCTGATTTTTATGGGTTTTTGTTGGTTTTATATTTTTCTATTTTCTTTTTGTTGGTTTTCTATTTTTGTATTTGGTTTTTAATAAATATATACCAAGATAGAGTAGAAGATATAGTATAAGAGGATGATGATACGAGTACCGAGATAAGGATATCAAGCAGCACGTCGTAGAAGATAGAATACGTCATCTCTTAAACTTCCACTACAAAAGAATCTGAGGCTCCAGAATAGAATGTAGAACATGAGCCTTTAAGAAAAACGAGACTTTGGCAGCTTCCCCCCCCCCAAACCGAAAATCCTTATGATGAGCAGATTCGAAGCTCTATTTCAAGCTTGCTTTAGCCAGGTGCACAAGGTAGCACACCATTATCATAAATCCCGCTGCTCCATTTAAGAACGATAATCGAGGATCTCCATTCGGGGTTATATCATCCAAAAGAAGAACAGCAACGTTTCATCCCACACTTAAATAATCTTCTCAAATTCCTTTTCCACTGAAGTCTGAAGCAATCCATTCCAAAAAAGGTGTCAAGAGAACAATTCCCCCAAGTAGTTGAATTGATGCAGTCAGTTTCTTTGTATAATGCTCAAGAACTCTCCCGAACACACATCATGAGGGGAATGAAAACACCTTCCCATGTTCACATTTTTCTTCCCGGATGATCGTGTATGAAGCTCAAGAACCCGAAGTACACCAATACGCAAGAGCTCTCCCGAATACACATCATGAGGGGAATGAAAACACCTCCCCATGTTCACATTTTTCTTCCCTGATGATCGTGTATGAAGCTCAAGTATCCGAGGTATACCAATACCCAAGGAAGGAATAACTGATAACATTGAAGAAGTAGGCCAAGTCACTGATTATCTCTGCGGATGTCAACTCCGGAATAAGTGATTATATCTCTGAATCACTGATTAAGCCCTCAAGTGAAACAGCTGAGCGCCCCCAATGTACACACTCTCTCTCCCCTGATCATTGTGATACCATCAAAATCACCATACACTAGTGTACCTCTTTTATCTTCAGAAACTTTCTCTAACATCACTTCCCCCACGTAGTTGAAATACTAACACTAAAAGCCTTGATGAGTAAAACCTTGAGTTTCTCTGCGGTCATGACATTTGTTTTCCCGGGATATCTTCAATCACTTAGAAGTATTAAGCTCATCAAGTTTACTCGCCATGAGTCAAACCTTGAGTTTCTCTGCGGTAATAACATTTGTCTTCCCGGGATATCTTCAGTTACTTAGAAGTATTAAGTTCATCAAGTTTACTCGCTTTGTGTTTAGATGTGTGTCTCCTTGCCCCTTTATGGTTTTGATACTTCAGAATCAGCAACAAATATAAGCCCAAATACTTGAAATCTTTATGAGAAGAACACTTGAACTCTTGTGAGAATCAACTTGCTGAAGACTCTCTCTGACTATTTTTATCAACCCTTATGTAGACAATTTGAAGTGACCACTGATGAAGAAAACCCTATATACCATACTTGAAACTGAAGTCAACTTCCCCACATTTGTATCTTAAGCTTGCACCTAATGATGGAAGAACAATGTAGAGAATTTATGCTTCAAGCAAATCTCTAAGTACTCACAACCCAAACAAAGTATGAGACATTAACACCTCTTGCGATTATCCACACCGTCATATGCGTGTGACACTGAGTAAAACAAAGTAACTCCTAATAGTGATAGTTAACCAGGTCTTCAACCATCCACCTCGACTGCTGGTAACTAGATAAACCAAGTCTTCAACTCAAATTCTTAAGCCCGAGCAAGTTATCAAATAAGAACACGCCTTTGTGAAAGTCAACTTCAATCTCAAATAAGTGATAAATGATTAACTCTGAAGTAATCAACTTGTGTCAAATGTCCAATACGTGAAATAGTCAATAACAACGTCTCGAGGAGTCACTGCTAAAGAATATGAGCAAGTCTAATTGGGGATTGAATCTGGCATTTCAAACTCCCCCAATTAGTGCTCTCCCCTAAACTGAAAATCTGTTTGATAAATGCCCAGAATAAGAAGAAGTATTTGGATAATCAAATGCAACTTGTCTTTAGTCTTCTAACATGCAACAGAAAATGTAGAACAGACTGTAGACTCGACCTTCTTCGAGATTGTTCAGTTGGGGAATAGATAGTTAACATCTTCAACTCACACCAAAAAGCATCCGACCAAAAAGCATCCCAATTAACTTACATCTTGCAAATCCCCTTAACTAAAATCCCTCCCAATCAAACAAGAACAGAAACATGTTCATCAAGGAAATCAGCAATCAGGCCGCAACGAACACACAAGATGGTAACACCAAACTACCAATCACATCAAACAAGAACAGATAGATTGTTCGGAATCATCATGTTGATGTATACGTGAAGCATTAACCGAAAGCACTTTGTCGATAAACTCATCAATCCGAGTGAAGATGTCAACCAACGGCTCTTAGAAGAGAAAAACTCCATGTGAAGATGACCCGATAAGAAGAAGCTCGGTTCTTACATGAGTTTAGAGCCGTATGACCATTTATATTCTCAAATATCAATCAACAATGCCAAAAATTCACACTTCTTCTCCCCCTCAAGAATTGCATACGGAGATGCCATTCTTGACTAAATAAGTGAAAATCATCCGAATGTTCTATTCACACTTCTCTCCCGCAAAATCAGCACATGATGTCGCCATCTTTATTATAATCGAGCAAGTGGAATGAGAAAACAATCAGTGGTAGCCCGGTTCACTTGATGACTGAAGCGCATGGAAAAAGTATGAAGCATGTTGATGAGAATGGTCATAATAAGAAGATTTCTCTTCTTCAGAGGATAAAGCGCACTGACACGTACACTTTTCTTTTCTTTGGAGAACGAGGCATGAATTGATATGTTCATATGTCATAAGAAGATTTCTCTTCTTTTGGAATATAAAGCGCACTGAAACGTACACTTTTCTTTTCTTTAGAGTACGAGGCTTGAACTGATATGTTCAAACGTCATAATCTCTCTCTTTTCTGCTCTCTTAGCAAAACATGCAATCATCCCCATTATCATTCTGTAGGCTCTTTGTTGTGACAACTGATGGAGAAAACCCAATATGATGAATTTGACTCTGAAGTAAGCTAACCCGAACTCGTGACTTAAACTTGCACATATGTAACAAAGAGCGGTGCCGAGACTTCATGCTCCATTGAATCTCTAAGTACTCTATACTCTTCATCCAACCAACCATCAAGTATAAGACGTACATCACCTCTTGAAAATCCACAATTGAATGTGACACTGAGCACTACAACGTAACTCCTTTAAGTGATAGTTATTTTGACCCAAGTGGTAAAAGAAGAGGTAAAAGTCACCCAACAATAACTAGATTTCCAAGTCTTCGATTTTGATAATAAGCTCGAACAAGGATCATGAAGAATCTTCATCCAACCATCCCCGATACCTTCAGATACTAAGTACACTCGCCCGTGATATTTCACATCAACCTCAAATAAATAATAGTGAATTAACCCCGTTGTCACATCTTCTGATTAAAAGCTCAAATCTAGCCTTCTTTGACGTTTTAAGTGAACTATGATAATGGTATCATCCCGACCATGGTTAAAAAGCACGTAATCCCGTAAAACCAAGTGATAACCAAACTGCCATGACGAATATTCAAACACACATCCAATTCATGAAATACACCCTTTTATCCCTTCTTCGAAGCAGAAACCGTAGCACCAGCATCAAGTAAGATCCAGATTTACACTTTCTCTTCTCCAAGATGGTTCCATCATTACGGGATTTTACAACTCTATGGTTTAAACCGAGAAATAGTTTCTTTCGCGGGATTTTACAAAACCAAGAATAAACCGTAAGATAGATCCGGAAATGCACTTTACTAATACCAGGATGTTTCCATTGTCACGGGATTTTACAAGTCTATGATTTAAACCGAGAAATAGGTTCTTTCGCGGGATTTTACAAAATCAAGACAAAACCGTAAACAATATCAGCTTGAATGTGTTATGACGACTTTGGTTTCAGTGAATATCCTTTTTAGGGGAACATGCAGTGGTTCATCAACGGTTCATTTACCAACATCAACAACCATCCAATCAACACTTAAGTATACACATCATTCACGCATTCTGTCGGCTGTTGCTGTGACCACTTGGTGAAGTAAATCCGATATATCAAACTTGATCATGAAGTAGAATTCCCCAGATTAGTTACTTAAGCTTGTACAAATTTTCGTGAAAAAGAAACGGTGTACCCAATGCACAAAACCTCTTGACATTCTCAACTGAGTGAGACACCAAAGTGATAGTTACGTTGTGGGTTAAACGAGAAAGAATCACAACCGTAATTAAATAGCCAAGTCTTTATCACACTCAATAAACGCCCAAACAAGTCATCTTCGCAAAAGGGTAGAAAGAAAGAAGACAAAATAAGTAAACGCCTCTGGAAAACCTCACTTCAAATCCCAATGAGAAATATCGTACAAACAACTCCGTAGTCACCATTTTCAATAAACACTTCAAGACGTGACATAATATTCTTCGCGAAAAATGTATACACCAAAGTATCAAACCTCATAGCCCATCGAATCACATCTTCATGCCAAATCATATCATCAAAAACAAAACATCGACGAATCACATATCACAAATCTTATCGTCAAGTCTCTTTAACAATCCAATATTGAGAAATCCATTTGTCCGACATTCAAATCCAAGTCATCACATATCTGGTGATCATTCAAGCCCATGTACTAGAAATAGCACCCGATCCATCAACCCATCACAAAAGTTCAAACTTAACGAGAATCAATCAAATTGTTGATACCCACGAGCTCAATTACTCATCACAGCTCGTCTACAAAAGTACTAACCCATCCAACATATAATATATATCACGTGATTTGAATACTCAAATGGAAATCATATTATCCCCAAATAACTCTTAATATATTATCACGTGATTTAAATTCCAAATAACTCAATCATATTTAGTTATTATAAGATATCGTTTGGTAGCTCCCATTAATACTTTGTAGCTCTTTTTATTAGAACGTGATTTGTAACACAAAATATACCATGTGATCCCAACTTTAACTATTGGTCCAATGTTCTAATATTAATAGGAATACCACCTGATCCTCTTTTTCATCCGTCGAATACCCACGAAGCAAGGCCCACTTAAAGTGTTTGTTCGGCCCATGAGGACAATGAATCACCACAGCCCAAAGAATTCACATGCCTGATTCAAAACACTCTTAACCCTAAAAATCTAGTATAAGACACATAGATAACTCACTCATACCCTAATCTTCACTTACACAGGAAAACTTACGCCCCCATCTCATCACAACGCACCACAATCACACCTTAAACACTATCCATAATAATCATCCTCTACTAATCCAAAACACCTTCACCATTCAATCATATGTGCGCCCCCTTTAGACTTCAAACAACATTAACATAGTTAAGCACATCATGCTCACCACAGGGATGGTTTGAGCACAATATTCACGCCACAGGGATGGCTTGAGACAAGGTTTCGGTAATGAGATCATACAGACTAATTAAGGTAGGTTTCAATTGAAGGTTATTTCGTTACATGTGATTTTTCGTTATAAACGAACTAGGAAAGTGAGGGTAACAATATTGTTATACTTCTTCCTTTTAGTTCGAATAAATAATAAAGGAGCACATGCTTCAAAATCAAATCAGTGATGAAATAGGTTCGACAAAAACAGTCTTGTAAAGATTAAGCAAAGATGAACCGATATGAGATTTGTTGTTTTTATTTCTTAATGTGTCTTGGATATGAGATGTAGTTGATATTGTAGTTAGGATAGTTTGGACAGAGGATGTAATTGATAACTGAGGTCAATGAATGGTGTTTTGTTGGTTATATTTTGGTTGAGTCCTGGTCACGGTCAAACTCTGCTTCATCCTTTCTGTCACCAAGTTGCTAGACTCAATAGTCAAAATGGTTTAGACAAGTTGCTAGCTGTTTTCTCAAAGCAAGTCGCTAGGCATTGTAGCAACTCGCTACCTTTTATATAAAAAAAAACAACTCGCTACCATTTGTCAAGTCGCTACCTTGAATTAGCAGTCAAGTCGCTAATCTTTTATCAAAATAAGTCGCTACTTCTTTCAAAAACTCACAAGTCGCTACTTATAAATATAAGTCGCTACATCTTAAAATTTTATCACAAGTCGCTACTTTTGACAGCTCAAGTCGCTAACTTGTTCAATAACAAGTCGCTAGGTTGAAGCCCAAGTCGCTAGTTAGAAACTATGAGTCATGTCAATATAACAGTCAAATCGCTAGCAAACTATTTTTCGTACAAACTCAAAGTTACCCAGAAAATAGTCATAAAAATTGCATCTTTGACCCATTTTGACCACTCAAATCTGACTAGATACATATGCAACCCAGAAAAATGCTATAAACTTTCATATTTGCCCAGTTTGACCAAGACAATGACTGACCACAAGTGACCTTCAGATATTGGCAACAAAAGTCATGAAAGACAGTTTGGACATAAGATTTAGACACAGAAAAACAGATGTGTACAAAATACTCCATGACATTTTGAACCCAAAAAAAAAGATACAATAAAACAGTCAAAACAGTTAGACCACAATACAATGAATAAAAATTCAGGACAATAAAAACTGGTGTGACAACAGCAAAAACATGATAACGAACCAACATACATCAATGAAACACAATAACCATGGTACGAAACCCACACAAATCAACACAACACAATAACCTTGGATCTTGATACCAATTGTAAGATCGATATATTATTGTGTTTGATGATTTGGGTGGTCTTGGATGATCAAAATACATGTTTGCCATTTTAGAGAGAGAAAGTAGAGAGAGAGGGTGTTCTTGCTAGAGGTTTAAACAAAGGAAATGTTAGATTGAATGAGAAGCACCACCCCTTCCATAGATGGAAGGGGTATTTATACTTACAGACACAACGACCTCCTATCGGCCTGTGGATCAGGCATACAGTGGGTAAAGACCCGTCCTTCCTCCACGGTGTTGCACTACACTATTCTACGCTACAAATTAACTAATTAACTACTACATAACGTAAATAACTACAAATCTACGAGCTAACATATGCTAGACTATAATTGGGGTGACCGACACTTTAACATGGAATTTCCAATTCCTAACATGACAGATGGTAAAGGATCCCTGGTTAAAATATTGCTTCTGATGGGCACATAAGTGTCATCAAGACCCATTAAAAACTGCATTAACTTGATTAGCTGGTTATGTTTTTCAAAATGTTTTCCAGCATCACAAGTACATGTAGGAAAACTGATCATGGAGTCAAATTGTTTCCATAATGAGTTAAGATTATTGTAGTAATCAGCAAGAAAGGACCTATTTTGACCCAAAGAGTTGATATTTTTATGTATATTAAAGACAGCAGATCCATCAACTTTGTCATAGGTTTCTTTTAAGTCATTCCACATTTCATAAGCAGTTTTAGAGTATATAGCACCAGCAAATAACTCAGGACTTAAAGAGTTTAGAATCCAAGTAAGGACAACAGAGTCACACATATCCCATTGATTAGCAAGACTAGCATTGGAGACATCTTTTCTACAAGTTCCATCAACAAAGCCAAGTTTATTATGATTTCTTAAGGCAAATGTCATGGCAATGCTCCATATTTTATAATTTTCTGAGCCAGTCAATTTCACAGATATAATGGGATTACCACTGGTGTCACTAGGATGCAAGTAGAGAGTATCACCAAATGTAAGTTTTAATTCAGAAGAGTTAATGACAGATTCATTAAGCATAGAATCATTAAACCTGGATCATTATTAGCATGTTCATCATCACCCTCAACCATGGTGACAGCACAGAGACAGACAAATAAATATAAAGACAATAACAGCAATCACTATCAATAAAAGCAATAATCCCAAATCAACCTCCAACCTAACTAGACCTATCCTCCTTCAACTAGAAGAGAAAAAAATGCAAGAAAATAAATAACTCACACCCACGGTTCAACAAGTACCAAGCCTTTGGACTGGGGTAGGCAGAGCAGGTATTCACACCACTCAGAGGTGGCAAATCAAGGTGTTAACCTACCCGTTTGCACCCACTCAGCTTGAATACTGTTAAACAAGAAAGGGAAAAGTATTTACAGTGCTTTGTGCAGCGGAAGAAGTGAAGACCAATCACAATCACCCTAGATTCATGATAAGGTTTTAAAATGTACCTTTTTGAGGGGTCGTTTAAGCCCTTATTTGATCACTTTTGTATCCGTTATTACTTAATATCGTTCCTTTTCACTTTTTAGGTCTCTTGAAGACAAATTGCTGTAATGGCACTTATTTGGACGAAAAGGCGCGGATATACGAAAAAAATGGCCAAAGTCAAGAATCGAGACGCTCAAGCTGCTGAAAACACAAGGTGACGGCGTCACTGCTTAACTGCGACACCGTCGGAGGATTTTGTGACGGGACAGAAGCCAAAACTCTTATTTTCAAGTGACGACGTCAAGTTATAAAAGAGTAGGCCGTCGCAACTCAGACGGCCTAGATTCAATCCAGATGGCGTCAGAAGCTGATGAGGACGGCGTCACAATCACAAGGTGACGCCGTCGCAAGACTAACGTGGCCAAGACGAAACCCTAATGACGGCGATCCGACGGCGTCACAAAACATAAGGTGACGCCGTCGCATGTGTAATCTTATATATATAATCCGAAATTTTCAGTATTAGTGTGTAGTCTTTTGGAGTTAAAACCTAAACCGAACCAAGGCTGTCTTGTACAGTATTTTAGGGTTCCAAACCCTATCTTACATCAAGATAAGTGCTTTACTTCATTAATACAATTATGTCTTTGATTATTTGTGTGTATGCTTGCATGTTCTCCATGTCCGGCTAATTTACTTGTGTGTTTGCTTAGGGAATATGAAACTTAATTATTGAATATTGATTGGTTGTCTCTTATCTTAGTTGATTAATGATCTAGTAATGTGATAGGTCATTCGTTGTGTACTTAATGCTTGATTAATCTTTGTGAACCTTAGGTTATAGCACCTTGAGCGGTTGTAAGCTAAACTATCCAAAGAGGCCTTAGAGTTAGAGTTTATGATCCCTAGTGGTATTTTGTAGACGAGACCCTTTGGTAACTTCAAAGAGTTAGGGAGAAACGCATGCCCTACAACTTTAGACACACAACGTAATTAAGAATAAGGACGTGACAATTCAACCACCAATAGGAGATAATTAAGGAGTAGTAAAACCTAAGTAAACACATCTTTAAACTATCATACGAGCACACAATAATTAGACATAGACTACATACACCTTAGATTAGATAATTAGATAAGTAGAGTAATCGGTAGCAATACCAACCCCCCAATCCAAACCCCGAGATTCGTACTTTTCCATTTCCTAAAAAAACATAAAAAAAGATAAAAAATAATCTTCCTCAACCCCAACCTTAGCGTAGTAACTTCTCACTAGCATTCTTATTCCCCTAGAGAACGATATCAATACCCATGGCTTACCCTAATACTACACTACAACGATTAGGTTCACTGCCTAGGGTGTTATAAAACTTGCTCGAAGAAAAGGAAGTTCCTTTGACCCCGAACGATGCGTGTAGCGTTATCAAGTTTTTGGCGCCGCTGCCGGGGAATAAAATAGCTAGTTAGTAGTCCACCTCGTTTAGGTTTCTTTGCTTGATTCCTATCAAGTAAATTTTTCTCATTCTTAGCTTTCTCGTAGTCTATCCCCCTTCTTCGTGACCTTTGTTCGTAATCCCATCACTTTTCATCATGGAAGGTGATAACCAACCACCATTCATCAACTTGCCACCAAATGACCCGCCAAGAGCCCGTACTCTTGGTGAATACTCGAGACCAAGCCACCTAGGCTATAGAAACACCATTGAGCTTCCCGACCAAGCCCAAACTACGGCCCTGCGATCCGACACCATCCGGTTGGTGCAAAACGGATGTGCATTCCACGGACTTCGTTCCGAAGATCCAAATCAGCATCTAAGGGATTTCCTTAAAATTGTCGATTCCATCGACCTTGATGCTACTACTCGGGAGACCACGTGCCTGCGTCTCTTCCAATTCTCTTTAAGAAAACAAGCTAGTAAATGGCTTTTTCATCTTCCCACGGGATCTATTTCAAGTTGGGAAGATCTCACTACCCGTTTTCTTGCTAAGTTTTGCTCACCAAGCCCAAGTCCACCACTCAATCATCAGTCCTTCAACTCTCTTCGCAACCAAATCATTGATGAAATCAAAGACTATAGTGAGTTGCATAGGATAGACGTTAATAAGGAGGATAGTGCTTATTTTAATCTTTACCCCACTAAGGAAGAGGTTGCCTACCATCAATACATAATCGATAATCCCCGATCACCCATCATTAGGATATGCCCAAAGATTAGGAGAGGAAATCCTTGGAACCTAAAAATCCCTTGTATGATCGGATATAGAAGTGTCGACCATGCTTACATAGATACGGAATCTCCCATTAATGTGATGTCATCTGCTGTTTACAATGACATTATGAATGAGCGACTTAATATTAGGAGAGACCCTAAGTATCCAGGTGGAGTTTGCAACTTTGTGGGAAGATTCAAGGATGTGCATGTCTTTATAGGAAATTTCACCTATCTAGTTGATTTTGTAGTCCTAGAAGATATAGGGTGCGTCATTGACTATAGCTTATCCCAAGTAGTGCTAGGAAAACCGTTTGTTGAAACATCTAAAATGAGCCATAACAAGTATGATGGAACGGTTAGTTTTAAGGAAGGAACCGATAAAATCACTTATAGGATGCCTTGGAAAACAAATGAATATGGCCATCTACCCATTTTTGAACGAGACAACATCAAAGCTTTTTAGGACAAAAGCAAGGAAGATGTTGAAAAAGGTTATAAATTTATGTGGGAAAGAAGGAGGCTTTATTATAAGGATTGCTTGACCCTCGGGCCTAAATATAGAGTCGATGAAAATTTTGTGAATATGATAGAATTCTCATTGAGAATGCAAAAGGAAAAAACGTGAGGGCACGACTACGAGTCTAGCTACAAGACTCTTAAATAATGAAAAGCGCTTCGTGGGAGGCAACCCATGCTTAATTGTTTGCTTGTTAGTGTCATACATCTTTTATTAATTGTTTATTCTCATGTTTAAATTTGTAAAAATGCTTTATTTTGTTTTTAACCTCGTCTTAAGTGCATATAAAGGTATTTTACATAAAGGATAAGTGTAGGGAGGATTACACACGTTTTCAAAAGAAACGTAAACATGAGAATAACAATTCATTAAAAGATATATTTGTGTGTTTGTTCGAGTCAAATGCTTGTATCGAGTCATAATGGATGTTTTGCAGGAATTTTTCCAGATTCTAAAGATATAAATTTTCCAGAATTTTTTCCAGAAAATCGCAGACCAGTTTTTGTCAGGATAACCTGACGACGTCAGGATTGCAACCTGACGGCGTCAGGAAGGAGTAAAAACAACAGATTACTTTTTTCCTCGTTTTCTGAGCTACTTATAAATTTTTGGAATTTTCCAGGTCTTAATTTTCCAGAAATTCTGTAAACATCCATTCCACAAGCATTATATCCTAGTTTAGTAGAGTCTTATATATATTATTACCGCCGATTTTACGCGAAGGTTTCGTTTGTTTTCTTCAAATGTGCAGGTTTCATTTATCAAGAAGAAGAAACAAAAGATTGGAAAGAGTTTTTCACGCACACATTCTTCTTGGAAAGGATTTAACCACTACTTCACACATGGATCCTACCGAGCTAATCAGGGGAGTACTAGTTTCTTTCATTTTTAATTACCTTCCATTATCATAACTTTGATACTTTCGGGGAACATTGGGGACAATGTTCAGTTTAAGTGTAGGGAGGGAAAATAAAACGGGAACTTTGAAACTATGCTTATCCTTGATTATTTGCTTTGTCCAATTGTATTTGTGTAATAAACCATGAGAAAATGTCGGTTAGGGTAATTTTGGCACCAAATTTAAAATTTTTCATGATATATAGGAGTGGGCCATTAGTCTTAACAAAAGCGTCTCACGGATAGGAAGTTGCATGACTAGCACAAAAACCCTTTACCACCTAAATTCCACCCAAAATGTGAGGATCGCCCTTAGATTAGTAGGAATTAAAAGCATTCATCTTTAATGCTTAGAGTGTAAACCGGTAGTATATTAGATTCTAGAACTTGTTTTGTGATGCATCCCGAGATCGCTAGTAAGACTACACTTGTGTAGTTAGGAATAACTAAATGATAAGAGGCATTAGGATAACCCTTGTTTGATACCCGTAATATAATTACTTCTTCCACATCGGTTGAGTAATTCCCCCACACCCTTTGCGTTGTACTCATCTTTAGTACACGATACCCCTAGTTAACCCCTCAGAGCCTATCCTTTTCGCGGTTCTCGTGATGTTTCGATTTTTCCGAAATATCAATGAAGAGCATTGTTTACACCCCATCCCCAAATATACACCCAAATCGCCTTAGCCTACCCTGTATGCACTCACTTTTAGTGCATTATTGTTATCACCCTAAACCCTTAGTTCAATTATCTAGTTGCTTGCATGAGTTGCTAAGTCGAGTCATATCCTTTGTACACAGTTTTGGGACGATTGGGACTCATGGGAAAAAGTTAAAGTTTATAAAATGATTGAAAGGGAACGTTAAATTCCCTTATTTGCGTAATAACATACCCCAAGTGTTTTTGATCTTTTCAATTCGGGTCAAATTAGTGTTAGAGTAATAAAAACTCAAATGTAGGGATGTGCCTATAAATCCCTATCATTTTGATGTTACCGTAGAGGATAGTAGAGTAAAAGTGTATGGAAAAAAAAAAAAAAAAAAAAAAAAAAAAAACATACGGGCTACCATCCTACATCTATCCTTTAAATTTATGTTTGTTTATTTCAGTTAGCTAGAGTCTAGAGTGTCGAGTCTTGGCTTAGCAATGCCATTCTTCGTATGCATTTAACATAGAGATTTTTGACTTACCACCACTAAAAAGCCTATCCCACCAAACCCTTTGTTTCCCTACCGTAAGCCTAACATTACAACCCTTTAAAGACCTCTTTGATAGTCTTTCCTAGGTGCTTACGCCAAAGCGATGGAGGTTTGATCTATTCTCAAGCCTATGGTAATCTATGTACTAGGACCGGTTAATGAGTGTTTATCTTCCATTTTCAACTTGTTATATTTCATATACACCCGAGAGAGATGTGAGTATCCAAACACCCCATGTGAGGTGCTAGTATGTAATTTCCGTGCTTGTTATGACTTTTGTGGGGCTTATATGTGTTGTGGACTATTTTAAACCAATGTTTCATGACCCTTAACTTATAAATTAATTGGCTAAAAGCACATTTGCTTGAGGACAAGCAAATACCAAGTGTAGGGATATTTGATAAGGTTTTAAAATGTACCTTTTTGAGGGGTCGTTTAAGCCCTTATTTGATCACTTTTGTATCCGTTATTACTTAATATCGTTCCTTTTCACTTTTTAGGTCTCTTGAAGGCAAATTGCTGTAATGGCACTTATTTGGACGAAAAGGCGCGGATATACGAAGAAAATTGCCAAAGTCAAGAATCGAGACGCTCAAGCTGCTGAAAACACAAGGTGACGGCGTCACTGCTTAACTGCGACGCCGTCGGAGGATTTTGTGACGGGACAGAAGCCAAAACTCTTATTTTCAAGTGACGACGTCAAGTTATAAAAGAGTAGGCCGTCGCAACTCAGACGGCCTAGATTCAATCCAGACGGAGTCAGAAGCTGAAGAGGACGGCGTCACAATCACAAGGTGACGCCGTCGCAAGACTAACGTGGCCAAGACGAAACCCTAATGACGGCGATCCGACGGCGTCACAAAACATAAGGTGACGCCGTCGCATGTGTAATCTTATATATAGAATCCGAATTTTTCAGTATTAGTGTGTAGTCTTTTGGAGTAAAAACCTAAACCGAACCAAGGCTGTCTTGTACAGTATTTTAGGGTTCCAAACCCTATCTTACATCAAGATAAGTGCTTTACTTCATTAATACAATTATGTCTTTGATTATTTGTGTGTATGCTTGCATGTTCTCCATGTCCGGCTAATTTACTTGTGTGTTTGCTTAGGGAATATGAAACTCAATTATTGAATATTGATTGGTTGTCTCTTATCTTAGTTGATTAATGATCTAGTAATGCGATAGGTCATTCGTTGTGTACTTAATGCTTGATTAATCTTTGTGAACCTTAGGTTATAGCACCTTGAGCGGTTGTAAGCTAAACTATCCAAAGAGGCCTTAGAGTTAGAGTTTATGATCCCTAGTGGTATTTTGTAGACGAGACCCTTTGGTAACTTCAAAGAGTTAGGGAGAAACGCATACCCTACAACTTTAGACACACAACGTAATTAAGAATAAGGACGTGACAATTCAACCACCAATAGGAGATAATTAAGGAGTAGTAAAACCTAAGTAAACACATCTTTAAACTATCATACGAGCACACAATAATTAGACATAGACTACATACACCTTAGATTAGATGATTAGATAAGTAGAGTAATCGGTAGCAATACCAACCCCCAAATCCAAACCCCGAGATTCGTACTTTTCCATTTCCTAAAAAAACATAAAAAAAGATAAAAAAAATAATCTTCCTCAACCCCAACCTTAGCGTAGTAACTTCTCACTAGCATTCCTATTCCCCTAGAGAACAATATTAATACCCGTGGCTTACCCTAATACTACACTACAACGATTAGGTTCACTGCTTAGGGTGTTATAAAACTTGCTCGAAGAAAAGGAAGTTCCTTTGACCCCGAACGACGCGTGTAGCGTTATCAATTCACTTAGTCTATGGATAATTATGATCAATTAGAACCAGAGAGCACTCCAAGAACAAAACCCCCAATACAGACTTGATTAGGGTTTTGGAACAAACCCTAATTTATTTCGTTTGAGCACCAATAGGATCAGAAACACCAATCCAAGCACTCCAAGAGCAAAAACCCCCAATTCAAAATTAATTAGGGTTTTGGAACAAACCCTAATTTGTTTCGATTGAGCACCAATAGGATCAGAAACACCAATCCAATTACCACATACGTCCCAGAACACAAATACGAACCACCGGAGATATCAAGGTCAATAACCCCCAATATAGAAAACCCTGGAAATCAGGATTTGAAGATAATCAGTAGCCTATAGCTCTGATACCATGTGCGATGGTATCAAACAGATAAACAGAGCAACAAGTTCACTTTATTCAAGAATCAAAGTACAATAGTCGGCATAGTTTGAGCAATAACAACCAAACTGTTACAAGACTTGAAGAAGATCAAATGATCAAAGAAACACTACAGAAATGGATCAACAGATCCTAATACATAAATATTTTGAGGGAGAGTGATATAGCAGTCAAGAGAAGACTGCGTAAGATCGATGATTAAAACCCTAGACAGGGACCACTCTTTTATATCCAACAAAGAGACAAGAAGCCCCCCTCTAACTTTCTACCATTCTTCATAAGGAGCACATCTTTATATTTCTTCATAACCAAGAATAGAGAATGATCACAATAGGTCCCTCACAATAATCCTGCACAAACAACACTAAGTGAGAGAGTAAAAAGCACATACTTGGACATAGATTACTTAGGTGATTTGGAACAGAACCTCCAAGGTTTAACTTACGAAATAAGTCATTAAAGATTTATTTCATCTGAATAGGCTTGGATCTATGCTAAGGAATGCCAACGAGGCACTACTAAGACGTAAGATTCTCAAGCTTTGTTTTGTTCTCAGACTCGTCATTGAATGATTGAGAGCTTGACCAATCCTCACCATGTTGATCTTCATTACTCTTTTTTGTGTTTGGCTTTACTTCTCATAGTTTTGAATCACCTTGTCGACCCGCTCACAATGACATACCCCCTCTAACATTGATATACTCCATATTTCCCGATTAATGTTCCATTGGCATCTATGAATTATAGTTATAAGTTTGAGAGTACACAACTTTACACAATTAATGAGAAAGTAGTTCCAATTAAGAACATGCTATTACCACAGCAGATGTCAACAAACAAATGTAGCATAAGTTAGTATCCAAATAAAAATTTGCATAAATAAAGGAAAAAAAGGTATGAGTCTATTAGAGGGAACCAAGCTGGTAAACATCGTTAGTCTACCAAGCTTGAATCGTTAAGATGATAAAAAATTCACATAAATGTAACTTAATCAACTTCAAAATCAAGTGTAAACGTTTATAAACCGTAGATAATAAAAAGTTCGCTTGCAAAAATATATGACCCAAAAGCTTTTGTTCACATCCCACATTGCTACAAAAAGAAACTTTTCACTTATTTTTATAGACCATTTGATACAACAACATTATGTATATTTTCACTTATTTATATAGACCATTTGATACGATAATCTATATATAACTAAGTTGAAAAAAATACTTTTTATTATCTACGGTTTATAAAGTTTTACACTTGATTTTGATGTTGATTACATTTTCTACTGTTTATAAAGTTTTACATTTGATTTTGATTTGATGTTGATTACATTATCTACGGTTTATAAAGTTTTACACTTGATTTTGATGTTGATTACGTTACATTTATGTGAAATTCTACGGTTTATAAACCTTACACTTGATTTTGATGTTGATTAAGTTACATTTATGTGAAATTTTTATCATCTTAACAATTCAAGCTTGGTATACTAACGAGTTTATAATGCTCGCTTATTTATTAACGGTGACACTTTTTTTTGGCAAAAGATGAAGAATATAATCAGAATTTTAAGAAACTTGGAGAAGGATACTAAATGGATAAAGATCTCTAGTCAAATGGTAACTCTAGCTGCTAAGGTTACTAGACATTTACATGCAAAGGTGTAAAAAACATGATATTGCAACTTTGCAAGAGTGCATAAACTCATAAAGTGCTGGTAACCCAATAATGATTGATCCATCCATGAAAATGTTAGATTGATAGTTGTATATCAAACTTACCTGGGTATTACTATTTTTACTTGCATCCTGTCAAGCTTAGAATGTGTCGTGCCTAATTGATAACGTGATGGTACTTGACTTTGCGCTCCGTAATCTCTTGGACGAGAACCAAAACAAATTGAATTTGAATGATCACCTTGTCTAATAATGTGATGGATATTGTTGCTCAACGAGGGACCTATATGACTAAGGCTCTCAGACTCATTGAGTGACTACTCGATCGTCATGTTGGTCTTCAATATAACAAGTTTATTGCTTTACCTATCATCGTCTCATCTTGTTTATCTCTAAAATGCCACATTTAAAACTAGATCGTCATGTTGGTCTTCCATATAATGGTTTTATTGCTTTAACTATGATAGTTTTTCATAGCATATGTGGATGTTACAAATACATATGCTGAAAATAAAATCTTTGACATCCCCCCTGTTCCTCTAACCTCGATGTCCTCACCTCTTAACCTTTTTATATAATCGTCACCGTTTCATAATATCCTGTCAATATATATCCATACTATCACACAACCATCATCGTATTATCCATACCTCCAACATCGTGACACATACGACTCAATCGAACAAAAAAAGTATTATACATGGATGTTTGAAGAGGATTCAAAGGCAATTTCTTAAAACAGAAATTTTGGCAGATGTGCGGTTATTTCTTTTAGGCGCAAGATTAACGGGCACAAGATTTATGATGTTAACAGAAATTATGTTCATAATTTTCGGTTTGTAAATGATAGTAAACAATTCACACCCATGCTAAGCTTCCTTTCAGTGTCATGGCAGGCTAATGCGAAACAGTATAACAATATATAAACAACTGAATAGCAAACTCATGATGCAAGTTTTTTAAACATGCTATAACTTTGATTCAACGTACACGCCAGTTAGAGCTGTCTTGAAAGTTGATCATAACCGTCCTTAAAAGGTCTACAAAAAATCTTACATCACCAATTCACCATGATTCTTAAACCCACAAAAACATCTATCCTGTCGAGAAACAACTAACCATTGACAGAAAGTTCATAAATTTTTCTGAAATACACAAAAATAAAAAAATAAAACCAATACAACATCTATCCTGTCGAGAAACAACTAACCATTGACAGAAAGTTCATAATTTTTTCTGAAATACACAAAAATAAAAAAATAAAACCAATACAACATCCATCCTGTTTATGAGTATCATTGACTCATTTCTTTTTACCTTTGGTCTTTTTACTCTTCTGCCCCTTGTTTCCCTTCCCTTTCTGGTTGGTACCATCCTGAGTGTTATCATAATCGCTTTGATTTTCTATCACCACCGAATCACATGTTTGTTCAACCTTTGATACCTGACTCGTGACAGAACGGTTCAAGAATTTATCTATCTTTCGCTTATATCTTTGCAGCTTATTCATAACAAGTTCCAAAGTCTCTGACGTAACTGGAGACATCACTTCTTCTCTGAAAAAGAGCCAAACACGAAAAAAATTGATAACGGATTCTAGTTTAGATTGGTTTAAAGAATAGAAAACCACTTTACATTACTGCAGTTCTAACCTTGGGTCAACTAATGCAAAAGAAAGCAGTTTCAGACTTTCAATTGCATTATGTAAAATTGTTGCATCTTTGGGAGAACAAAATTTTTGAGCTGCAATGGCTGTAATTAATATAACTTTATTCATATCAAGTTCAGCCTGGCAAGAAAACAGATAAATCATAAGGCATCAAACTTACACTCGTGACGATAGCATTAAAAGAAATTAATGATTACAAGCACAGTGATGTATATTATTATTACCTTAATCATAGCTGTAGTAGAATACTTGTTCGGTCCCACTTTCGTCTTCCCATTTATAGCATTGGATATCATTTCTAAAACTTTCCAATTCATTTGCATTTTCACAGTATTCATATTCATGTAAGTGTCTGGTAATGTGTTTGAAGATGATACCTCAGAAATTGTCCCAGCGTTATTTGATGACGCGTGGACATTAAGTGTATTAATCCTTGAAAACAATACGCTCTCTATCTCTTCTTTCGATTTTCTAAGGTCAACAAATATAGCACAAGGAGCATCGATTTCAAGACTCACATTTTCCGAACTAAGAATAACGAGAGGATCATCAATGCTTATAAACGCTTCTGCAACCACTTCTGGATCCAAGTTCAGTTTTTTATTTTTCCTTTTCCTTAGAAGATCACACACAAACTTCTTTGGAAGAAAATAAGTGATATTGTCATAACCTGACAGAAGCTCGAGCAGCACTGGAGAATGGTCTGGTACTTTCAGACATATTAAGGACAGTATCATAACCAACTTTAATACTAAAAGCGGATAATAAAAGCCATCAATATTTGATTTTTGTATCCATGCTATAGTAATCTCACTAGTGCAGACAGCATCACGGATTACTTGAACCAAAAAGCTTGGATTTAGAGAAGACGGTCCAATAGATAAAGTTGAATCAGAGTGAATATGTGTAAATGATTCGACAAGAGAAGACCTTGTTGTGTAGGAATATCCAGAAGAGAAAGAATGCATTGAAAGAAGACGGTCCAATAGATACACGAAACTGTGAGGTGATATGGAACATAAACATCTTTCAATAGATACATAATACTGTGCCATGGATCTAAAGTTATCTTCTAAAGCATTTTGAAGTGCTGGAGCAACATAAACATCTTTGAAGCCACCATCCCTAAATTTCTCAACAAATGATTTCCATTTAGGGTTCATTTTTAGCTTCTTTATCAGATGCTCGTAAAGTGCCACGGATACTCTTGAACCTAAACATATCATAATCATCCTGCCGAATGCCAGCAAGTTGATGTCACCAAGTTGAAGAATAATCTCCTCAAGTAGGCTCACGGAAAGATCAGTCTCCCTTAGGGAAACCAAGTTTTGAGATACCACATTCCGCCAGTCCAACGGAAACACAAGATCAAAATACGTTAGCGAAATCTCAAGGAATCTTTTCAGCTTTCTCGTATTAGGATTTGTGACATTAAGATACTGGCAATCTAAAAGAAACTTGGAAACCTCGTAAATGTGAAGAAGAGACGTGCTTTGGTGAAAGTAAATCTGACTGCCGGTAAGACTGAATAGCAAACCTCCATTTGACTTTGACTTATGGAGGCCTTCAAGGGTTTCAAGTACCTTTATACCCACAGAAAGTAACTCCGACTGCCAATAAGACCGAATAGCAAACACCAACTCCTTGGCGTCAATAGTTACACGTTTCCCGTCTTTATGAAGACCCTTTTGACCAAAGGTTCTTCTCCATTCAGCATCCTTGTCAACTAACAAGTAAACTATGTTACCGTTTACAGAACATTCCCTCACCCCAAAATGGTTTAAACTGAAATCAAGATGACGATGGTGCTTATTTGATTCTTCGTTGTGGAAACTTCCAAGACTCTCCAAGATATCAACAACATTCTCCTTCCACAAATTCCAATAAAAAACCAAAGTTCGAACAGAAACTTGGTTCTCAAAGATCTTATCACAGTGCTCATTTATATCAATCGGTAATTCGTCTTCCCACTCATACTTTGTGAAATGTAGATGAAAATGAGAATCCAAGATTTTCCTAATCGACAAGATTTCTCCCCGAAAACTACCATTTCTCCGGGAAGTATGCAAATCTTTCTTTAGCTCAGGCAAGCTGCTTTGCTGATCAGATATTACTTTAAGCTCACTACAAACAAAATCATAGAAAATTACAGAATCCATTGTTGCAAGCGACTTTACTTTATTACAGGTTTCCTCCATCTGATCAAACTGCCTCAAAGGCCAGCCTCTGTTTCCATTTCCCCAAGACGCGCTAAAACACCCATACCAAAGTAACATAATTGCTGCCTCCTTAAAACATCCAACCTTCTCCAAACGATTTGCCTCTTTCAGAAGATCACCCCATGACCTCGCCAACTCTGCAGCCTCAAACAAATCACCCGATTCTTCTTCCAGCAACAAAAGGTCATCAAGGCAGCCTAACGACCTCAAGAATACACGTTTAGATTCCATAGAAGAAAAAGCTCTGACAAATTTCATCATGGATTTAGGATCCTTATGCTCATGGTAATCAAGTGCACAACTTTCTAAGAATTCTTGCTGAATTTGTTGTATTTCTTTACTCTGAAAAGAAGAACGTTCTTTCCAGTAGTTTATATACTGCAACCCTTTTTCAAAAAGTATACCTTCTTTGCAAACCGACAGACATTTGGAAATCTTGTCATCCTTTGCGTAGGCTTCTGCGGCTTCACTATAACACCCTGCTAGAATAAAACACTCTGCTGCTGCATCAATCTTTTCACGTGTGGACACATAGATTTTTCCTGCAAAAACAGTATAATTACAATACTGATATAAACATATGAATAAAAATGATTGAAGTTTGTAAGCATTGAGAATGAAATTCAGACGACTATCATACAGTTTGATCATTAACCTGTTACTGATTATGAATAAACTAACCTCTAAAAAGCGAACTCACTTATCTAGCTGATCTAACTGAATTAAATTCAATTGATACTATGAACTGAACATTTACTAAGATAACAAGCAAAATCGTAAGGTGTAGAAATGGAGTTGTTGATGGTAGAATCTTTGGGTCAAAATAGGTGAGCTCTAGTTCAAAGAATACAAATTAAACTAGTGCAAGCAATTATTCCATTATTCTGCAGACGAGGATCGATATATAAAAAAGAATTTACCAGCTCTTTCATACTCCCCCAAATCACAATAACATGAAGCTGCAAGCTCAAGTTTCCCAATAGACTCGAACATTCCTGCTGCTTCCCTAACATGACCTTGAAAAGCTTCATGATTAGTTCCCCGCATTTGATAACCAGATGCTCTCAGACCAGAAGCTTTGGCCAGTTTTTCCCAAATTGTGTCTCCCGCTCTCTCAAAACACATTGAAGCCATCACAAAATTGTTCCCATAAAAAAACTGAAAACCATATAATAATTGTGTCAAATAAGGTAACTATATAACAAATTATAGCAATAATATTTTGAAAATCAACCTTTTTCCCACGTTCTCCCCACTCCTGAGCGCTGCTAGCAACCCGCATAGCCTGAGCCACTGAATCGTCCAGTTTCATAACCTGAACAAGTCCCCTCTTTTTCCAGTAGTCATACATTGGTTTAGAGAGCTTCTCGTTGTTCTCACATATCCATAGCCTTTGCCTCGTTCGAGTTATGGCCACATACAATTGTTTCAATTCAGAACATAAAACACTATGTCTTGCCTCATTAAATGCCGGGAAAGATTGAGGAAGCTTGTCTTCGAGCCAATCATATTGCTTCATGTATCCATATATAACTCTCCACTGGTCTTTTAAAGGGGATGTCCCAAAAAAGTTGTATAGTAATACATCCTAAAAAATAGTTTAGCGTTAATCATTTTGTGAGAAAAGTGTATTACAAATAAACGATTTAAGGCTCTTACCTGAAACTCGAGACCTTTACACTCCACTATAGTGAGAATAAGTGCATTTTTTCCAACAAATTCACAAACTTCAGTTTTGGTATGATCATCACGTACCAATATCACTTGTTCTGCCCCAAACCCTACAATATGTTCACCACTTCCACTGCCACCAAAAATAGTTACAATTGCATTTTCGTCCTTTCCAGACTCAAGTAAAACAGGAGGCTCACCAGATATAAGACTAATTTCAGGCTCTAACTTGTCAATTGACTGAATATAGTAATGGTACATAATATCAATGACACTCTGAGCTAAATCAAGCACACCAGCATGTGTTCTGAAGTTCTGTTTTAATTGTTTTATCTCAGATACGAGACCTTTTTCTTGCATTTCAAATGTTCTTGTGCTCAGGAACTCTTTATAAAAAAGAGATCGTATATCTTGAAACCTAAAATCAATTCCTTTCGCAATCGTCTGTGCAGTATCACCCGCAAACATAAAGCCTTCATCAACATTTTGGCATATATATTTGAAAAGAGAAAGCTGTCTCATACTAAGATCTTGCACTTCATCAATGTACACAAAATCCATTTGGTCACCTTTATAATTCCAATTTTTAAGCCTACGATGAATATCATTTACAAAATCTCCCAAATCGAATTCCCCACGTTCACTTTTCATCTTTTCATAGGCTTGAAAGAGGTTGTAAACAATCTCCCTTTTCTCTCTAGTTAAAGTAGAAGAACGGCTTTTCGCCAGTAAACAGTAACCCTCATAGCTCACTTTTCCATCTCTGCATTCCCCTACTAGCAGACCTCCTTTTATATGAGAAATAATTTCGGTGAACACTCTAGAGCTATCAACCTTCTTTGTTAGATTTGTATTGAAGTGGGGCCAGTAAAGTGAACAAAATTTGTCAAACGTAACCTCCCTTGATCTTATGAAAGTTTGTATTGCAACTGATCTTGAACTTATATAAGTACCATGAGAATCTTCTTTTGCCTTACGAAATCTTTCAAAGAACGAACTTTCCAATGTACCATCCAACATCATCAAAAACTTTTGAAATGTTATAACGAGAGGGTAATTTTTCACCGGGATGTTAATAAACGTGTCCGCAATATCATCGAATTCTGATGCAATAACATCCGTATCATCCAGATTGACCTCTGCTGATGAACTACTGTCAAATTATTAATTCTTGAAGTCAGAACAAGACCATATATATAGATGGAAAAGAGAGAAAAGGGATGAGTACTTGCGCACCTTGTGAGGTGGGAAACATGTTGTTTTACAGCATAACATAATCTTGGGCTGACTGTCACAAAAAGCTGGCGAAGAACACTCGGTTTTCTATTTCCAGGATCATCAACAACTTCAGCATCTCTAAATCGGCTGATTTCTGCTTCAAAAATCCCATCAGAAGCAATTTGAAATTTGTGTTCGTGTTGGAACAACTTCATCGTCAGAATAGTGGTTTTCCCGGTTCCTGATCGCCCAATTATAAACGAACTCCTTCGAGACAAAATTATGTCCATCTGTTCATCAGTGACTTGCATGGGTAAATCAACTTCCTTACCAGAAAGCAGATGGCTCACGACCCCACGTGACAATGAGTAGAACTTCATAAGCAATAAGCTTTCACTCACTTTTGAGTTCTCAACATAAGTTATAGCATCACCAGGATTCACACTCGCCTCACTTTCAACTTCACGGTCCTTTAAATAACGAAATCTGATGATCTCTTGGGATGCCGGCCAAGTCCTGGGAACATCCAAGTTCCTGAACAATATAAAGAAATTGTAATTAAGCATATATAATCACGACTTTAAGAATTAAGATCCACTAGGCAACAAATGAACATACCCCTCTAAACATTTTTCAGTGCACCGACTAATATAATCATCTGTGTATGCAGAATATATGTTCTCAAGTCGTTTTGTAAGTTCCGGAATATCTTCCAAGGCTAATATATCCCAAACCTTCAAAACTTGTATATAATTGACTTCCTTGATGATGTCAATACTGCAAATCACGTAAATCCCTTCAACCTTAAACTGCTTCAAGATTTGTGATGAATTTTCACAGCACAAGTCTACGCTTCTGTTCTTGGGCCGCCAGCCACTAGATAGTTTCACTAAAAGGTTTAAAACCTGCTTCTTCAAGCGGGAACCTGTCAGCTTTCCAAACGATCTTCTGAATTCGTCACTGATGAGAATCTGACGGCATAAAGTGGAACAAACATGACGAACAAAGTAGAATACTACATGACGATATAATATGGTAAAAGAATAATCACGCACCTTCCATTTCGCATGTTTAAAAAGTACACTATTCCCATTAACCAAGTCATCAAGTTGTTCTAACTCTTTCATTACTGCTATAACTATCATCTTCAAGCATTCATCAGCATCAGCATCAAACAAACAATGTCGATTCCTTGCATCACAGACTACATCTTTCCATATAGATTCACTATTAGTCAGCGTTCTTTCATTTCCCAGAATCCAAAGACAGTGTCTACAGGAAAATGGAAGGCGATATAATACTTTTTATGACTACGAAGTACCTATACCGATCAATTATTAAGAAAGTGAGAGAATTGCATACCGTGCTCTTGTCAAGGCAACATTAGTCCTTCGAGGACATGATATGAAGCCAATAGACCCATGGCTATTGGACCTTACTGTTGACAAAATAATAATATCTTCTTCTCCACCCTGAAACCCGTCAATAGATTTTACCGTCACTGAAAATCCATCAAGTTTCTCATACTTGTGAGCAAGTTTTTCTTGAATCGAAACAACTTGAGCAGCATAGGGAGATATAACTCCGATCGTAAGCTTCTTCTTTGAGTCCTGACATGCTATAAATGTGAAAGACACAAATGTTAAAATGTGGTTCATTAAGAAGAGTTAATTACTTAAGCTAAATTGATAAAAAGAATCCGAAATGACATAACTAATATGCACACCTTTATAAAGATTTTTAACAAGTTTATTCACAACAGCCACCTCAACCATATTTCTTCGGCTTCTTCCATCAACGTCTTTTTCTTCTCTCCCCCCAACGACATTTATAAAGGAATAGGAACCGAACATTGGTCCCGAAAGATACCTCTTTTCATAACTTTTACATAACACATTTTGTGCATCTAGGATTTGATTATGATAAAACTTCCAATTTGGGAAGAAACTGATGGACGGATGCATTCTGTATTGAACATTGAGAAGATGCTTAGAGTGACCCAAAGAACTTAGTCGGTCAAATAGGCTTCTTCCAAAGCCAGATGCAATACAAACCTGTCCACAAACACAGTGTCCATCAAAATCTAATTTAAAGTAATAGTCTTAAGGTGGAAAGATAAGAATAGACTTACATTGCTATTAACAAGCGCAGGTAATTGGCACTTATCGCCAATAAGAATAGCATGCTTCACTCCCGGAAGTTGAAGGGGAATAGTGGACTCTGCCTCTTTCAACTGAGCAGCTTCGTCTATGACCACTATATTTAAAGGCTCCATATTGACAGCATGCAACTTGTAGGAACTTGAAGTTGTGCAGAATATAAGAGAAGCACTTTCAAAACAAAATTGTTTTATTGCATATTTGTTTGAAAAACATGGAAGAGTGAGTCCTTCAAGAGATATCTGCAGAGTTCTTAACGAAGATAGACATGACTTAATAATATCATCTTGCAATGGCTTAGAATTGAAGAGATCTTCAAGTTCTTCCGAAACCATATTCTTTCGAAACAGCAAAGACTCCAAAGAACTTATGTTATCAAAAAGAGATATCATATTCTGAAAATTATATTCCCCCATGAAACTTTTCGAGACATGAGTACAAAATGTAACAATGCACCTTCTGAGTGGCGGTGCAGAAGAATTAAATCGCTCTTGCACATACTCAATGAATGACTTCATTTCCAACATCGTTCTTTTACCTTCATTCTCATGTCTAAGTTGTTTTTCTTTCAGGAATTCATTTTCTAAAAATTTATAATAGTCGCAAACACAATTTTCCAATAAATCAATCATAGACCTTATGCATAGCTTCCAACCAGTCACTGGCCCTAGACATTCTGCAAGCTTCTTAACCCGATGCTCCAAGTATATTTCTTCACTGTGAGAACTAACTTTCAATATTTCCTTGCTGCCAAACAAGAGCAAATCTCCAAGTGAACAGAAATAATTACCGCTCGCAGTTGTAGTTTTGAATGATTCTCTTACCAAGCTTTGCACACGTGAGGCCAACTGTACTATAGCCACATTTGTTGGAGCACATGCAAGAGTCCTTTGCTTCATTTGCAAAAGGATGAGAAGCAAAACACTAACGGTCATTGTTTTCCCCGTTCCAGGTGGTCCCCATATTTGTTCCACAGATGAAATATGACAACATTGCATTTTACAAAGCGCGGCCATAAGTGCTGCCCTCTGGGACTTATTCAAGTTCAGCAAAAATTGTGGATCCAGTTTCTGAGATACCAAACTATCATAACCAAAAGAACAGATACTGCACTTCTCCTTAACCTGTAAATAACATATCGATTACTAAATACGAGATTATCACTAAAAAATGGGAAATTTATTTAACCAGTTTCTCACCTTCGAGTCAGAGTAAAGAACCTCTTTGACGATATTAAGATTTCTATGCATGTGCAATGAATTCCATATTCTTTTCTGAGTCGTTATATTCATCACAAAAACAGCATACAACCCATCTTGGAATTCAATTGGTTGTGATGCCTTAATTTTAAACTCTAAAGATGCACCATCATCGTCATTACTTTTGACCAACGAAAGCTTCCATGTTCTGCCCTCACGCTTCATATCAGAAACAGATTCCGGTTTCCCATCTACTAAAAGAAGTAGATCCCCTGGTAACGTATAGTAATCATCTTTACCACGTTCACTGTATTGATTTTTCCAATGACCAACCGTAACACTATAGAGCATATTTTCACCACTTGTGGACTCTTTAACAGATAAAATATCAGCAAACGGAGCTCTATACATAATCTCAATGGAAGAAGCTAGCTCGGAGCGTGTTTCCTCTAGCAAAGGATAAACAAAAGAGCCAAAGTAGTGTTCTTCAGACTCAAAAGTAAGTGGTATTTTGTCCACCTACAAATAATGCATCAAGTCATTAAAGATAATCGTGTACTGAAGATATTATTATCTAATTGGCAAAACCCAAACGTTTTATACAGCTATAACAGCAACAAGATAAACCATTTTGTTTTAACTATGAGGACGTCTTAACAGGTTAATGTTTTCTCTTTGACTTCAAGATCAAATGGGTCAAACTTGACTTCAGAAACTTCAATGATCTTTAAATATTTTAGGGGGGTGTTTGGCACACTGGTTTATGCCTCTTTGTTTTATAGTACTTATTAACTTTGAAGCAATAAAACATGAATAAACAAGCTTTGGTTTTCCATCTATGGAGGATATGTGGGATTGCTTATTTTTTTTGCTTATGCGTCTAAGAAGCATATATAGTGCTAACATTACGCACTTCTTGAAATAGTGTTTGAATTTGCTTATTTTACAATTATCTTATATTAATTTTCAATACTGAAGTGCTTATTTTGGAGGTGTATCTGCTTATATTTGGATAAAGTTGCCTTTTATCCTTATATCTAACCTAAACCCTTTAAATAGGGATACGAGACCCTGTAACACACTTCACTCTTCAAAAGTTAATTTAAAATAAACGTAAAATAAGCAAATCCAAACACTATCTCAAGAAGTGCTTAATTTCATCTGATTTCTGATTCTGCTTAGATGCGCACGCAGAACAAATAAGCAATCCCAAACACCCTCACAACTTCACAATGGACATAACTTAATTGTTTCAAATATTCACACCCATCCCACAGGGTTACATAACTACATTATGTATGAAATGCATCATATCGACAATAAACAGATGAGAGGTTTTCCTATTCAGGTTACTCGGGGAGGCGAGTGTTTGACTCAGATGTACGCGGCCTAACCGAGGTATCCTCATGACCGTTTTTGACCCTTTCCCTGGCCACCCCCAAATGGGTACCTAGTGAGGTTTGAACCTTAACATAAATTCCTAATAACGCGAACAAAATAACATACAAAAATGCTGAAAGTACAAGAAAAAATAGTGCTGTAAAATCAAAAAGACCTTGTTTTTATAAAGATCTTCATTACTAATATCGTCAAGAGACCAAGAAAGAATCAACTTGGTAAACTCATCTTCATGATGCTCAGCAGCTCCCAAACACCCTTGTTCCATCATTACACAAAAATAACAAAAAAAAAAAAAAAAAAATGTGTGTTTCTTGATGTTTAAGTACTTTTTAACAAATGGGTCTTGTTCTTGTTTTAATAAAAGGGTTTTGTCTCTTAAAGGGTTTATGGTCCTAAAAGTAGTTAGTTTTTGCAACAGTGGGTTTTGAAATGAAACAGACTTTGTTTGAATATGGTAAACATTGGTCACATGATGTACATGTTTCTTAGGATAATGTACAACCATGCTATAACGTTTTAAATTAGTTTTTGTCATGTTTGACTCTTGTGATCCATTAAAAAAAAAAGTATAGCCAAGTGCGGTCGTAAGCCGATACTAAATTCAACCATAAATATTGTGGCCACCTTCTGTCACATCAGCACACATTAGTTTTTTTTTTCTTAATACTACACCTAATCACAATTTGCTAATAAAACGATCGCAATCACAACAAAAAATATACCCCAAAAAAACTAATAAAAACACACTCACACACACAAAAGAGAATGAAAGTTGTGGTTAGGTGATAAACCATAACATTTGAAAGGTTGTGGGGGACCGATCACTAATACGGTTGAGGTAGTGGGGATAATGCAGTCACCAATTCGGTTGGGGTCAACCAACCGATCCATTAGCATTAACCGATCCATTAGCATTAACCTAATAGAGGGTCATATGACCTGGTCGCCCCCAACTTGAACGCGTCCTTGTTTGTTACCGTTGTCACCTTTAAAAATTATGCACACTTTGTCGACTCACTACTAGATTGTGTGAGTTATTGTATGTCTGGGTGTTATTAAATAGTTTTTGTGGTCACTGCGGTCGCCTTATTACATTAAGGTGGTGTTTGATAATGACTTAAAGAGTCTTAATTGTAAAATAGGTAACTTAATTAAGTCACTAATTGAGTGTTTGTTTGGTGCTTAATTTGAATGGATGACCTTCTAGAAAAAACCATGAGAATAAGGGTCTCTATATTAAGTCATCACTTTTATTCTACTTTTACATATTTACCCTTCCACTTCTTAACCACTAATCATCACTTATTTCAAATAAAAGGGTATAACAATAATTTTATTAATTTAGACACTTTATTCAGCATACAAAACAAACAACCATTTATTCATTTACATACAGACAACATATATCCAGACAGACACTTTAGTTTAACAGAACTTAATATAAAAACTAAACAAACATGCCCTAAGTTGATTGTAAAGAGAGAAAATTAAGTTGGTGTTGACGTGGCAGTGATGACCGCGGTCATGTCTGCTCATCATTAAGCCAATGCTAATGGCTCGGTTGGTTGACCCTCAACCAAATTTGTGACCGCATTTCCTTCATTAGCCCAACTGAATTGGTGATCAGTCACCCCAACCTTTTCAAAGTTATGGTTGGCATGTGTATTTTTTTTTTGTTAGTTTTTCTAGAGTATGTTTTTTGTTGTGGTTGCGATCGCCTTATTAGCAAATTGTGGTTAGGTGTAAGGTTGGTCCATTCAATGCACTGCTACAGGAGGTAAGGTTGGATCTAATTGAGGGTGTGTGTTCCCTATCATGTGATGCATGTTCCTCTATGCTTCTTAATAGGGGTGAGCGAAAAAACCAAAAAGACCGAATAAATCGAAAACCGAACCGAACCGAACCCGCGTTACACTTAGCCTTACATGTGTTTCATTTGTGCAATACACAATACTTGTACAGTATCAAGCCTGGTTCAAAATCAGCCTTGATTAGTTCGACTAGGTCCTTGGACCAAAATAAGACTCGATATGACTTGTTAATCATCGTTGTCCGGTTAAAGTTCCTTTTCAGTTTGAGCTTTCTTAAATCATGTTAACTTCTCTTCAATATTTTTTCGGGTTAAATGGAACTTTTCAAAGATGAAGTATGTAAAATTGTACTTCATACAATTTCGAATGGTCATAAAATTATATTTATGCCAAAGATTCTTTGCACTTGAAACTTGAAAGGGGTTCAACTTTCAAGATTTACATTCAGAATCAGGTCTTTGGGTCAACAATTGGTTAAACCGCCAAAGGCTGTTTGCTTAAGCGTGCAGCCTATCTGTATCTTTCTGCGCATTGACAAGCTGGTAACTTCAATTAGATTGTTTAAGTTCATCATATTTTCTCTCCACTTACAGTACGTGTTCCTCTAGTTTCATATACAAGCCAGCTGATTCACTTATTTGTTCTCTCATCGACACATGAACAAAAGGAGAACAAATCCAACCAACAGAGACAGAGATGTAGATCATATCGAAACACAATAACAAGGCACCCAAGACATTCAAAATGTAACACCACTACCTGCAATATGTTCCAACTATATATTGTCACTGTCCCTTATTTCACAAGAAGTAATCAGTTTCGATAAACATGCATACAAACAAATTCAATCAACCATAATCTTATATGATCCACACCTCCTTCATCATAACACATTCAACTCAACCTTAATACACAAGGCCAATAAAAGGAAAAACCCATACTTTCGACATCTAATACTACTAACTATATAAATTATCTGCTCCAACTTTGGACTCCACCTTTAGATTACTTATCGGCTTATTTTCATATTCAAGTCATAACTAGCTTATATGACGAGTCAAATCGCCTTGTTTTTCAACTCACATGCTTAATCAATGATCATCTTATCATCATCCGCTCTTCCACCGTCATAACACACCCGTCCCAACCTCACACACTGCAACCAATGCAAAATCTCCGCATTCACATCCCGTTCCACAAACACATCCCCCACATTAACCTGCACACACCCTCTAAACACCCCCACTTTCCCCCTCACTCTAACCAAACTCCCAACCTGCACCAAGCCAGCAAACTTTCGCGCGTTTTCAGCAAGTGATCGAACACTTGGTGGGCTGTGTCTGGAGAAATAAGGCGAGGTGAGGTGGTTGAGCCAAAGGACACAGGGGATCACCCGGTTCCGTCATCGATGTAGAATTTGAGTAATTTGTCGGGTTTGTGGTCGCGGAGAGTGACGATGCCCAGGGTTTCGATACGGGCGATGGGGGTTTTGGTTGTGGGTTTAAGGATGGTGGCTGGGTGGGATGGGGAGGGTTCGAGTGATAAGAAGTCGAAAGCGAGGAGCTTTATGTGTGTGTTGCTTAAGTAGTTCATTTGTTACCGGAAAATAAGGCTGCCAGAGAATGGGGTGGCTTTTGGGTTGGTGTTTGTGTGAAAAAGCTTGGCGGGAGTATTGACTAAACATAAAAATGCTTTTTATATTAGCGAAAATTACCAAAATATACTCGTCGCGTTACGACTAATTACTTTTTAAACTTAAAGTTTTCAAAAGTGAAAAAGAGATCGAGGGTGACTCAATTTTTTGGCAACTCATGTCTGCGTTTGACACATGTCCTTAAAAATCGAAAAAAGATTAATTCACGTACCACAAGTGGACACGTATCGACTAATGGTTAAGTTGTATAAGTTGTCGCCGAGACTTTTTAGACTTTTAAAAATTTTAGGTCTACAAAGTCATAAGTCGTAGGCGACTGGTCTATTTTGGTAATTACCCCTTTATACTTTTACCTTAAATGTTTAAGCAATGTTATAATTAACCACCGCTAAATGGCCCAAGGTTCATGGCTTTCAAATAAGATGTTAAGAGTTCAAACTTTGCTAAGTTTGCGCATTTGAGTATGGTCAAGGAATGACCGAAAACGGTCCCAGGATTAATCAAGTGAGACCACGTACATCTCAGTCTAAAAGCTCGCACACTCCAGATAACCTAAAAAGGGAAAATCACATCCATTTATAAGTTTAAAGAATGTTATAATTATTGTGTAACATTGTTTCTAAGGTTGTGAAAAAGCTTGTCGGGAGGATTGCCTAAACATAAAAATGTGTTTTATATTAGGGAAAATTATAGACTCGTCGTCGCTTTACGACTTATCACTTTTTAGACCTAAATTTTTTAAAAGTTTAAAATAAACCGAGGACGCCTTATTTTTTGAGCAACTCGTGACTGCATTTGACACATGTCTTTAAAAAAAATAAAAAAAAATTCACATATCATAAGTGGACACTTGCCGACTAGTGGTTGAGTTGTACAAGTTGCCCAGTCGGCGGGTCTATTTGAATTTTTGAAAATTTTAAGTCTATAAAGTGATAAGTCGTGGTCTATTTTCGTAATTAACCCTTTATACTTTTACCTTAAATGTTTAAGCAAGGTTATAATTAACCACCGCTAAATGGCCTAAGGTACATGGCTTTCAAATAAGAGGTTAAGAGTTCAAACTTTGCTAAGTTTGCGCATGTGAGTATGGTCAAGGAATGACCGAAAACGGTCCCAGGATTAACCAGGTGAGACCGCGTACATCTCAGTCTAAAAGCTCGCACACTCTACATAATCTAAAAAGGGAAAACCACATCCGTTTATCAGTTTAAAGAATGTTATAATTATTGTGTAACCCTGTTTCTAAGGTTAGGTGTAGTAGAATGTCTGATCACCTGTGTCATGCTTGGTTACGCGTTGACGTTACTAAATCATCACTACGCATGGTGAGTGGTTTTTGGTTCTGATTTAGTCTTCCATGATAACAACAAAAAGAAGGAAGCTTTTTCTTTCTTCTCCGAATGTGTAAGTGTGTTTATAGAAATGTTTCAAAAAAAAAAAAAAAAAAAAAAAAAAAAAACAAGGCTGTTTAATTCCCATTTATGGACTAATCTCCTGAGGAATTTCAGGAGGGACAACCACTTGAAAAACCCGCGGTTGTATGTGATTCACGGGTAGTGTTGCTAAATGGAACTTTAGATAAGCAGGTCTTGGTGCAACGGGACGGACGGTCTCCGGAGGAGGCGACATGGGAATGGATGACTGATTTTAAAGCAACATATCCTTCGTATAACCTTGAGGACAAGGTAAGTTTTGAAGGAGAAGAGAATGTTACACCCACGAATGATAGTGGGCTGGGTCGTGGCAAGCGGTCCAGGAAAGCACCGGGTTGGCGTGAGGAGTTCGTAATGGGCTAGGACTTGTCTAACTCGTTTATCTGTTTGTTTAAGTTTATTATTTGTTTAAGGATGTCTTTGTGTTTCATTAGGAAAGTGTCATTGTTCTAGAATCTATCTTGTAATCGACTTGTGATACAAGTTAGGGTTTATCTATTTATACCGTGTTAGGCATTAATGAAAGTGAGTTTTGTGTCAAATAATTCTCTAGTCTTCCCGTCTCTTTTTTAGGAGCTTGCACACGCTATAGTGGTGCAACCTTGGTACGAGTCAAGTCGTATCAAATATGGTAAACATTGGTCACATGATGTACATGTTTCTTAGGATAATGTACAACCATGCTATAAGGTTTTAAATTAGTGTTTGTCATGTTTGATTCTTGTGACCCATTGGTGTATAGCCAAGTGTGGTCCTAAGACCATCCGTAATGGAGGGTCACACGACCTGGCCGCCCCCAACTTGAACGCGTCCTCCTTTGTTATAGGATCGCGGTCACTTTTAAAAATTATGCACACTTTGTAGACTCCCGACCAGGTTGTGTGAGTTATTATGTGTCTGAGTGTTGTTATTAAATATTTTTTGTGGTCAATGCGGTCGCCTTATTATATTAAGTTGGTTGTAGAGAGAGAACTAAGTTGGTGCTGATATGGCAGTGATGACCGCGGTCATGTCTGCTCATCATTAGGCCAATGCTAATAGCTCGGTTGGTTGACACCCAACCGAATTGGTGACCGTATTTCCTCCATTAGCCCAACTGAATTGGTGACCGGTCACCCCAACCTTTTGAAAGTTATGGTTGGCATGCCAACCGAAAGTTTCATTCTCTTTTGTGTGTGTATTTTTTTGTTAGTTTTTCTAGGGTATGTTTTTTGTTTCCGTTGCGATCGCCTTATTAGCAAATTGTTATTGGGTGTAGTTGATAAAACTTATGTGATGCTAATGTGCCAAGGGGTGCCAACAATATTTATGGTTGTCATTAGTATTCGCCTTACACTTAGCCTTACATGTGCTTCATTTGTGCAATACACAATACTTGTACAATATCTAGCCTGGTTCAAAATCAACCTTGGTTAGTTCGCCTAGGTCCTTAGACCAAAATAAGACTCGATATGACTTGTTAATTATCGTTGTCCGGTTAAAGTTTCTTTTTGGTTTGAGCTTTCATAAATCATGTTAACTTCTCTTGAATATTTTTCGGGTTGAATGGAACTTTTAGTATGTAAAATTGTACTTCATACAATTTCGAATGGTCATAAAATTATATTTATGCCAAAGATTCTTTGCACTTGAAACTTGAAAGGGGTTCAACTTTCAAGATTTGCATATGAGGTTAATATAGTCCCACATCGGTGGGTTAACTAAAATGGCAGAGGGAGGGATGTGTATAAAATGAGTGTTGTGGGTGGGTTGAAAGTATCTTTGCGCTTGGGGCAATGACGCAGCTAATGAGGTAATAACCGAGGCGCGTCAATTGCTGGTTGAAAACTATTTCCAAACCCCCTCCTTGGCCTCGGGTAACCTTGGCCATCGAGAATTTCTGGAAGAGCTCCGTTTTTAAGGGTAAAGCTCTACAATTACTAGTTTCTAAATTTGATCAGAAAAATGATAGTAAATGCTATGATTACAGTTACTATATTCTTAATACATCTGATAATATGGTTAATATAAAGCCTACATCCTCAAAAACATTTTTCTAAATTACTATTTACTACATAAGACGGGTGTGACACATTAGAGAAATATACTGTGTTACAGATCCAAGATTGCGTGTAACTGACAAACTTCCTCAAATTACACCTGATATACATATACAAATCATACAATTTATACAAAGTAGAACAAAAACTAGGAATTTTGGGTCAACAATTGGTTAAACCGCCAAAGGCTATTTGCTTAAGCGTGCAGCCTATCTGTATCTTTCTGCTCGTTGACAAGCTGGTAACTTCAATTAGATTAATAGTGATGATTGTTTAAGTTCATCATATTTTCTCCTGTGGTTTCATATACAAGACAGCTGATTCACTTATTTGTTCTCTCATCAACACATGAACAAAATGAAAACAAATCCAACCAACGAAGACAGAGATGTAGATCATAACGAAACACAATAAAAAAAGACACCCAAAACATTCAAAATGTAACACTACTACCTGCTATATGTTCCAACTATAGACTGTCACTGTCCCTTATAATGAAGGTATTGATCAGATTGCTTATTTCACCACAAGTAATCAGTTTCGATAAACATGCATACAAACAAATTCAATCAATCATAATCTTATGATCCACTCGTCCTTCATCATCATAAACACATTCGACTCAACCTTAATACACAAGGCCAATAAAAGAAAAAACCCATACTTTCGACATCTAATACTACTAACCATACAAATTCTCTGCTCCAACTTTAGACTCCACCTTTAGATTACTTATCGGCTTATTTTTCATCTCATAGGCTTATTTTCATATTCAAGTCATTAGCTTATAAGACGAGTCAAATAAGCTCATAAGTGAAAAAATAAGCTTAAACAAACACCCCTTTAACTAATGATTAAACCGCTTATCTCACCACATACAAACAAACATACGATTGTTACCATTTTAATCAATGATCATCTTATCATCGTCCGTTCGTCCACCATCATAACACACTCGACCCAACCTCACACACTGCAACCAATGCAAAATCTCCGCATTGGCATCTCGTTCCACAAACACATCCCCCACATTAACCTGCACACACCCTCTAAACACCCCGACTTTCCCCCTCACTCTAACCAAACACCCCACTTGCACCAAGCCAGCAAACTTTCGCGCGTTTTCAGCAAGTGATCGAACACTTGGTGGGTTGTGTCTTGAGAAATAAGGCGAGGTGAGTTGGTTGAGCCAAAGGACACATGGGATGCACCCGGTTCCGTCGTCGATGTAGAATTTGAGGAATTTGTCGGGTTTGTGGTCGCGGAGAGTGACGATGCCCAGGGTTTCGATACGGGTGATGGGGGTTTTGGTTGTGGGTTTAAGGATGGTGGCTGGGTGGGATGGGGAGGGTGCGAGTGATAAGAAGTCGAAAGCGAGGAGCTTTACGTGTGTGTGGCTTAAGGAGTTCATTTATTGCCCGAAAATAAGGCTGCCGGAGAAAGGGTTGTTTTGGGGATGATGTTTGTGTGAAAAAGCTTGGCGGGAGTATGGACTGCAGATAAAAATGTATTTTATACCAAAATATACCCAACTTAAAGTTTTCAAAAGTCCAAAATAGATCAAGAGTGACTCATTATTTGGGCAACTCATGTCTGCGTTTGACCACATCCTTAAAAAATGGGAAAAAATATTAATTCACATATCACAAGTGGACACTTGCCGACTAATGGTTGAGTTGTACAAGTTGCTCAATCGTTGAGTCTATTTTGAACTTTTAAAATTTTAGATCTAGAAAATGATAAGTCGTAGAGTGACTGGTCTATTTTGGTAATTACCTCTTTATACTTTTACCTTAAATGTTTAAGCAATGTTATAATTAACCATCACTAAATGGCCTAAGGTTCATGGCTTTCAAATAGAGGTTAAGAGTTCAAACTTTGCTAAGTGTGTACATTTAACTATGGTCAAGGCGAAAACGGCCCTAAGATTAATCAAGTGAGACCGCGTACATCTCAGTCTAAAGGTTCGCACTCTCCAGATAACCTAAATAGAGAAAATCACATTTGTTTATCCATTTAAAAAATGTTATAATTATTGTGTGACCTTTTTTCTAAGGTTGGGTGTAGTAGAGTGTTTGATCACCCGTGTCATGCTTGGATTACGCGCTAACGTTACTACATCATCACTACGTATGGTGAGTGATTTTTTGTGCTGATTTAGTCTTCCATGATAACAACAAAAAGAAGGAATCTTTTTCTTTCTTCTCTAACATGTAAGTGTGTTTTAAGCAGTGTTGCAAAAAATGTATATAAGGCCTATTAATTGCCATTTATGGACTAATCGCCCACCGACTTTTACGATTTGTGCAAATCGATCAAAAAAATGGGTTAACAACGGTCAAACTTTCTTAAAACCTGCAAATCTCACCGAAAATACCACAAACTAGTCGAAAATCTGTTTTAATCACTTATAGTCATTGTTCATATCTATTACAAGTTGTTTTTTAAGACAAATCTTTCCGGAAATACCCAAAATTCTTCATAAATACCCAAAACTTGCCGAAAATGCTAAATGATTTATCAACGATTAATCCCGTCTAGACCGATTACAAGCTACAAGGGGGTCGACCGACCATCTACCAACTCACAATTTTTGAAACCTTGGTTTAAAGTTTATTTTGTGTAGTGAGTTTGGTGTTAACTACTACCAAGATTTAGTAGTCGGTTTGGTAGTGAGAGCGGATGTTGGTGTTAAGTACTACACAAATTTGTTTTAATCACTTATAGTCACTGTTCGTGTAACCATTTTTAGTACACTACCAAAAGCTAGCATGACAAAATCATTGTGTACAAGACAAGTAGATGGCGTGTAAAATACATGCTTAAACACATGGTGCTTAAGGATAAGAAGTGTCTAAATTATCAAGAGACCAGTATAAATATATGATAAGAGTAATTAGCAAGGTTGTTAGTATGCAAGACTAAAATGATTTTGATAAAAGCGTATATTTCTTATGGATGGATGAGGTCGATATTGGTAGCTGAGAACCCACGGGTTGCTCCATCGTGTTCATGTAGAGATGTCAATGTCCTTTGCATCTAAATTAGGGTTGTCAGTAAACATTTCATGAAGCATTCGGTAAAAAGTTCGTTTATGTGCGTTTATTTATTAAATGAACGAACATGAACAATATTTTACGTTCATTTAGTTAAATGAACGAACATGAACAAAAGTCGCGTCCGTTCATTTGTGTTCGTGAAAGTTCGATTATGCGTTCATTAACGTTCGTTTACGTTCAATTTTTTTTATTTATGTTCGTATATCATATCTTTTAATTGTATAATTTTAAAATTGATTTGTATTAACAAAACAACACTTATAAAACAGGATATTGTACATAATTTAATAAAGTTTATATCTGTTTGCGTATGTTCATTTATGTTCGATCGTTTATGTTCATTTAGCGTTCGTTTAGTGTCTTAATGAACGAATATACACCCGGGATAAGGGTGTTACCGCCAATCTACATCTTTTTGTGGAATGAACGAATATAAACGAACATGAACAACTCATTTTCTTAATAAATGGACATGAACAAGAAAATTCGTTCGTTTAAGCTTTCGTGTCCGTTTATTAGTCCGCTTAAAATTAAATGAACGAACATAAACAAGGCTCCGTTCGTGTTCGTTCGGTTCGTTTACAGTCCTAATCCAATCATATCATATAGATTGAAATAGTTTTACGTATTCCTAAAGGAAACGAGCAAGACTTAATGGTGCGTTTAGTTGGGGGAAAACACCCATGTTTTCCATAAAATGTTTTGTGAAAAACAAGGAAAACAGATATCACGTTTAAATCAATATTTATAATAAAATGTTTTGCAAAACACAAAATCTTCTATTTCCTAACTTAACAAAGAAAATTACAAAATAAATTTTAGTTGTTTTTCTTATTTTCCTTTTTAACCCACAACTCTCTATTTCCTTCTTCAAAATAGAAATTACAAACATCAACTAAACATGTTTTCTATATTTTCAAGTGTTTTGTGAAGATAAATTTCCGTTCCAAATTTTTACAAAACTAGAGATAAGAAACAAGAGAATTTTTTCTCTCCAACTAAAGGCACCTTAAGTATTGTCTTAGCATCTCTAGAATGGAGGACATGATTTTCCATCCCAAGGCTCCCAAAATTCAAATACATATTGATATCCATATGTTCGTAAAAAGAAAAAAGAAAAGCAAATATAATCGTTATTTATAAGGTGTTTTATTAAGTTTACTTTTTGAGATTACGTGCTTATTGTAGAGTTTATGATATATAAAATACAATAAAACATAAAGACATCAAGAGTACACAGCGGAAAACTTAAAGATCATAACAAATAAATTAATTAACTGAAAGTATGCGTAACGTACCTCTTGCGAATGTCAAATCCCTCGAGCAAAGCAAAACAACCCTCGAGCAAAGCAAAACAAAGAAGTACTTATTGGTGTAAGAATAATGTCTTACAACCACGTTCTTGTACACACGAATTAACCAAACGAATCAAGCGATTGCTAGATCTAACACAAGTCCTCGTTTAAGAAAAACGAAACCAAACTCCCTTACTTGGGGTGTTCGGCCGAATATTAGACTAGAGAGAGGAGAGGTGAGATCTAGGGTTAATTCAATGCACAAGTGTATGAAACCCTAGAACCTATCCATCTTTATATACTAGTAGGTAAACTTAGAGAACAAGTTAGGGAATTAGGCCTTGGAGAGGCCCTATGGCCGGCCACTATTGAAAGCCCAAAGCCCAACCCATAACTTTTCCAAGTTTTCCATTTCTAGTCCTTTCTCTTTTCATTTAACGGTCGTTAGTCATTTTTCCATTAAATACTTAACGATCGTTAACCGGACTTAATGTGTAATAATTAATCGTAAACATAAACATTAATTATTAACTTTAATTCTCATTCGCTAATGTGTGCAATCCCGTGGTCACGAGTTCGAATCCGGACATTCACATGTTTGTAAATATATACATTTCCAACACTTATTTGATTTTGAAGTATGTTTAAAAGCATAAGATGTCGTATGCATTTTTTTATTTTACACCATGCCATATTAGTTTTAACATCAGGATCACTCACATCATAAAAATCACTTACTTCATATCATTGTCATAACACCCTTTTTTAGACCCACACATACATCATTTTTAAACTCAACCCGAACCTATTAATTTTCGTGTCGGTCTCAGATCGGATTTCGTGTTAGATCAGAAAATATCGCCCCTACTTTAAGCCAACTATCGATACCTGTCATATATAATACTAACTAGCTATTTTTTTTTTTTTTTTTTTTGGATGTGTTTATTAAATGATTTGACTCCATAGACCACATTTCCCAAAATTACATGTACAAGTTATTGTCAGTTTAAAGACTTCAAACCAATGATTTAATAAGTTGCCATGTCCAAGATTATGCTTTTGAGATGTAAACATTTGGACTTGGAATGGTTGTTGGGAAGTTAACTTTGCAACATGAAATGAATTTTATTGGATTTTGAGCATTGCATGCCTTTCTTAAAGGGTCCAATATTTAGAAACTTGATTCCTTTGTAAAGTTCATGCATGAAGAATGAGTGTTGTTCAACATAGTTTTGGGGTATGGAAGATTTCATAGGTGCAATTTCCTCAAAGCTAACACTTTCTAATTAAAGAATACACCAGTTTATGCATCTTGCTTACCACCCACCATTTGTTCAAGAAATTTGTCTTGTTAAAGCCCTAATCAATGCATGGTCCCAACCCAAACATGATAACTTGTGTTCAATACAAGTTCATTGCTGCTTTTCCGGAGTAAAAGATGCAAGTTGCTTATACATTCTTTCAAAGGATTTGAATGTTTTAATTATATTTTTAGCCCTAGATTGATATAAAAACTTTGGTTAACTAGAAGACTAGTTATAAGATTTCAATGGATTTAGAATCTTGTTACCACATTCGGGGTTGCTAACCTTGACAAAAGTCGACCTGAAAGCACCAAGATCTCCTAGGGGCTCGGGTTATTAATTGTCGTTTGTGTCGTAAGTTCGTAACATTCTTTTGTTTTACCTAAGCTAGCTTGCTAAGACCAAAGTTAAATTTTGGATTAAGCTAATGTATGGTTTCAAGCTTAATCATGATGCATGTGGGAGAATGTGTTTTGTCCCCTAAACATCTTTTAAGTAAATCTCTTAAAGTACAAAAGTTGCAAAAGAATTCTTTGAAAAAACATGAACTAATTTTTTATATAATGATTATTGATTCAATGATTCTCTATGACTATTTAAACACATGGGGGCTTCTGATTTTCTACTAAATAAATGGCAATCCTCCAACAAAGCCTCTCATGTAGCCCACTACTCCTCTACTAAGTGAAGGTTCCACTAGCAATTCAAAAACTCCTTAGGTCTCTATTATATGTTGCTTAAAACATGTTATATTTTATCTAAATAGCTGTCCAAAGATAACCAAATCAACTAAATAAATCATTTTTGTTTTGCATTTGACCTTTTCTCTTAACTTTATAGATTCTTTGCGATTTTTCAATGACAAATGACATTACTATAACGCATATTCCTTTATGTATAACAACTAGTAGGAGAATTGTCATACTTCATACATAGTACTCAATTGAAAGTTATAAATAGGGCGAGGCGTGGCGTGGAGGCATGACCAAGCCTCACACCTTTACGGTCAAAGCGAAACTTTTGTGCAGGCGTGTCATAAGGCGGCACAAAATATGAAAATATTTATATTATTCATATTATTCATATCATATTTCATATATATAGAGTTTACAAAAAAATGTGACATAAAGCGGCGTGACGGTATGACAAAGCTTCACGTCTTTGAGAGGCATTTACGAAGCCTTTGCGAGCCTTTTAAAACAGTGACTCATAGATGTCATTGTTTGATTATTTAGATAAATGAACAACAATAAGCTCATTTAAGGAAAAGGAACATTCAAGTATAGTTGGTCCTTTGTCCAATGTTATAAAAAATGGGGGACATAAAGAACCCTTGAATAGTATAATCTCAATTTATTGTGCTAAATTATGATTATAGATAACCTTGTTTAACACTTGAAAATGAAATGCTCTTTACTTATCATGTTAAGTATATGTTTTATGATTCGTGATCTATATAACTAAGTGCATTAGGTGAAGAGAGGGAATATGGATTTAAGGATAAGATAAGTTTATTATGGGTATTTTGCATTAGTGATAATTGAAGATGTGTGTTCCTTTTTTCGGTTGTAAGTCCTTTGAGCTACAACTCATGACGAAATACGTAGAAAGGGAATGTACATTTTGCTCAACTTCATGGAATGTTACATAACATATTTAGGACACTCGATCGGGGTCATAAGATCCTAGATAAGCCATCCATTCAACAAAATGAAAGTTAATGAGCTTGGCTAACTGCCTATCAAAATATCAAACTACTTTGATGACTGAAAAAAAGTACGAGATGCATCCTCGTTCTTGGCTGATAGAAGTCGTAAGTAGGCAAGTATATAGAGAGTACACGTCGCTTGAAACTCTAATGGATTCAAACTCACAATCGGGCTTAAGCCATATATGGTTTAATAGGATGTGGACATATATATGTTCATACATTGACTTTATTTTTTGAGCAAAGCATGCTAATAACTATATCAAATATGAAAGTTTCAAACTAAAATTAGATTTGATCGAACTTAGAATTGAAAAAAAAAAAATGGGTAAAAGATCGAAGTCCTTGGCGTAACGTTTGGTTGTCACAAAATTAAATGCAATATTAGTCAATGGTATAATGATGATCTTATAATTTGGTGAGTACGAAATTCACCATAAATGCCACATTTAGTTCATTTTGGTTGGCTCAAATATAATTGACATTCATCATCATCCACTACTATTTCATCTTTTATTCGTTTTCATTTATAATTCTAACTTTGATAGTGTTGGAAATGTATATATATATTTATAAAATCGTGAATATCCGGATTCTAACTCGTGACCACGGGATTGCACACATTAGCGAATGAGAATTAAAGTTAATAATTAATGTTAATGATTACGATTAATTATTACACAAAAAATCCGTCTAACGATCGTTAAGTATTTAACGGAAATAACTAACGACCGTTAAATGTAAAAGGAGAGAATATATGGTGAATAACTTAAAAATGGAAATGATTCGGGTTCCCCTTTTCTCTCCTCTATGTGGCCAGCCAAGGGGGGTTATTCCAAGCCCAAACCCTAACTTTTCCTACAAGATATTCTACCACCATATATACAGGTCTATGGTTAAGGTTTATAGTTAACTTTTGTGCATTGAATTAACCCTAGATCTCTCCCTCTCCTCTCTCTTGCATATTCGGCCGAACCCCCTCCCATAGGGTGTTTTGGTTTTGTTTTTTCATAAAACAAAGGCTTGTGTTAGATCTAGCAATCGCTTTGATTCGCGGTTAATTCGTGTGTACAAAAATGTGGTAGTAAGACATTATTCTTACACCAATTGGTTTGAGTTGTAAAACGGTAAGGGACAACTCTTTAAACCACTTCATCTTCTTTGTTGAAGAGATCTAACCAAATTGCAAGAGGTACGTTATACATTTATTTCAGTTAATTAATTACTATTATGTTCTTAGTCTTCCGCTGTGTACTCTGTGTAGTATGGGGAAGACCTCAATCATAATTATTAATAAATCAATTATGTGCTATGTAGTATGTGTTTAATTTTGACTTACGCAATCGATGAATCGATGCATGTGGCTCACCTTGTACATAGATGAAAACGGGTGAAAGTCTTAATTAGACATATACATAATGACAGATCTAGAATTGATTATTAATATGATTTATCAAAAGGTTTGCATGTGGCTATTTGATATGCATGATTAATTGTTAAGTTATGTATTCATTGTTTATGTGTTTATTTTTTTAAATACTTGCTTGTTTGTTTTGTGTTACAAGGGTATTTTTATAAGAAAAATAATCTGATCTAAACAATGGTGAAACATGTGTTTTTTAAGCATAGTAGTCGTAAATGTTTAATTGATTGATGTTTATGCACAAATAGTTAGAACGGCGCACCCATTATTGACAAACTATAAGATGGGTATAAGGTTGGTACGCATTAAATTGTGACCTTAAAGAAGAGGGTATGTAATATGCTTCGCGATGACCTAATTCTCCGCTCGTTTATGCGTCTTAATGGAACTAACCAAGTATTTCTATATAATGTGCATAAAATCTTAAGGGTGAATTGACCTTAAATTCTACGCGCCACTTTTGTGGTAATTATCCGAATAACTTGGGTCGTATGACTCATGCATCAGTAGGATATAGTGGTAATTAAAGGTAATTCTTTAATTGGTGTAACCAATACCTCGATTAAAGTTTGATAATGAAAAGCTTAAACATTAAAACAAGGATATGGATGTTTTAATAAAACCTTATGCTACGAAGATGAATGCATGACATCTTTGTACATATTTGATTTGAAAGGAAAAATCAAATTTATTACCCTTAATTTAAGTTATATGCCATCCAATGAAACGGAAACACCTGAGATTACTTTTTATTTGCGTGAGAACATGATTTAGATCATAATCAAAGGGTAAAATATCCACGTGTCGTGAGAACGGGCATGGATGATTTTGCAGTTTCTTAAGTTGGACAACTTAATTGAGTTTTGTAGTGAGAACTGGCAACTCAAGGCATAAGATGGGGATAAAACATGCTTACATTGCAACTGTTGTTGGCAATATGTAAATCCCATAAATCTAGGAGTTGCAGTTTGAAAATTGGCAATTGAGGTTCGACTTGTACCATTTTGAATAATTTCATTACTAGCATATCAACTGATGTGATAAAACTATGTCAATTTGGATCCTAGTTTCCAGTGAAAGTTATATGTTTATAAAAGGTTAATTATCGAAAATACTAAAATTGAATTTTGTAATTTTTTTGAATGTATTAATGCAACATTTAACCGTAAACGTGGTTTAGTCTTTTATTAGTAAATTGATCGATTCTGCTTTCAAACAAATGTTTGATCGAGAATAATTTACCGAAAAGACAAACAAAGTCTCTTTTCCATGGATGAAGAATGAGACTCAATCCTATTCCTTTTCATGAATGAGAAAGGTATAATAGGAACATTTGAATTGTCTAAATTCTAATGTAACTCATAGCAAAAAATTGCACATCTTATTTTCCATAAAGATTTCATTACCCTCATTTGGTGAATGAATCCTTTTGTAACAAACATGACTTTTGGTTAACTGGAAAGCATGTATATGAGTTTCTAAATTAGAAGCTAGACTAATTACCGCGAAAATTGGTAAAAGGCAAACTAGCATATTTTATCTAGTTGTTTTGCTTTAGCCTTTAAAGGTGCTACATGCCAGTATGGGGATGGTAGGCCTGTTAAGGAAGAAATTGCATACCCAATTTTTCAAGTTAATAACATTGGTGGATAACCCATCATTCATATAGTAGAATACACCTTTTAGTACCTTATTAATGATTACGTATGGTTCTTCAAAGGTGTAGGAAAGTAAAAAGCAAGCAAGTTGTTTTCACTGGTTATGAAACACTTACAATGTTGTCAAATTCAGTGGGAGCATTGTGTTGCATTACTGAATAAGAAGTTGTTATATTGATTTCTAATTCAGTGGGAGCTACAAGCCTTATTTCCTGTGTAGTAACCCATATTATCTTCAAAGATAATTA
>BPTQ01000009.1:64237846-64465747 GCA_019973895.1 Chrysanthemum seticuspe
AAAATTTTTTTTGTAAAGTTTTCAAAAATCCAAAAAGTTCATTAACACTTTTCTTAAAGTGTTAAAAACACCAAAAATATTTTCATTCTTTGTTTTTATAGCATGTTTTTCAAAAATCCAAAAATATCCATCCTTTATCCTCCAATCTGTTTAATTCTACATTTCTCTATCCTCAAACCTGTTTAATTCTCCATTCTCTTATCCTCTAACCTGTTTAATTCTTCATCTCTTATCCCTCTTATCTGTTTAATTCTCTATGTCATGGTATTTCGACATGTTCCTGGTGTGGAGGTCCATTTAACGGTGGAAATTGTCGGCGATGTACCAATGTGGGTTTCGGAGACAAGTTTGTCGGTAATCCCGATCCCATTTCAAATAATGAAACACCCAATTTTTCCTACCTACCTCCACAGCCCCAATTCGAATCCTACTCATGCGAGTTTTGTGGGAATGATTCTCATTACGGTTTTGATTGTCCACCACGGGTTCCGCTTGTCTATGAGCCGGAACCATGTTACAATCAGAACTTTGGTGAAAGTTATTCTCCCAATTATCTCTGTTGTGAGAATTGCGGGGGTCCTCATGCGACTTTTGAATGTCAACCGATGAATCAAAATTTTCAAAATTCCAATTCTCCCGGTTTTGACAATTTCCAACCCCCACAGTATCCCATCAGTCATCAGACTTCCGAGCCTTCACATCATTTCAATGATTACGAGGAGTGTAATCTTCCTCAAAGTTCTGAAGAAATACGCATTCGAAAGAAACTGCAAATGAAAAGAATGGTGTGTAAGCTTCAGCAGATGAATATAAGAATCAGATATGATGACGATGATGATGAGGATAGTATTCAAATGAAGGAATACTATGATTACGACGAGGAGAGTGTTACTCAATTGAACGATCTTATTTCTCAACTCCCTCAGTCTATTGCTATCACACCTATCTTACCTTTTATTGCTTCCAAAGACTCTCTCATAATGGGGGACGAGCCTTCTAGCACTATTCCAGAAATGGAACCGTCTAGTGTTGAGAGCCTTGTTCCAACCCCAAGTGAGTCCGAGGTTATCTCCGGTAATATGTGTGATGAGCCTCTTAATGATGATTCTTCTCTTTCTCTTGACATTCCATATGATCATGTCGAGATGTTCTCCGATTCTGATAACGATTGTACTTCGTTTGACGATTCTTTATCCTATGGAGACATCGATTATGTCGAGGAGCTACCTTCTGAGCTAGTTAGCTTAGAAGAAGTGAGAAATTCTGATGATCTGGAAATTGAGGACGAGATACTTCGTGAACAATTGTTCAATATAAATCTCCTCGTTTCTAAGATCGAATCATTTTGTGCTAAGTCAGCTTCATCTCCTATCCCTGTTGTGGATAGTGACTCTACATTGGACAAGCCCGAGCTTGAGGCTTTTTCCAATGATTCTCTTCATGAAGAGTTCTCCGGTGAACTCTCTCATGACATATCTCCTCCGGAATATGATCATTTCCATTTTGATCTTGAGGATGATATTGGCTCGGAGGAAGGTGTACTATATCATAAGAGTTTGCTTATTGATGATACTACCTTCACCCTTCCTCCCGATATGTCTACATTTGAGGATGAAGAATGGATCCTAATTGTTATAAACATCTTCCTTCCATTCCTCACTTATGATGTGTCTTCCTCTCTTCTTCACTCCTTCGGGAGTGAGGACACTATCTTTGACCCAGGCATTTTCATTTATCATCTGTGAGCCGGGTCTGTTTCTCTATATCTCGTCGGTGTGGAACTTTCACGTGCTTCAATGTTTATCCAAACATCTTGAATGAAAGTCCGATGGAGATTGTATCTTCCACTTGCTTCCCCATGAACCAATGAATTCGGGGTCGAGTCAAGCTAGCGACTCGGAAATCAAAAACAGTAGCACACACCATATGGGTTTTCACCCATATTTCTGTCATTCTTACCCCTTTCTACCACCTAAGTGTGGGGGTGATGCCCCACATGTTATATATATCTCTAAAAAAAAAAAAAAAAAAAAAAAAAAAAAAAAAAAAAATCTTTCTAAATAATGGCCGTAATATTTCCCTTTTATGTTCTTTGTTTCGGCATAACCGCCGGTACTTTGAATATTGAGGGCAATATTCATTTCTAAGTGTGGGGGGGAATTCTCACGAATTTCATATATTATCTACCCAATTCCCCCGTTTTTTGGCCAAAATTTTTTTTTTTGGAGTAAGTGTTTTACACTTTCTCATTTGGTTATCAGTCCGCCATGTCTGTAAGACAAAAGGATTGGCTAATCCAGGAGCAAACGGCTCTTGGTAAAGATATATCAAATCCGTTTACGGCTTGCAATTTGCCCAAAATTGTATGGTTCTCAGCTCACCATATCCTAAAAAGTGAAGAGTTGGCTAGCCCGCAAGATTATGGCTTGTGGTAAAGGCAGTGGAAAAACCATAATTGGTAATCAGCTCACCAAAGATAATCCTGATAATTTATCTAAGAGTTGGCTAGTCCAGAAGGGTACGGCTTCTGGTAAAGACTAATCAAATCCGTTTACAGCTTATGATTTTGCTCAAAATCATTTGGTTATCAGTGTACCAAGGTTCTTACTTGAACTGAAACATTTGGCTACTCCAGAAGTGATGGCTTTTGGTAAAGAGATTAAAATCCATTATGTTTTCTCAAATCATTGCTAGGGACTAGCAATATCTCAGTGTGGGGGATTGATGAGTGTGTAAATACTCATCATTTTTGTACAAAATAAACTGCAAAATCATCTGAAAACACTCAGAAACATATCAAAATGATCAAAATATCACAAATCAGTGTTTTATGTGTTTTAAATGCAAAAATATCAAAATCAGATGAAAAACATATCAAATTTGCAAAAATTGCAGTTTTAGTCCCCCAAGTTTCAAAAATTGTCAAAAACAGTCCCTGAGCACATAATTTCAAATGTAAAGTCACCAAAGGTCCTTTTTAAATCATAAGTTGTCAAATTTAGTCCTTTGGTGAAAAATATTAAAAGTTTGAGAAAATTGCAAAAATGGTCCCTCAAGTTTAAAAGTTGGCAGAATTGGTCCCTGGAAAATGTGAAAATGGCAACATTGGTCCTTGTACTTTTGAAGATTGTCACTTTTAGCCCTTGGAGCATCTTTGCATGATTGGCAGATTAGGTCCTTGAGTTTTCAGAAATTACACATATAGTCCTTGTCATTAAAACACCTTTATAAACCCTTTGGACTTGTCAATACCCAAGTGACCCCTGCCTAACTCTTTTGGACCCTGTCATTTACATGTTTTGACCCCCCCTTTTTTGATTATTAAACACTGCCCAGTCAACCAAGTGGTTTGACTACACCCTTGGCGCCCTTTTTCTTCACCCTTCAACTGCTCCCTGAAATCACTCTAGTCACCACCCCCTCCTCACCTATCCATCTCCTTTGTCCCCCCACCAACACCTCACTCCAAAAAAACCATTAAATGCTCATTCCCTCATCACACTCAACCCCACATGGACAAAAAGGAAAAATGGCGCCAAAATTATGTTTAAACGGCCAGGATGGTTTTAAGCCATCCAATGGCTAAGATTTGTTGGGAAACATTCAGAGGAGAGATACAAGGAGTTTGGATATAAAAGAAAGGAAAAGGGAAGCAAGGAGAATAGTCTACTAGTTTTTTAAGTTTATTTCAATGTCGTTTTTATCTTAGATTTCTTAATTTAGTATAAAACTTGTAATATTTTTTTAAATTGTATCAATTTGAAGTGTTTAAGTGTTTTAAGACTCATTTTAAGCATCAATCTCAGTTTATGAATACAATTCAAGTTTAAAGTCCACTGTCTCAATTTACAATTTCAAGTACTTAAATACAAGTGTTTAGAAGGTTATTTTAAAGCTCATATAAGCTTGTATAAGCTTATCACAGCTTTTGACAAGTTCACATTCAAGTTTCCACTCATTTTGATCTTTGGTCAACAAAAGTCAAACAGGGTCAAAATTAGCAATGGAGATGGTCAATGGTTGATTCAGATGTGGAAATGGGTTGATTTAAGTTCCTGTGGGTTGGTTTAAATAGGTTAGTGTTCCCTGGTTGTTGTTGCAAGCCATTGTGGCTTAGGACCCTTTGTAAGTAAAATTCAAGTTTTCTTGCATTACCTTAATTTGTAGTTAAATCTTGTTCTATTGTGTTTGAAAAGATGCATTTAGGATATGTAGAAGTAACTGGATCATTGATACAAGTTTGATCAGTGTTTGCCTCTTTAAAAGTGCTAATCAGTTGTAAAAAAGAGTGTTTGGAATAGCTGTTATACCTATGTTCTAGGCTTGCTCAGTGGATAAAAATTGTTGGTTTAAGTTTGTGTAGCATATCTTAGCTCTTATCTGTCCTAATCTTGTGCTTGCTAACACTGAAAGTCAAAATCCCTTCAAACCTGTCCTAATCAGTTACCTGTTGGATTTTTGGAAATCCAACCTTTTGTTTTGTGTTCAAAAGTCTTAAACAAAGCTTGCAGAGGTTACATTTCAATCATTAACATCCATCTCAGTACTTAAAATCAAAATCATAGCTCAAGAAAGTCAACTTTTACATTTTGTCAAAAAAGTCAAAAGCTTGAAATGTCAGTTTTGGCTCATCTAGGAAGATTTTTAGTTCACTCATTTCTAGGTCATTTCAAGTGTAACTTGTAGCTTTTAAAACCTCTGTTGGTCTACTTTCTTATGGTTATTTTAGTATATTTTTGTAATTTTTTCTATAAGCTCAAACAAGCTCATCTTTGGGGTCTGAGATGCCCTGTTCAGAAACTCAGCATAAGCTGAGTTTTCTCAGTCATTAGCAACCCTTCCACAGAGCTCATAAGAGCTTATCATACCCTAATTTTTGGTACAATTGATCTCACCCAGGTCTGTTGTAGGTTCCAATTGGTAGTTTTAAGTTTGAGCTTATTTTTGAGCTTGTGCATAAGCTTAAAGTTAGTCCCTTGTCACTGTTTTCTGCCATAATCTCAGTTCATCAAATCATTGCAACTAGCTTATCAGAGGTTATAGCTTGTTTATTATTGTTTCATTTGGTCCTTTTTAGCTTATTGTAGCTTCCATTTCAGTTTGGTGCTTGTGGTGCTTCATTTGCTTATTGGAAGTGCTTATTTTTAAGCTCATTCCACTTCAGTTTCAATATCCTCCACATAAGCACCTGTTTTTCTAATTTTCCTAGCTACCTAATATAATTTTAGACTTTTCCTGAAATTTTCAGATTTTTCTAAGGTGTTTAGCTATTTTTCTTTATTTAAATTAGTTTTTAATCATTTTTAAATAGCATTTAATACAAAAAATTAAGAAAAGGTTCAAAAAAATAATTTCTCATTTTTATTAAGTTAAGATAAATATAAAAAGCCAAAAACATATTTTTCCATATTTTTCTTAGTTAAATTTGTATTTTTAAATATTTTAATTAGTTTTTAATAGTTTTTAATTCATAGAAAATACAAAAATAATCAGAAAAATACAAAAATAGTTTTGAAAATTCTAGTTTGATATTTTAGACTTTTCCATTTCATAATTTTATTTTTCTAGCTTTATTTCCTAATTTCTTGTATTTTAAGTAATTATTAATTAGTTAAAAATAGTTTTTAATTAATAATAATTAATTAAATAGTGTTAAAAATAATTTTCTTTTTCTAAAAATTTTCTTTTATCATTAGGATTGTAGAAATGTATTTTTCATATTTTTAGGATTTATATTGTGTAAGTTTTACGTTTTTATTTGTACGTTTACGTTATTTTTATTTAAACGTAAGTTTTAAGTTTTAGGTTTTAAACGTTCATCACTTTAAATATAGTGATAGCGTTTATTTAATATCTTTTATCTTTTTAATTTTCTTAATTTGTATTTAAGTCGCTTTATTTTATCACTTTTTCAGTAGTGTAATTATTCAATCCTAATCCTTTCTGATCGCTATCATTAGTGGTCATTCTATCGTCTGATCATGTGTTTAACGCACCATTGAGTCTCCGTGGGACATAACGACCCGGGAATCCATTGTATTCTCTGATCTTCATTGCATTTGTGTTTAAGCTGTTTTAAGTCTGTTAGACTTGACGGTTTTGCACAGATCAATATCTATGACACAAATCATATTAATAAAATAAACAACTGTTTGCCGTGTTGTTTATCTGCTACATGATGTCGTTACATGCACAAGTGGGAGAGATCTTTATTGTGTGCAAGGTACAACACATATAAATATGATTTAAATGGATTCTCTTGACCACAAGGTAAGAGAGTAACGTTCTAATAGGAATTATACATTTAAATGTGTATGATTGCCTATTAAGAACATGTGTCAAGATGATAACAAAGACTACTTTAAATATTTATGTCGTTCAATATTTAAGAAACACTTGTAATTACAATTTACGTTACGTGAGAACGTGAACTATATTGTAGCCCAAGGTAAAAATATCCACGTGTCGTAAGAACGAGCATGGATGATTTTGCAGTTTCTTACGTTGAACATTTCATGGAATGACATAATTAAATGAAGTAATCTAATACTACTTTGCAATATGTATTTATGTATTCGTTGAATGACTTAAATATATGTAGTAAATATTAATTTGAAATTATTAATTGAAACCCAAAGTGGTGTTCATAATTACTTTAATTATACATGTTTATGATTTCTTTGTAAAGTCACAAACATGAAGTCTTTTAATACAAGACTTACAATATAAAATAAGACGTTAACTTGCTATGTTTTAAGACATATGCATGAAGTCAATGAGTTGATCAATCATATAAAGCGAGAAACAGAATAGTTAATTAAGAACTGAGTGAGATCCATATTCTTATGAACATGGTATTAGAAACAAAACGATGAATATGATGATGAATCATCAAAGTGGTTTTTCTACAGAAAACCATACACGAGTTGTACCGGGGGCGTTGGCGTGTTGCTAGACGCTAACTAATGTCATTACACGTTTTGTAAACATATCCAAGTGGGAGCTGTTGGAAATGTATATATATTTATAAAACCGTGAATGTCCGGATTCGAACTCGTGACCACGGGATTGCAGACATTAGCGAATGAGAATTAAAGTTAATAATTAATATAAATGATTACGATTAATTATTACACAAAAGATCGGTCTAACGATCGTTAAGTATTTAACGGAAATAACTAACGACCGTTAAATGTAAAAGGAGAGAATATATGGTGAATAACTTAAAAATGGAAAAGATTCGGGTTCCACTTTTCTCTCCTCTATGTGGCCGGCCAAGGGGGGTTATTCCAAGCCCAAACCCTAACTTTTCCTACAAGATATTCTACCACTATATATACAGGTCTAGGGTTAAGGTTTATGGTTAACTTTTGTGCATTGAATTAACCCTAGATCTCTCTCTCATCTCTCTTGCATATTCGGCCGAACCCCCTCCCATAGGGTGTTTTGGTTTTGTTTTTTTCATAAAACAAAGGCTTTTGTTAGATCTAGCAATCGCTTTGATTCGCGGTTAATTCGTGTGTACAAAACTGTGGTAGTAAGACATTATTCTTACACCAATTGGTTTGAGTTGTAAAACGGTAAGGGACAACTCTTTAAACCACTTCGTCTTCTTTGTTGAAGAGATCTAACCAAATTGCAAGAGGTACGTTACGCATAGATTTCAGTTAGTTAATTACTATTATGTTCTTAGTCTTCCGCTGTGTAGTCTGTGATGTCTATATGTTATTATTACTATATCATATATCTTAGACTCAACAGATCGTACTCAATCCACGACGTACGATATCCTTATTTTGTAGTTTGAAGAAGGTCACGATCTCTTAAAATATATTGATTGTTTCGTCTATTTCTTAATAGAATATTTGGATGCAACCCGAGTATACTGCATCTTTTTGACGATTTTCTGCTTTGACAAGTCATCTTCATAGAATTGTTGTCGGAATTGTTGAAATTATATAACATTACAATAATATATAAAACACATAAACATCAAAGGAACATGCGGAAGTATATAGGAACGAATTATTGAATAACTAATTAACATAAACGTAAAGTATGCATACCTTTTGATTCTAGCCCAACAAAAATCAATTCCTTTAAACTAGCAAGTGATGAACCCTAATTAGGGTTTATAGGATTATGTGAATTACCCCTTACCGATTTTGTAATTCAATCCAAGATACTAGCAATAGTGTGTTAGTACCACATTCTTGTACACACATACTATAACAAATTAAAGTAATGCTAGTTTTAAGAACACGAAAATATTTTGTTTTGCAAAAACAAAGGATCGACACCCTAAGGTGTTTGTACGATCGGTTGGACAAGAAAAACACACAAACACTTTTAGGTTTTTAGTTTATGAGTACAAGAGATAGAATACAATGACCCTAGGCCTTGTATATATACACAAGATAACTTGGTGACCAAGTTAAACTTGGATTGGGCTTGGAATCCCCTTGGCCGATCGGATGGAGTATCCCCAAGGGTTTCGGGAACCTTCTCGATCTCTATTTCAATATCTAGTCCTTCCATTTAGCATTTAACGGATCATTAGTCCATTACTTTTAATTAGCTTAATGTTCGTTATATATTTCGTGTAAATAATAAATAAATATATAATCTTACATTTAATTATTAACTTTAATTCTCATACGCAAAGTGTGCAATCTCGTGGTCTCGAGTTCGATCCTAACTCACGACTACTAATTTATATCCATAAAACCAACAGCTCCCACTTGGATATATCTTAATAGCGTGATCACATCGGTTAGCGTCTAGCAACACTTCGATGCCTCTAGCACGACTTGAGTAAGGCTCCTGGAAAACCTTTTAATGATTTCTCATTATTATTATCCTTTTGTTTCTAATACCATGTTAAATAAAGATATTGAATTAAGTCATTCTTTATTCAACCATTCTGTTTCTCGTTTTAAGTGATTGAGCAAGATTACCAAATCTTCTTAACAATATTCAGGGGAGATCTTGGGTGCGGCCGCACAAACATCTTGTCAACCCTACGAGGGGCCCATCAGTATTAAACTCCAAATAAATTTGAAGGAACAAATTCTATCTTGACTAAAGAATAACCCACAAACTTTGTAACACTTCTGGAAACAACCCTTATAACTACCAGTTATGTATAGCGTTAAGTTGTTCCACAGAAATGCACTATATTTATGACACTTATCTGGTATCTCAAGTCTGAGGATAACTATTCACAATTTACTTAACAACAATATCCATAAAGTAAATTATGTAGTTGGGATAAGTCCTATATTCAATTCATTGAATATCATCTGAAATTGGTATGCTTTCTCATCAATATACTTTCAAGTATATTCTACCACGTCTCTCAAATTTGTCTTAGTTTAATGATACTCCCATATCATTAACTGACAACTGACAATTTAGAATAACTTAGTTACTCATGGATTAAACATGCAAATATAGGACAACAATATTATAAATGAAAATAAACATAATCAAAATTTTATTTCATCAAAACAATAAATCTTTACAATATCCTTTATCCAAATACTAATCACAGTTATGCATGAAACTATTAGCCAAATGAAGTCCAATGCTATTGGCAAGTCCAATAAGCTTTTCTCTAGGTAAATCCTTAGTGAAAGGATCAACTAAGTTGTCATATGTGTGAACTTTTAATAGATTAATTTCACCTTTGCGGACTTGTTCCCGAACATAGTGATACTTCCGTAGAAAATGTCTGGAGCCCTTCATGACTCCAGGTTCATTGGAAAATTTGATTGCAGAAGAATTGTCACAATACATATCAATAGGCGATTCAATTGAAGGCATAACACCAAGCCCTGAAATGAATTTCCTAATCCAAACAACCTCCATTGCAGCTTCCGAAGCAGCTATGTATTCGGCCTCTGTCGCAGACATCGAAATCGTGCTCTGCTTCTTGCTCTTCCAATCTACCGCTCCTCCATTAATGATAAAGATATCACCCGTCTGAGACTTCGTATCATCTTTATCACATTGCCAGGACGCATCACAAAAACCTGTAACACCAAGCTATGTGACTGGATTTCCACCATATACTAGAAACATATCTTTCATATTCCTAAGATACTTTAGAATATGTTTAACAACAGTTTAGTGAAGTTCACATGGATTCTGTTGATATCAACTGGTCATATTTTGAGCGAACGCCACATCTGGCCTTGTGCATCTCACAGCATACATAATAGATCCTACTGCCGAAGCATAAGGAACTTTCTGCATGCGTGCCACCTCTGCAGGTGTTGAAGCACACATATCGCTACATAAGCCATGCTTTACTTTCATCGGCAAATATCCTTTCTTGGAATTTTGCATATTGAATCTCTTCAATATTTTATCAATGTAAGCGCTTTGACTTAAACCAATTAACCGCTTTGATCTATCTCTGCAGATCTTGATTCCCGGAATGTATGCAGCTTCCCCTAAATCCTTCATGGAAAAACACTGTCCAAGATATGTCTTAACACTTTGCAAACTTGGAATGTCTTTTCCCATAATTAATATGTCATCGACACAAAAGATAAGGAAAATTACATCACTCCCACTAACTTTGTGATATACACATGGCTCATCAAGCTTTTGAATAAATCCATACCTTTTTTATTTCTTCATCAAATCTCTTATTCCATTGCCTCGATGCTTGCTTCAATCCATAAATGGACCTTTGAAGTTTGCATACACGGTTTGGAAATTGTGGATTCACGAACCCCTCAGGTTGCTTCATATAGATGTCTTCATCTAAGCGACCATTCAAGAAGGCGTTTTTGACATCCATCTGCCATATCTCATAGTCATAGTACGCTGCTATAGCTAGGAGAATTCTAATAGCTCTAATATCTGCTACAGGAGAAAAAGTCTCCTCGTAATCTATCCCAAAAGTTTGAGTAAAACCTTGCGCAACTAGACGAGCTTTATAGATGTGTATATTTTCATTCATGTCAGTCTTTATTTTATAGAGCCACTTACTTCCAACTACCTTAGCATTTGGAGGTAAGTCAACCTCTTCTTAGACTTCATTATCTTTCATGGATTGCATTTCCCCATTCATTGCAGCTTACCATTTTTCCTTTTCAGGACTTGCCATGGCAACTCTATAATTAGTAGACTCTCCAAGATCTCCTAATATAGTTTCCTAAACTTCTACGTTAAGAAATAGATGTTTAGGTGCACGCGTAGTCCTTACAGATCTACGAATGGGAACCACTTCAACTTCTAGTGGAGGACCCAGACTATCCGGTTCTACCGGAAGTACGTTAGTGTTTTCAGAAGGTAATGTATCTTCATGATCATCTTTTAGATCATAAACTCTCCCACTGAATTCTTGAGATACGAGATCCTTTTCAACAAAATCTACATACCTAGCAACAATTACTTTATTTTCAGTTGGATAATAAAAGTAGTAACCCATAGTTTCCTTAGGGTATCCTACAAAGATACACTTTACAGATCTCTGTTGGAGTTTATCTGTTGAGTCACGTCTAACATACGCCTCGCAACCCCAGATATTTAAATAAGACAAGTTAGGAGCTTTACCATGCCGTATTTCATACGGTGTCTTATCAACCTTCTTGGTGAGAACCATATTTAGAATACGAACAGCAGATTCTAAAGCATAATTCAAAAAGATAAAGGCAGAGTAGTAAGATTAAACATTGATCGCACCATGTCTAACAATGTACGATTCCTTCTCTTAGATACACCATTTTGTTGTGGAGTATATGGAGATGTGAGATTCTGGACAATTGCATTCTCAGCTAAGTAATCTTTAAACTCTTGTGTGAAAACGTAGAGGGAGGGGGGGGGGGTGAATACGTTTCCGTTTCAAACTTAAAAATTTTGTATCAAATATAGTATAAACCATTGCATTTGCTAATCTCGACGTGAGGATGCATTTAACGCATTACGGCATGTAAGGCCAACCCCTTAATATCACATAAGATTCCGCAAGATTAATGATTCATTATAAATCAAGTTTCACCATTATTAGTCCGGTTGCTTTTTCTTGATCAAGCGTGTCAGAATATGTAAAGTGTTAAATATAGTTTATGACTATATGAAAGACCAAGTATGCATCACAAACATAGACATCAACCACATAGAAAATAAACAATGTAATGCAAGAATAAAAGTAAAGCGATAAGTAAAAGGATAGACAAACAAACACGAGGATTTATAGTGGTTCAGCTACAAGGACACCTTCCTTGCCCTACTCCAATCCCCGAGTCACCTACTCGAGAGTTGCTTCACTAGATCAACAAACTCCATTCTCGATGGAGAAAACCTTACACAACGTCGCTTACACTTTTTTCGGTACTAAGCTAAACACCGAGTTCTTCCACAAGGTAGAACCAAACCTATCACAACGTCGCCTATACTTTATCAGGTACAAGGCTATATATCGGGTTCCATTACAAAGGAGGAACCACTACCCGACCAACACGACACATCTATGACACCCGTTATGTTTTGTGGCCCAACATAACAAACCTTGTGTTTTATGGCACAAACACATAAACCATCTAGTCTAGTCATAGATACATGACACATCTATGACACCCGTTATGTTTTGTGGCCAACATAACAAACCTTGTGTTTTATGGCACAAACACATAAACCATCTAGTCTAGTCATATATACAAGAATATGATACTAGACAATATCCAAGACAATGTGTCTAATGGATATGAAATCCTAAACTGAACATCAAGAACATAAAGCATGATGTAGTTAGTCTTCTATGAATGAAGATGACAAGTTTCTCAAGCTTGTTGTAGAAGATCTTCATGTGCTTGTATGCTTGTGATGGGTGATCACTTCAGTAGGTAAGGATGCAAGATCTCTAAGCTTGCTTTGGAGGATCACTTCGGGAGTATGCTTACAACAAATGAAAGTTAGAAGCATTACGATCATATGAGATGAGGGTGGTTTACATGTTTCCTAATGATTTAAATATCCCAGAAATGGTGGAGAGAAACTATGTGTGAAGGTGTGAAGAAATGGTAAGAAGTGGCTTGCTATTTATAGGCAAAAATGCCAAACCATGTTTATGTCCCAAGGATCCTCCTGGAGGGATCCGGCCCTTGTAATTCCAGGGATCCGTGGGACATTTGAGGGATCCGTGGGACGCTCTCTTTTGCCTATGGGTTTTGGGTCATGGGTCATGGGTTATGGGTCATGGGTATCAAGTAGATTCAATGTATCTACAAGATGCAATGCATCTAGTCTATGTTTCATGGATTAAAACCATGTATGACTTATGCATGATGTCATGCAATCGGTATTGGTCATGGACTTTGGGTTTTACCCAACTACATTTAATGTATTTGGTCAATGGGTCAAATACTTAAGTTTCTACCCATTTATATTACCCATTATAATACATACTAGTTATGTATATATTTATCCAATATGTAAACACTAGTTGTTATACATAAACTATTTAACTAAACATGTTTAATGGTTTGTTGGGGGTTTGATCATAACGCAACATAACAAACATGTACGAACCTATGTTGTAGCATACAAGGACTTGAGTCATCGAGAGGTGTTGAGAGTATGTTGAGACAAAATCTAATTACAAGTAACTTATACATTTTACGTTATGTATTACAAGTTACATGTTTGTCATCAACAAAACAAATGAGAATGTACAGATTAAATATCGTAATATTTGCATTAACAATCTCCCCCTTTTTGATGATGACAAAATATATGTAAACGTAATAGATAGGTAAAATGTCAAAGTTACTTGTGCCCGTACTTCCTATACATTACCTTCTCCGTTTACACTCTTCTCCCCCTTTTGTCGAAACAAAAAGGGTGTGTCCTTGGAGTTTAAACTTAATTTCTCCCAAGAATGGCGAGTTTGCATCATCCCTAGTGAAGTTAAAAGAAAGACACCTTATTGCTCCAATTGGCACACCACGCCAATACCTTCAACACGAAACACTAATGACAAAGCTTAGCAACTCATGACCTTGAGCTTGCACGTCTTCAAGAGGTGGTGATCTCGCCTTTAAGAGGAACCTAGAGAATCACACAAAGAAAAAAAATTGAAAGATCCTTTGAATTATAACCATTATTGCCAACGGCTCAATGGATCAAATTTTTTAGGCTTAACCTACATCAAGGTTAGTGTTAAGGAAAAAAAATATATGATGAGAAAGAAATCTCCTTTTTGTTGAAACATAAATGAATTTTGAAGAATCAATGTGTGCATGCTCCCCGTTGACGGTTGCCCCCCCTTGTTAAGGGCGTCAAGTATTTTAGGAAGGCTAAGATGAAATTATTGCAAAATTTGCAATCTTTTTGCTTTGACGAAAAACTCCCCTTTATTGAGAGCGTCAAGTTCTCCTAGTGTGTTTTGAAAATCTACAAAACAAAAAGTTAGTGCAAAATTATATTCGTCCTTGGACGAGTAAGTCATATGATGCACTTTATAAATGCTCGATGGAAGCTCCCCTTAGCTCGAGGGCGTAAAAAAGAACCTACAAAAAAAAATAAGCCTCGTCCAAAGATAAGTGTGCCATATACAAACCCATGTATATGAGTGAACCTACAAAGAAAAAAAATTAGTGTAAAATTTCGTCCATAAATAGACGAGAATCCCATACACATCAAAGTGTATATATATGAACCTACAAAGAAAGGATTAGTGTCAAAAAAAGAATAATCCTACTACTTGCATCATCATGGTTGGTTTAGAGTTTGTAAGGTTTGTTCAAGGTAAGAAAAAAAATGTGCTTAGGGATGAGACGCATTTCATTACGAAATTCACTTGGCTATTGACAACATAGATGTTTGTGGAGGATGGTTGAGTGACCATGAATTGTAGTGGCAGTGAGACACTTGTAGGATGTGGTTGACACAAAATAGCTTATGGTTTGAGGTTGTGGTTGACACAAGTAGGATGTGGTAGAACATGAGACATACTTCATCACGTAGTTCATGAACTAGACCTTGGACACAGTGATAATGATAGAAATCATCATTATGACTTAGAGGTATGGAAGTTGTGGTAGAGATGATGAGAGGTCAAGTTTTACTGGGTAATAAAGATACTCAAGATTAGCAAGGGATGGTGATGAAGGGTATCAAGGTGAATCTTTGACTTGGTTGATGAAATAATAGAGGTGGTAGACATGATGACTTTGTGAGTAGTGATAAAAGTGGAGTAAGATGGTTAGGATGATGCAATATTAGGAATAAAAAAATGTGCGAATGAGCATAACTTGACTTGATGATGAAATCAACCATTGTCATCCTACAAGAATCCAAAAGAGTTAGTACAAAAGGAAAACATTTATACAAATGGATAAATTGTTCACATAAAATCATGAAATGAAAAGAAAGAACACGTAAAGAATCATATAAATGCAACTCATTTATAAACATATAAGAAAATGATAATCCTAAGTGTTGAAAAAGTGCTTGTGTGGAAAAAGGAAATTTGAAATGATTATCTAAAGAGATAATGTACCTACTGTTCCACGGTTCCACCGGTTCCCTCACTAGAGGGATCCGGCTAGCTTAAGTCTAGGGATCCGGCTAACATACGAGGTGAAAAAGAGGTGATTGGGTTCTAGCAAGGTCTAGCACCTACATATCCTAAGTTACTCAGTCTATTAAGTGTCTTACATGAAGATGGACTTAAATGATTGTTTTAGCTAGAGTTGACATGCATTTGTCACCCGGATCCCACGGTTCCCTCCAATGAGGGATCCGTCTAGGCTAATCCTAGGGATCCGACTCTCAGCAGCTAGGAAAGGATAAAAATGATGTTTGTAAGGTCTAAAGCCTATACCTCCTTGAGGGTTTCAAACTTCGTAAGTGTCTTAAATGAAAGAGTACTTAAATGATCAAGGGCAATGAGTGATGTAGCTAATGATTGCCTTTTATGGAAGGAAAATGAGACTTTATGATCACCAATGGGTGTTCAAGGATGAAACTAGGAATTTTGATGGTGTCAAGTCATATTAAATGATCTTAGAGATCAGATGTAAACTTGAGATAAAATTTGAAAAATCCTTAAAAATTACAAAAATTGAAAAACTAGTTTTTGACCCATTTTGAGGTAAGGATGACTAAAATCAATTTGCTAAAATTGAGGGAAATATCAAACTATGTGTTTTGAGATGAGAGGAACAATGTGTAAACATTGAAGCGGAAAGATGGTGAGTTTTGAAGTAATGATAAATCAAAAAATACTTCGAATGTGATCCTAAGTCATTCATGAGTGAATGTGGGATCAACTGAGCCTAAGGACAGTTTACGTGATCCTAATGTAGCATGTTTAACTAGTCCAATCAGGTCTAGAATGTTGGATTGACGCAAGGAGGCTAAAAAAGGAACTTTTGTCCACCCGGATCCCATAGATCCTTCACTTGAGGGATCCGTCTAGTTACATATAAGGGATCCGGCGTCTAAGACAGATTTTCTTAACAGAATAGTTGCAGAATTTTGCTCTATGTTTCGAATTATGAAACTAATGATTTTTTACAGCAAGCACACATGTATACACGTTAAGCAAAGCAAGGAGAGCATGTAGAGATCACATATAGGCAATCAAATGAGATCGAGCTCACAAATAACACAAAGGTTTAGCAAACTTAACAAGCACTATTCAAGAAGCCCAAAACAGATTTACAGCCTAGATTAGTAAATCATTTACACTAACAATGACATGCAAGGTATGTGTCTAGAAATAAAAGATCACATGATGGTGTTCAAGACAAAAGATTTGTGAGGTGCTAGTTTAGGACAATCTAGTCATTACGGATGGTGATTAGCATACAATGAGCTTTGTCCATGAAGTCATGTAGCTCTTCTCGATCAAAGCAAGATAATTGCTTGATGAGGCAAGTGGTTGTGATTAACTAAAAGAAAATTTAATTTTACAACTTGTTTGATTAGTAATCCTAATACAATGCAAAGTATTTCCATTGTAAACTTACTTTAGGAAAACATAGGAGTATAAATTTCTCAAGTGAGAGAATGAATATGAGTCTATTACTAGCGGTGCTCAATTACGGCTAAACATGACCATTTTTATGGGCGATTCCACATACCCAACTTCTATCAAGGAAGCAATTCAACCGTTAGGTCAAATTTAGTTTCTAGTGCAATAAGTTCTCCAGTATTCATACTCAAGTTAGGAAAATTTATATTCCTACGATGGCCTATCGAAGAGTAACAATGATGATACTTTGCTTCATTTTTATTAATATTATACTTGAAACAACTAAGGTGACGAAGGTGTCATCAAAAAAAATTAAAAGTTGTCCATATGGTGAACAAAAAAATGGTTGGATGAGCTAGTTCAACATATGTTGTTGGAAAGCTCGAGTTTGGACTTTCGGATATGAACAATTATATTTGCGTTGCAAAATAATTTACTTGAGTATATCGGATGAAATAATCATGTTTTCAATCTTACTATGAAGCTTGGAAAGCGATCATGAAAAGTAAAACGGGAGAGTACATCATCAACACAAGTGTAGGTTATGATCCAATGTACATTCTTGTTGTTTTTAGAAAACGATACAAGAAAATATGAAATCAAGAAATCATATAAGCACATAAAACATTTATGTTGCACACATGATAAACTCAATCAAAAAGCCATTTTAGTGTGTTATATGTTTTAAACATTTTTCGACTTATAAAACTAACATTTTCGACACAACTGATGTTATCCCAAACACTCCTTCAAGTAGCACATTGATTAGTAGAATATTACTAAATCGAAAAGCAAGAGAATGAATAGCAAGGTTAGGAAACCACATATGTTATTCAATCAAACAAGCATAAAAGCTATTTGAGATAAGCAAATAATCAAGTAATGCAAGGAAGATAATTTGTCATTTAGCATAGCATACGAAAGTTCTTTTCATCGCTTTGTGTTAAATATAAACATGTATACCAATCTCGATTAGTTTCTTTTATAAATATGATCAAAACTTTAATTTCAAAAGAGGACACATTGTTATTCAAAGATGAAAACATCCGTCTCCAATTAGATCAAAAGTTTGTGCAAAAGTTATGACCAAAAAATGACTTTCTATTATAAATCAATAATTCTGTAAATTTTTGTTTTGAATCAGTTTATGAAATTATTTTTAAATGAAATTAGACTCAAATATCTTTAAAACGATAGGTGGCACGACTTCTAACGACTTACGGTTAATTAGTTATGAATTTTTGAAATCCAGACAAAAATTGTCTTCTGTACCACGGATCCCTTGCTTGAGGGATCCGTCCAGTGTAAACTGAGGGATCCGCGGATCTGACACAGAATTACAAAAATGCAGGTTTTGACCTGACGAAAAAGTTTAACCTTTGTAGACTTTTTAGTGAATTTGTATTATCCATTTTTACCTTTATTCAAGCTTGATTAACAAGATATCTAACAACAAAACTTTAAAAAAAAATCAACAAAACACTTCTCATATTATGCTTGACTTCACCAAAAATTTGATACAAGGACCTTACTCGTTTTGAAAACCATTTGTTTTAAAAACTAGAGCCAACCCGCTCTGATAACAATTGTGAAAACGTAGAGGGGTGAATACGTTTCTGTTTCAAACTTAAAATTTTTGTATCAAATATAGTATAAACCATTGAATTTGCTAATCTCGACGCGAGGATGCATTTAACGCATTACGGCATGTAATGCCAACCCCTTAATATCACATAAGATTCTGCAAGATTAATGATTCATTATAAATCAAGTTTCACCATTATTAGTCCGGTTACTTTTTCTTGATCAAACGAGTCATAATATGTAAAGTGTTAAATATAGTTTATGACTATATGAAAGACCAAGTATGCATCACAAACATAGACATCAACCACATAGAAAATAAACAATGTAATTCAAGAATAAAAGTAAAGCGATAAGTAAAAGGATAGACAAACCAACACGAGGATTTATAGTGGTTCGGCTACAAGGACACCTTTCTTGCCCTACTCCACTCCCCGAGTCACCTACTCGAGAGTTGCTTCACTAGATCAACAAACTCCATTCTTGGCGGAGAATACCTTACACAACGTCGCTTACACTTTTTCCGGTACTAAGCTAAACACCGAGTTCTTCCACGAGGTAGAACCAAACCTATCATAACGTCGCCTATACTTTATCAGGTACAAGGCTAGATACCGGGTTCCATTACAAAGGAGGAACCACTACCCAACCAACACGACACATCTATGACACCCATTATGTTTTGGGGCCCAACATAACAAACCTTGTGTTTTATGGCACAAACACATAAACCATCTAGTCTAGTCATAGATACATGACACATCTATGACACCCGTTATGTTTTGTGGCCCAACATAACAAACCTTGTGTTTTATGGCACAAACACATAAACCATCTAGTCTAGTCATAGATACAAGAATATGATACTAGACAATATCCAAGACAATGTGTCTAATGGATATGGAATCCTAAAGTAAACATCAAGAACACAAAGCATGATGTAGTTAGTCTTCTATGAATGAAGATGACAAGTTTCTCAAGCTTGTTGTAGAAGATCTTCATGTGCTTGTATGCTTGTGATGGGTGATCACTTCAGTAGGAAAGGATGCAAGATCTCTAAGCTTGCTTTGGAGGATCACTTCGGGAGTATGCTTACAACAAATGAAAGTTAGAAGCATTATGATCATATGAGATGAGGGTGGTTTACATGTTTCCTAATGATCTAAATATCCTAGAAATGGTGGAGAGAAACTATGTGTGAAGGTGTGAAGAAATGGTAAGAAGTGGCTTGCTATTTATAGGCAAAAAGGCCAAACCATGTTTATGTCCCAAGGATCCCTCCTGGAGGGATCCGGCCCTTGTAATTCCAGGGATCTGTGGTACATTTTAGGGATCCGTGGGACGCTCCCTTTTGCCTATGGGTTTTGGGTCATGGGTCATGGGTTATGGGCCATGGGTATCAAGTAGATTCAATGTATCTACAAGATGCAATGCATCTAGTCTATGGTTCATGGATTAAAACCATGGGTCATGGATTAAAACCATGTATGACTTATGCATGATGTCATGCAATGGGTATTGGTCATGGACTTTGGGTTTTACCCAACTACATTCAATGTATTTGGTCAATGGGTCAAATACTTAAGTTTCTACCCATTTATATTACTCATTATAATACATACTAGTAATGTATATATTTACCCAATATGTAAACACTAGTTGTTATACATAAACTATTTAACTATACATGTTTAATGGTTTTTTGGGGGTTTGATCATAACGCAACATAACAAACATGTACGAACCTGTGTTGTAGCATACAAAGACTTGAGTCGTCGAGAGGTGTTGAGAGTATGTTGAGACAAAATCTAATTACAAGTAACTTATACATTTTACGTTATGTATTACAAGTTACATGTTTATCATCAACAAAACAAATGAGAATGTATAGATTAAATATCGTAATATTTGCACTAACATCTTGGCTTAGATATTCACCGCCTCTATCGGATCGAAGTGCTTTAATCTTCTTTCCTAATTGCAGCTCTACTTTTGCTTTGAAAACCTTAAATGTTTCAAACACCTTATGTTTATGCTTAAGTAAATAAACATAACCATAACGGCTAAAATCATCAGTAAAGGTTAAGAAGTAGCTAGCACCTCTCTTTGACACATGTCTAAGTGGTCCACACACATCAGTATGAATAAGACCAAGTAGATCAGACACCCTCTCCATATTGCTATGAAAAGGTTTCTTCGTCATCTTCCCAGATATGCATGACTCATATTTATCAAATGATTCATCATTGATATTTTACAAAAGCCCTTCATGTTGTAGCTTTTTCATGCGAGTCTTGCCTATATGAGCAAGCCTACAATACCAAACATAAGAAGAATTCAAGTCTAACTTCATTTTCTTATTGATGCTAAACATCGAATTATTATTGTTGTTAGATACATTTCCAATCATATCAATTTCAAACACACCAATCACAGTAATAGGATTAAAATAAAATACACCATTTAATGAAACTGAAATTCCATTACTTGTGATAGTATGAGTAAAACAAAGATCCAACAAAACTGAAAAGGAAACAAAACCTCTAATTATAGAAGGTGCATAATAACAATTGTTCAATAACAGTACTAAGCCCGAAGGCTACTAAACTAAACACTCTTATGGCTTCAACAGCTGCAGGTGCCCCATTGCCCACATGCAGATATTGCTCTCCATAATACAGCTTCCTTTCTACTCTAAACCTCTGCACTGTATTACATATGTGAATACCACATCCAGTATCATATACCCAAGAATTAATTTTATGATTTAGAGTAAATAATTCAATCATAAATAAGTTACCTGAAGGACCGGCGCCCGAGGACCCGGAATACTTCAACTTATTTTTACGCAATTCATCAAGATAGAGAGCACAATTTCTCTTCTAATGCCCAACGACTTTGCAGTGGTGGCATGCTTGATCCCTTTTAGGATTTTCCTTCTTCTGAGGAGGGTACTTCTTTGGTTCTGGTTGATAGGCCATAACTTGTTTACCCTTGTCAACCTTACCTTTCTCTTTACCCTTCTTGTTGGTCGCACGCTGCGGTTTTGGCTTGTTAATCCTACCACCCTGAATAGCAAGTACCTGGGGAGTAGGGGCCTTGTGAGGTAACCCTTTTTCATAATCAATGAGCAAGGCGTGTAGGTCAGTAACTGTCCTCTCAACGCAGTGCATATTGAAGTTCCGAACAAAACCATTAAAATCCTTGTTAAGGGATCTATTGATCAAGTTCACAGCAATATCATTTTCATAAACTTTTCCAAGTGACTGTAGTTGATCCATGTATCCTTTCATCTCCAAAACATGCGCACTTACGGGTTTACCCTCTCCCTGCTTGCAGTTGTGAAGTGCATCAATTAAATCATAGATTTCTACAGCCGTAGGTTTCTCAAACATTATTCTGAGTTCATTGAGCATGTTGTATGGGAAGTAATTTTCGAACTGCTTTTGGAGATCAGACTCCATCATCCCCAACATCAAGCAAGCCACATCATTATGACACTTGTACTCAACCTTCCACGCTAGGGCTGCAATCAAGCCAAGCTTTTATCAAGCAACTCGAGCTCGAGCTCAAGCTTAACTTGTGACAACTCGTAATTTCAGGTCATTTTACAAACTTTGAAAATTTCACTATTCATCTCGGGAATTTACTATTCACCGATTACTATTCAAAATTTTACTATTCACCATTTTCGGAGTCGAAGTAATATTCGGAGAACGTATTTCAAAATTTACTATTCATGAAACACTATTCATTCTCGGAGAAAATCACTATTTCATGAGTCGCTATTCATTATTTTACGTAAACTAGGTTTACGAGTATCAAATACGCGTAACCTGGAGGGTTAAGCTGCGTATTCATGAACATATCATCAAGGACATTTCATATAGACTAGATTTAGTCTACATATCATCAATAACATCATTTCATATCGGTTCATGCATGGATTGGCATTTTTCAATTAAACGTTTATTTTCCTATTAAATAAACGCTATCGCGTAAACATTTATTTTGAATATTGATCCGACACTTCCAAAAATTATCCCGATATATTTTTATACTCATATTAAGATTATAAAAATAATATTATGAGTTTACCCGGTGTTTTAAATTTATTTTATATATAAATTGTTATATTTATATAATTACGACGGTTTTCGTAAATACGACACGATAAATATTTATTCACTCAATTCTTGTAAGAAATGTATTTTTATAATTTTTATGACATCGATATATGTTATTTTGTTCGATTAAATCGATTTCTGGCTAACTACACTTAATAATTAACTAAATGTATAAAATACACATTATAACATAACTTTAACTACATTTAACTAAAAAAATACACAACTTTACTTCCCCCTTTTTATCTTGCCGACTTCCCCCACATGTCATCCAATTTTATAAAATATCTTGACTAGCTCTTGTACACATATTCATTTTTTTCACTAGATATTTGTTATCTACAAAGACTCTTACAAAAATAAAACATTCAACACATAGTTTTAAGGTGTAAAATGCAAGAAAACCTCTCATCCATTTGGTGGTTTGACCAACTCAAGAACAAGAAGAAAAATTCATCATCTTTGCAAGATCAAGTAATTTTACAAGTCCTACTAGTGATCTATGTAAGGTTTTGAAATAAAAACCTATAGATTAATAAGGTTTTCATCACTTTCTTTCACATAATCATTCAAGTAAGCATTTCATGGTCTTCATAACTCTTTCATATTTATCATTATGTTATTTCATCATTTTTGCAAGAAACATGCATGTTACATATGAATTTATACCACTTTTGTTGTTTTTATTACTTATTATGTAATATAATTATCCTATAATGAATCCCTTGAAACATATCACTTTTGGTGATGTCTAGGAACCCATGACACCCTAAGAAGGTGTATGGTAGGATTTAAATAGCTTCGGAGTTGTTTTGAATTGGTTAGAATATGTTTTGCGCGATAAAAACTCATTTCGACAACTATTATTAAGGGTCTGTCCATATTTTGAAAATCTGGAAATCTCGACAGTAAATAAAAATTTTTGGCCTAGATATTTAGAAAATACACTTTAAAACAAAAATGTGGCCGCTTGAACGGGTTAAAACGGAGCTATAACGAAGAAGTTATGAATTTTTCAAGTTGACGACGAAAACTAATTGTTTCAGAAAATTCAGCATGTATTCTCGACTTTTTACGAGTCAAAAATGAGTCTTAAGCGTTATAAAATGTGTCGAATTATCAAAAATATATTAGTATATATTATTACGATTCCGAGGACATATAAAACGTAGAAAACGGACTTGTAACGATTAAATTATGCACGTTTACACAAAGTTGCCGTAACTTTATTATATAAGAAAAACTAATATATTTCTATTAGACAAATATTATGGCTACAAAGGACCATGTTGAAGGTCGTTTTTAACATTGATGTAGAACTTTTTATAAAGTGATGTCTTCTAGTAAAAGTAAGTTCATCAAGCCTATTTTCCAAAATGTCCAACCGTTCGTCAAGCGGAGTTGTAACGAGTAATATACGGTCACTTAAACTTTGCCGAAAACCATCCTTAAACGATATTTTGGACAAAAGTACCATACTTTACTTATGTTTTTCTCCATGATCGAGACCTCTAGGATGAAAACTTAAATGCTAAAACTTTGAGATAATGATACAAGCTTCCCAAAACCGTTGAGTTTGTTTCCTAACACTCGACGTGCACCATTTTACGACTAGCTTTTCGAGGCCGTTTTGTCACTTTCATGAAATTTCAAACGATATTATTTTACGACGAAAAGTTATAATTTCATAATAAATCATTAAATGACTATCGTAAGATATCATTTCAACATAAATACTTGTAAAGTATTTTATAACATGACGAGACGTCATAAACATATATTTCGACGATAAATTCTATTTTCAAAAGAGTACAAGTGGTATAGATTACATGTGGATTTGCATGCACGACATTGTTTCATGATTTACATTAGAACATATCATTCATAATAGGTCACGGTCAGAGGTTGCGCCTCATTTCAGTATTGCCATTATATCATCATTATCATTGCAACAGGTGAGTTTTCATAGCCCCGATTTATTCAAGTTTTACTTTATTTCAAACCTACGGGGGAGAATACATTGCACATCATTTTTATTACGATACCAAGTATATCAAATTCATTTACATTGCTTAAGTTACCTCATGCCAATTGAATGTCCCCATTATATAACATGAACCGTTAATTCCGAAAGAAGCGAGGGTGAGTGGATAGATTTATCGAGGGTGACTCCTCCATCCGGGTTGGTGGATTCCAACTGGTTAAACGGATGCATTTCATTTAATAACATTATTTGAGTTGTTTGGCAAACACTCTGTTGGGGCGAACATCATGATCAGTCTAGTTTCGGTGTTATGGACTTATAGCAATTGTATCATTTTTGTGACGACATTGTCATACATAATTTATACTTGTGGTAGTCGTATTAAACATTTTACATGAACTCTATGAACTCACTCAACCTTTGTGTTGACACTTTTAGCAATGTATTTTTAGGTTATTAAGACATTCACTTCATGGCATGCATGTGGACATATCATAGAGTCGCGGTGACGACGCGTCTCACATGGGATTTATACACTTTAAAAACATCGTTTGACTTGTACCAAACTTATTTTCCGCGCATAGTAACTTTCATTTGGGACCTATCTTTGTAACTCAGAATGTTTTTAATATATCAAACGATGTTCTTTTCAAACGACACTTTAGGTCGTTCAATATAACTGTGATTGTGATGCTATGACAGTCAATCCCCAGGAATTCCATTCCGCTGCAAAACAGGTAATTTGGGGGTGTGACGGATTGGCATCAGAGCTTCGGTTATAGAGAACTAGGTTGCATCATTGACCCTAGACTATAACTACATCATCATAGCATCTCATCATTTCATCATAAGTGCATAGTCATTATACATGCGGTTTCATACGCACATTTTACGAGTTATTTACTTTCATTTCAAAATCGATTGTCATATAGATGCCTTCAAATACCCATCCCATCATACTCACATCAGACATCAACGTGGAGAATGCCCTGTCATTCTCTATCACAATTTTTACATCAGTTGACTCAACACCGATAACATCAGATGATGAGACTGAACCCTTTTAGGAGGACGAAGTTACACCTACACCATCGCGATCACTATTGATTCACTGTAGGATCAGGACAATTTTTATCATTTTGTTGGGACAGATCATACCATTTGGTAGGACTTACAAGCTTAGTCCTAGTGGACCTACTAGTCATACATTTGATTTGCCGCTTGGGAAGCGGGCATAATTTGACACACCACTACCATCTACCACTAAGACTACAGAAGCTACACTATCTTATAGATTTGAGGACTGTGAGAGTTTCAAAGTTGTTGTTGCTAGACAGCCTACTACTCCTACACTTGAGGCATGATTAGATCACCGACAGGAACCGATAATAAGTACCTTTCTAGCTAATGTAATCTTTATCATTTATTATCTTCACGATAATCACAACCTTTGTTTATTTCATTCCCTATTCCAATTGCCCAATTTTCAAGCATTTCGCGACAATACATCACTATCTTACTAAGGGTTAGGCTAACTTTATTCTTGACCAATTAGGAGACTATTACCATTCTATGAGGTTTCCCCATGTATTCTACAAACCATTCCTCAAATTTTATTTCAAGATTATTCTGCCTACCATTTCATGAAATTATTTCACTTAATTTTATTTCAAGCTATTCTACACTATCTTAGAAACACTGTTTCATAAAGTTTTAAAACAAAGTTATTTCGTTACCACCCTATCAATTGACTTTCAGTCATTTTATCAACTATTTAATACCATCATGCGAAACGATTTTCATGTTATTCTGAAAAATTATTGAGCCATTATCTTACAAAGCAAAACGTTGAATACCATTTAAAACTTCGGAGGAACATAATACCATTTCAACAAAACCAAGCATCACATCATTTGTCCTTGATTATACATGGCCTGATCACCTATGTATAATTCAGGAAGAATTATGTCATGTAAGAAACAAGTATCTTTTCAAACTTCCAAAAACAATCTTCACTCAAAAGCAAAGCTTCGTAATCAGATAAATTGTTCATAAACATTTCTTTTTGCTAACACTCTATAGAAGCCTACGCCATTCATCCCTCATTCAACCGATAAGTTAGAATTTGACGAGTTACTTTTTCTTAGGGAAAACTTCCTATACCATCTATGAGTAGGATTCCTCGATACATGAAAACAATGAAAGCATTCTAGGACTACCAACAAGGACTAGAAGTATATAGTAAGACGTTTCAAAACTCAACAAAAATCTTAAGACATCACGAGACATTCCGAACCATTATTTTGGACTAGAAGCCAAATTATATCATTTCAAAAGTACTAGCTAGACCGAGTTACGAGATTTAGCATGAAGCGAATACCCATTAAGCAACACCATAGGGATAAACCAAGTCTTCTAACTGGGACTACAGAACATTTCACTAAACATGGCCTCAACAATATTTGAACTTCCCTACAATGAGTTGTCCTTAAAGGAAAATTTAGCTAAGTTAAGGTTATTGATATAAATTTCCCCTAAGGCATTGTGTTCTCTAGAAATTCCAAGTAACTTCACTTCTATATCAAGAGATGCATTAGGTCTAAACATATCGGACAAACAATGACTCCCCATCTACAAGTGAAATTAGAACAAACATTCTTCGACATAGTAGGAGCTGATATCTATTTTCTTGCTAGCATGATAACAATCTAGGTGATAAAATAATTTTAGAAGCACTCAATATCGGGACAGATCTTGAAAATCAATCACTACACCACATCACTTAAACATTTAAGGTTTTGTGACTTTACAACATAGAGCATGGAAACACTTCGATAAGCAAACAATAAACATTTTAGTCATGGAGACTAAGCACCTTAGGCAAGTAAGACTCAAGTCATGACATTCGCTAGAACTAGAAGCGCGAGGAATCACAACTGTTACCTATAATCTATTCTTTTCAATAAGGTCCTTTTCGACAGATTTAACATTTTAAAATTTGGTAAGAGACACGTGGTATCAATTCCAGTTGTACCTATTATAAGCTATTCGATTCACCTTAGGCTCCTGATAACCATTTCAATCTTCCCATGGAACATACTAGGACATGAGTGCCGCCTGTTATCCTCAGCTCATTGGTTAGAGCGAGAGAACAATTCAAACATTAAAACATATACTTAAGGCATGTGTAAATTTCTAGAAATGATTAGGCAAATCATTCTACATCGAACAAGTTGCTTTACAACTATAGTTATTACATGAACATATTGACTATACCAATTGAGGCACTCTAAGGTTGAGGTGTCAATCACTTATTCACTGGCCAAAATCAGGAAAGCCCAACTCATTAGTCCATGACTCATTCATGAAACAACACGGAAATCGTACAAATCAAAAATCAGTTACAAATAACAATATATAGCTTGATAAGCTACGTCGTTATACGATGCAAAATATTGGAAGTATGTTCCATAAGTCGCAAACCATTAGAATTTCAAGTTGGCAACAAATTTATGTTCAAAGTCCCGTCTTGGAAAGGCGTGGTACGATTCAGAAAAACATTGGACGACCCAATGCGACTCAAATATCCTCACCTTTTCACAAGTAACATTGTAGAACCTAACATGGACTGAATTCAGGGACTGAATTCCTTTTTGGATGGGCGAATGTGACAACTCGTAATTTCAGGTCATTTTACAAACTTTGAAAATTTCACTATTCATCTCGGGAATTTACTATTCACCGATTACTATTCAAAATTTTACTATTCACCATTTTCGGAGTCGAAGTAATATTCTGATAACGTATTTCAAAATTTACTATTCACGAAACACTATTCATTCCCGGAGAAAATCACTATTTCATGAGTCGCTATTCATTATTTTACGTAAACTAGGTTTACGAGTATCAAATACGCGTAACCTGGAGGGTTAAGCTGCGTATTCATGAACATATCATCAAGGACATTTCATATAGACTAGATTTAGTCTACATATCATCAATAACATCATTTCATATCGGTTCATGCATGGATTGGCATTTTTCAATTAAACGTTTATTTTCCTATTAAATAAACGCTATCGCTAAACATTTATTTTGAATATTGATCCGACACTTCCAAAAATTATCCCGATATATTTTTATACTCATATTAAGATTATAAAAATAATATTATGAGTTTACCCGGTGTTTTAAATTTATTTTATATATAAATTGTTATATTTATATAATTACGACGGTTTTCGTAAATACGACACGATAAATATTTATTCACTCAATTCTTGTAAGAAATGTATTTTTATAATTTTTATGACATCGATATATGTTATTTTGTTCGATTAAATCGATTTCTGGCTAACTACACTTAATAATTAACTAAATGTATAAAATACACATTATAACATAACTTTAACTACATTTAACTAAAAAAATACACAACTTTACTTCCCCCTTTTTATCTTGCCGACTTCCCCCACATGTCATCCAATTTTATAAAATATCTTGACTAGCTCTTGTACACATATTCATTTTTTTCACTAGATATTTGTTATCTACAAAGACTCTTACAAAAATAAAACATTCAACACATAGTTTTAAGGTGTAAAATGCAAGAAAACCTCTCATCCATTTGGTGGTTTGACCAACTCAAGAACAAGAAGAAAAATTCATCATCTTTGCAAGATCAAGTAATTTTACAAGTCCTACTAGTGATCTATGTAAGGTTTTGAAATAAAAACCTATAGATTAATAAGGTTTTCATCACTTTCTTTCACATAATCATTCAAGTAAGCATTTCATGGTCTTCATAACTCTTTCATATTTATCATTATGTTATTTCATCATTTTTGCAAGAAACATGCATGTTACATATGAATTTATACCACTTTTGTTGTTTTTATTACTTATTATGTAATATAATTATCCTATAATGAATCCCTTGAAACATATCACTTTTGGTGATGTCTAGGAACCCATGACACCCTAAGAAGGTGTATGGTAGGATTTAAATAGCTTCGGAGTTGTTTTGAATTGGTTAGAATATGTTTTGCGCGATAAAAACTCATTTCGACAACTATTATTAAGGGTCTGTCCATATTTTGAAAATCTGGAAATCTCGACAGTAAATAAAAATTTTTGGCCTAGATATTTAGAAAATACACTTTAAAACAAAAATGTGGCCGCTTGAACGGGTTAAAACGGAGCTATAACGAAGAAGTTATGAATTTTTCAAGTTGACGACGAAAACTAATTGTTTCAGAAAATTCAGCATGTATTCTCGACTTTTTACGAGTCAAAAATGAGTCTTAAGCGTTATAAAATGTGTCGAATTATCAAAAATATATTAGTATATATTATTACGATTCCGAGGACATATAAAACGTAGAAAACGGACTTGTAACGATTAAATTATGCACGTTTACACAAAGTTGCCGTAACTTTATTATATAAGAAAAACTAATATATTTCTATTAGACAAATATTATGGCTACAAAGGACCATGTTGAAGGTCGTTTTTAACATTGATGTAGAACTTTTTATAAAGTGATGTCTTCTAGTAAAAGTAAGTTCATCAAGCCTATTTTCCAAAATGTCCAACCGTTCGTCAAGCGGAGTTGTAACGAGTAATATACGGTCACTTAAACTTTGCCGAAAACCATCCTTAAACGATATTTTGGACAAAAGTACCATACTTTACTTATGTTTTTCTCCATGATCGAGACCTCTAGGATGAAAACTTAAATGCTAAAACTTTGAGATAATGATACAAGCTTCCCAAAACCGTTGAGTTTGTTTCCTAACACTCGACGTGCACCATTTTACGACTAGCTTTTCGAGGCCGTTTTGTCACTTTCATGAAATTTCAAACGACATTATTTTACGACGAAAAGTTATAATTTCATAATAAATCATTAAATGACTATCGTAAGATATCATTTCAACATAAATACTTGTAAAGTATTTTATAACATGACGAGACGTCATAAACATATATTTCGACGATAAATTCTATTTTCAAAAGAGTACAAGTGGTATAGATTACATGTGGATTTGCATGCACGACATTGTTTCATGATTTACATTAGAACATATCATTCATAATAGGTCACGGTCAGAGGTTGCGCCTCATTTCAGTATTGCCATTATATCATCATTATCATTGCAATAGGTGAGTTTTCATAGCCCCGATTTATTCAAGTTTTACTTTATTTCAAACCTACGGGGGAGAATACATTGCACATCATTTTTATTACGATACCAAGTATATCAAATTCATTTACATTGCTTAAGTTACCTCATGCCAATTGAATGTCCCCATTATATAACATGAACCGTTAATTCCGAAAGAAGCGAGGGTGAGTGGATAGATTTATCGAGGGTGACTCCTCCATCCGGGTTGGTGGATTCCAACTGGTTAAACGGATGCATTTCATTTAATAACATTATTTGAGTTGTTTGGCAAACACTCTGTTGGGGCGAACATCATGATCAGTCTAGTTTCGGTGTTATGGACTTATAGCAATTGTATCATTTTTGTGACGACATTGTCATACATAATTTATACTTGTGGTAGTCGTATTAAACATTTTACATGAACTCTATGAACTCACTCAACCTTTGTGTTGACACTTTTAGCAATGTATTTTTAGGTTATTAAGACATTCACTTCATGGCATGCATGTGGACATATCATAGAGTCGCGGTGACGACGCGTCTCACATGGGATTTATACACTTTAAAAACATCGTTTGACTTGTACCAAACTTATTTTCCGCGCATAGTAACTTTCATTTGGGACCTATCTTTGTAACTCAGAATGTTTTTAATATATCAAACGATGTTCTTTTCAAACGACACTTTAGGTCGTTCAATATAACTGTGATTGTGATGCTATGACAGTCAATCCCCAGGAATTCCATTCCGCTGCAAAACAGGTAATTTGGGGGTGTGACGGATTGGCATCAGAGCTTCGGTTATAGAGAACTAGGTTGCATCATTGACCCTAGACTATAACTACATCATCATAGCATCTCATCATTTCATCATAAGTGCATAGTCATTATACATGCGGTTTCATACGCACATTTTACGAGTTATTTACTTTCATTTCAAAATCGATTGTCATATAGATGCCTTCAAATACCCATCCCATCATACTCACATCAGACATCAACGTGGAGAATGCCCTGTCATTCTCTATCACAATTTTTACATCAGTTGACTCAACACCGATAACATCAGATGATGAGACTGAACCCTTTTAGGAGGACGAAGTTACACCTACACCATCGCGATCACTATTGATTCACTGTAGGATCAGGACAATTTTTATCATTTTGTTGGGACAGATCATACCATTTGGTAGGACTTACAAGCTTAGTCCTAGTGGACCTACTAGTCATACATTTGATTTGCCGCTTGGGAAGCGGGCATAATTTGACACACCACTACCATCTACCACTAAGACTACAGAAGCTACACTATCTTATAGATTTGAGGACTGTGAGAGTTTCAAAGTTGTTGTTGCTAGACAGCCTACTACTCCTACACTTGAGGCATGATTAGATCACCGACAGGAACCGATAATAAGTACCTTTCTAGCTAATGTAATCTTTATCATTTATTATCTTCACGATAATCACAACCTTTGTTTATTTCATTCCCTATTCCAATTGCCTAATTTTCAAGCATTTCGCGACAATACATCACTATCTTACTAAGGGTTAGGCTAACTTTATTCTTGACCAATTAGGAGACTATTACCATTCTATGAGGTTTCCCCATGTATTCTACAAACCATTCCTCAAATTTTATTTCAAGATTATTCTGCCTACCATTTCATGAAATTATTTCACTTAATTTTATTTCAAGCTATTCTACACTATCTTAGAAACACTGTTTCATAAAGTTTTAAAACAAAGTTATTTCGTTACCACCCTATCAATTGACTTTCAGTCATTTTATCAACTATTTAATACCATCATGCGAAACGATTTTCATGTTATTCTGAAAAATTATTGAGCCATTATCTTACAAAGCAAAACGTTGAATACCATTTAAAACTTCGGAGGAACATAATACCATTTCAACAAAACCAAGCATCACATCATTTGTCCTTGATTATACATGGCCTGATCACCTATGTATAATTCAGGAAGAATTATGTCATGTAAGAAACAAGTATCTTTTCAAACTTCCAAAAACAATCTTCACTCAAAAGCAAAGCTTCGTAATCAGATAAATTGTTCATAAACATTTCTTTTTGCTAACACTCTATAGAAGCCTACGCCATTCATCCCTCATTCAACCGATAAGTTAGAATTTGACGAGTTACTTTTTCTTAGGGAAAACTTCCTATACCATCTATGAGTAGGATTCCTCGATACATGAAAACAATGAAAGCATTCTAGGACTACCAACAAGGACTAGAAGTATATAGTAAGACGTTTCAAAACTCAACAAAAATCTTAAGACATCACGAGACATTCCGAACCATTATTTTGGACTAGAAGCCAAATTATATCATTTCAAAAGTACTAGCTAGACCGAGTTACGAGATTTAGTATGAAGCGAATACCCATTAAGCAACACCATAGGGATAAACCAAGTCTTCTAACTGGGACTACAGAACATTTCACTAAACATGGCCTCAACAATATTTGAACTTCCCTACAATGAGTTGTCCTTAAAGGAAAATTTAGCTAAGTTAAGGTTATTGATATAAATTTCCCCTAAGGCATTGTGTTCTCTAGAAATTCCAAGTAACTTCACTTCTATATCAAGAGATGCATTAGGTCTAAACATATCGGACAAACAATGACTCCCCATCTACAAGTGAAATTAGAACAAACATTCTTCGACATAGTAGGAGCTGATATCTATTTTCTTGCTAGCATGATAACAATCTAGGTGATAAAATAATTTTAGAAGCACTCAATATCGGGACAGATCTTGAAAATCAATCACTACACCACATCACTTAAACATTTAAGGTTTTGTGACTTTACAACATAGAGCATGGAAACACTTCGATAAGCAAACAATAAACATTTTAGTCATGGAGACTAAGCACCTTAGGCAAGTAAGACTCAAGTCATGACATTCGCTAGAACTAGAAGCGCGAGGAATCACAACTGTTACCTATAATCTATTCTTTTCAATAAGGTCCTTTTCGACAGATTTAACATTTTAAAATTTGGTAAGAGACACGTGGTATCAATTCCAGTTGTACCTATTATAAGCTATTCGATTCACCTTAGGCTCCTGATAACCATTTCAATCTTCCCATGGAACATACTAGGACATGAGTGCCGCCTGTTATCCTCAGCTCATTGGTTAGAGCGAGAGAACAATTCAAACATTAAAACATATACTTAAGGCATGTGTAAATTTCTAGAAATGATTAGGCAAATCATTCTACATCGAACAAGTTGCTTTACAACTATAGTTATTACATGAACATATTGACTATACCAATTGAGGCACTCTAAGGTTGAGGTGTCAATCACTTATTCACTGGCCAAAATCAGGAAAGCCCAACTCATTAGTCCATGACTCATTCATGAAACAACACGGAAATCGTACAAATCAAAAATCAGTTACAAATAACAATATATAGCTTGATAAGCTACGTCGTTATACGATGCAAAATATTGGAAGTATGTTCCATAAGTCGCAAACCATTAGAATTTCAAGTTGGCAACAAATTTATGTTCAAAGTCCCGTCTTGGAAAGGCGTGGTACGATTCAGAAAAACATTGGACGACCCAATGCGACTCAAATATCCTCACCTTTTCACAAGTAACATTGTAGAACCTAACATGGACTGAATTCAGGGACTGAATTCCTTTTTGGATGGGCGAAAGTGACAACTCGTAATTTCAGGTCATTTTACAAACTTTGAAAATTTCACTATTCATCTCGGGAATTTACTATTCACCGATTACTATTCAAAATTTTACTATTCACCATTTTCGGAGTTGAAGTAATATTCGGAGAACGTATTTCAAAATTTACTATTCATGAAACACTATTCATTCCCGGATAAAATCACTATTTCATGAGTCGCTATTCATTATTTTACGTAAACTAGGTTTACGAGTATCAAATACGCGTAACCTGGAGGGTTAAGCTGCGTATTCATGAACATATCATCAAGGACATTTCATATAGACTAGATTTAGTCTACATATCATCAATAACATCATTTCATATCGGTTCATGCATGGATTGGCATTTTTCAATTAAACGTTTATTTTCCTATTAAATAAACGCTATCGCGTAAACATTTATTTTGAATATTGATCCGACACTTCCAAAAATTATCCCGATATATTTTTATACTCATATTAAGATTATAAAAATAATATTATGAGTTTACCCGGTGTTTTAAATTTATTTTATATATAAATTGTTATATTTATATAATTACGACGGTTTTCGTAAATACGACACGATAAATATTTATTCACTCAATTCTTGTAAGAAATGTATTTTTATAATTTTTATGACATCGATATATGTTATTTTGTTCGATTAAATCGATTTCTGGCTAACTACACTTAATAATTAACTAAATGTATAAAATACACATTATAACATAACTTTAACTACATTTAACTAAAAAAATACACAACTTTACTTCCCCCTTTTTATCTTGCCGACTTCCCCCACATGTCATCCAATTTTATAAAATATCTTGACTAGCTCTTGTACACATATTCATTTTTTTCACTAGATATTTGTTATCTACAAAGACTCTTACAAAAATAAAACATTCAACACATAGTTTTAAGGTGTAAAATGCAAGAAAACCTCTCATCCATTTGGTGGTTCGACCAACTCAAGAACAAGAAGAAAAATTCATCATCTTTGCAAGATCAAGTAATTTTACAAGTCCTACTAGTGATCTATGTAAGGTTTTGAAATAAAAACCTATAGATTAATAAGGTTTTCATCACTTTCTTTCACATAATCATTCAAGTAAGCATTTCATGGTCTTCATAACTCTTTCATATTTATCATTATGTTATTTCATCATTTTTGCAAGAAACATGCATGTTACATATGAATTTATACCACTTTTGTTGTTTTTATTACTTATTATGTAATATAATTATCCTATAATGAATCCCTTGATACATATCACTTTTGGTGATGTCTAGGAACCCATGACACCCTAAGAAGGTGTATGGTAGGATTTAAATAGCTTCGTAGTTGTTTTGAATTGGTTAGAATAGGTTTTGCGCGATAAAAACTCATTTCGACAACTATTATTAAGGGTCTGTCCATATTTTGAAAATCTGGAAATCTCGACAGTAAATAAAAATTTTTGGCCTAGATATTTAGAAAATACACTTTAAAACAAAAATGTGGCCGCTTGAACGGGTTAAAACGGAGCTATAACGAAGAAGTTATGAATTTTTCAAGTTGACGACGAAAACTAATTGTTTTAGAAAATTCAGCATGTATTCTCGACTTTTTACGAGTCAAAAATGAGTCTTAAGCGTTATAAAATGTGTCGACTTATCAAAAATATATTAGTATATATTATTACGATTCCGAGGACATATAAAACGTAGAAAACGGACTTGTAACGATTAAATTATGCACGTTTACACAAAGTTGCCGTAACTTTATTATATAAGAAAAACTAATATATTTCTATTAGACAAATATTACGGCTACAAAGGACCATGTTGAAGGTCGTTTTTAACATTGATGTAGAACTTTTTATAAAGTGATGTCTTCTAGTAAAAGTAAGTTCATCAAGCCTATTTTCCAAAATGTCCAACCGTTCGTCAAGCGGAGTTGTAACGAGTAATATACGGTCACTTAAACTTTGCCGAAAACCATCCTTAAACGATATTTTGGACAAAAGTACCATACTTTACTTATGTTTTTCTCCATGATCGAGACCTCTAGGATGAAAACATAAATGCTAAAACTTTGAGATAATGATACAAGCTTCCCAAAACCGTTGAGTTTGTTTCCTAACACTCGACGTGCACCATTTTACGACTAGCTTTTCGAGGCCGTTTTGTCACTTTCATGAAATTTCAAACGACATTATTTTACGACGAAAAGTTATAATTTCATAATAAATCATTAAATGACTATCGTAAGATATCATTTCAACATAAATACTTGTAAAGTATTTTATAACATGACGAGACGTCATAAACATATATTTCGACGATAAATTTTATTTTCAAAAGAGTACAAGTGGTATAGATTACATGTGGATTTGCATGCATGACATTGTTTCATGATTTACATTAGAACATATCATTCATAATAGGTCACGGTCAGAGGTTGCGCCTCATTTCAGTATTGCCGTTATATCATCATTATCATTGCAACAGGTGAGTTTTCATAGCCCCGATTTATTCAAGTTTTACTTTATTTCAAACCTACGGGGGAGAATACATTGCACATCATTTTTATTACGATACCAAGTATATCAAATTCATTTACATTGCTTAAGTTACCTCATGCCAATTGAATGTCCCCATTATATAACATGAACCGTTAATTCCGAAAGAAGCGAGGGTGAGTGGATAGATTTATCGAGGGTGACTCCTCCATCCGGGTTGGTGGATTCCAACTGGTTAAACGGATGCATTTCATTTAATAACATTATTTGAGTTGTTTGGCAAACACTCTGTTGGGGCGAACATCATGATCAGTCTAGTTTCGGTGTCATGGACTTATAGCAATTGTATCATTTTTGTGACGACATTGTCATACATAATTTATACTTGTGGTAGTCGTATTAAATATTTTACATGAACTCTATGAACTCACTCAACCTTTGTGTTGACACTTTTAGCAATGTATTTTCAGGTTATTAAGACATTCACTTCATGGCATGCATGTGGACATATCATAGAGTCGCGGTGACGATGCGTCTCACATGGGATTTATACACTTTAAAAACATCGTTTGACTTGTACCAAACTTATTTTCCGCACATAGTAACTTTCATTTGGGACCTATCTTTGTAACTCTGAATGTTTTTAATATATCAAACGATGTTCTTTTCAAACGACACTTTAGGTCGTTCAATATAACTGTGATTGTGATGCTATGACAGTCAATCCCCAGGAATTCCATTCCGCTGCAAAACAGGTAATTTGGGGGTGTGACATAACTCGATCAAGCCAAGATTTTATCAAGCTCAATCTCAAGCTCAATCCCAATAAATTGGCTCAAAACATATAACAAGCCAAGCTCAAGCCTTTGATAGCTTGGCTCGAGCTTTTATCAAACCTTAGTATATATATCTTTTTATATTAAATTCATACAAGTAACTAAGGGCTAATTTGAATATTATTCTAATTATAAGGATTTACTTCATAAAGAACTATTTAATATTCTCTTGAAGGACTTTTATATGGTAAATAAAGTTGTAATTATTTGTAACAGCGATATCTTAGACCAGTGATGTTGCTTACTTGCTTTATATCTAGAAGCGAATACAAGTTTCTAGTTATGAATCGTGAATATTAATAGACCAAAATATATACTACTATCAGATAATTTTAGCGTTTGTTTATACTTAGTATATCGATGACAACATTATTTAGTACTTTAGTTTATGTTTCATTCTAATGTTGGACTTAGTACGAAAATGTTATTGTTGGTTTTATTACTGTTAAATTAATTTAATTTGGTTTTCAAATATGGTTTTAGTTTGTATTACTTTATAAATATATATATTTTGATGACTTTGTCTATCAAATATAATATTTTTGTATACATTCAAGCTTTGCTCGAAACCTATTCAAGCCAAGCTCAAGCCTGGATGATTAAAGCTTGACAAGCTATTAAGCCAAGCTCAAGCCTACTATTTTTGTTTCAAGCCAAGCTCAAGCCTTGTCGAGCTCGAACTCGGCTTGACTCGATTACACCCCTATTCCACGCAGCTTTTTCCTCGTCAGAGGTAGTAGCTGCGGGTTCATTAGGGCAAGGCGTGTACAGATAATCCAACCAATCAGCCACTCTACAGACAATTCTCAAAGAGCGATGCCAATCATTGAAATTCTTTGTGCCAGTCAACTTTTCTCGTTCAAAGAAAGTTTTGAACGTAGAACCTAGTGTAGTGTTATCGTTGTTTTGAACACTTCTACAGAAAAAAGTTCAAATATTAGTATTTTCGATAATACAATTTTTTTCAAGAAAATAAAAATACCCAAGGTAATATAAACATATAACCATAGAATTTTCTCGAAAACTAGGATCCATATTATTATAGGTTCATTACATCAGTTGATTTGCTAGTAACGAAAGCATATAATAAGGTAATCTGTCGAACAATAATTGGCAAACATTTTCCAATTCCTAGATCATTATGGGATTTACATTTTCCAACGCTATTGCAAATGTAAACATGTTTTATCCCCATCTCGTGTCTTGTGTCCAGTTCTCACTTACTACTACTCAATTTAAGTCGTCTAACTTAAAGAACTGCAAATGTGTCCATGCAAGGTCTGACTTGTTGGAATCGCTCCTAACTCGTAAATGGAACGACATTGACGGGATTACATTTTCTATCTTTGTTACCTTAAACACATGGGCTTGTTATGTCAATTACCCATTGTTGTATGTGTTTGGGTATATAAACCCCTCCATACTTCCATGGAGGGGTGAGATTTCTTAGTGTAAACCTTTCACCTTTCAATAATAAACACATAGTTCTCTCCCTTCTCTCTAGCTTCTCTCTCTAACTTGAAGATGGCTTTCTTCCATCTTCCAAGACCTCCCGAATCACCATATCACCCAAATATACGGTCCTAACATTGGTATCAAGAGCCCGGTCGGATTTTATCATTGGTTGATATTTGGTGTTTTTATCTTGTCAAAACTGTTGTTTCAAAATCTGTTTTGTTAACAAAGCTTCAATTTTTTTGTACATATTTTGTGTTTAAACAGATTTTTTACAAGTTTCTTTCGTATCCGATAGTCAAAAGTCTAATGGTCTAAAATACAACTTTTACAATATCTGCTTGGTCTTGTGTCAACACTGGTCCAAAACAGATTATGTTTAGACTATTTCTTTTGTACCAATAATCGTGGAAGTCAAGTGGTCTGATTTTTTGTGGTCATAATGGGTCCTAAAGCTGAGTTTTTTATGTCTATTTTCTGGGTTATGAAGCTGGTCGGAATCCTTGGTCGGAATACATCGCCGGAAAAAGTCAAAGTGGGTCAAAACCCTAATATTACGCCTAAGACCTCATCTTCAGATCGGTCACGAGTAACTGTGAAGTTACTCGTAAGAAAGTATGGTTACGCATAAGCCTACGCGTAAGCCTTAAGCTTACGAGTAAGCTTACTCGTAAGACACATTTTTACGCTTAACCATACGAGTAATACTCAGTTTACGCGTAAGGACCATGGCTACGCTTAAGTTTTTTCGTCTACCCTTAAATCTTTACGCCTTATTGTTTACGCGTATGCCCTTTGTGCTTTGTTTGCGCATAAGGTCTCATTACGCATAAGATCCGAAATTAGATGAAGAAGACTTTTATGCTAAAACGGGAAAAAGACTCGACCACAAACCAATCATACACGACTCATGTGACCTCAGTTTTGTACATCACAAGTCACCAAAACCAAAATATGCATTCGAGATTGATTAAACGTGTACACTACAGCCACAATCCAAACTCTAATCTTGACTCAACAAAGGACCTCACCATCACTCCCCAACACTCTTATCAATATTTTTGAAGTTAAACTTCAATTAATCTCAAAGAATGAACAAAAACAATTTGTTTTCATTCATTCCTTCTTTCGGTTGTCTATGACACAACAACAAAACAACGACACAATACACATGACGACCCTACCTGAGACCCCGTCCAAAGGATCTTGAAGTCGTGACTTTCTTGATTCGTTTTGTGCTACAATCGTATTTACAGGATTAGGGTATGGGTGGGTTTGATGATATGTTTTGTGTTTGATTCGGATTGAAGATGGTGATTAGTTCAGATCTGAGATTTGGAGAACTGATTGGATGAGTGAGAGGGATAATAAAAGTTGGGTGGGAGCGTTTTTTTTATGGTTGGCGATTGATATAAATCTGTGTTTAGGTTTTAGGTTATAAATGACTAACCTAAAGCATTTTATTAGAATCTTCAATAACCGGTTAAGATAATTGCTATTTGGATCAGGCTTATGCACTGTTGTGCTTAAATGAGTTATCTAATCGAAATGGGCATGTATCCTAACCTATGGGCCGAATGCTATATCAAGCGAATTTGTTTTTGGCCACTAATATTAAAACTTGCATCTACTGTACATGTTATGCAAATATATTTGCTATAACTATGTTTTAATTATTAGTTGGAAAAAGTGTGGTATTTTGGTAATGATAAATTTTCACGGGGATACAATTTTGACAAGATCGGGAAACCATTATCAAAGTTCATTTCAACCGTTAATGAAGGCTAGTTTTGGGCATTTAACCGCAAGATGTGATTACGGCGAGAATTCACTATTATTTATTTGAGGTTGAAGTGGGATATCACGGGTGCGTGTACTTAGTATCTGAAGATATCGGGGTTGGTTGGATGCATGATTCTTCGAGATCCTTGTTCGAGCTTTAACCGTTTCGAATGACAAAGACTTGAGTTATCTAGTTGAACCTGATGTAAGGAGTTACGTTGTTGTGCTCACAACTTATAACTATCACTTTTAAGGAGTTACGTTGTTGTGCTCAAGTGTCACACTAAGGTGTGGATAATTTGAGAAACTTTAAGTTTACCTTTTTTCGATGGAGTTAAGAAAAAGGGTTCTTCGTCTGACAATAGTGCAAGTTTAAGTCACAAGTTCGGGTTATACTACTTCAGTCTCAAGTTCGTCATATTGGGTTTTCTCCATCAGTAGTCACTACAAAAAGCCGTCAGAATGATAATGGGGTCGGTAAAGAGTTAGCTGAGAAGAGTATACACGAGTAGAGAAGTTTTATCAGCAGTTGATTCTCACGAGATATTTATGGTACTTCACACTTGTTCGATTAATTGAACATACATGGTTTCGATGTCTCCAATTCATCATCAACATACGTGGTGTATGATTCTGATTCATTGAAAACATCGAGGGGAAGAGAGTATAGGTGGTGTTTGCTTCCTTTGATGTTTTTGGATTTTTTTTCGAAAACCCTCTCCTTTCATGAATTTCTTTCGTGAACAAGGAGCAATTCCACCTCAAGTGGTTCAACCACCACCTAGTCTTCAAGTACAACCTTACACAAACTTTTACAGTCAACATCCATCAAGGAATACTATGAAGGAACCGTCTTGGTTTGGAAAAATGTGTGAAGCTCTAAGTAGCCAACAATCCATACATGAAGCTGGATCACTTGATAGACCTCCAATGCTCACTCTCGGAAACTATGATCAATGGGTGATAAGGTTCTTTAGGTTCTGTGATCTAAAGAAGGCACATGGAAAGTTCTTAAAGAATGTAATCATGGAAGGTCCATTTCAGATGCCTACTGTCATTACACCCGGAGATCCAAATGCTACTCCACCAAGAGATGATGTCACCAACATTGCAACTCTTTCTGACCTCACTGCTAATGAACTTCTACATTTCGAAGCTGATGAGCTAGCAATGCAATACATCCTTTTGGGATTACCCAATCCAATCCTTCAAAGTGTTGGTGCTCAAAAGACTGCTAAAGCAATGTGGGAACATATTCATCTTCTCATGGAAGGCACTGCACTCAATCAAGAAGACATGGAATCCAAAATCTACTTGGCTTATGAACACGTCATGATTGAACCCGGAGAGACATTAGAGTCATATCATCATCGCTTCTCAGACATCATCAATGACTTGGATAAGCACAACATCATCATGCCAAGAATTGCAGTCAACACTAAGTTCCTGAGTAGTCTTGGTCTTGATTGGGAAAAGTATGTCATTTTCATCCGGCAAGCTAAGAATCTTCATCATGCTTCATACGGATTGTTGTACGACTATTTGAAGCCACACCAAAAAGAAGTTGACAGAGAAAGAGTTATCCGTGGACAACCTGTTTCACCTTCACTTCCGAACAATCAACAATTAGCATTGTGGGCTCAAGCTGGTTATCCTCAATTCAACTGTACTCACGAATCCCCCACAACCCACTTCTCAACCAACTGCAACAATCACACCATATGATCAATCAAAGCAACAATCTCAAGAAAATCAATTGGTTCCATACAACAACAACAATGATCAAGCACTTTACAGTGAATCCAATGAAGATGCAGAAGCTTTCGATGCATTGCAACAAGGGTTTGTCATGATTGCTAGAGCCTTCGGCCGATACTCTAACAAATCCAACAATCGCATTCGTACCTCATCTAACGCAAGGAATCAGGCTGTTGTTAACAATGGACGTGTTGAAATTCAGAATCGTGGTAATGTTCGTCAGATGGGCGGTGGTCAAGGGTTTAATACAATGGGAAGGAATAACATGGGTGCTCCACAACAACAAAGGGCTCAAGTGGTTGAACAGGGTAATGCTCAGAATGGGGTTAATGGTCTTCGTTGTTATAACTGTAATGAGAAGGGTCATCTGGCTAATGCATGTCCCAAGCCGAGGATAAGAGGCAGCGCTTATCACAAAGAGGCTTTACTCTTGGCTCTCAAGGATGAAGCTGGTGGAACTCTTATCAACAAGGAACATAGCTTCATGGCAGATGCAGATTCTGATGATGACATGGAGGACTTGCAGGCTAATGCAGCAGTGATGTTGATGGCACACATGCAAGCTCTCCACATGAGTGACACAGGCCCAGTGTATGACACTGACGGCTTGTCTCAGGTACTGGATCAAACTTTACTCATTAATGATCTGATATCTCAGCCAACATCTACATCCGACAAGGATCAGAGTGTTCAACATGCGCCGTCTACATCTCATTCCGAAGATAATCAAATAGACCCTGTAGTTGTATTTGACGATCAAGATGACCTTATGGTTACCTTTGATAATCAAGTTGAATCCGTGGTTATACTTGAGGATCTGACTAATGATCATGTTGAGACTCACGTTGAACAAGATGAACCTTCGTCTCATCTAGAAGTTGAGCTCATGACCTTAATTAAAGACCAAGAATCTCGATTGGAAATTTGAAAGCAATTAAAAGAAAAAAATGCACTGTTAACTAGGGATAATGAATGCTTAATAAGGTAACTCAACGTTTTCAAAACTCAAGAAAAACGTGAACAAGGTTTTGAAGTCGCTTTTGCTAAATCTCATCAAACCGAAAAATCATTAGAACGACAGATACGTGCTCTAGTCACATCCAAGAATGCTTTGTTGTCTCAAATAGAACAACTGAAACATGATCATAAACAACAACTTAACACTCTTACCTTGGAAACTCAAAAAGCCAAGTCTGAGTTGCTAACTTGTCAAAAACAGTTCTCTGAGTACAAAAAGCATTCCACGAAACGAATATATGACTATCTTGAGGAAATTGTCGACTTACAAAACAAAATCAAATAGTTTCGAACTGTTGTTTATAAACATGGTGAATCAATCACAACGATTCAAAAGTTTACTTTTAAACCAAATCCAAATGGATATGGACCGAATCTTGCTGATTACAAACCTAAGTTTTCAAACAGAGCATTCAAACCAAATCCTGAAGTTTACAGTGCAGAACATAGAGTTGATGATTCCATTATGAGTGTGGTTGAATATAATCGGCAAGAGGAATTAGATGCAGAAGACGAGAGTCGATCAAAATTAGAAAATGTTGTTTATAACAAACCATTTAACTATTCAAAAGCCGTCACTTTCGTTGCACAAAAGGATTTTTCTAATACACCTTGGGTTATCACACCTACTTATGAGGGTCCCCTTTCCAATACTGTACAAATTAATGGTCCTTTACCTTCACTCAGTGAAATAAAACCATTAGCCGAAAAATGTAAAGTTATAAAATATTTTGAAACATTCATTTCGGACATCAAAATTTTGGAACGTGAAATTGAATTTCATTCTGAAATAAAATTTGAACATTTTCAATCGCCTCTTGCGCGTGCACAAAGAGATATTCTTCAGAAAAGAATTTTACCTCATGTCCGAAATTTGAAAAATTGTGCTATTTATTGGGAAATGGATTTTCACAAGGAGCTTGGACTTATGAAAAGAGTTTTCGAACAAACAGAAACATCAATTTCAAATACAAAATGTAAAAAGAAAATGTTACGAAAAGATGTTGATAGACTCTTGGAAGATGTTATCTCTGCATATATCCATAATGTTGTGTTATTTCTTTCTTTTGCATATGCATTTCATTATATCTCAACTGATACTGTTGATTATGTTGAAATTGTTGAGAATACTGATACTGTGTCACAAATCAAGTTTTTAAAAGATGAAAATGAACGCTTGTTAAACGAACTTTCAAACGCAAAACGTCGTCTTCAATGGTGTCAAAAAGATTGTCATAATCGTGAACTCGCTTTGCAAAACAAGATCAACCAGTTGCATACCAAAACTCTTTGTCCTAAACTTGAGCAACTGGATGACCAAAATGTGTCTTTGAAGTGTCAAATCTCAAAATATGAACAAGAAATTTCAAAAGTGAAAAAGGAATATTGCATCATATTTGATTTACTCAAAAAGACTCGTGCTAAAGCGTAAAAAGATGTTGATAATCATCTGGCATATACCAAAGATGTTTTACGACGAGACGGACTCACTCATTCTGAAAATCTAGATTTGTTACACAAAATCCATGATCTAAAGGCAGAGTTGGTGCTACTTAAGCAAGATAGGGATAGTAACACAAATGTAACTGCACCAAAACAGATTCAAAATGACTCTAGAACATCTCATTACAAACCACAAGAAACTAATGTGCTTCCCTCTACTGAAATAGGAATAGTTGCCTCTTTTCCCAACGCCTGCACTTCACAGCCTAGGAGCAATACAAGGAAGAATAGGAAGTTGCAAAGTAAGAAAAGAACAATAAAGAATGCTAAAGTAGAAGAACACCCTAGGACTTTGAATAAAACTCAAGTTTCTCCCACTTTAGATATTGCGTCTGACAAATGTAATGGAAAAAGTGATGTAACGAATGATGAACCTTTAAGTACTTTTGATGGTAAGTCTGAAGCTTCTTGTGTTATATGTCGTAAAAGTATGCTTTCTGATTGTCATGATAAATGTGTTGCTAAAATTATCTTGTCTCGTTTACGGAATCCTAAGAAACGGGATACCTCTAGGCCCACTAAAGCTTCTAAGTATGTGCTTGGTAAACCGCCCTCTTTAGATTCTAAGATAAGCATTGATGTCCCTATAGATCCATTATCACTTCCAAGGATCGTAGTACCACCTAGTGCATTCACTAAGACTAAAGCAAAGACTAGTTGGAGATGGCAAAAATGGTTACATAATACACTTGGCTTTACATGGATACCTAAAATTATGAACATGTGTGTTTCATCTATATCTGCATCGGAACCCTCTAACTCTTCGGGTTCCACATCTACTTCTATTCCATCTGTGTCGTCTGTGTTGAATGCAGGTGATACAGATCATCCTCTGGGTTGTTGATAGTGGATGTTCCCGACACATGACAGGCAATCTCAAACTATTATCAAACTTTATTGCAAAGTTCATTGGCACTGTCAGATTCGGGAATGATCACTTCGCAGCTATAATGGGCTACGGAGATTACATCAATGGCAACATCGAAATTAGCAGAGTTTATTATGTGGAAGGTCTCGGTCACAATCTCTTCTCATTCGGTCAATTTTGTGATGGAGATTTGGAAGTTGCTTTTAGGGAGAAAACTTGTTTCATTCGTGATCTACAAGGAAACGATCTTATGCCTGGTCAACGCACATCAAGTCTTTACACAATCTCAATGCAAGACATGATTGCTTCATCTCCCATCTGTCTACTCTCTAAGTCTACATCTACAAAATCCTGGCTATGGCACCGTCGTCTCTCACATCTAAACTTTCAAACCATAACCAACCTTGCTCGATATAAACTAGTTGAAGGTCTCCCAAGATTTCGGTATTCTAAAGATCACCTATGCTCAGCCTGTGAACAAGGGAAAAGCACTCGTGCTCATTTTCCTTCAAAGGTGGAACACAGCTCACAGCATGTGCTTCATCTTCTTCACATGGATTTGTGTGGCCCGATGCGCGTGCAGACGATTAATGGCAAACGCTACATCCTGGTAATTGTAGATGACTACTCAAGATGGACTTGGGTTTATTTTCTTCGAAGTAAAGATCAAGCTCCACAGATGATCATCACCTTTCTCACAAAAATTCAAGTTCAGCTCCGGAACACCGTCAGACAAATTCGAACAGACAAAGTAACTGAATTTGTGAATCAAACTCTTCGTGCATTTTATGAGAAAGTGGGAATTGAGCATCAAACATCTATTGCACGTACACCAGAACAAAACGGAGTTGTTGAAAGACGAAACCGAACTGTTAACACCAATAAGCCGTAAAAACGTTTATTTATATTTTACGATCTTCTAATGTTTTGTCGATAACAAACGTAAAATCATTTTAACGAAACAAATAAAATACGTAAATTGTTTGAACTAATAGTTTCTAACATATTCACATTTTCACATAAAACACTAAAACAAGTATAAGTGATTTTATGATTTAGTAATACATATGTACAACAACTAGTGTTTACATATTTGGATAAAATATACACATAACTAGTATGTAATATATTGGGTAATATAAATGGGTAGAAACTTAAGCATCACAACCCATTAGGCAAATACATTGAATGTAGTTGGGTTCAACCCAAAGCCCATAACCTATGGATCTTGACCCATAACCCATTGCATGACATCATGCTTATATCATACATGGATAATATCCATAACCCATGGCTCAACCCATACCCAAGTGACCAAGTGCATTGCACTCAAAGATACATTGTATATAGCCAAAGATCCATGGTTCAACCCATGACCCATGACCCATAACCAAAATACCCATGGGTAAAAGGGAGCGTCCCACGGATCCCTAGCTTAACGCTAGACGGATCCTTTGTGGAAGTGATCCGTGGGATCCGGGGAACAGTAGGATTTTTTCTCTATAAATAGTGAGCCATTTCTTCATTATTTCTCACCCTTTTCTAACACACTTTCTCCCCTGAGTTAAATCTCACTAACCTTAGATCCAAGAGATCTATGTTTGTAGTTTTGTTTTTGTGTGATCTTTTATGTTCCTCTTAAAAGGCAAGATCACAACCTTTGAAGTCGAGCAAGCTCAAGTCCATGAGTTGCCATGCTTCCTTATCATCAAGGCTACTGAAGTCTTCTTTTTGATGATTCCTTTATTTCTTCAAAGAAGTGTAGTGTTGAAGACATTAGTGAAAGATGTCTCAAGTGTCAAGACGAAGATATTAGTGAAGGGTATCTATCGTCTATAGCACAAGCACTTGTGGTAGGTGCTTAGAAGTCATGACAAGAAGCCTTAGTGAAAGGTGCTTAGAAGTCAAGACTTGAAGCATTAGTGAAAGGTGCTTAGAAGTGAAGACACAAGACATTAGTGAAAGGTGTCTTGTAGATCTAGTCAAAGGCATTAGTGAAAGGTGCCTTAAATGTACATTCGATATGGTGTGTTTCGATGTACAAGATAGACTAGTATTAGATCCAAGGATATTGATATCCTTGATGATGTTGTAAAGGAGTAGATCTCCTTTGGGATTAGTCGTTGGTGTAGTGTGGTAGTAGTTCCTCCATTGCAATGGAACTAGGTGCTTAGCCTAATACCTAATAAAGGGTAGGCGACGTTATGAAGGTGTAGTTCACCTTGGAGTGAAAGAACTAGGTACTTAGCCTAGTACCTTATAAAGGGTAGGCGATGTTGTTTAGGTGTGGTTCACCTTGGAGTGAAAGAACCCGGTGGTTAGCCTAGCACCGGAAAAAGGGTAGGCGACGTTGTGAAGGCTTCTCCGCCATAAGGAGATTGGTGTAGTGTTTACAAACTCTCGAGTAGGTGACTCGGGGAGTGGAGTAGGGCAAGGAAGGTGTCCTTGTAGCCGAACCACTATAAATACTCGCGTTGTGGTTTTGTGATTCTTACTCTTATCTCTTCATTACATATCTTTATATGCTTGTTTATCAACATCCAACACACACAACCAAATAGATTGACATAAGTCGATCTAAATAGTTTAAAAGGAAGTTTTAATTGGTAAAACTATTCAACCCCCCCCTTCTAGTTTTTCACAATTGGTATCAGAGCTTCGTTACCAAGTTTCTTGAAGTATATTGTACTTTAAAAACTTAATACGATCCATGGTTAATTGAAAACTACAAAGAAGGTTTTTCATAAAAACAAACACCATGTCTTTTAAAACTATACGTTTGGATATTGATTTGATAACAACAATTTTTTTATTTTTTTTTTATTTTATTGCACTAATCTTCCTTGTCGTGTTGATTAGTCAAAGCTCATACCCTCCAAGCTTTAGGAGTCGTTTGGTAACAAGAATACCTTCCTTAAGAAGGTATCTTAAACGCAAAGGAGCGGGAATAGTCTAAGTGACATTTGTTGTGTCATTTGTAAAGACATTCCTAAGTGCGCTAGAGGTATGATTTTCTTTTTACTTTGCTTGATAATTAAGTATACCTATTTAGGTATTTATATGATTATCTTTCGTGCAATTACATGTTTTACATGAAGCTTTATTAGGAAGCCTTTTTCTCACATACGTGTTTTATTTCTCGTCTAAAGTCGTGGTATATTAAAATTATGTTTTGTTTCTTTCAATCCAATAATAAAACAAAACACAAATTTCAAAAATTCCTCCTTCCCTATAAACACTCCCACCGTCGACCACTCTATCAAACCCTCACTTTTTCAAATCTTCCAATTTTAAAAATTTCCTCTCACTCAAAAACTTCATCTTCCTCCTCATTCCATCTCAACCGAAACCAAGAAGATCCGTCATCAACATGGTTTACATCGCACTCATGCTCATCGCCTTAACACTCATCGCACTTGTGTTCCCTATGATGAAGTTCACATATGGAGACATTTACTTTGTGTTGTTAATCTACATTGGGATCATATACCCAATCCTTTGTATCATCCTTAGCATTGAAATGCAATATTACTAATAATCTTATTATCTTTGTTATTATTTATTTTCTTGTGATTTATATGTTTCATATTCCTTCGTGATACATTAGAAATCATGTATGCATGCTAAAAGAAAATGTAGGATAAAACACTTCTCGTGGTATAAAAAATGTAAAACCTATGTTTTTATCAAATCTGTTTCTGTTACTACAGATCCACGGATCCCGGAAGTTATACTAGCCGGATCCCTTTTGTAAAGGAACCGTGGGATCCGTCCTACTGGAGAACAGTTTTTCATGCAAATTAAAAACCATTTTTCTTCTAAAAGTAATACTCCACTAGAATGTCAAAACCATAAGTGAGTCAAGCGTCTTTCTTGTTTAAAAACCATTGTTAATAAAAATCTAATAAAAACGTTAGATAATTATAGGTTGATCATAAACATCACCTCTTATTAACCCATCACTTCTATAGGTTCAACTATGACGCATGAATACGAGTTTGATTTTTCACTCACTAGCGTCTACTACACTCCTAACATCTCTCTTGAGCCCAACACACCTGGCAATCATGTCTGTGGGTTCAACAATCTCGAAACCCGTCACTTCCATGAAGAACGTATTGTAGACACCTCTCTACAATTCGAAGAAGGTATCAATACCTTCTTCCGAGCCATAGGACTAGAATGTCTTCTTGAAATCAACGAGAAGATATGTCCAAGGTTCATAATGGAATTCTTCCGTCAAGTCAAACTCGTTCGTAACGAGGATCGCTCTCTATCTCTTTGGTTTTATATCAAAAACCAAAAGTTCACTCTAACCCTTGGGCATTTTGCTCACATCCTCCGGATTCCAAATCATGGACAATGTGCCTTCACCGAAGATTGGTCTCTTGATTCTCTCTTCAACTTTCGTGAAGAAAATAGCCCATATTGTTCACGCATACCCTCTCTGGAAGATTTAAATCGCATAATATGCAAACCTCGACCATATTACTCCAATCCAAACATTATCTTCACACGGGACATCCGAGAAGAGTACAAGCCTTTTGTACTCATCCTACGTGAAAATGTTTGGAGTCTTAGGGGAAATCGAGAAATTCTTCCCCCTTGTTGTGCTCACATGTTGTACTGTTTGCTAACACAACAACCATACAATCTCGCCTACTTCTTCGCAAGGCGAATTGCAAATCTTCAAGGCTCCAAGAATAAACTCATCCCTTATGGAATGTTCTTGACACGCCTCTATCATAATGTTATGCACTTCCATCCTCAATTTCAAAGTCTGTTGTACGTACTTGTGAACAAGATGATGGAACCGCTAAACATATCTCTCATGAAGACTTTCTTCATTCTTGATTCCACCAACACTCATCAATCACGTAATGATCATCCTAGCGAAAACACTCAAGAAACCTAGTAGTATTTCAAAATAGGATCAAATCTCTTGTACTCGTGCTTTATCAATGTAATCCTATTTCCTTCATGAAATAAAAGCATATTACATTTGATATCTTAGTGTTAGAACCCCTCTAAACCAACCTTGGAATATGATGCATTGTCAAGATCATTGCATACCTTTAGTAAAGGTTCTGCTGAGCAGATGGACGGATCCCAAAGTTTGTGCTAGACGGATCCCTTCACTTAGGGAACCGTGGGATCCGGCAAACAGAAAATGCAATTGCAAGCATTATATTTCAAACATATCCTTAGAACACCTCACACTAAGCTAAACATAGTGTCTTAAGGCAAATTAAGTCCTTATCAAGATAGGTTGATCCTTCCTACTCACACACCTAGATCACACTCTAAAATGCTTGTAGATCTACCGTTTCATCTTAATCCATTACTCTTCCGCACTCAAACTCACACTTCATTTTCTACTTAGTCTTTAAAATCTTTCGATTATGGCAAAATTGATCATAAATCATCCTCACCTCAAAATTGATCAAAGTTGATCAAATTCTAATTTTCTCATCTCAAAGCCTCTAGGATATTTTTCAAAACACTATCCTAAGTCACAACCTGATCTCTAGGATCATTTATCTTCAATTGACACTCTCATCTTTAGTGTCATCTTTTCTCATCCATTGGTACTCTTTGAAAGTTCCAAATCCTTCCATAAAAGACAATCATTAGCTACATCACTCATTACCTTCAAGTACTTAAGCACCCCTTCATTTAAGACACTTAGGAAGACTGAAACACTCAAGATGTTATAGGTCTTAGATCTTAGAAACATCATTTCCACTCTTTCATAACTGCTGAATTGCCGGATCCCTAGGATTAGCCTAGACGGATCCCTCTGAGGAAGGAACCGTGGGAACCGGATGACAGTTTATGTCAAATCTTGCTAAAACAATCATTTCAACTCATCTTCCTAACTCAAACACTCCATCTCATCTTAAATGAGTTCCTAGATCAGTGCAACCTCTAAAGTTGACTCTTGTGCATGTTAATCATCACATTCCAATGAATCCTAGTGGCTTAAGGCTTAAATGCACTTGCCAAATCTCTTGGTTTATAAACCACTTTGTTAGGAACTCCCTAGTCATCACTCACATCCTAACTTTCAGCACTTTAGAAATCTTTGCAAACCTCTTGAAAACATCTCATCATGAGGAAAACCCCAAGTAGTAACTTATCCACCAAAGAACCACCAATGAAAAAGGCGCGTGTTTTACACGAAATCTCTTCAACCGAATCATCTCCGGTCAAGCCAAAAAATGATAGGATCCTTCATCATCCAATCAAACCAATTCCTAAAAGGATAGTACCCACAAAACTACCAATGCCAAACACCACCATACCTCCTAGGCCAAACAATATCATCTCCACTAAACCATCACCATTAGTTCCTAGAGCTATTTCATTTACATCCCCACTATCATCACCACACCTCTACAATTTAGAGGACTTGCCTCCTAGGCCGTCTCATCCGCTTCCGCCAACAACATTCTCCTCATTAGGAGGAATAATGGTTCAAAATCAAGGTGTTGAGTCAACACTTGCTCCGGCTTCCTTTTCGTCATTTCCATCATATAATCCCATTTGGATTATGAGAAATCATCAAAGTCAACCACCCGACCATATGGAAGTTGACACTTCTCTACCACCACCATCATTCTTGGTCGAGCCATTCTCAAATGCGCCTCCACCAATCCCTCCATTGTTTGAAGCTCCACAAGCCGCTTCACTTGATCCTTCGCATCAAGCCATTTCATTTCTTCCACCACCACTACCTAGCCATGACAAAGATTGCTATCATTGTCAACATGTTGAAATTTTGATACATGAAGTACGAGAAGACCAACGTTTCATGTTCTATCATCTCCTCGAATGTTTCGACGAGATTAAACCTAAACAAAACTTGAGCTAGAAGATTTTAGTGGTGTCATAGCATCAAGCGATAGTTGGTTTAGAAATTCCTAGTCATGTATTTTCTTATTTTCTTAGTTTTTAGAGTCATGTATATCATAACTCTAGTTTTATTCAATGGAATTACATGCTACTTGTTATTTTTCTGAGCATATGATTACCTTGTATTCATATCTCATTGTTGTGATAACATTACTTGTTATATCACCTTTGCTGAAATTAATCAGCTACTACGGATCCCTCAGAATTTCCTAGACGGATCCCTACTAGGAGGGAACTGTGGGATCCGTGAGACAGAAAGCTTTCTTTCTACTAACTTGAACCACATTTGCAGGAAATTGTGAATTATACTTGCTTTCTAATCTTTGTTTTGTAGTTATTCAATTTACACATGAAGACTTTGACATCCTAAAGCTAGGGGAGCTTTATGTCAAAGCAATACATTGCAAATCACTTGCAATACTAGGTTTACATTTCATGACATCCCCTTGCAATATTGCAATCATCAAGGGGGAGTACATTCGTCACTTAGACGAAATCTTTTGCAAACTTACTTGCAAACAAACTAGATTAGTATCACTTTCTTGATGCCCTTACATAGGGATGGACTCATCAAGGGGGAGTAAAGACGAGATCCGTTCCCGTTACTTGCTCTCTATTTTCTTTTATTTCTTTCACATGTTTTTCTTAAAAACGATGTGTTGCTTTCCTTCAAACACTTTTTGTTTCGACAAAAAGGGGGAGAAGAAAGTAAAAACTACAAATTCAAACTTTTACGAATTTTAGCTTTTTCTTAAAATAATTTTATGTTTTGTCATCAACAAAAAGGGGGAGATTGTTAATACAAATAAGCCGTAAAAACGTTTATTTATATTTTACGATCTTCTAATGTTTTTTCGATAACAAACGTAAAATCATTTTAACAAAACAAATAAAATACGTAAATTGTTTGAACTAATAGTTTCTAGCATATTCACATTTTGACATAAAACACTAAAACAAGTATAAGTGATTTTATGATTTAGTAATACATATGTACAACAACTAGTGTTTACATATTTAGATAAAATATACACATAACTAGTATGTAGTATATTGGGTAATATAAATGGGTAGAAACTTAAGCATCATAACCCATTGGGCAAATACATTGAATGTAGTTGGGTTCAACCCAAAGCCCATAACCCATGGATCTTGACCCATAACCCATTGCATGACATCATGCTTATATCATACATGGATAATATCCATAACCCATGGCTCAACCCATACCCAAGTGACCAAGTGCATTGCACTCAAAGATACATTGTATCTAGCCAAAGATCCATGGTTCAACCCATGACCCATAACCAAAATACCCATGGGTAAAAGGGAGCGTCCCACGGATCCCTAGCTTAACGCTAGACGGATCCATTGTGGAAGGGATCTGTGGGATCCGGGGAACACTAGGATTTTTCCTCTATAAATAGTGAGCCATTTCTTCATTATTTCTCACCCCTTTCTAACACACTTTCTCCCCTGAGTTAAATCTCACTAACCTTAGATCCAAGAGATCTATGTTTGTAGTTTTGTTTTTGTGTGATCTTTTAGGTTCCTCTTAAAAGGAAAGATCACCACCTTTGAAGTCGAGCAAGCTCAAGTCCACGAGTTGCCATGCTTCCTTATCATCAAGGCTACTGAAGTCTTCTTGTTGATGATTCCTTTATTTCTTCAAAGAAGTGTAGTATTGAAGACATTAGTGAAAGATGTCTCAAGTGTCAAGACGAAGATATTAGTTAAGGGTATCTATCTTCTATAGCATAAGCACTTGTGGTAGGTGCTTAGAAGTCATGACAAGAAGCATTAGTGAAAGGTTCTTAGAAGTCAAGACTTGAAGCATTAGTGAAAGGTGCTTAGAAGTGAAGACACAAGACATTAGTGAAAGGTGTCTTGTAGATCTAGTCAAAGGCATTAGTGAAAGGTGTTCGATATGGTGTGTTTCGATGTACAAGATAGACTAGTATTAGATCCAAGGATATTGATATCCTTGATGATGTTGTAAAGGAGTAGATCTCCTTTGGGATTAGTCGTTGGTGTAGTGTGGTAATAGTTCCTCCATTGTAATGGAACTAGGTATTTAGCTTAGTACCTAATAAAGGGTAGGCGACGTTGTGAAGGTGTAGTTCACCTTGGAGTGAAAGAACTAGGTACTTAGCCTAGTACCTTATAAAGGGTAGGCGACCTTGTGTAGGTGTGGTTTACCTTGGAGTGAAAGAACCCGGTGGTTAGCCTAGCACCGGAAAAAGGGTAGGCGACGTTGTGAAGGCTTCTCTGCCATAAGGAGATTGGTGTAGTGTTTACAAACTCTCCAGTAGGTGACTCGGGGAGTGGAGTAGGGCAAGGAAGTTGTCCTTGTAGCCGAACCACAATAAATACTCGCGTTGTGGTTTTGAGCTTCTTACTCTTATCTCTTCATTACATATCTTTATATGCTTGTTTATCAACATCCAACACAAACAACCAAATAGATTGACATAAGTCGATCTAAATAGTTTAAAAGGAAGTTTTAATTGGTAAAACTATTCAACCCCCCTTCTAGTTTTCCACACGAACGTTAGTGGAAGCTGCAAGAACGATGTTAATTAATGCTAAACTTCCGGATTACTTATGGGCTGAAGCCGTGTCAACTGCATGCTACACTCAGAATCGCTCAATGATTACCAAGCGCCACAACAAAACACCTTATGAGCTTATCCACAACCATAAACCGAATCTCAAACACTTTCACGTATTTGGATCCCTTTGTTATCCGAATAATGATCGTGATGACTTTGGTAAGATCAAAGCCAAAGCTGGCATTGGAGTCTTTATAGGATATTGTGAAAATTCTAAGGGTTTCCGGATCTGGAATCGTCATACAAAGCAGGTTATGGAAACGATTCATGCAAATTTCGATGAACTTACAGAAATGGCTTCTGAGCATAACAGCTTAGAACCCGGTCATAACCGTTTAAACTTCCCCCAAACCCCATCATCAGCTGAACCAAGCCCCCAGCTTACTCGTCAACAAATGGAAAAGCTATTTGCTCCTCTGTTTAGTGATGATATTGATGAACGTGCTCCAGGCGTATCCAATGTTTCCGCTGCTCAACCTGATCATATTCCAATACCTGATACACCTGCTACAACAACTACTGTTGAAGAAGCACCACCAGTTGACTCTACAACAACAGTTGAACAAACTGCTTCCAACGACGCTGAATCAGCTGATGATGTTCTGAACAATGATGTACCCCCACCTGCAGATTTTGATCCAAATGCGTTCTTTAACCCGTTTGCTAATGAAACTGCTACACCTGATGTTGCGGAATCATCTACAAGCCATTTGAATCCTCCCAATCTGCATAATGTATATCAACATCAACCTTCCACTCATCGTTGGACAAAAGACCATCCTCTTGAAAATATTATTGGTAACCCGAATCAACCAGTCGTAACGAGACAACGTCTTCACACAGATGGTGAACATTGCATTTATGCACTCACTGTCTGCCAATCTGAACCTAAAAACATTAAAGATGCAATGACCAAAGATAACTGGATTGAATCCATGCAGGAAGAACTCAATCAGTTTAAACGTCTTGAAGTATGGGAACTGGTTGAAAGACCAACAGGGGTCTACGTCATTGGTCTCAAATGGATTTGGAAAAACAAATTGGATCCTGAAGGAACCGTAATCAGAAACAAGTCACGTCTGGTGGCTAAGGGCTATAGACAGGAAGAGGGTATTGACTTTGAAGAATCATTCGCTATGGTTGCTCGTCTTGAGGCTGTTCAGATATTTCTAGCGTTCGCGGCTCATATGAACATCACGGTCTTTCAGATGGACGTCAAAACTGCTTTTCTGAATGGTAAACTGAAAGAAACGGTCTATGTCAGCCAACCAGAAGGATTCGTTGATCCAGAGTTCCCGAACCACATATACAAACTGAACAAAGCTCTCTACGGACTCAAACAAGCTCCTCGGGCGTGGTACGATAAGTTATCGTCCTTCCTCATTGACAATAATTTCACCAAAGGTTCGGTCGACCCTACACTTTTCATACAATATCGCGGGGCTCACATTTTAATCGTTCAAATCTATGTGGATGACATCATTTTTGGGTCAACACATTTAAAATACTCAAATGCTTTTGCAAAACTAATGACAAAACATTTTGAAATGTCAATGATGGGTGAACTCACATTCTTTCTTGGAATGCAAGTTCATCAATCACCCCGTGGTATTTTCTTGAGTCAGTCCAAATATGCCCTTGAACTTTTAAACAAATTTGGAATGCAAAACTGTGACACCTATGCCACACCAATGGCACATACCAAGAAACTAGACACTGATTTACATGGGAAATTGGTGGACCCTACCAAATACCGCAGTATCATTGGGTCTCTCATGTATCTAACAGCTAGCAGGCCTGATATTGTTTTTGCCGTATATCTTTGCTCCCGTTATCAGTCGAGACCAACTGAAACCCACCTCTCCTAGGCTAAAAGAATCCTCTGATACATCAAGGGAACCATTAACTTGGGGATCTGGTATCCGAAGGATTCTGGTTTTGAACTAATAGCTTTTTCATATGCTGATCACGCAGGCTGCTTAGATTCTCGGAAAAGTACTTCAGGAGCATTGCAATTTCTTGGTGATAAACTGGTGTCATGGCAATCGAAGAAGCAGGATTGTACATCGTTGTCCTCAACCGAAGCAGAATATGTAGCCATGTCGGCGTGTTGTGCTCAAGTCATTTGGATGAGAACACAACTCAAAGACTATGGTTACGTATTTGACAAAATCCCGATGTAATGCGACAATCGAAGTGCTATTGCGATCTCGTGCAACTCTGTTCAACATTCGAAATCAAAGCACATCGATCTTCGATATCATTTCATCAATGAGCACGTGGAAAAGGGTACTGTTGAATTATACTTTGTGGGTACTGAATACCAACTGGCAGATCTTCTCACAAAAGCCTTAGCTCCTGCAAGGTTTAATGAGTTGGTCCACCAAATTGGTATGCGGTGTTTGACTCCAGAGGAACTGGATGAAATTTTAAAACATTCTTAAAACAAGTCAAACACCAAAACCTCTTTTGTAAATATTTTTCAAAAACAAAATACAAAATTATAAAATATGATAAAACAACAAAAATATGCTTCTATCTATATTTCTCTTAACATGACAAGTACAAATCTTCCGTCAACACTCTAATCTTTCAAAATTCAGTATTTTCTCGGTCAAGTGTTGAGGGGGAGAAAGCTATTTTTCGGTTTTATAAAACCTTGTACTTGCATGTTACCTCATCCCGGTTGTATCTTTGATAAAGGTGGTCACATTTCTGGTTTACTGACACTCCTCGGACTCAAATTTAAAAAATTTCATTATTTCTTAAGTCGAGGGGGAGTGTCGTCATGTTTCTTTCCAAATATTTTTCTTTTGGTAACCAAAATGGAAGTTATGGGCTTTAGATGTAAATGGTTAAGGTGGAGGGACTGAATGTGTCAAATGTTCTAAGTAGTTTTAAATAAAACATTTCAAAAAACACATTTACTACACTACATTAAATTCCCAACTACCTAAATCTTACGCCTAAGATTCAACCCTCAAATCCGTGTTTTTGATCATCAATTTGTAAGTGTTTTTACGTTCTCAATGATTAAACAAACAATGGTTTTGATTCGTTTACGAATCCAACGGTTCAATATTGTGTTTGAGTAAGATTTGTGTTCTACGCGTAAGCCATGAACACAAATGCTTCATTGGTGTGTTTGTATTAATAAAAATGGTGTTAAAATTCTCAAATGTTCATACCATAAACGTTTTCAACAAACAAATCCACCCAGAAACACGAATTGAACGATTTTCAAATTAGGGTTCTTATGCGTGAATTGGGTGTTTTCAAATGTGAGAGTTTCTGGCTAAAAGGATGGTTGTGTGTTGTTGCTTACATGATTAATTGATAGTATCTTGGCTTAGATCATTCCCAGAAACATCAATTGTATGAAAACTGAGATTTAGGGTTTATGTTCTTGAGAATTAGGTATTTTCTATTCACAAGTCCTTTTGTGTTAAAACTTGTTTAGAACTACTCACAAGGCTTCTAAGATCACCCAAAAAAATTTTGGTGCATTTCCTATGGCTAAATCTCTTAGCTAATTCTTGAATAATTAGGGTTTAAGTTTTACGCTTAAGTTACTCTACGCGTAACTGATTAATTGTGATTTCATGATTTGAACTGAAAAGGATTGAATGTATGTGTTAATATTGGTGTTATGATGAACTTATTTCAGGATTACTACGCGTGATAATTCAGAATCAAGGTTACTTGAACATCTAAGCATAAGGATCACCTTACGCGTAGAATGTTATGCGTAAGAGAAATCTTACACGTAACCTTTACGCGTAAGGTTCTACAATGAGGACTACGCTTATCCTGTGAAGGATATGCTTAATACGTAACCTCTACGCATAAGGTTCACTCTTACGAGTAAGCCTTACGCGTAAGGTTTCATATACGCTTACGCGTAAGCTTTACGCCTAAGGCCCTCTTTTCCTATGCGTAATATTTCTTATGCGTAAGTCAAGATCCTACGCATAAGCTTATGCTTACGCGTATAACCACTCCTGTTTACGCATAAGCTTGCAAAACCTACGCCTAAGCCTAGTTTTAACCAAAATTATGAATTGTTACGCGTGCAAACTTGTAAATAAATAAATCATAACGCCACGAAACCAAAATGTCACTAATTAGCTTAAATGTTTGATAAGTTGTGAAAAATAAGTGAAAACTTGGACTTTAAAACTCAAAGTTAATCAACTCACGAAACTTATCACGACGTCTTTGGACTATTGGACTAACAAGTGACATTGGACTCGTAACAATCATCGACATATCACATTCAATAAATAGACAATAAAATCAATTGTTGACTAACGTAATGTCTTTCGATATGTTGGTTCTTTTGGCTAAATATCTTTCAGATCACGACATGGACGCTCAAATGCAAAATGTGGATGCACCAAATGTTCTCACTGTTGAAGATATCTTCCCTAATGGTTACCCAATGAAGATCGGAAAGAACAACCTCAGAGTTGATTTTGATAACTTCTCTTGTTCTGAGTCTTCGTGTCAGATTGCAGTGGATATTCTGAAAACTCACCCTTATCAGAACATGCTCACAAACTCTGCTACCGTACCTGAGATCTACATTCACCAATTCTGGCACACTATACGAAAGGTGAAAGGTCAAAGTGCCGTGACTATGACTCTTAACAACAAACAAGTCACCATCACGCCAACAGATTTGAGGGCTATTCTTCTGATTCCTGTCATCGAGCCTACTGAATACAATGCTACTCCAACGGAAGAGGTCGTTCTCCAGTTCATGGTCAGCATCGGCTATGATGAAGCTACCGGGGTAATCACAAAGCACTCATCTATTGATCTCAAGAACATTCCCCAGCCATGGAGAACCCTCTACATTATGATTACCAAATCCGTTTCCGGACGTGATAGTGGTCATGAGCATCCCAAGCTCATGGAACTACAAATATTTTGGGCTTTGGTCAACATGAAAGACATAGAAGTTGAAGCTCTGATATGGGATGACATGATGTCTTACCTTAAAAGGCCTGGCACCAAGATCCTGTATATCAGATACACCAAACTGTTGATCCAAAGAGCTCTAGGGTATAATCCTGATATTCCCTTGAGACTTGATGACCCAAAACAACACTCCGCGTTGTATGAGCCCACACTCACTGTCAGATTTAAGGACTCAACAACAAAGAAACAAGGCGTAGTGTTGCCAGATCATCTCCTTACTGATGATATCAAAGAACTTTACTCGTACAAACGATATCTGGTAGCAGTTGAAGCAGGCAAAGTAGGTTTCCCTGATGACAAATCCTCTGGTACACCTACTAGGAAAACAAGAAGAGGTAGTGCTGGAAGTGTAACGAGCACTGAAAGTACGAGAAAGTATCCCAAAAGGACTAATGTTCTCAAAAGAAAAATTCCGTCCAAGGATGCTATCCCTATTCTCAAACCTGAACCACAACTGAATGACGAGGACTCAGAGGATACTGACACCGATGAAGAGATTACCTACTCAGAAACTCCCATCGATGACCCACTGACTGTTGAAAAACCTCTAAGTCCAAAAGCTGATAAAGGTAAAACCCCAGTTGCTGAGCCAGAGGTAGAGGAAAGCTCAGAAGAAGAGCCACTGGATGAAGACGGAGAGTACAAGAAAAAGGTGAAGAATCTGAGACTCCAACACGCTGCGAAAGAGTTCGAACAGCAACAAACTCGTGGCCCCGGAGGGTCAAGTGGTGGTGCTCTATCTACACCAGTTCCTGATGCGGTTAATCAACCCGATAAGGGAACTGGTACCACCTACCACGAACAACAACAAAGGCAACTAGAGGACTCTATCACTTACGAATTTGAGGATCCAGAAAGGGAGAAGTCTGAGAAAATTTCTGATGAAGATGCTGAGGTTGCAGCTAAAGAAAAAGCAGATAAAGAAGCTCAAGCTTAAGCAGATGAAGAAGCCAGGATTAAGGCTGAAGAATTGGCTAAGTCTGGACAAGATGACGAAGTTGATTATGATGATTTTCTTCTAGATAGTCCAGCACGCTCCAAGGAAGAAACTTCTGAGCCACCAAAAGACCCTGAGTCTCCTCATGTCTCATCATCATCAGACTCATCCTCTCATTCATCTCCACCACCATCCAAAGGCACAACCAGATCCACATCCAAGTATGTAGAGAAACCAACTGACTCTTGGATATCCCGAGCTAAGACAAAAATTGTCAAAGCTATCAAGCAAGTCAAGAAGAAAGACGTGATCAACAAAAAGCTGAATCAACTAGCTGACAGAATCAACTTTCTTCAAAACGGGATAAACGAGATGTTAAAAGAAAGGGAGCAAATCCAAGAGCTTCTCAAAGGAGATTTCCAAAGGGAAATGGAGAAGAAGGCTAGAGAATATACTCACAAGTTTCTTCTCGACACTGTCCCTAGAGTGACAAGAGAGATGTTCAACAGACAACTCTATCCGAATCTCATGCAATTGGCTAAGCAAACTATAAGATCAACACCTCTAACCGTAACAATCAATCCAACTGATCCTATAGTGTTCTCCGATGCTGAATTGGTCTTCAGGCTGGTAACGCAAATGTCAAAACGATCTACAACATTTACTTCTGACGAAGGTAAACTGTTTGAAGCATTGCTAGAGTACCAACTCAAAACAGCATGCAGAGTAGAAGCTGAAAGGCCTAAGCGTCCAAGAGACGATGACGATAAGAATAAGGATAAGGATAACGAGCCTAAACGTCCAAAGAAGTCTGGTGAACCCTCCTCTATGCCACCACCACCCCAAAGGACTCCAACACAAAGATGATCCCCTCCACGCTCATCTGCTGATAAACCTCAGGACTCTGAGTTACCACCCTCCACAGAGAAAACCGGTGATCATTTCGAATACACTGGTGGTGACGATGAAGAGTTCCATGAGCCGCAACAACAACCCACCTCTCCCGACACAACAAAGAAACCAGCATCCTCATCAAAGCCAAAGAAGAAGAAGAAGACGACTAAGACTGATGTTGTCTCATGGCTAGATGACGATACAACCGCTGACTACGACTGGTTTTCTCAACTTTGTGATGCTACTCCCCCAATACCAGAAGGTCAAGAAATGGTAGATGGTCGTACCATGGAGCATGTCAAGCTATTACAAGAAAATTTTGAAGTGAAGAAAATGACGAAGGCTGAGCTCAAACGAATCAAAAATGATGCCTTCCAACTGCTCAAAGATAGCTCCGAAAGTGCAATTGAAGTGGAATACCACCTCGACAACATTGCACAAGCCATGTCGAACAACATCGATTGACTCAATCCCGAAGCTAACATCGACTTCACCCGCAAAGACAAAGCTCCATACTACACAGATTGGACCAGACCTCTACCTACAATTGGCCGTCCAGATCAACCACAGATTCCATTCCGCTACTTCTTCAACAAAGACCTGGAATTTCTTCTACACGGTAGCGATGTATCTAAGATATACGCCACATCACTTACACTTCCGTTCCCTGTAGCAATATACTCAAACAGCATAGCAATCGAGAAAGATGCCACCCACATGTTCTCTGACATTGTGGAAGAGTATGATCTTGATGCAATGTATGGGATTCATCACTGGCCTGAACGCCGAAGAATCTACTATAAGAGCTGCCAGGTACTCACATCAAAGCATGAAGTGTCAAGTGATAAAGGGATCGTTGCTATCAAGCATGTCACTCTCTCGTCTAAATGGGACTACACATTTCTCAAGAAAATAGTGGTCAAAACACAAGACGAAGAGGACTATGAATTTTGTGAAGCGGACTTTCAGAGATTGTCTCCCAACGACATTGAAGATCTGTATCTTGCCAAGGTACAGGGACGAATGAGACATTTCTCTACAGAGATACAACGTGAATACATCAAGTCCTAACTAATCTTCATCAGAAGCATAGTGATCCAGGAACGTGTAGAAGACATACAACTTGCCGTGGAATCGTATCAGACGCGTGTTAACCTCACTAAACCACAGCTCGACCTTCCCGACATTAACCATCTTCCTCAGTACACCCTTATCAGCAAACCATTTGGAGTAGTCTAACGTAGTGAACTACACCGAAATTGCTTAATGGCGTGTAAAGATCTTCATAAGTTTGGGGATCATACACTGAAGAAAGTCAGGGATGGGTTAGCTTACCGGTTAAAGGCGATACAACAAGGCATTGATACCACTGTTACCACTGTTAGGTCACTATGTTTGTAACACAAGCATCAATATGTAAGAAAGAAAGATAAGATGATCGGTTGAACAAAGTAAAACAATACGCGTTATATTGAAAGAAAGGTTATGCGTGAGTATTGAGATAAAATGAACAACCAACCCTCAAGTGAGGGTTTACAAGGATTATTTATAGGGCAAGGAGCTAGGGCAACACTACTAGCATCCTTCCCTTCTTATGGGCTTGGGCCAAGGCTCATGGGCTTTCTACATAAGCCTTGGCATGATAACTAACATAAAAGCCATAATTAAGCTAACTATTACATATTAATTACTAACACTTGAATTCTAGTTTAGGAGTGATTCCAACATGACTTCACATAAAGATTTCTCTTTCCATCACAATCTCGCCAAGTTCCCACATGACGTAAATTGCAACTTCAAGTGTTCCTTTAACTAGATGGCACAAACTTAATTTTAAAAGGGTACTTGTTTTGATTTTTGGTGTCAAATCAAATATGTACAAAGATGTCATGCATTCATCTTGTAGCATAAATTCTAATAAAAAAAACATTTTTATTAACCAATTCATAAAGATTAAAGTATCAAAGTTTTGATTGAGGTATTGGTTTCGCCAATCAAGAAATTTACCTTTAATTATCGTCCATTATATCGTACTTTTGCATAAGTCTAAAGACTTAGTGTTTCGGATAATTACCACAAAAGTGGCATATGGAATCAAAGCTAATTCGCCCTTAAGATGATTTTGTACATTTATAGCCTACTTGGTAACTCCAATTTGACTCGCAAAGGAGCGGAGAATTTGGTCAGCGCGAAGAAATTAACCTCCTTCTTTCGGGTCACAATTTAATGCGCTCCCCTCCTTATACCCCTCTTATAGTTTGTCAAAATTGGATGCGCCGTTCTCACTATTTATACCAAAACTCATCAATCAATTAAACTTAATGAAAATTTAACTCTTCAAAAAACAAATCAAATTTCACCATTGTTTAGTCCAATTTCTTTTTCTATTCAAGAAATTACCCTTTGCTTAAAACTTGTCACACATAATAAACAAACAAGTAACAATAAAAAAAATAACTAAAACAATGCGCACATAACTAACAATTAATATGCGTAAACAAGTAGCCACATGCAACTTATTTGATAAAACCTATTAATAATCAATATCTAGGTTAATTAACGTATATATTAACTAGGGCTTTCACTCGCACAATTGAAAGTGAGCCACATACATCGACGAATCGATTGCGTAAGCCATAATTAAAAATATACCAAATTGCACATAATTGATTCATTAATATATTTATTGGAGTCTTCCACAATTCAAGATTTATCAAAACATACATGTGAAAAAATAACTTAACAATTAAAAATTCAAGCAACCATCCATGACGAACATGCATGTATCATCATAGATATAACATAACAATTATTGAAGTAAGTCACAAGATCGCATACAATTCCATGTCACATAACAACTATTCATGAATTAATTCACGTAACATATACATAATTCTAGGTTTCGATATCGATAACATAACAATTATTATAAACCCTAATTCAATTTTAAAACAAATTAGGGCAAAAGCCCTAACCCTAAAATTAGGGTTTACATAATCATAACCAAAACCTTTATACAATCATATCAAACACCATACAATATCCGTTTTTTACAACAACAACAACAAAAAACCCAATCCCGCCGGGGCGGGGTATGGGGAATATCCGTTTTTTACGTGTTTAGTAATTAATTACTCATTAAACCTGGCTCGTGATGCCACTGTTGGAATTATATAACATGACAATCATATATAAAACACATAAACATCAAAGAAACATGCGGAAGCGTATAGGAACGAATTAATGAATAACTAATTAACATAAACGTAAAGTATGCGTACCTTTTGATTCTAGCCCAACAAGAATCAATTTCTTTAAACTTGCAAGTGATGAACCCTAATTAGGGTTTATAGGATTATGTGAATTACCCCTTACCGATTTTGTAATTCAATCCAAGATACTAACAATAGTGTGTTAGTACCACGTTCTTGTACACACGTACTATAACAAATTAAAGTAATGCTAGTTTTAAGAACATGAAAATATTTTGTTTTGGAAAAACAAATGATCGACACCCTAAGGTGTTTGTACGATTGGTTGGACAAGAAAAACACGCAAACACTTTTAGGTTTTTAGTTTATGAGTACAAGAAATAGAATACAATGACCCTAGGCCTTGTATATATACACAAGATAACTTGGTGACCAAGTTAAACTTGGAATCCCCTTGGCCGATCGGATGGAGTATCCCCAAGGGTTTCCGGAACCTTCTCGATCTCTATTTTAATATCTAGTTCTTCCATTTAAGATTTAACGATCATTAGTCCATTACCTTTAATTAACTTAGTGTTCTTTAAATATTTCGTGTTAATAATAAATAAATATAATATTTTATATTTAATTATTAACTTTAATTCTCATACGCAAAGTGTGCAATCTCGTGGTCTCGAGTTCGATCCTAACTCACGACTACTAATTTATATTCATAAAACCAACAGGAATAACCACGAGTTTCCATAGAGTCGACTTAAAAATTGTTAACATACGATTGGAATACACAAAACGACCGAGACTTTGGTTTCTGAATTTAATTTGTTAGACAAATGTCACTCACCACTTGAAGGAAATTTAAAGTATGCTTTTGATGTCCAATACTATATAATTTAATAAACATTGATCATTTCTTTCAAATAAGCTTCAAGCACTAGAAGAACAACATGGTGATAGACTTGGTGGAAGTAGTAAATATGGAACTTGGGATGGTGCAAAATGAAAATGAGAATAAATAGAGGCAGATAGAAGTTAGATGGTCCAAATAAACCTATTAAGGGGGCGTTTGGTTGGAGTAATTTGAAATTCCGGAATTTTAAATTCTAGAAAATTTAAATTCTTGAGAATTTAAAATTTCGGAATTTAAAATACCTTCGCATGTTTGGTTGACATAAATTTATAAATATATTTTTTATTTTTTTAATATAAATTTCATAAATATTCTTTAAAAGTTTATAAAAAAAAGTTATAAAAAAGGTTTATAAAAAATTTATATAAAAAGTTTATAAAAAATTTATAAAAAAGTTTATAAAAAAATTATAAAAAAAGTTTATAAAAAATTTATAAAAAAGTTTTATAAAAATTTTATAGGAAATTTATAAAAAATTTATAAAAAAAGAAAAGTTTATAAAAAATAGTTTATAAAAAAAGTTTATAAAAAATTGATAAAAGAAGTTTATAAAAAATTTATAAAAAAAGTTTATAAAAAAATTATAAAAAAAAGTTTATAAAAAATTTATAAAAAAGGTTTATAAAAAAGTTTTATAAAAATTTTATAAGAAATTTATAAAAAATTTATAAAAAAAAAAGTTTATTAAAAATTGATAAAGAAGTTTATAAAAATTTTATAAAAAAAGTTTATAAAAAAATTATAAAAAAAGTTTATAAAAAATTTATAAAAAAGGTTTATAAAAAAGTTTTATAATGTTTCATAAGAAATTTATAAAAAATTTATAAAAAAAATAGTTTATAAAAAATAGTTTATAGAAAATTGATAAAAGAAGTTTATAAAAAATTTATAAAAAAAGTTTATAAATAAAATTTATAAAAAAAGTTATAATTTTTTTTTCATATATATTCTATTTAAAAATTTATAAAAAAACAATAAGAAAAAAAGTTTATAATTTTTTTTTCAAGTAAATTAGAATTCCTCACTTTTTGGAGGCATTATAATTCTCTCCATTTTTGGCAATTCATGGAATTTTAAATTACTTCAAAGACCTTCATTTAAGTTACCAAACATGATATTTGAAGGCAATTGAAATGCAAATTCCCCCAATATACTCCAATTTACTCCAACCAAACGCCCCCTAAATTACTTGGAACTATAGAGGACCATTGGCCAATTGACATGAGTCATAACACATCAACTTCCATGGTGGACTCAAGCCTACATGACTACTTAGTCACAATTTACATGATATAGAGGACCAAGCCTACATGGTGGACTCGAGCCTAGATTATATAGAGGACCATTAGTTCACAACACATCACAAGTCACAAGCTATCAACTGCCATGGTGGACTCAAGCATATGTAGTTTCTGATCTTTTAGCCGACTAATCTACATGACTACTTAGCTTACAGGAAAGTTGGCATGATCACTTAAAATTGTTTGCATGCAACAGGAGGACTCCAGCCTATTTACATTAGTTGTAAATTGCCATTTTAAGTAATTAATAAACTTTACCATGAGTTTGATTGATCTAATACATTTGAAAAGTAAATCGCCTTTAAAGATTATCCATAAATCTTATTAGGACACACTTACAGTATGCTTACTGTTTCATACACTGTGAAAAGTAAGAAAATATACATTAAGAGTCATACATATTATCCTTGTGATATTGCACCAGGGAGTTTAGACATTATTAAATTGGTTCCAATCTCTAAAGTTATGGAAGAACATGAGGCTCCTCTCATCTTTAAAGATTTGACCTACAATATGTTATATATAACATGAATCTTGGTTATATGGTCAAAAGTTATATCTGTTGAAATTTCAATGTGTTCCTTAAAAGATGGGACATCATACCTTAATGTAGTAACTGCAATAAAGATAGTTGACTCATCAATATTAAACATAATACAGTAGACAGAAATCCAGTGACTAGGGTGTGCATCATATATTTTTGTTACGATTATGCAAACGAAACTGTATCCTTTAGAGTTATGGTAATAAAAGTCTAAGTATAGTTACATTCTAAACAATGAAAAAGTTGAATAATACATGGAGGCTAGTACATTGTGCCATCATTTTTTTAGTATATCATTTTAGTAGTTAAAGTTAGAAAATTACAATTTAATTCTTTTTAGAGCGGCAAATTTTACAACATACACCACATATCTCGCATATTTCAATGAGGAACCCACGACATATAGATAGATGGACCACTCACATACCGCTGTGCCAAGAAGCATCGGTAAATTACAATTGAAATAAATGAGTATGACTTTTAAATGAGAGTTTAAAAGAGGGTGGTTGTGCCCCTCAAGGAACAAAACCAAACCTTCGTAATGGGCCATAATGGCAATGGTTATTAAGACAAAAATCAATACGGAGTAATGTATTTCTTTTGGACTGGAGTCAACATGTCAATATATGTAAAAAAAAAATTACTGAAAACATAGATTATAAAAAACAAAAACCCAATAGAAGAAAGATTGTAAACCCTTAAGTATGGCATTAACAATTTAACTTCCTTTTCATTTCAGAGCAATTTTGAGACCAATAGTTCATTCCCAAACTTTTATTACGAGTCTCACATTAAACTTAGAGCTCATTTGGTTCGCGGAATGTTTTTGGCGAAATTAAAATCTAATATAGGAATTGAAATTTGAAGGAATTAGAATGTTAAGGAATTAATATATGTAGTATTTGAAATCTACAGGAATTAGAATTTAAAAAAATTATGTGTGTTAGGTTGGTTAATTAGAAAACAGAATGAAGTTTGAAAAAATAATAAATATTTAAAAACTTGTTTGTAGTTAAATTGATAAAATGATTATTATTTATTGAATATAATATATTATAATAAAACTATTAAATATAATATAATAATATAAATATGTCATGTAAATAAATAAATTAAAATATATTATATTTAACTTTAATTCAATAAATAAATATCTATTAAATATAATTTAATTTACTAAAACTATTAAAGTATAGTAAAAGTTAATATTATATGATATTTAATAATTTATTTATATATGATTTTTAATAAATAAAATAATTTAATAATAATATAACTGATTTTTAATGATAAAAATAATGAGTTTCATGGAATTTTATACATTTCTTACATTTTGCTATGTAATGTTGAATTTCACATATATGCCTATATGTAATTTTGAAAGATTTTCATTTCATTCTTTTTTTTCAACCATACACATGAAGGAATGGAATTTATATTCTCAAATTCTTTCATTTTGTCAACCAAACGCGTCATAGAATTGAATCAGATTTCAATTCCTCCAGAATCGTAAAAAATCCCAATACCAAACGAGCCCTTAGTCTTTATGATTGCATACCGACATGTATACATCATACAAGTTGTCAATTCGCTCTAATTAGACTAATCATTACACGTATACACGGCATCAACTCTGCTTCCCCACCGTGACACTGACCACGATAGACTATTGTTTGCCACTACTATTGATAAACTGCAAACTCTTGTAAAACCAAAAGATATTCTTTCCCATTTAATGTGTCGATGTATATATTGTAGTAGCCAAAGTTTATGCAACAACTATATGAAAAAACTTATGAGTTGGGGCAGTGAATGGGACCTAAATAAAACAAAACATAGTTCAGCCCTACAACTGAAGCAATTGCTTCAAACTGCATGTGACCAACAAGGCAACAAGACATAAGTATGGGAGAGTGATGTATACTGAAAGATTTGTTGGATAAGATTTTGAAAGTGCATTCTTACCAATCCTCTCATAATGAATGTCGTTTTTTTCTTCCCTTTATGCGGTGTACTTCTGTAAATGTTAACTCCAATAATGTTGGAATAGAGTAAAAGCATGACTGTAAGTTGTTAATAGTTCGTGATCAGTGAATGTTGACGGGTTTGATAGAATGCACCAAATTCCCATAGTAACAAATGATGGAGTGGTTCTGTTTTGAAGAGCCAAAAAGACACTACTATACTATGATCATTTTTACCTTTATACCTTATTTCGTAAACGCTGTACTTTACTTACACACACAAGGGTTTCTTCTTTACACGAAAGAGGGCAAGATAGTTGTATCGGTTATACAAGTTCGAAAGGCTCCTAAATTAATTTCTTTCAGAGCTAAACACAAACATTCCCAAGCATTTTTGCTGCACACTATACTGTATACTTTGCAAATTTTCAATTTATGTACTGTCTCATACAATTTTGATTAGTCATAAAAGTATATTTGGGAAGTTATATGCCAAAGAAACCTTGTTGAAAGGGATTCAACTTTCAAAAGTGCATACATATGAAGTTTGTCCCACATTGGTAGGCTAACTAAAATGGCAGAGGGAGGGGGGTGTATATAAAGAGGGTTCTGGGTAATTGTGAAAGTATCTTTGCGCTTGGGGCAATGACGCAGCTAATGAGGTAATAACCGAGGCGCGTCAATTGCTGGTTGAAAACTATTTCCAAACCCCCTCCTTGGCCTCGGGTAACCTTGGCCATCGAGAATTTTTGGAAGAGCTCCCTTTTTAAGGGTAAAGCTCTACAATCACTAGTTTCTAAATTTGATTAAATAGATAGTAGCTACTATTAATACATTTTGACCATTGATTAGCAAACAAACAATCGTCACCGTTTCATAATATCCTGTCAATATATATCCATACCTCCAACATCGTGACACAAACGACTCAATCGAACAAAAAAAGTATTATACATGGATGCTTGAAGAGGACTCGAAGGCAATTTCTTAAAACAGAAATTTTGGCAGATGTGTGGTTATTTCTTTTTGTAACCAAATTCGGTTCAGTTTTGATGTTAGGCGCAAGATTAACAGGCACAAGATTTATGATGTTAACTGAAATTATGTTCATAATTTTCAGTTTGTAAATGATAGTAAACAATTCACACCCATGCTAAGCTTCCTTTCAGTGTCATGGCAGGCTAATGCGAAACAGTATAACAATATATAAACAACTGAATAGCAAACTCATGATGCAAGTTTTTTAAACATGCTATAACTTTGATTCAACGTACCCGCCAGTTATAGCTGTCTTGAAAGTTGATCATAACCGTCCTTAAAAGGTCTACAAAAAATCTTACATCACCAATTCACCATGATTCTCAAACCCACAAAAACATCTATCCTGTCGAGAAACAACTAACCATTGACACAAAGGTCGTAAATTTTTCTGAAATACAAAAAAAAGATACAACATCCATCGTGTTTATGAGTGTCATTTCTTTTTACCTTTGGTCTTTTTACTCTTCTGCCCCTTGTTTCCCTTCCCTTTCTGGTCGGTACCATCCTGAGTGTTATCATAATCGCTTTGATTTTCTATCACCACCGAATCACATGTTTGTTCAACCTTTGATACCTGACTCGTGACAGAACGGTTCAAGAATTTATCTATCTTTCGCTTATATCTTTGCAGCTTATTCATAGCAAGTTCCAAAGTCTCTGACGTAACTGGATACATCACTTCTTTTCTGAAAAAGAGCCAAACACGAAAAAAAACGGTTTCTAGTTTAGATTGGTTTAAAGAATAGAAAACCACTTTACATTACTGCAAGTCTAACCTTGGGTCAACTAATGCAAAAGAAAGCAGTTTCAGACTTTCTTTGGGAGAACAAAATTTTTGAGCTGCAATGGCTGTAATTAATATAACTTTATTCATATCAAGTTCAGCCTGGCAAGAAAACAGATAAATCATAAGGCATCAAACTTACACTAGTGACGATGCATTAACAGAAATTAATGATTACAAACACAGTGATGTATATTATTATTACCTTAATCATAGCTGTAGTAGAATACTTGTTCGGTCCCACTTGCGTCTTCCCATTTATAGCATTGGATATCATTTCTAAAACTTTCCAATTCATTTGCATTTTCACAGTATTCATATTCATGTAAGTGACTGGTAATGTGTTAGAAGATGATACCTCAGAAATTGTCCCATCGTTATTCGATGACGTGTGGACATTAAGTGTATTAATCCTTGGAAACAATACGCTCTCATCTCTTCTTTCGATTTTCTAAGGTCAATAAATATAGCACAAGGAGCATCGATTTCAAGACTCACATTTTCCGAACTAAGAATAACGAGAGGATCATCAATGCTTATAAACGCTTCTGCAACCACTTCTGGATCCAAGTTCAGTTTTTTATTTTTCCTTTTCCTTAGAAGATCACACACAAACTTCTTTGGAAGAAAATAAGTGATATTGTCATAACCTGACAGAAGCTCGAGTAGCACTGGAGAATGGTCTGGTACTTTCAGACATATTAAGGACAGTATCATAACCAACTTTAATACTAAAAGTGGATAATAAAAGCCATCAATATTTGATTTTTGTATCCATGCTATAGTAATCTCACTAGTGCAGACAGCATCACGGATTACTTGAACCAAAAAGCTTGGATTTAGAGAAGACGGTCCAATAGATAAAGTTGAATCAGAGTGAATATGTGTAAATGATTCGACAAGAGAAGACCTTGTTGTGTAGGAATATCCAGAAGAGAAAGAATGCATTGAAAGAAGACGGTCCAATAGATACACGAAACTGTGAGGTGATATGGAACATAAACATCTTTCAATAGATACATAATACTGTGCCATGGATCTAAAGTTATCTTCTAAAGCATTTTGAAGTGCTGGAGCAACATAAACATCTTTGAAGCCACCATCCCTAAATTTCTCAACAAATGATTTCCATTTAGGGTTCATTTTTAGCTTCTTTATCAGATGCTCGTAAAGTGCCACGGATACTCTTGAACCTAAACATATCATAATCATCCTGCCGAATGCCAGCAAGTTGATGTCACCAAGTTGAAGAATAATCTCCTCAAGTAGGCTCACCGAAAGATCAGTCTCCCTTAGGGAAACCAAGTTCTGAGATACCACATTTCGCCAGTCCAATGGAAACACAAGATCAAAATACGTTAGCGAAATCCCAAGGAATCTTTTCAGCTTTCTCGTATTAGGATTTGTGACATTAAGATACTGGCAATCTAAAAGAAACTTGGAAACCTCGTAAATGTGAAGAAGAGACGTGCTTTGGTGAAAGTAAATCTGACTGCCGGTAAGACTGAATAGCAATCCTCCATTTGACTTTGACTTATGGAGGCCTTCAAGGGTTTCAAGTACCTTTATACCCACAGAAAGTAACTCCGACTGCCAATAAGACCGAATAGCAAACACCAACTCCTTGGCGTCAATAGTTACACGTTTCCCGTCTTTATGAAGACCCTTTTGACCAAAGGTTCTTCTCCATTCAGCATCCTTGTCAACTAACAAGTAAACTATGTTACCGTTTACAGAACATTCCCTCACCCCAAAATGGTTTAAACTGAAACCAAGATGACGATGGTGCTTATTTGGTTCTTCGTTGTGGAAACTTCCAAGACTCTCCAAGATATCAACAACATTCTCCTTCCACAAATTCCAATAAAAAACCAAAGTTCGAACAGAAACTTGGTTCTCAAAGATCTTATCACAGTGCTCATTTATATCTATCGGTAATTCGTCTTCCCACTCATACTTTGTGAATTGTAGATGAAAATGAGAATCCAAGATTTTCCTAATCGACAAGATTTCTCCCCTAAAACTACCATTTTTCCGGGAAGTATGCAAATCTTTCTTTAGCTCAGGCAAGCTGCTATGCTGATCAGATATTTACTTTAAGCTCACTACAAACAAAATCATAGAAAATTACAGAAACCATTTTTGCAAGCGACTTTACTTTATTAGAGATTTCCTCCATCTGATCAAAATGCCTCAACGGCCAGCCTCTGTTTCCATTTCCCCAAGACGCTCTACAACACACATACCAAAGTAACAAAATTGCTGCCTCCTTAAAACATCCAACCTTCTCCAAAAGATTTGCCTCTTTCAGAAGATCACCCCATGACCTCGCCAACTCTGCAGCCTAAAAAAAATGACCCGATTCTTCTTCCAACAACAAAAGGTCATCAAAGTAGCCTAACGACCTCAAGAATACACGTTTAGATTCCATAGAACAAAAAGCTCTGACAAATTTCATCATGGATTTAGGATCCTTATGCTCATGGTAATCAAGTGCACAACTTTCTAAGAATTCTTACTGAATTTGTTGTATTTCTTTACTCTGAAAAGAAGAACGTTCTTTCCAGTAGTTTATATACTGCAAACCTTTTTCAAAAAGTATACCTTCTTTGCAAACCGACAGACATTTGGAAATCTTGTCATCCTTTGCGTAGGCTTCTGCGGCTTCACTATAACACCCTGCTAGAATAAAACACTCTGTGCTGCATCAATCTTTTCACGTGTGGACACATAGATTTTTCCTGCAAAAACAGTATAATTACAATACTGATCTAAACATATGAATAAAAATGATTGAAGTTTGTAAGCATTGAGAATGAAATTCGGACGACTATCATACAGTTTGATCATTAACCTGTTACTGATTATGAATAAACTAACCTCTAAAAAGCGAACTCACTTATCTAGCTGATCTAACTGAATTAAATTCAGTTTTTTTTTTCAGTTGATACTATGAACTGAACATTTACTAAGATAACAAGCAAAATCGTAAGGTGTAGAAATGGAGTTGTTGATGGTAGAATCTTTGGGTCAAAATAGTGAGCTCTAGTTCAAAGGATATAAACTAAACTAGTGCAAGCAATTATTCCATTAATTTGCAGACGAGGATCTATATATAAAAAAGAATTTACCAGCTCTTTCATACTCCCCCAAATCACAATAACATGAAGCAGCAAGCTCAAGTTTCCCAATAGACTCGAATATTCCTGCTGCTTCCCTAAGATAACCTTGAAAAGCATCATGATTAGTTCCCCGCATTTGATAAGCAGATGCTCTCAGACCAGAAGCTTTGGCCAGTTTTTCCCACATTGTGTCTCCCGCTCTCTCAAAACACATTGACGCCATCACAAAATTGTTCCCATAAAAAAACTGAAAACCATATAATAATTGTGTCAAATAAGGTAACTATATAACAAATTATAGCAATAATATTTTGAAAATCAACCTTTTTCCCACGTTCTCGCCACTCCTGAGCGCTGCTAGCAACCCGCATAGCCTGAGCCACTGAATCGTCCAGTTTCATAACCTGAACAAGTCCCCTCTTTTTCCAGTAGTCATACATTGGTTTAGAGAGCTTCTCGTTGTTCTCACATATCCATAGCCTTTGCCTCGTTCGAGTTATGGCCACATACAATTGTTTCAATTCAGAACATAAAACACTATGTCTTGCCTCATTAAATGCCGGGAAAGATTGAGGAAGCTTGTCTTCGAGCCAATCATATTGCTTCATGTATCCATATATAACTCTCCACTGGTCTTTTAAAGGGGATGTCCCAAAAAAGTTGTATAGTAATACATCCTAAAAAATAGTTTAGCATTAATCATTTTGTGAGAAAAGTGTATTACAAATAAACGATTTAAGGCTCTTACCTGAAACTCGAGACCTTTATACTCCGCTATAGTGAGAACAAGTGCATTTTTTCTAACAAATTCACAAACTTCAGTTTTCGTATGATCATCACGTACCAATATCACTTGTTCTGCCCCAAACCCTACAATATCTTGACCACTTCCACTGCCACCAAAAATAGTTACAATTGCATTTTCGTCCTTACGAGACTCAAGTAAAACAGGAGGCTCACCAGATATAAGACTAATTTCAGGCTCTAACTAGTCAATTGACTGAATATAGTAATGGTACATAATATCAATGACACTCTGAGCTAAATCAAGCACACCAGCATGTGTTCTGAAGTTCTGTTTTAATTGTTTTATCTCAGATACGAGACCTTTTTCTTGCATTTCAAATGTTCTTGTGCTCAGGAACTCTTTATAAAAAAGAGATCGTATATCTTGAAACCTAAAATCAATTCCTTTCGCAATCGTCTGTGCAGTATCACCCGCAAACATAAAGCCTTCATCAACATTTTGGCATATATATTTGAAAAGAGAAAGCTGTCTCATACTAAGATCTTGCACTTCATCAATGTACACAAATTCCATTTGGTCACCTTTATAATTCCCATTTTTAAGCCTACAATGAATGTCATTTACAAAATCTCCCAAATCGAATTCCCCACGTTCACTTTTCATCTTTTCATAGGCTTTAAAGAGGTTGTAAACAATCTCCCTTTTCTCTCTAGTTAAAGTAGAAGAACGGCTTTTCACCAGTAAACAGTAACCCTCATAGCTCACTTTTCCGTCACTGCATTCCCCTGCTAGCAGACCTCCTTTTATATGAGAAATAATTTCGGTGAACACTCTAGAGCTATCAAGCTTCTTTGTTAGATTTGTATTGAAGTGGGGCCAGTAAAGTGAACAAAATTTGTCAAACGTAACCTCCCTTGATCTTATGAAAGTTTGCATTGCAACTGATCTTGAACTTATATAAGTACCATGAGAATCTTCTTTTGCCTTACGAAATCTTTCAAAGAATGAACTTTCCAATGTACCATCCAACATCATCAAAAACTTTTGAAATGTTATAACGAGAGGGTAATTTTTCACCGGGATGTTAATAAACGTGTCCGCAATATCATCGAATTCTGATGTAATAACATCCATAGCATCCAGATTGACCTCTGCTGATGAACTACTGTCAAAAATATTAATTCTTGAAGTCAGAACAAGACCATATATATAGATGGAAAAGAGAGAAAAGGGATGAGTACTTGCGCACCTTGTGAGGTGGGAAACATGTTGTTTTACAGCATAACATAATCTTGGGCTGACTGTCACAAAAAGCTGGCGAAGAACACTCGGTTTGCTATTTCCAGGATCATCAACAACTTCAGCATCTCTAAATCGGCTGATTTCTGGTTCAAAAATCCCATCAGAAGCAATTTGAAATTTGTGTTCGTGTTGGAACAACTTCATCGTCAGAATAGTGGTTTTCCCGGTTCCTGATCGCCCAATTATAAACGAACTCCTTCGAGACAAAATTATGTCCATCTGTTCATCAGTGACTTGCATGGGTAAATCAACTTCCTTACCAGAAAGCAGATGGCTCACGACCCCATGTGACAATGAGTAGAACTTCATAAGCAATAAGCTTTCACTCACTTTTGAGTTTTCAACATAAATTATAGCATCACCAGGATTCACACTCGCCTCACTTTCAACTTCACAATCCTTTAAATAACGAAATCTGATGATCTCTTGAGATGCCGGCCAAGTCCTGGGAACATCCAAGTTCCTGAACAATATAAAGAAAATGTAATTAAGCATATATAATCACGACTTTAAGAATTAAGATCCACTAGGGAACACATGAACATACCCCTCTAAACATTTTTCAGTGCACCGACTAATATAATCATCTGTGTATGCAGAATATATGTTCTCAAGTCGTTTTGTAAGTTCCGGAATATCTTCCAAGGCTAATATATCCCAAACCTTCAAAACTTGTATATAATTGACTTCCTTGATGATGTCAATACTGCAAATCACGTAAATCCCTTCAACCTTAAACTGTTTCAAGATTTGTGATGAATTTTCACAGCACAAGTCTACGCTTCTGTTCTTGGGCCGCCAGCCACTAGATAGTTTCACTAAAAGGTTTAAAACCTGCTTCTTCAAGCGGGAACCTGTCAGCTTTCCAAACGATCTTCTGAATTCGTCACTGATGAGAATCTGACGGCATAAAGTGGAACAAACATGAAGAACAAAGTAGAATACTACATGACGATCTAATATGGTAAAAGAATAATCACGCACCTTCCATTTCGCATGTTTAAAAAGTACACTATTCCCATTAACCAAGTCATCAAGTTGTTCTAACTCTTTCATTACTGCTATAACTATCATCTTCAAGCATTCATCAGCATCAGCATCAAACAAACAATGTCGATTCCTTGCATCACAGACTACATCTTTCCATATAGATTCACTATTAGTCAACGTTCTTTCATTTCCCAGAATCCAAAGACAGTGTCTACAGGAAAATGGAAGGCTATATAATACTTTTTATGACTACGAAGTACCTATACCGATCAATTATTAAGAAAGTGAGAGAATTGCATACCGTGCTCTTGTCAAGGCAACATTAGTCCTTCGAGGACATGATATGAAGCCAATAGACCCATGGCTATTGGACCTTACTGTTGACAAAATAATAATATCTTCTTCTCCACCCTGAAACCCGTCAATAGATTTTACCGTCACTGAAAATCCATCAAATTTCTCATACTTGTGAGCAAGTTTTTCTTGAATCGAAACAACTTGAGCAGCATAGGGAGATATAACTCCGATCGTAAGCTTCTTCTTTGAGTCCTGACATGCTATAAATGTGAAAGACACAAATGTTAAAATGTGGTTCATTAAGAAGAGTTAATTACTTAAGCTAAATTGATAAAAAGAATCCGAAATGACATAACTAATATGCACACCTTTATAAAGATTTTTAACAAGTTTATTCACAACAGCCACCTCAACCATATTTCTTCGGCTTCTTCCATCAACGTCTTTTTCTTCTCTCCCCCCAACGACATTTATAAAGGAATAGGAACCGAACATTGGTCCCGAAAGATACCTCTTTTCATAACTTTTACATAACACATTTTGTGCATCTAGGATTTGATTATGATAAAACTTCCAATTTGGGAAGAAACTGATGGACGGATGCATTCTGTATTGAACATTGAGAAGATGCTTAGAGTGACCCAAAGAACTTAGTCGGTCAAATAGGCTTCTTCCAAAGCCAGATGCAATACAAACCTGTCCACAAACACAGTGTCCATCAAAATCTAATTTAAAGTAATAGTCTTAAGGTGGAAAGATAAGAATAGACTTACATTGCTATTAACAAGCGCAGGTAATTGGCACTTATCGCCAATAAGAATAGCATGCTTCACTCCCGGAAGTTGAAGGGGAATAGTGGACTCTGCCTCTTTCAACTGAGCAGCTTCGTCTATGACCACTATATTTAAAGGCTCCATATTGACAGCATGCAACTTGTAGGAACTTGAAGTTGTGCAGAATATAATAGAAGCACTTTCAAAACAAAATTGTTTTATCGCATATTTGTTTGAAAAACATGGAAGAGTGAGTCCTTCAAGAGATATCTGCAGAGTTCTTAACGAAGATAGACATGACTTAATAATATCATCTTGCAATGGCTTAGAATTGAAGAGATCTTCAAGTTCTTCCGAAACCATATTCTTTCGAAACAGCAAAGACTCCAAAGAACTTATGTTATCAAAAAGAGAGATCATATTCTGAAAATTATATTCCCCCATGAAACTTCTCGAGACATGAGTACAAAATGTAACAATGCACCTTCTGAGTGGCTGTGCAGAAGAATTAAATCGCTCTTGCACATACTCAATGAATGACTTCATTTCCAACATCGCTCTTTTACCTTCATTCTGATGTCTAAGTTGTCTTTCTTTCAGGAATTCATTTTCTAAGAAATTATAATAGTCGCAAACACAATTTTCCAATAAATCAATCATAGATCTTATGCATAGCTTCCAACCAGTCACTGGCCCTAGACATTCTGCAAGCTTCTTAACCCGATGCTCCAAGTATATTTCTTCACTGTGAGAAATAACTTTCAATATTTCCTTGCTGCCAAACAAGAGCAAATCTCCAAGTGAACAGAAATAATTACCGCTCACAGTTGTAGTTTTGAATGATTCTCTTACCAAGCTTTGCATACGTGAGGCCAACTGTACTATAGCCACATTTGTTGGAGCACATGCAAGAGTCCTTTGCTTCATTTGCAAAAGGATAAGAAGCAAAACACTAACGGTCATTGTTTTCCCCGTTCCAGGTGCTCCCCATATTTGTTCCACAGATGAAATATGACAACATTGCATTTTACAAACCGCAGCCATAAGTGCTGCCCTCTGGGCCTCATTCAAGTTCAGCAAAAAATGTGGATCCAGTTTTTGAGATACCGTACTATCATAGCCAAAAGAACAGATGCTGCACTTCTCCTTAACCTGTAAACAACATATCAATTACTAAATACGAGATTATAACTAAAAAATGGGAAATCTATTTAACCAATTTCTCACCTGCGAGCCAGAGTAAAGAACCTCTTTGACGATATTAAGATTTCTATGCATGTGCAATGAATTCCATATTCTTTTCTGAGTCGTTATATTCATCACAAAAACAGCATACAACCCATCTTGGAATTCAATTGGTTGTGATGCCTTAATTTTAAACTCTAAAGCTGCATTATCATCTTCATTACTTTTGACCAACAAAAGCTTCCATGTTCTGCCCTCACGCTTCATATCAGAAACAGATTCCGGTTTCCTATCTGCTAAAAGAAGTAGATCCCCTGGTAACGTATAGTAACCATCTTTACCACGTTCACTGTATTGATTTCTCCAACGACCAACCGTAACATTATAGAGCATATTTTCACCACTTGTGGACTCTTTAACAGATAAAATATCAGCAATCGGAGCTCTATACATGATCTCCATTGAAGAAGCTAGCTCGGAGCGTGTTTCCTCTAGCAAAGGATAAACAAAAGAGCCAAAGTAGTGTTCTTCAGACTCAAAAGTAAGTGGTATTTTGTCCACCTACAAATAATGCATCAAGTCATTAAAGATAATCGTGTACTGAAGATATTATTATCTAATCGGCAAAACCCGAACGTTTTATACAACTATAACAGCAACAAGATAAACTATCTTGTTTTAACTATGAGGAAGTCTTAACGGGTTTATGTTTTCTCTTTGACTTCAGAAATTTCAATAATCTTTACATATTTTAGGGGGTGTTTGGCAAAATGGTTTATGCCTCTTTGTGTTACATAGTACTTGTTAGTTTTGAAGTATACGCTAAAGAGTAAACTCTGCATAATATCTGAAATATATATGTTATGCTCTGTAGCAATACAACATAAATAAACAAGCTTTAGTTTTCCATATACAGAGGATGTTTGGCCATTGCTTATTTTTTCTGTCTATGCTTTTAAGAAGCAGATAAAGTGCTAACATTACGCACTTCTTGAAATAGTGTTTGTATTTGCTTATTTTACGGTTATCTTATGTTAATTTTCGAATCTGAACTGCTTATTTTGGAGGTGTATCTGCTTATATTTGGATAAAATTGCCTTTTATCCTTATATCTAACCTAAAACCTTTAAATAGAGATACGTGATCCTGTAACACACTTCACTCTTCGAAAGTTGATTTAAAATAAACGTAAAATAAGCAAATCCAAACGCTATCTCAAGAAGTGCTTAATTTCATCTGATTTCTGATTCTGCTTAGAAGCGCACGCAGAACAAATAAGCAAATCCACACGTCCTTCATCATAACACATTCGACTCGACCTTAATACACAACGCCAATAAAAGGAAAAAACCATACTTTCGACATCAAATACTACTAACTATATAGATTCTATGCTCCAACTTTAGACTCCACCTTTAGATTACTTATCGGCTTATTTTCATATTCAAGTCATAACTAGCTTATAATTTTTAAACTCGCATACTTAATCAATGATCATCTTATCATCGTCCGCTCTTCCACCGTCATAACACACTCGACCCAACCTCACACACTGCAACCAATGCAAAATCTCCGCATTCGCATCCCGTTCCACAAACACATCCCCAACATTTACCTGCACACACCCTCTAAACACCCCCACTTTCCCCCTGACCCTAACCAAACTCCCAACCTGCACCAAGCCAGCAAACTTTCGCGCGTTTTCAGCAAGTGATCGAACACTTGGTGGGCTGTGTCTGGAGAAATAAGGCGAGGTGAGTTGGTTGAGCCAAAGGACACATGGGATGCACCCGGTTCCGTCGTCGATGTAGAATTTGAGGAATTTGTCGGGTTTGTGGTCGCGGAGAGTGACGATGCCCAGGGTTTCGATACGGGAGATGGGGGTTTTGGTTGTGGGTTTAAGGATGGTGGCTGGGTGGGATGGGGAGGGTGCGAGTGATAAGAAGTCGAAAGCGAGGAGCTTTACGTGTGTGTTGCTTAAGGAGTTCATTGGTCACCGGAAAATAAGGCTGCCGGAGAATGGGGGTGGTGTTTGTGTGAAAAAGCTTGGCGGGAGTATTGACTAAACATAAAAACGTGTTACCAAAATGTACCCCTGACTTATCACTTTACTTAAAGTTTTTTAAAGTCCAAAATAAATCGAGAGCCACTCATTTTTTAGGCAATTCGTGTATGTGTTTGACACATGTTTTCAAAAAATCGAAAAAAGATTAATTCACATACCACAAGTGTGACACTTGCCGACTAATGGTTAAGTTGTACAAGTTGCCCAGTCGCCTGATTTATTTTGAATTTTTAAAAAGTTTAGGTCTAGAAAGTGATAAGTCGTAGACGACGGGAGATGGGGGTTTTGGTTGTGGCTTTAAGGATGGTGGCTGGGTGGGATGGGGAGGGTTTGAGTGATACGATGTTAAAAGCGAGAAGCTACAAGAGAGTCGACCGACCATCTACCAACTCGTAATTTTTGCAACCTTGGTTTAAAGTTTATTTTATGTAGTGAGTTTAGCGTTAACTACTACGAAGATTTAGTAGTTGGTTTGGAAGTGAGAGCGAATGTTGATGTGACGTTGACGTGACACTTGAACACACCCTTTATTAGGCCAATGCTAATGGTAAGGTTGCCGCCCGCCCAACGGAGTAGATGACTGTGGTTATCCCCATTAGCCCAACCGAACAATGATCGGTCATCCCAACCTTTTCAAAGTTATGGTTTGCCTGCCAACTGCAAGTTTCAATTGTTTTGTGTGTGTATTATTTTTTATTTGTTTTTGTGGGGTATATTTTTTGTTGTGGTTGCGGTCGCCTTATTAACAAATTGTGATTGGATGTAGTCTTAGAAAAAAGCTGATGTGTCGCTGATGTGATGAAGAAGGAGTGAAGGACCACAATATTTACGGTTACTATTGGCGTTGGCGTTACATATATTCATATGTAGCCATTTTTGGCACACTACCAAAGCTAGCATGACAAAATCATTGTGTAGGTTGTCTAACAAGACAAGTAGATGGCGTGTAAAATACATGCTTAAACACATGGTGCTTAACGATAAGAAGTGTCCAACTTATCACGAGATCAGTATAAAAATAAGATTAATTAGCAAGGTTGTTAGTATGCAAGACTGAAATGATTTTGATAAAAGCGTATGCTTCTAATGGATGATTCAGGGCCGTCTCGTGGATTTCAGTGGCCATGTGCCATTACTATAAAGAGACCCTTAAACACACACATAATATACATATGTATAAGTAGTGCATGAATTAATTAAGCCCGAGTCTTATATTGTGTTCATATATATAATAGAAGTGCATGAAATTTGGTGACCCTCGTCAAACGGTGGCTCTGTGCAATCGCACCTCTTGCACTCCCCTAAACCCGACAGGATGAATGAGGTCGATATCTGTAGCCGAGAACCCACAAGTTGTTCCATCGTGTTCGTGTAGAGATGTATACTTCTTATGGATGAATGAGGTCAATATCTGTAGCCGAGAACCCACAAGTTGCTCCATCGTGTTCATGTAGAGATGTCAAGGTCCTTTGCATCCAAATCATATCATATAGTTTGAAATAGTTTTGTGTATTCCTAAAGGCAACGAGCATGGTCTTAAGTATTGTAGCAACTCTAACTGGAGGACATAATTTTCTATCCCAAGGCTCCAAAAATTCAAATACATATTGATATCCATATATTCGTAAAAAGAAAAAGGAAAGTAAACTAATAAAATCGTTATTTATAAGGTGTTTGATTAAGTTTACTTTTTGAGATTACGTGCTCATTTGATTTTGAAGTATGTTTAAGAGAGCACAAGGTTTTGTATGCATTTTTTGATTCTACGCCATGCCATATCAATTTTAACACCAGAAACACTCACAACATCAAAATCACTTACTTCATATCATTGTCATAACACCCCTTTTAGACCCTTTTAGACCCACGCACACATCATTTTTAATCAGAAAAAGACAAGAAAAGAAAAATTACACACACAACTAGGGGTGACTGGTGAGCAAACGACCCGAACGGACCGGACCGACCGAGACCAGACCGAACCAGACCGGACCGACCACATTCGGTCCGGTCCTCGGTCTATGCATTTGGCCTAATTCGGTCTTCGGTCCGGTCCGGTCCGGACCACAAACCGACTTTTTTGGCCTTAGTAGACTCCAAACGGTCCGGTCCGACCAACGGACCTACCACATTCGGTCTCGGTCTCGATCCCGGTTTTTACCTTAATTCGGTCTTCGGTCTTGTCGGTCCGGTCCGGTCCCGGACCGATGCTCACCCTTACACACAACCAACGCTATGGCGTGCATTGTAACACTACCATGCAACATTGTCACAACATGGCTTTGGCGCAATAAAATTTGCTTGGCGCATGGCCTTGACGTCATGTTACCCAACTGTCACAGAGTCATTCCTTCGACCCCGCGTGTCGTCCTTAACCCGATAAAGATCAGCCATTTGTCTCACGTATAATAGAGGTTCACTAGTTTCGTCATGCCTTGGACTCATTAGGAGCGACCTCAACTCCCTACCAAATAGTGCCATATCGAGTGCTCTACTCGTAGCACGTACTACACCTTTACCGTTAAGGTACTTAACAAGACCAACATGATAAACCAAAAATTCACGCATTCAACACACTTTCAAACAAAACCCGACCCTTCAGAATTTGGCTCGTGACACAACATTCTAATAAGCTTATTTAAAACTTTTAGGTTTGTATAAGTTTATTATGTACAATAAATTTATATAAACTCGTAAATTATAAAATAAACTGAAAATAACAAAGCCTAAAACAAGATCAACTTTGGTAAACAAGCTTAAACAGACAGTCCTAACTCCTAACACCCCCAAAACAAAACCCGGTCTACTACTCCAGTCCGGACTGGCGATTAAATCCTAATTTGCGGCTAACAAGAACGAACATAACTACAAATTTGTACTTCGTTAAGGTATATCTATCTCTCCCCATAAATAACTAATCTTAGTAATTAGCATCGCAAAGTTAACCCTAATTAACTTCCAATCACCACTTGAAAAACTCCCGAATTTTATACCTATTTGTGTGTTATATTTAGGCATAGTATTAATTGTAGGGGTTGTAAGGGGGTGTTTGTTTCGGCTTATGTAGCCGGCTTATGGCTTATTTGGTTTTCAGCTTATGTTTCATAAACCCAAACTTTTTATGGCTTATTTTGGGACATATGGGGTTATATAAGCCGAAAAGTTTAAAATAAGCCACAAAAATTGAGCTTATGAAACATAAGCCCAAAACCAAATAACTCATAAGCCGAAACAAACACCTCCTTAATAGAACTGCTTATCTGTTTGTTATTATTGTTTTTATTTCTTTGTAATCGCTTGTTTAATACAGAGTACAACTTATTTCACTTAAAATGTAATTAGATAAGCAGTTTAGAATAGCAAATTTAGCAATATTTGTTAATGTGTTGAGAAACATTAACGCAATTGCTCAAATACTTAAAGCCGAGTTTGTCTGACTTAAACCCCAAGTTTTGCTGTTTTTTGACCGAGTTTTGAGTAATTGGCGATAAACGATCATTGACCTTGTAACCCTTGTTTTACAGGGTTGTACTGGTTTTTACGTAGCTTATGAATGTTTGTGTTTTTACAGTGCTGGTTGAGCTCAAGTACATCATGAAAAGAACGATGCCATGGAGTGACGATAGTGGTTCATCGTCTGACGAGTCTTCAAGTCATGATACAGATGCTTCCGATGATGATCAAGTTCCAAAGAAGAATAAAAAGATCAGCACTGGTGGATCCTCTAAATCTAAAGGTACTGTGCGAGTCCTTTTGATAAACTGTCCTTAACTTTTATATGCTTCAGCTTGTTTATTGAAATTTTACGGAAAACAATAAAAGTGTTGTCAAGTTGTCTAATCCCGACCCAACCTGTTTGGGTCCATGTTTAGAATTATTCATTTCGACTCGAACCCTTATAAGCCCTTTATATAAGCCACCGACTTTTGCACCTCTGTTTGTTTGATCAATCTAATTAGACTTGCATCCATTTATGCAGTTGATACCACAAAGCGGAAGAGTAAAGGCATAGACTTTGCAGCTTTACGTCAACATGGTTATAAAGGCGGTTTATCTGTCTTAAAAGTCCCTCCACCAAAAGAAGACGACAAGAACCGTGATTGGTCATGGTCAAATGGCAAGGATAAACGTGAAGCGAACGAGACTGAAGAAAGTTATCAAGAAAGACAGAAGACACGAGCCATGTTACTTGAAGGTGAACAGTTAACATACGTTCAAACTCAAAAAGAAAAAAACCTTTCGTTTGCTCAAAAGGAAAAGAGGAAAAGGGATATGGGACAGGCTAGCAGGGGGAAGAGTTACGTTGAAGAAGAGAAAAGGTTATTGAGAGATAATGGTGTGTATTCCGGTTTTGATTCTTAAATCCTTATTAAAAGTTGAAAAATAACATGAAATATTATGAGTTGTGTACCTTAGACTTTTGTATCAATGGTTTCCCTTGTATTTATTAACTTATAAAAATGCATTGGTTCATTATGCTTCTACTGCCATTTGGTTCATTAGGACTTATGGTTTTGATTGACAAGAACCAACAGTATTTCATTAATTTACATGTATTTGAATTTGCGTTCTGAGAGTAGTAACTGATTATTGAAATTCAAATGGCAGCCCCAGTTTACAAGTCATTTTGTTAAAATCTGCTTGTTTCTGTATTTGTGTTCAGAAAGTGATCCTCTAATTATTCTTGTTTGAAAATCGCAGTATTCATTTTTTCGTGGTTGAATAAACTGATTTTGTTTAAATCATCTTGCTCCTGATTCTCTTAGTGGTTATAAGTGTTAAATAAGGAGTTTCTGATCTATTTTTAGTATGCGAACTCTTAACTTTGTTTTAAGCAGAAAGTGTAGAATACCCAAGCATCACAATTCCGACTACTGTAGAAGTCACTTTCTTGGTGCCCCAGCTTCGCGTAAAATCGCAAGTTTGGTATAATACAGAGGCCAATTTCCTCAAACCTAAACAAACCTAGTTGTGTGTTAAACCTTTTAATAAGTTTGGATCAGTTCAGCTTCCATCCAAACAGCCCTAGCAGTTCTCTTATGCAAGTACGTATAACATGATGATTATAAGATGAGCATATAAAATCAAAATTTAACATAATTTAGATTAAGATTAGTGCCTTGAGATTATTCGTTTACAACATAAAAGTACATATGTAATACAGCCAAGGTGTCTCAGCCGGAGCTGCTGCTCACGTTAAACTTAAGTGCATAACCTCATTACTTTTTCGATAATATAATTAGCAAAGATCCGGACTCATTCTTTTAAGCTCTGCTGGGAAGAGTTCTGCAAATGGCTCTTATTGTGTTAGGAGTTGTTCTGCAACAACCTCCTACAAGCGATGCTCCTATCTCGCACCATTTATTCACATATGACACAAAATCTACATCTGGGACTCCAGTGTTTTTCTGTGACAGAACATAGCAGTAAGTTAGAGGTGACATTTTATCTTGATTCAAGTCCAGTAATCCATGGACATATAAACATACACAACTAGGAGCGTCTAAATTGCCGGGTTTAGCAACAGGTTTGGGTCAAAACAGATAAACTTTGGAACTTGTCAAAACGATACGGGTCAGGTTGGGCCGACCACAAACATATTTTTTCTGTTGTCTCATACCTTAAGTTTAATAAATAGTTAATGTTTTACATATGATAAAGACTGAGTTCGATAATCTAAAGTCTGACATAAAACTATTTAGAAGGTAATACAAATACTGAACACATTTTGTTTGAATTTTGACCCGGTAAGTGTTACCCATTTGACCCGTTAAAAGCACAATTAACCCAAATCAACCTGGTTATCCATATCCTGACGGCGTGTTAAATGTTAATGGCTTATAAAATATAATAGAAAAGTAAATATATAGTTGCAGCAACTATACATCTCACAAGTGCAAGTTTCTTATAGTCACAAAGACAAGTTTGTAAAGACGGGACATAAATGATAGAGAGGAAGTACTTACCACCCATTGCTTTATTTCAGCATCATAAGTTTCACCACTATTCGGATATATAAGTACCGGTTTAGTTGTCACCTGAGATATTTGTCACCGGTCAAAGAAAAACGTCACTACATATAAATAGATATCCACTATATGATAATAGACGGGTCAAACCTTCATAAAGTGTGTTAACATTAACACAATAGATTAGTACCTTTTTGATAGATTGAATTAGACCGCTGATAAATCTAGGAGGTGTACAGTTGATTCCTACAGCAACAACTTTTTGGCATGAATCAGCAATTCTAGCGCATTCAATCAGTGAATCACCACTGACCACATTCACACCATCTTTGGAGTTAAAGGAAAACCATGCTGGAATGTTTATCCCTTCTTCAAGAAGCTCAGCATAAGCCTGTTCAGACACCCAAATATGTCAACAGGACTCACACATTAAACAATTCTTATGATCCGAGATTTGAATATGGTAAAGCTATTCCAGGACCTGTGCTTCAAGCTTGTTTGGCACTGTTTCAAATGCTATGAGGTCAGCACCAGATTCAACTAAAACTTGAACTCTTCTACGATGGAAATTCTTCAAGAACTCAATATTCATTTTATCACCATAGTCCCCACTGTAGGATAACATAACGGTGTTGAGCATATCTAGAATTACATGTAAGCGTCTTGATAAAGCAAATGACCGCAGATTAAGAAATCTTTGAAAATTTAGATAAAATGAGTTCTAGTAATCGTTTAGATAGTAAACATAATTCATATATGTGTAATTAATCAGTTAGAATACCAAATGCAAGATGACAATATACCAACTGAAAATACGAATAGAAGATTTCAAGGAACTCTGATGTTAATGTCAAGTTACCTGTATTCAGATCCATCAGCCAAATACGCCCCGTAGCTCCCCACAGAGCCCGCAACTAAGATAGGCCGATGCTTGAGAATTTTACCATCATTACTATAATCAGTAGAAGATTCACGACATCTCTCATAATATACATCCCTTGCCTCACGGGCAATATCTACACTTTTTCTTAGCATTGCCTCACTTTCCTCCTTAGAGAAGCCTTTCGCCTCAAACCCTTGAATAGTCGCCTATTAACATACCAGTAAACTGAGAGAACTGCATGTGTGTGAAAGAGAGAGATTGACTAAATCTAATGACGGCCAATGGATTACCTGATAAGATGCCGTGATTATTATATCTGCACCAGCTTCAAGATAATCAAGGTGTACCTGCAATATTAGATAAATGAATTCACTATGCAAAGGAATCAAACATTATTACTTCACAAATCAAACTAATAGGGCAAGTGCCCATTCCGACTTCTAAGAATGTCGTAAAAGGGTTCTCCTCATTATTTCTATTTGATAGTGATTAGGAACTTTTGCATGGTATTTACAATATTAACGCGGAAATAATAGCAAATTGTTACTTGATTCGATCTGCATAACATGCAAACAGGACCACTGAGGAAATAAATGTCCTAATTATGATAGCTCAAGAAATGGTCCTTAGCAGGGTTATACAGGGTCATGGGCATAGAATGCTGACAATGCACTAGATCTTCTTATCTAAAGAATATCTATCAGCCTCTTCGTGCAACTTATGGCCCTAACTATAAAATCTACTTGAGAACGTTATGCTGGTTTGTGTAGAGTATATGAATATTTATCAACTAAATCTGATCTTATTTAGGAACTAAATGATGGTACTGAACTAAGGCCTTAAAGCTAAAACAACAAATTTGGTGATCACTTTACTAGCAAAAGCTCTTGATCGCGACAAAATATCATGGGATACATCAAGAAAAAAAAAAAAAAAAAAAAAAAAAATCCAAAAACAACTATGAAGTTTGTCCTACAATAAGAGGGATAAAAACAAAAAATGAACCAAAATGTAGCTTTTTTTTTTAACCATATCAAGGAAATAACATTTTCCATTGTACGTTACATACTCGCCAATGCTATCATTTTATGCAAGAGATTGTTTGGAATTGCTTATTAAGTACAATCTGCCTAGTTTTTGAACACATGTCAAACTACTTACCTACTCTTATTTTATGTTTTAAGTAGATAGATAGATAGATTAACACTACTCCCTCGTCCCACAGCTACACTCTAGCCACTAAATTCTTTTATAATTGGTTGAAATATGAATTAGACACTTAGGGTGCGTTTAGTTAAATGAAACACCATTGTTTTCAGCAAAATATTTTGTACAAAACGCGAAAAATAGATATTGCGTTCAAATCAAATGTTTCTCATCAAATTCTTAGAAAATTTGCATTTCCTAATTTAACAAAGGAGAAACTACAACTTTTTTTTCTTTGTAACCCCCTTGTTGTTTTTAGAATAAAAAATAATATCATATGAACGTTTTTTTTTTTTTTTTTTTTTTTTTTTTTTTTTTTTTTTTTATTTTTAATTATCCCCTCATTTTTATCACTGAAAATAGAAAATTAAATTTTTTTCTCTAACTAAATAACTAAACGCACCCTTATTTTTTGAAAACCCAAAATAAAACTAAAAATGTGAACATGGGACAGTAGCTTAAAATGATGACATGGCGGCACCTCCAGTCCGCCACATAAAAAAAAATAACACGTCACCATTTTGCATACAAAAGTAAAAAGATTAAAACTATGTTTACATAAAATTAAATATAAATAAATAATTTTTTACTCAGCAAGTTACATCTTACTAATTAATCAATCAAATATAAAAAAAATTATATAAATACCTGACGAACAAGGTTAGAAGAAGTAAGCAAACACTTAGCACTCCACAAAGGATCATTAAGATCAGCTCCATGTCTTTCTAGCTCCGTCGCTAGTCCACCGTCAATCACCGCCACACCGCCTGATTTACGGAGGAAATCCGTCATCATCGTCTCCTCCACAGTTCCATTGCTCAAACCCATTTTTCTGACTTTTGTGTTTCTTTAAGATTAACACAAAGGCAAGTACTTTGAGTGTGTGTTGTATATGTATTTAGCTATTTATAGAAAGTGAGACGGTGATCCGTTTTTTTAAAATATGTTATGGGATGGAAAAACCCCTTGAGTTTTGTATGTGGTACATAAGTACCTCATCTAGTTGGTTAATACTACTTCTGTTTCAAAATTATACTTTATATTTTTATTTTTGGATGTCTCAAAATAATTCGACTTCTTATTTCAACTAATGAAAAAAGAAGTTTTTTAATTTTGGTTATGGGTTTAAATTCTGCTTAGGACATGTGAGATAGTTACTTGTTGTTCTAAAAAATGAAAAAAGAGTTTAGTTAGCGGAGACGGTATCTAATTAGTTAGAGAGTGCAGTGATCTCATTTTTCTTAAATTGTTTGTTTTTTGTCTAGTGACAATAATTTTGAGACGAAAAAAGTTGTTTACTTCAACATCAATTCATTTAAAGTCCTATCAAAAATCAACAAAAACTAACGTTGCAAAATTCGCGAATCAGTAGTCGGGCGGTTTACCCTCTGTAGCTTGTAATCGGTCTAGGCAAGATTAATCGGATTGGCCTTTTTGGCAAGTTCTGGGTATTTCCGGAGAGTTTTGAGTATTTTTGGTAAGATTTTTCTTTAAAAAAAATCTTAATAAATATAAACAACGATTATAAGTGATTAAAACTAGTTTACGACGAGTTTTTGGTTTTTCCGACAAAATTTACAAATTTCCGACAAGTTTGACTATCGTTAATAGTCGTTGACCGCCATTGATCACGGTTAATTAATTTATACAAATCAAAAAAGTTAATGCCCTAATAACATCTAAAGAGTGATTAATTAGCTTTATAAACTTTTTTACAACACTGACAAAAAACCAATCATTTCATGAGTGAATTATGAAAAAAGTCGGGTGTAAATAGTTAAACCCTTATCATATTTATTTATTAAATGATAGAGAGAGATCGCCTTTAGTATTACTTTATTTATTGTTATTGTGAATAATGGATGTCATTATTTTATTATATATACTATTTGGCAGGAGCTAAGATTGTGCAAAACATGCATTTAATGCAAAATTTGCCAAATTGGCGGAAACAGCCCCTGAGGTTCAAGTGTCGCTGCAAAGTAAGTCCTTTGACATTAATAATCTTTCGCAACTTGGCAAAAACAACCCCTGAGGTTTAAATGTCGTTGCAAAGTAAATCCTTTAAGCAATCCCGCTGCATCGCGCGGGTTTTCCAACACTCGTTTTAGCTAAATATCAACCGTTATTTGATGTTAGAACACAAGACACATAATAAATTTAACATTCATAAAGCATCAAATATATATATTGTTTTGAACGACAAAGATGGAATTAATAAAAAGAGACTAGCAAGGCGCTAGAAACTTAAAATACAAAAGAGTCAGTTTAAAGAACTACATAATATAGGAAAATAGTAAAATCCCGAGATTTTAACTGCGAAGGAGACAAAAGGGATGAAAAAACTTTTGACACGAAGGCCGACGGATCGGTTTTCACTAAAGCATCAAATATTAATAAGTGTTTTGTTTGGCTATATAAAAAAATAATATATTAAAACTTTACTACAGTAAAATCTTTATAAATTAATACTCAATAAATTAATAACTTTGATAAAATTAATAATTTGTCAATTTTTAACTTGGGATTAATATAAATTTAGACAACAATCGATAAAATAATGAGATAATAAATTTTTTAAAACTCTAGTGTATATATATTGATTCCAGCGAAACCATAAATTAATAATTACTAAAAAATTTCATAATTTTTTCAATGTCTTGAACCTGGTAACATTCATTAATATACATGCATTATTTTTTTAAGGCATTACATTCATAAAATGTTAATTGTAACATTTTTTTTTAATTATTTTTTCATCTCTAACTAGTATACAATGGAACTAGTATACGTTGTAACTAGTATATTGGACTTGTAAACTTAAAAGTCATATGTAAAACCTCTTTAAATTAACAAATTATTAATTTATGGATATAATAATATCTCGCTAAATTAATAAAATATCATGTTCCCAACATTATTAATTTGTAAGGGTTTTACTGTATAACTAAAATACGAGTAAGGAATTGTGTGTCTTGTAAAATTTATTGGGGGACGTAAATCTTTACTCATTACCATGATGTTGTTGTTCATGTTTTAGTTAAGACCTAGTGTTGTTTAACTATTTGTCCTTCCGGTATACGCATGGAGAAAATTAGGCTTACACCATATGTTAGGTTATGCAACTGGCTCAATCCATAACCTCATTTAACAACCCGTGGTGGACTTCACACGTTTGAAATAACACCATTCCAACTAAAGTAACATTTTTTTTTCTTTTTTTTTTGGTTGGCTCTTCAAGGGAAGGTCTCGGTGAAACAACAACATGATTCCAAGTACCGCAGATACATTTTGCCTTCGACGTTACTTGCATCCTGAAAATGTTATTCATCTACTAGTTAACTGCACATGGTCACAAAACGTTTGAAGAAGCTTACTATCTTGGTAGGAGATAGTTTGGGTGATACCTCATTCAATGGAGCAATTTGTCCGGGATTAGTTTGAAGGGATAAATTTTTGGGCGTTAATAGGTCTTGCTACTTTGTGGGCAAATTTGGATTGCAAGGAATGAAGCGATTTTTAATCAAGAGGTTGCATCTTGGGTCTAACTGTTTAATTTCATCAAATTGAAAACCTTTTCATAAGAAGTCGAGGGAGGTTTCTATCAAGGTCATCAATTCCACATTTGGTATTCTCAACCTCGGGACCTTTTATATGTCATTTTGTGCACTTATCGACATCAACGTAACTATACACACTTTTGTCATAGTCTGATTTAGTTTGTAGTTACAAGTAGATCTAGCCTCATATTGTAATGTCATTTGATGAAGGACCTATTTTTTCCATCAAGGTTTTGTGTAATTTCAATCTTCAATCTTCGTTGGAGTTTTAATTAATTTTATTTCTTTCGCAAAAAAAAAGAAAAAAGGAAGAATTTCATATATATCCAACCTAACTTGAAAATTTCATATATATCCAATATAAAACTTAAAATTTTCATATATGTCCAAATACCCAATTTATATTTAATGAAAATCTTAAAATACATATTTATTATCATGTAATGTTAAAATTAAAATGTAATGTTAAAATGACCATTAAGACCCAATTTATATTTAATTAAAATCTAAAAATACATATTTATTATCATTTAATCTTAAAATTTTCATCAAGATACAAAAGGGTATAATGGTCATTTTAACATTAAATGATAACAAATATGTATTTTAAGATTTTAATTATATATAAATTGGGTATTTAGACATATATGAAAATTTTAAGTTTTAGATTGGATATATATAAAAATTTTAAGTTAGGTTGGATATATATGAAATTTTGAACCAAATGAGGGATATATATGAAATTCTCATTAAAAAAAAAAAAAAAAAAAAAAAAAAAAAAAAAAAAAAAAGCTCTTTTATTTATTTATTTTCAATGAGTACATTTTATTTATTTATTTTATGTACCATGCTTTTGACATGCATTAGTATAAGGGCATGGTTGACGAAAATAGTATTAGCACGAAACAATAGTAGTAAGCAGTAGTTGTTTGTTTTGATAGAGCATTTGGCAACATAGTTGTATAACTGCAATTACCAAATGTAAACGCAAGTTGTTTGTAAATGCTACTAAATGTAAACGCTAGTTGATAACGCGTTTAGAAAAATAAAAAATGCTAGTTGTTTGTTTGCAAACAAGCATTGTATGCAAAACGCAAATACCAATTGCTTCAAAACACTCATAAACGTTTGGCGCCAAATGTACCATGTAGCACTACCAATTAAAATACTTTTAATATTCTGTTGGTCCAACAAAAAATGGATACTTGGATAAGTTTACGCACGCGATACCTTTATTTCGTAAACAAGCTACCATTATAGGTAACCTTCAAGCTTTCTAAAAGGATTGTATCGTTAGAAATAGTATAAAGCACGATTTCAATCAATTATTTTTTTTCTCAATATATGATCCTACGAATCTAGCTAGTATAGTTCCACTAGCCATTGCAAGTACAAAAAAAAGTAAGCGACAATTTTCTCATGATCCTACTAAGCCCACGAACAATTGTTATAAAAGTAATTGATACACATTCATCTTATCTTGTGATTATTTTATTAGTTGTTTCCTGCGGTACAAAAGAAAAAATTAGTTAAAAAGATCATTTTCAATAAAATGATCAAATTTAGTTAAAACGTATTCACTTACTGATAGACTAACTAAGTAATAACTAAAAACATAATCCGTTAGAACCATGTGCATTTCGAAAAATGCGGTATCTTTCCTGATAATTAACAATACAAAGAAAAATTAATCGAGGTCTCGTGATATTGCGGGACCTCCTAATTCCGTCCTTGTAGATGAATCTTTGCGAAGACCGGGGGAGGATTGTGGCTTCCATCAAATTTTGATGTGCTTACACTTACAAAGTTTATTATATATATATTTGATACATTTTATGAAGAAAATACAAATTTTTCTCTCAAATTGGATGATATATCATTCGACCCTTTCTATAAGTTTGCTCAAGTTCGATTTATACTTAAGTCATATTTTTTTCGATGAATTATTTTATTTTAACGTTAAAACACTCATTTGATATTTTTAGATTTTGATCATCATACTAAAATTCGAAACAAAGTTGTTTGCCATGCATTTTAATACACACCAGATTGATTGAAGAGGATGAAGCACCCAAGAAAATCTACAATAATTCTAGTATCATAGAAAATAAACTTGCTCAATTATGAATTTATGATCATGCTTTATTTATTTGAGTGGGATTCAATATATCCGATAAAATTAGCTAGGTGCGTGATGTGTACATTTAAAGGCCAGGTGCATATGTTGTTTTAGTGATCTATGTACTAGGTTGCTTTCCTTAATAATGCAAAATTAAGAAGCAAATAAAAAATAAACTATCACCACCATTAAGAATTTAAGATCAAAACCCCATGTTCAAATGTTCAATATATAATGCATGTTAGGCATTAACAGGTATTTACTCTAGCATTAATTATACAACACATAGATAAGTTGTCATGTGAATTAAATAGTTGTGTCATGTCTAAGCACACACATATTCCACCGAGATGTATATTGCGTAGTGCTTAAACTTCACAAAGAAAGTACAACAAGAACAACACCCAATTCCGACGGAATGAGGTATGGGATGTGAGATGCATGTAGACAATTACACCTCTACTGAAAGGTAAAGAAACTACTTCAAGAAAGACCTTCGACGAATATATGTGTCATGTGTGCAACCAAAATGTGGAGAAAGAGAGACAATCACATAAACTTCACAAAGAAAATGTTAAGGTTATAAGAATGCAAGTTGTTTGCCATCATTACATTTTGATTAGACCGAACTATGATACAACTGACATTTTTAACATCCAAAATAAAACTTTAAGCAAAGTTTAAATATCTATTGGATCTTCTACAAATAGAATTGGATCATTATGTAATTAAAATTCTAATAATCCTAAATTTCAATTTGTGCATCTAACCTTTTTTGGCCACTACATGATTATGATGTTTAGTTATTCTTATCTTGATTTTTATTGATGTATGAGTATCAAAGCACATTCACTCAAAGTGTGGTGAATTTTATTTGAACGGGTCTCAACTTTATGATTTTCCAAGTTTGGTTGAAATAACGATTGAAAGCATAATTTGTTAAACTTCAGAAAAAGACCTTGTAATTTGATTAAGGTGCTCGATGTCGCTCAAGGTTTATATGACAACATGTGAGCATCAACTCGATAATCATCAGAAATTTTGAACTCAAAACTTTACAAACCAAAAACTTCCATATGACATATTTGTGCATCTTTTTGTTAACAAGGATTACTCAATGGGTTCACATTGTATGGACCAATCGAAAAATGGTCAAAAAAAGTTTTACATTCAACATCAGTTCGCAATAATTTTTTCACAAGACAAAAAAACCGCAATATGTTCACATATCGAAGCTGTATGAGACAAGCATTATGATTATAAACGTTACGTAAAACGTTAGTTAGTAACATAATTGTTACCGTTAACCTTTAGTTAGTTTTATAAATCTATAGCTAACACAGTGACAGCCAAAGAGAACACAAAGAAGATTGTAACTAAAATGATTAAAGTGATAGAGAGTGTAAGTTTCTCAAAATAGTAAGGAGGTAGAATGCTATTACTTGAATCTAAATAACTTTTGAAGTTTCTAAATGACAACGAAATAATGACAAGGAAACGTGATAAGCATACAAGCCACTTAGCCACGTACTCCTTAACAAATTGACACGCAAAAACTTCGAATATTTAAAATGAAAGCAGAATAAACTTAGCAGAAAAAAAAGCTTAAATCCTGTTTTCCTGATACCTCATTAACAGATGATAACATAAAAATCCCGAAACCTAAACCAGTAATTCATTGAAATAAATGTACCTAATAAGTAAAAAAGATATTGTTCCACGTAACAAAGATCATTGTTCTAACAAACAAAATTTCAAGGACCACGAGGACGTTGGAGGAAGAAACAACCACTCGCGACTTTATCATCTGATAACATTCCACCACCTTTGCTTGTGTCAATCTCTTCCAACATCTTAACCACATCGACCATCTGTGGCCTCTTTTCTGGATTTACATTCCAGCATTTCTTCATAATGTTGGCAAGCGAGCTTGGGCAACATTTTGGAATACTAGGACGTAAATTCTGCAACAAAATATAGAAATACATATTCAATAAGATATTGCAAACCATCATTAAATAGTTTGAAGAAAATAAATTGAGAGATCATTAACAATAAGTTTTCTGTTTCACCTTGTGAACGACTGCAGATGATAGTTGAGCAAAGTCATGACCCGCATAAGGCATGTCGCAACAATAGATTTCCCATAAGCATATGGCAAAACTATAAACGTCACATTTCCTATCATAAGGCTTTCCATCAATAACCTGAAACATAATAAGAACTCTCCTTAGTTAGCCAATGATGAAAAAATTAAATGTTACGCTAAAAGATAGGAACATAATGCCTACCTCTGGTGCCATGTACGTAACAGTTCCCGTTTTACCGGTCATGTCTTTAGGATTTTGAGCTTCAACACGAGCTACTCCAAAATCAGCAATCTTAAGGGTTCCATTTGCATCTAGCAACATGTTTTCTGTTTTAACATCACGGTGAACAATCTTTTTGGAGTGAAGGAAGCTCAATCTGCATTAAGAATGATGTATTAGTCAAAGCACTAGGCTTTTGTTTTTTAAAACGAATCAAAGCACTAGCTAGACGATAATAATTCAAAAAAAAACTCACCCTCTAGCTAGTTCAAGAGAAATTTTAACAACGGTCTTAAAAGATAGTTTGTTTTTCAAATTTTCTATCAAATATTTCTTGAGCGTACCACCGGGAACATATTCCACGACCACACAACAAGAACCATCACGAAGACATTTTTGGCCTTCATCTGATGGAATATTGAGCTCCGACGTTCCCATGGACGCGCCAATAAACTAAGTTTATCAAAAAGCAAACTTGTCATATTAGAGGACAAATAATGGTTTGACATGCTTAGGATAATAAAAGAGAGTAAAGTTCGGTATAAACAAATATAGGATTCAACAGTTATAGATAAACATAACACAAATTCGACCAATTCCTCATAAGTCAGAACTAGACATAAGAACAATGCTACAAAATCATGAATTAGCAGATATATTCATGAAACTATATACCTTCGTGACATTCGGGTGGTCAAGTTTTTGCCAAACTTCAACTTCTTGGCTAAAGGATTTACGAAGAGCTAAAATCTCGGCAGTTGTGTGATGACCATCCTCTCCCCAATCCAGAACCTTTACTGTAAAATTCAAGTTGCTCAATCCGTCAACAAAATTACCATAAAATAGGTACAACAAATGATTCTTCCATAAAGGAAAGTAGTAATTAACATGAAGACTAACAATATACATAGCTACCATAGTGTTATTGGTACTAGATAAAAAAAATAAGTAGGAATCACGAGATATGTTTTTACTCTTTATTGATTGTAATGCTTATCAAATCTTTAAACTTTTGACAATAATAACATATAAATATACTGAAACCAGTTAATCTTTGATCTATAATATCAGTTTCTCTAATTAGTTAACGTACGGTTACTTGCAACAACATATATAAGTTTGTGATAAATACATGAATTATATCATGATAATAAGAATTTGGGAGGAAAAGGACAAAAAAAGGGGGAGAGGCATAGAATGGGAACAACATATATAAGCAAGCATAGTGTCGTCCAAGTTTTGAAAAACAAGCACAAAGTGGGAATCGACTCGTTAATCTTTGATCTAGAATATCAGTTTCTCTAATTATTAGTTCACGTACGATTACTTGCAACAAACTGAAACCAGTTAATATTTGATCTAGAAAAACTTTAAGCATACAATTTTCGTATTTGCTACGACTAATTATGTGATCATGATTATTCCATGCAGAACACCCTTAAACCATGTAACATATATAAACATAACACGTATAGTATCTAGCAAAACCCTAATTAAACATCTAAAAACTTGCATGAAACTTACCAGCAACATCTCGACCATTATAAACACCTTTGTAGACAATACCATAAGTACCATTAGCAATAACACTCTTGATATCCAGTTTACTCAAATCAATCTCCCATTCTTCCTCAATTTCACTTTTCTTGAAGACCACCTTCGCTAGTTTTTTATCGAGTTGCATCTTTAACTCTAGCATATCCGCCTTCAATATCACGTCTTTATCACCATGAATCCCTAACTCTTTTGATTTATAACCCACATAACCCAATTTGGCGTGTGGCGTTTTAGGAGAAGATGGTGTACTACGAGAATCCATAATGAAAACCGAAGAAAACACGAATGTATGAAAACTCGACAGTTGATATCTCAGAAAAAGTAACGTAATGTATGATTGTGTTGGATTATATATAATGAGGTGATGATAGATATGTCAGATTAGGATTGATATAATATTTAGAAGTTGAATTGGAGTCAAACTCGATTATAATATCTAGAATATGTTGGATTAGGATTGATATAATAGAGAATTAAAAGATAGATTTTAAAATGATCGGCAAACATTTGAAAAATAAGATAAATAAGAATATCAGATAATGTATACATGGATAATTTGGTTTAATTTTCTTTTTCTTGGCAAATTCTACATGTTAAAATACACATAAAATGCTCTAAACTTTTTATTTGCTTTCAAGTTGTAAACCTTTAGAATAGTGTAGAAAATTTTGCAAGAGAATATTGTAAGAGTCTCTATGTATGTAAAATATATAACTGAAACGTTTATTGAAGACTATAGATAGTAGATATAGACCATTGATTTAGTTTATATTTTGTTATCTGTTTTGTAGGAGTATTAGTATAAATAAGAGTATACTCTTTTGGCACGACAAATATGACACTTCACTTGCAAAATCCTTTAGCAATATTTTTTCTTTTTGTTTCCATATCCTCTCTTGTGCTCTCTTTACCTACATAATCTTAGCTTGAGTAATTTAGTAGATGTGTCTCACATTGATACAAGCATGTGACATTTAAGTGATCACTTTGTTGATGTGTTTGAGTTGATGATATAATGTAGTTAAGAAATATAAAAGGGATGATAATTTTAAAAATCATAATACTTGTTAAAAAATACTTTTCTGGATATTGAATATTTTTTTGCTTATACGGGTATTAAACTTTTAAATTCGGACCTTTTGAGGTACTAATCTTTCAAATTCTGTCTTTTTGAGATACTTTTGTGATTTTTTTGTTCCTGTATTTTTAACAATTTGAAGTGCAAAAATGTCACAAAGTAACTCAAAGAGTTTGAAATTGAAAGTTTAGCACCCATAAAAAATAAATAAATAAATAAATAAACATTCGATACTCAAAAGAGTATTTTTAAACAAATATGATGCTTTTTAAAATTATTATCCCAATATAAAATGATATAAGTTGCACTGTACATATAGATGTACGTTTATTTTGAGTAGCATTCTTTGAGCTTATATATATCTCCATAACGAAGTCATAACTTTCTCATCCAAGGTTTCTTTCAATAAAAGGTTATTTCCGGTGTTAAACAAGTAACTCACATATGACAAATCATCATTCAAATCCGATCCACTAAACATCTTTTATTTTTTATTTTATTTTTTGAACGGCAACTATATTAAAAAACTAGCAAGGAGCTAGAAAGACATTACAAGGAAATAAGATAGGGGTTTTTTAACCAATACTCCCAAGAAAAAACCCTATTACATCTGCTAGAACACCATAAAAAGGACCAAGAAACAATGTCATCAAAAATCATCGAACGATTAGGAAGCGAAGCGTAAAAAATCAACTGATTTCGAAACCTCCAAATCCGCCACCAAGCAACATAAAAAACACCTTCTAAAATAGACTTGAGACGGGAAGAAAGCCGAAAGGATAAGAACCAAGCATCCCAATCCGAGAAAGAACAATTCTCCTGCCAGTCCAAATCCCACCAACGACAAATTTTACGAAAAATAACCCGAGCCACGTCACATCGAAAGAAAACATGCTGAATATCCTCCATAGCAGCATTACAAAGAGGACACAAATGGGAATCCAACAAAACACCTCTACGGCTAAGGTTGACTCTAGTAGGTAACCTATCACGACGAGCACGCCAAGGAAAAACATTAACTTTAATAGGAATGAATTTTACCTATCTCGTTGCAACATCCGACGAAGGGAGAAACAAGTCACCAATAAAGTTTCTGATGACTTTAACCTTGAACTCTCCATCTCCCGACAAATCACAAGTCCACCTATCTTTGGAAGACGAGATAACAACCAAGTTCAGAATTGAAGAAAGGTCATCCCACTTCTGCCGCTCAGCTCCATCACGCACGTCCAGAAGAAAAGAATCTAAGACCAAAGAAGCTCCCATTTTATTAGCCACCACAATCTCCTTATCCAATTCGAGAGCAAACAAACGGGGAAACTGAACACAAAGAGGGGCATCAGCTAACCATATATCATACCAAAAACTAGTACAAGACCCGTCCCCAATCCGCTTCTTACATTGCGAAGAAAAATCAAAACCAGAATCTTTGAAAGATTTTACTTCACGTAAAATAAAGCACCAAATCGAGGGTTGATCGGTCACATGAAGATCAAACTTTGAGCCATAAATCGCTTGAATAACTTTACACCATAAAGAGCCATCGCCAGAAATGAAGCGCCACACCATATCTACCTATAATGGATCGAGTCGGGTCAAAAATCACTTGATCGGTTCATGATTTCCGTCCCTTAGTGCATAGCAAAGAGATTACAAAGAGTAAGGAGATGAACTGCTACTCCTTGAATCTATATATAGGAGTACTTTTGAAGTTTATTTAACAACCACGAAATGGTGACAAGGAAACATGATTACCGTACGAAGCCTCTTACTCGTTATCAAATTGACACGCCAAAAAGTTCAAATAAAGTTTATTTTTTAAATGGAAAAATTTAGAGAAAAATGGCTCAAATCCCATTTGCAAACTTATCAAACTCAATTATAATCAATATTTTGCAAGCGTTGGTATAGGATTGATATAATAGAGAATCTCAAAGATAGAATCTAAAATGATCTGCAATTTTGGAAAATAAGATAAAACAGATAATTGTATATAGACATGGATTTTGACTTTAATGGAGGAATTTTCATTTGCATACTCTTATTTTGGTGCTTATTAAGTGACAAATCCCCACCTTCTATTTGGATTGATCTAATGACTGTGATTAATCTAAGATTAAAACCTTTTAACCTATTTTTTACCCCAATATATATACATTTTTTTTTCTCATTTACCACTCTGTTTCTCACACACTTTCACACACTTTTCTCTGTGGATTTCCCTCCATAAACGGTTATCGTCTTCTCAATCATAACAACCAGGTCAACCAGCACATCCTCCACCGTCATCACCGTACAACTACCGTCATCTCCGTCACGTCCTCCACTTTATCCCACCGGTAATTCTTCAATTCTTCATTATTTTCTTCAATTCTTCATTATCTTCTTCAATTTCGTCATTATTTTGTTCAATTTCGTAATTATCTTCTTCAATTTTGCAGAATGGAGATTTTTTATCTTAATGAAGTTCCTATTTCTGTTGGAGAAGATTCAATTGATTTAGATGTTACGAGTTCAATTTGTGCTTCTAACGTTGATGATAATGCATCATGTGAGTTTTCGTTTTAATTCAGATTTTTTTATGTTAATCTGTTTATTAATTAAGTTGTTTTCTTAATTAAGTGTTTAATTAAGGTGTTTAAGCTTTTTATTCAGCTGTTAGTTTACTCTGTTTTGTATCACCTGTGATATTTAGCTGGTGTTGTTAGGTTTTTGCTTATTCATGAAGCTGTTAGTTTATTTTTCTTTTATATAAGCTGTTAGTTTGATTCAAAGCACAGGCTTTGTATGTGGGATATCATGCAAAAGCTTCCGTCTAAGGTATCTCTCTGTGATATTTTGCATCTTTTATCTCCTGTGATATTTGCATCTTTTTGGATTGTATCACTTGTGATACTTTTTGTATCCCTTGTGGCACTTTTTGGATTGTATCACTTGTGATACTTTTTTCATTTGCTGTCTATAATGATTATATTTTTTACTGTTTTCAGATTGTATCGAGAATTTATGACGATACTGATTTCAAGAATAAATTTCACAAGATTGTTTGGAACATGTATATTGGCCCTGAAGAGTTTGAGATGAGATGGAATGAGTTGATGGTTGAATTTGGTCTTTTAAATCATATGTGGTTGAATAAGATGTATAGGATTAGGGCGTCATGGATTCCTGCTTTTTTTTGTTGATTCTCCTCTATGTGGACTGATGAGGACCACATCTAGGTCAGAGAGTGAGAACTCGTTTTTTTCACATTTCACGTCTCCTACTTCTACTCTTGTTAAATTCATGGTATGTTATGAGTCTGCAATGGAGAAACAGAGATACATACAAGAAAGATTAGATCATTAGTCGATTGACTCATTTCCTGCTTTGTTGACGCCATTAGCAATTGAAATTCATGCAGCAAGGTTTTACACTCGTAAGCTGTTTGTTCTTGTTCAGAAAGAGATAATTGCTGGCTCATGGTTATGTTCTATCAAGTCTAAAAGTTGTGGTGAGGGTTGCGATGTTTCTGTTATATCCGAGGAAAAACCGGATGCTGATATTGTACCAAGAGTGGTTGATGATGAAAGTACTTCAGACAATACCGAGGAAGAGCTTAATTTGTATCAAAAAGACATTGGAGAGTACAAGGTACATTTCTTTTTTTTTTTTTTTTTTTTTTTTTTTTTTTTTTTTTACAAGTTTTTTTTTAAGTATCACAGGTGATATTATCCATTACTTTCTTTGTTTATAAGTCTATATGAGGTATCACAGGTGATATTATGCATGTAAAGTTCATAAAAGTTGATATTGTTTTAGTATCACTTGTGATATTGTGATATTGTTTTTAATATCACCTGTGATATTATGTTCTTTTTATGTTTTATATGAGGTATCACCTGTGATATATTCATTTAAAGTTCATAAAAGTTTATACCTTTTTTTTTTTTTTTTTTTTTTTTTTTTTTTTTTGATGAAGGTGTTGTATAACAAAGTAGATGGTTCAATTGCTTGCTGTTGTCAACTTTTTGTTCGATGTGGTATTTTGTGTCGTCACATCTTTTGTGTGTTCAAGAATTGCAAGGTTGTTTCTATCCCAGATCAGTATTTACTTAGGCGTTGGACAAAGGATTTGATTCCTGCTGATTTGAGGAGGCAAAAGGCTCGTTATGGTCAGAACAATGAAGAAATAGAGAGGCTTGCAATTGAGGCAACTGGTTTAGTTGAGTCGTGTGTTCATATGATGAGTAACAATAAAAGAAAGTTGACTTCTTTTGTAGACAAGCCGAAGAAGTTGAAAACTGAAGTTGAGGCTGATTTGCCAATTGTTCCTTTCCGTAATGTTTCTGAAATTGTTGAAGAGTTTATGGGTATAAAGAACCTACTAAAATTTATGTTAAAAATCCATCGAAAGCGAGCAATAAGGGGTTTATGAGGGAGCGTATCAAAGGTGGACGTGAGAAAGCATTTGATAAAAGCAAGAAGCAAAAGAAGTCGTGCAGTATTTGTGGGTCGACGGAGCATAACAGGGCTACTTGTCCAGATAAGGGTAAATATTTGACCAATAATGCTGAAGTAGGCGGCAGCTCTGCTGAAGGAGTACTTGTCCAGGTTGAGGTGGAGTCATCGGCGCAGCCACTGCAATAGAGGACATGCAGGTTGAGGTTGAAGTTGAGGTTGAGGTGCAGTCTATCTGTTATGTCTTATCCAATTTTTTACAATTTTATCACTTGTGATGATTTTCTATTTGTTATTACCTTTCTTCCATTTTTTCATTTTTATCACTTGTGATAAAGCATACAAAATTGATGAAATGCTTATACCTTTTTATGAGTTTACTTTTTTGTGACTTTATTGAATAATTGAAATAAGTTTTTTTGCTAATCTAGTTCTATTATACTGACATTGTTATGGCATGTTATTTACTGACATTTGGATACTTTAATAAAGTTAACAAAAGCAAGGTTGAATTCTGATTTTCCAAAATCTTTCAGTTGAATAGAAATCATCATTGTTTACAACTTCGACAACGATAAAGATAATTGTTTTTACAAAACGATAGTCTGACATCAGGATTAATAAGTAGCTGAAGAGGATTACTAATTGTTTTTACATAAAACATTAAGCACTCGGTCAATTGTTGTTTAGTTCTGCATACTTTCTCTTTATTGCCTCCTTGACAAGCTTCTTCTTTTTCGTCCTTGTTCTCTGCAAGAAACTTTAATGCATAGTCTGACATCATCTTCCAGTTTTCGTTCATTTCATGAAGCAACATCTTTGTTACGTATCTTGATCTCATATTTTCCATCTGAATTCGATGATGTTTGTGTGTTTCCTTTAGAATGCTTGTTTGCCATTTTGATCCAATTTTTCCTTCGTAGAGTTCCATGTGTATCATCATGTACAAACCGCAATTTATCTTTTCTGCTTTTGTTTGCCAATCCATCTTTAATATTGCTGGTTCTTGTGTTTGATGCATCATTTCATATCCTGCTGGATGTTCATATGTTGACAAGTGTCTTACAAAAACCGCCCTCTGAAATTTATAATATAAAATGTCAATTATAGACTAGTATCCCTTGTGATATTATACTGTTAAAAAATAAATAATCAAATAATTTTTCTTACCACTAACTCATAATTTTCTTTGTACTTTCCTTCGTATGTTGCATCTGAATCGCTGTTATCAATTATGACAGATGTTCCTTTAACGATGTCGAAAACTATTAGATAGTAATGTCCATGTGCTATTATTGGGAAGAATACCTGTTATCATGAAAAAAGTATTAAATTTAAAACAATATACTAAGTTTCTTGATTAATTTATATAAGTAATGTAATATACCAAGTTAATATCATCAAATTTGAGCCTGCTTGTGTCTTCTTCCATCTGAATAGCAATCAAGTGTTCAAACATATCATACTGTTTATCTACTTTGTCAATGAACAATTCTGGCTTATCTTGTAATACTCCTGGAAGCTGATTGACAATTAAAAAATATATATATATTATTATTAATAATAAATAAAAGTTAATACAGAAATACGTTCATTTGATATAAAAATTTATCTTACCATCATTGATGTATAAAAGTAATGCCGTTTGATCTTTCTATCTAAGAACAATTCCTAATAGTTTAGGATATCAGCAAAGGTATCTATCACAGGAATTTCAATTTTCAAGGTTGGCGCTAGTGATTGAACATTCATTCTCATTAATCCTAAACCTTTCACGTCTATGAAAACTTGTTCTCTGTTCACAATATCACAAGTGATAAGTATAAGGAACTGTGTATATAGGTAAATGTTTTTTGTATCACATGTGATAAATATAAGAAACTAATATATGTTTTGTTATCACAAGTGATAACCATAATAAATTAGATATTGAAATTTTAAATATAAACTTACGCTTCGTTTCCTTGCGTACAGAAGATGCTTCTTGCCAAGAGTTTTTCCACCTATGTTAGATTTTTTGTCGTGCTGACCTTCTTGTTCATGTATGGAGATTTCAGGCACTGATATTGTTTTCCTTCATCACTTGATTTTGACTGTACTCCTGGGCTATCAATTCCTAGATCAAAGCTTGGCTGAGACCCTGGTATAAAGACGGAACTAGGGCTCTGTGAAGATGGACATGTTTGTTCTTTTTCTTCAACACTTTTCTGTTTGTTAAGGTTCTCACGGTTCTCACTTTCTGCATATCTGTTCACTTCTTCATTTCGTTTTGCATCCATGTTTGCTTGTTTCCTTTGTATTTCTCTCAATTCATTTCTAAATTCTTCATCAGTTTTGTTTAGTAAATCTCCAAAAATATCATCATCAGTATCAAAAGGTTCTATTTGATCTTTAGTTTCTTCATTACTTTTTTGACTTGTAACCTTGTTTGTTTCATCTTTTTCCCCTTCATTTTTTTCTGCAGCTTCACCCTTTTTTGTTATTGTTCCCATTGATGTTCCCCACAACTTCATCATTTTCTCTTCTATCCTTCTTGTTGTTTTCATCAGTTTCATCATTTTTGGTATTGCTTGCGTCTTTGTTTCCACTACCTTGCGCAACTTCGTTCTCATTATAGACTGATTCTCCATTTTGGTCGTTTGCTTCATCGTTTTTTACAGCATCATCAATTATCATTGATTCGTCATTTTCATCTTCGTGTTCTGTATATTGTCTGGCAAATGGATTTTGTACTTCATTATTTCCATCTTCATCATCACTTGTGCCAAATTTGATGGAGCTTGACTCTGTTGATGTTGCTTTAGAGCTTGATGATAAGAATGGATTTTTTCCTTTGAAACAATCATCTGGTTCACTAAAATCTTTTTTATTCTTTCACTAAATTGCCGAAGCCTTTCATCCCCTTTGAATTTACATATGTATTCTTTAATTGTTTCTTCTAGCATTTCTTTCTCACTCAAAATGCTTTCTATCTTATCTTCTAGCATCTGATACACTTCCTGTGATTGAATTTCAAATTTAAAATCATATTAGTTATACATCATCAACAATGATATTATAGTTTTTTTTAATATTTTACTGTATTATCACAAGTGATATCATGCATAATTTATTTTATCACTTGTGATAGGACATAACAAAGAAGTTAATTTTTTTTAGACTGACCTGCTTTTGAATATCTTATTCGTCTTTATTCATGTCTCCTACAATTTCCACCATTCCAAAGTACTTGTTGAAATCAATTTCCGGAATCTCCCTACTTTTCAACAGACTTGTGTTCCAACTTTTTAGAGCTGGTATCCTTCTCGGCACATTCATTTGATCAAACTTTGTGTAATGTAAATATGCAAGCTGTTTCATCAACAATTTTATCAGTTCAATGAATATATATTTTCATAACATTTTATGTTTGGAAGAAAAAATAATTTAAAATTTATTACTTACCATCAAGAATGTAACTGGGCCGTAATACTCAACCTCTGTCCTATTATTCTTTCTTGCAGACCAATCATGTTTTGTTGAGCTTGCACAATCAAAAATATATCTGCACCAGTCTATATCTTTCACATTATCTCCTTCAAACACGTTTTCCAACACCGTTTTTCTGACAACAGAGCTTTATCGCATCCTCCCAATGTATTTGCAATAAGCATTAAAATGTTCATTCTGAACATGAAATCTGTGTTTGTTGTTTTTGTTATGTCCTTTGATATGGCATTTGTTGTCAAACTGTTTTCGTGTTTGAATTGATCTTTCCATTCTTCAACAAATTTATCATTGTATTGTCTTTGACCTTCATCTCTTTCTAGCGTCCTTGATCCATTTGGTAGTCTGAGAACTTCATGCACAGTTTGTGGAGATATTTTTAAATTCCCTGTTGGAAGTCTAAGGTTCATTGATTCTGTGTCGAGGCTGTCTACCACAAAGAAGTCAAGCTTTGTCGGTATTTCATTTATTGGGAATTCTATCAAGTCTCCAAAACCCATTTGTGTTATAACCTTCTTTCTTTCTACACTTAACCCACTCATTGCCTCAAAAAGTGGCTTAACTGAAGCCCTTCCCTTGAGTATTGTGTACACATTTCGTTTCTTTTTTGAATCTTTTTCAATCTCTTCGTTTACATCATCTTCCATTTCACCAATTTTTCTTTTTCCTTTTCCTTTTTCTCTTTCACTATTCTCTTCTTTATTATCATTTTTTGCAGCAGTTTCTTTTTCAGATTTTTCTGTTTTTTCAGGATTTTCTTTTTCAGCCTGTTTCATTTTTGTAGAATCCTCTTTTTCAGATTCTTTTGCATCATGTAGTAAAAATAAAATAATAAAATAAAATTTTTGGGCATTTATCACTTGTGATATTTTAGCATTTATCACTTGTGATATAGTATTCACAGAACTATCGCAAAACACTTTTTGATATACCTGTTATGTAACTTTTTCCGATGCTTCTTTTTCTTGCTCAGGCTTTAATTTTGTTGCTTCTTCCTTCATCATCTTCTTTTTTTCCTCCAACCCTTTTTCTTTTTCTTCTATTTTTGGATGCAAACATCTAAAACGTTTTTTCTTACATCCTAATCTTGCTAACTGTTTTCTTCTTTTTGGTTTCTGTTCATCTGTATGTTTATCATATAATATATCATAAATAATAGCGAATCCAGTTATACATTGTTTGGCAATTTCACAGTCATTGAATCTACAAATTAACCAAATTTGGGTAGACGTTTTTAACAACCAAACTACCTTCAGTATTGCGTACACCTTTTCGTTTCTTTTTCTACATGTTAACAACCAAATCACTTTGATTTACAATGAGCCCAAAAAAAGTTTCAACGATCCCAAAACAGTCACATTTATGTCCCTTAATTTGCAAGTTCACTCAAACTAGTTACAACTTCAAAATGTATAAACTAAGTTCTTTTCACTATGCATTTTGAATGAAGTTGTAAGCCCAAAACAGTTAGCCGAGCTTCTTTTTTTTTTAAGATTTTTATCTTGTATTAGCAAAACTTCAATCAAACTACAATGTGCCTCAATTTATAACTATCCCAAAACTACGACGATCTTAGTTTCTACAGCTGTAAACATCTAACAATCAATGACATGAGTTGTCGCTATTGTAACTTCTAATTCAATAGCATAAAATTTCGTCTTCAACATATTTTCTTAAATCACAGTAGATAAACTAGTATATTACACTTATCTTCAACAATCATTTCATTTTTTTTTTTTTTTTTTTTTTTTTTTTTTTTTTTTTAATATAATCTGTAATTTATCATTGTTTCAAGACATATAATTTATCATTGTTTCAAGACATCTTAAAATAAGCAAACATATATAAAATCTGCATATAAAACTCATATAAAATACGCAAACAGTAAATAAAATTCAATTAATTTTTAAATAATATCGAAATGAGTGTCGTACTATTATCCATATTTTCAACAGATTGTTTTCCCTTATCCGGGTTTTGAGGTTGCGATTCCTTCATATTTATGTATTTCTGAATTTGATTCAACGGTTCGTCGTTTATTTTTCGAATGATAGATTGTTGGTGTGTGTGTTTTTTTTATTTGTGTGTATGTTTTTCCAGATCTGGGTTTTATTTTATTGAACTTTACATTTTCAGTCCTTCTATTCTTACTTTATGTAAACTTTTTTGCCTTTTTTAATTTATATCACCTGTGATAAACAATTAAATATTTTTTAAATTTGCATAATCATGTTTCATTTCATATTTATGCAAGATGATTTCATTTAAATCATGCTTTCTTTTGCATGTTTTTTGTGTATGTATAGATTGTCCTTGACTACATTTTTTGAAAAGCTTTTGTCTATACTAGTCAACTGAAAATTTTCACAGCAAGCACATACAAGCTCACATCTCAAAGTACATTTTGGAAGTAATAAATCCTTACTTATTTTTTGCTTTTTCTTTTTTTCTTAGATGACAAGTGACATAACAGGTGATATAATAAACTTTTAGTTATATCACTGGTGATATGTTCTAATATCACAAGTGATACATTTAAAAAAAATAGAGAGAGAAAAGGAAAATTTTGTTGGTAGGCTAGTTTTGTGGTGACTCGAGATCTAAATTTTGTTGGTAGGCTAGTTTTTGTTTACCAGTTTTAACATGTTTTCACAGAGTATGTCATTGCAAAAATAATCAGTCTCTTAATTTGATAGAGTCATTTTATACACTTTAAGGACATTGCGTCTTAGCAGTCATCTTATCAATTACCAAAGTATCGCAAATAAATCATTTACACTTTGAAAAAAAATTCATCATAATCCCAAATTTACCGATCTTGGGTTCACCAATTCATTTATTTAAACTAAAGGTACCTGAGTAGCGAAATCTTCTATGAATTATCCAACAGCATAAATATATATAGTGATAGATACATGCATATGTCAGCAGAAGAACATAAGCAAGGTTATATTCATATTAGCCAAAAGCGTTTACTTCCATCTAAAATCCAGAACAAAATGTAAAATACATCTAAAAGCATACGTCTGCATTTCCAACAAAAAGATGCAAATTTCAGAGCAAAATGTAGTACAATCTCCGGCACCAGGGAATGTGATTCAGGTACCTAATAGATCTACCCATCTACTTAGGTATTTCCCAAACTTGGACACTGTCCGTCACATTTCGTGGCCCGGCAGTCCTACTTGCATCTAAAATGCAGAACAAAATGTAAAATCCAACTAAAATATGCAAAATCCAAAACAAAATGTAGTTCAATCTCCGGCACCAGGGAATGTGATTCAGGTACCTAATAGATCCACCCATCTACTTAGGTATTTCCCAAACTTGGACACTGTCCGTCACATTCCGTGGCCCGGCAGCCGTACTATTGTTTTTTGCATATCATATTCTTAAACCTACTTTAAACCATCTACGTTGTTTAGAAATCTAAATACTTAAACAGAAATGTAAATTGTTTTGGAATAGCATTAAATACATTGAATGCTTGTTTTCTTCAGCTATCTTCTTCCTGATAGCTTCTTCAACCATCTTTTGAATCTCCTTCTCATCATGATTGTGTTTTTCAGCAAACTTGATTGCATATTCTGACATCAGTTCACTCTTTTGATTCACTTCATGTAACAATATCTTAGCTGCATACCTCATCCTCATTCTTCTCATTTGTTCAGCATATCTGTGATTGTTTTCATCAATGATGTTTGGCTTCCAATTTGATCCTGCTTCACCTTCAAATGTCTCCATATGCATCATCATGTATAAGCCGCAATCAATCTTGTTATCCCTTGTTCTCCATTTCATCTTTAACACAGTAGCTGGCTTCTCTTTCAACATCGTATTGAGGATTGGGTGTGAAGCCCTCATCAAGTAACTTACAAGCAATGATTTCTGCAAATTAACAAAATATTACTTGCTACAATTTATCTCTAGTGATATTACGTGCTACAATTTATCTCTAGTGATATAAGTATTTAAACAGAGTTCGGTTTAGACATTGCTTACCACAAAATCAAAGTTGGGTTTGTATTTATCTTTGTAGGGCGCATCTGAAATGCTGTTGTCCAGTATTACAGCGTTGCCCTTCTCCAGATTGAAAACTATGACATAGTAATGGTCGTGAGCAATTATCGGAAAGAATACAAGTTTCACATCTTTCAATTTCCGTTTTGCTTCTTCCTCAGTCATGAGTTTTTTCATTAGTCTTTCAAAGTTGTCATACTGCGTTTTTCCATTTTTTTTGTTTCTTCAGAATCTCTGGCAGCTGTATCATGACAATAGATTCAAGATAATTTAAAATACATATTACATAATTTTTGAAACGCATAGATATATTATTGCATTTTTTGGAAGTTTTTATATTTTACCACTGCATCTGTTGGGAAGTAGTATCTTGTCTTCATTTTTCCAACTTTGTTCTTCCTCTCCTCATGATCCAATACCGAAGCGAATGCATCGATTACCTGAATTTCTATTAGCAAGCCCGAAGCAATTGATTGCATTACTATTCTTGGTACTGGTGTGCCCTTGCCATCATTGAATACCTCTTCTCTGTTTTATAATATCACAGTTGATAAAATTTAGGTTCTTAAATATAGCATATCACTTGTGATAAATAACATAACCTTAATACTAACAGCAAATTTAAATCTTACATGATATCTTCTTCCATCGAAAATAAGCTGTTAGCTAGCATTGTTTCAGATTCTGTTAACGGTTCCATCGTGTCTGCCTTCTTGTTCATATAAGGTGATTTTAAGTACACCGATGGTTTAACAATCCTTTTTCCTTCTTTTTTTTTTCATTTTCTTTGTTGCTTTGTTCAGCAACATCTTTCTGAGTCCTGAATGCTTTGTGTTGAATTTTTGGGCTTTGAAATTCTGCAACTTTAGCCCTTTCTTCTTCTTCTTGTGTCTCAGCTGCTTGTTTTTTTGGTTGCAGCGTCTTTTTCAGCCTGTTTTTTAAGCATCTAATAAGGTTTAGATATGAAAAAGTTCTGCAAGGTGTTTTGTTTAAGTTTATATGTCTTACGAGCTTATTTTTGTTACAGCTTATGTTACAGAAGCTGCTTATTTTTGTTTTATTTTTGAGTCATATAAGCCTATAATTCTCAAAATAAGACAAAAAATCAGTGATTCATTTCCCATTCATTCTTAAAGTTTGCGATTCAATATCGCTAAAATGGTAGATTATAAGCGCATGCATGTGAAGAAAAACTATGCAATGCATAAGAATGAATGGGGATTTATGCAAATCAGAAGAAAGCATACATTCACCATTCATTCTTAAAGTTTGGAGTTCCCTATCTCTAAAATACTAGTTATTACAAACCATAGATCATAAGTTTTTCGCAAAGCATGCACGTGAACAAAAAGCATGCAAATGCGTAGGAATGAATGGGTACTAATAGTAGTTCAACTAGAAGGGACTGAAAAGGGTTCTTCAAAGGCGCCAAGATACATCGCCTTTTCTTGCCTATTTTAAGCAGAGCAACTATCTAACCTTTTCTTTTCTTTTCTTAGCAAGTTCTTTTGCAGCTTCTTTTCTTTTCTTTTCTGCTTCTTTCAGTAGAGCTTGTTTTGTAGCCTCTTCTTTTGCAGCTGCTTGTTTTGCTGCAGCTTCTTTTGCAGCCTGCATTAATAAAAAATTAACGAATAAATAAATAAAAAAAAACTATCGTATTGTATGACTTTGTTATATTTATAATTTATCACTTGTGATATTACCTTTTCGGCTTCTTCTTTCTTCTGAGCTGCTTCTTTTTCAGCTTGCATCTTTTTTGCAGCTGCTTCTTTTTCAGTCTGTTTTTTAGCCTTTTCTTGTTTTTTGATTGCAGCTTCTTTTGCAGTTGCTTGTTTTGCAGCATCTTCTTTTGCAGCCTGCATTAATTAAAAATTAAAGAATAAAAAAAAATAACTAAATAAAAAAAGTATTGTATTGTATGACTTTGTTATATTTAGAATTTATCACTTGTGATATTACCTTTTCGGCTTCTTCTTTCTTCTTCTTTTCAGCTTCTCTTTTTATCTCAGCTGCTTTTTTTTAGCTTCTTTTTCAGCTGCTTCTTTTTCAGCCTGCTTCTTTTGTGCAACTGCTTCTTCTTCAGCCTGTATTTTTTACCATTTTCTTATGTAAAAATTTATCACTTGTGATATTGTATACAGATAAGTACTTTAAATTATAATTATCTAACCTGTTGTTTATCTGTTTCTGCATGAGTCTCTTTTGTGGTTTTTTCTTTATCCTTGTTTCCTCCTTCTCCATTTCCTCCTTCGCTATCATCATCATTCCCATTATCTGTATCCTCTCCTCCTCCTTCAGTATTCCTGCCTTCATCATCACTTCCATCATCTCCTCCATCTCTTCTGCTAGTTCCTTCTTGATTATCAATCACTCTACCAAATTCATTTATTTGAAGATTTCCCTGGAATTGTGTGTTGTATTTTTCTACATATAACCTTATTGTTTCATCTCCTTGGTATATCTCCATGCCCACCCTTATAAAATTTTCTAACTCTCTCTTTTCATTCAAAACTCTATCAAACGTTTCTTCAACAGCTTCATATACTTGCTGTATTTTTAATTAAATAAAGCAATTATAAGTATTTTATCACTAGTGATATATTCAAAATTTTCATATTAATTATAAGTATTACCTCTTTCTGTTTCCTGATATCTGCTTCTTAACTCTCATCCTCTTGTTCGATGACCATGACATTTCCAAACCCTTCCATGGCCATCTCCATCTCTTGCCTTTTCTCAATCAGTTTTGTGGTCGTCTGATGGCTGGCCATTTTCGTGGCACATCCATTTCCTCGAACTTTGTGAAATGCAAGTAAATAAGTTGTTTTCAAGAAAACAAAACATTCATTAAAACCTTTACTTATTAAAAGAAGTGGTAGATTAATCTTTTTAGTATCCCAAGTGATATTGTACATGGCATCTATTTAATAAAAAACAACTTGTAATATCACTGGTGATAGAATACATCTTATCTGTCATTAACTTAAAATATCACTTGTGATACCCTACATCATATTTGTTTCAAAGAAAACCTTGACTTACCGTGAATGTTGCGTGTGGTCCATAGTACCAATTCTCCAGTGTTGAGTCATCCCAGCCATCCTTGCTTACTTTCATACAGTTCCAAATGAATGAGCACCAGTCAATTCTTGGTATTTCCTCTAGTGTCATCAGAAATTGAAGGACGTGATACATCAGCATCGAACTGTTATAGCAGCTTCCCAGACAGTTTGCAAACAGCATTAGGTAATTCATCTGGAAGGTGAAGTCTGTTTCTTCTGTACTCTGAATCACCTTTGATAACGCTGTTGTTGTTATTCTTTTTTTTTTCCGGGAATTGTGCCATAAACTGTTTTATAAATTCGTCATCCCAATCCTTTTGTGGTCCTGAGCAAAGTGGTTTAGGACCCATTGGTATCCCAAAAACTTCCCTAATCATTTTCGGAGTGATTTTTATTACACCCCCATTTGTCAAGTTGATTTTCATCTTTTCCACATCCAAATGTGTCAATATGAAGTAGGGCAGCTTTCCAGGGATTCTTGACAACGGAAAATCAATCAATGTTCCAAATCCCATTGCCGTGACCATTTTCCTTCTTTCTGGGCTCAGCGAATGTGTTGCATCATAGAATGGTTGGACAGTCGTTTTAGCCCTTAACGACTTGAATGCAATTACATATTCTTCTTCCTATTCAGCTTCCACCTCCATTTTTTGCTTGCCCTTCTTCGTCTCTTCTTTCTTCTTCTTCGCTTCTTCCTTCTTCCTTTCTTCTTCTTTCTTCTTCCATTCTTCCTTCTTCTTCTTCGTTTCTTCCTTTTTTTTGATTTGTTGCCTTTTCTTCCTTCTTCCTTTCTTCTTCTTCTTTCTTCTTCTTTGTTTCTTCCTTCTTTTTCTTTCTTGCATCCTCAGCTTTTTTGTTTTCCCCTCTCTTTCTTTTTCCTTTTTCGGTTTGTTCCCCTCTCTTTGGTTTTTCGGTTTGTTGTTTTTTTGATGCTGATCTTGTTACAGCATCCGGTGAATCTGTTGCTTGTTCTTTTCGTTTCTTTGGTTGCTTGGGTTTCAACTTTGGGTTTGCTTCTTTGGGTATGACAGTTTCTTCGGGTGTTGCTTGGGTTGTTGTTTCTGGTGTTGGTACAGATGGTGTTTCTTCCATGTTTGTTGGTTGGGTTATTGGTGGTGTTGGTGTGGTTTTGATTGTTGCTAGAGTTGTTGTTGGTGTGCTTTCTGGTGATGTTATTTCGGGTGATGCTTGATTTAATGGTGTAACAAGCCTTGATCGTGCAATGGTTGTTATCTGTTTTGTGGGTGTCTTTTCTAGATAGGTATTTTTTATTGATGACTTTGTGTATTTTGTGGTTGTTTTCTGTGGTGAGGGTGTAGATGTTTGAGGTTGTGTTTCTGTTGTTAGTGGTGATGGTAGTGTTGTTTCTGTTGTTTCTGGTGGTGGTGTTGGTTGTTTTTTTCTGGATATGGTGCTTTTTTGAATTGGAGGTTGTTTCTTGCTTCTTTTCTTTTTCATTTCTTTTAGACTTGTATTCAAATCTGCACAAAACAAATCCCAAGTAAGTTTTCATGAATATTTTATTGCTGATAAATATAAACTCTGGATGTTTATGCGTCATACAATTTTATAACATTCTACTGCAAGTATGTCATATCAATTTGTATCACAGGTGATATAACACAGAAGCTAAATGTCAAAACAAGTATGCCGCATACATACAGGGTTTATCATAGTTGATATTTTTCTAAAGGAGACATGCTTATATGTTGGAATTTACCTTTTTCCTTTTCAATCTCTGGAGATACGCTCAAAAATTTGCTTGTCGACAAAACTGCATTTACAAATTTTTTTTAAGAAACAAACAGAATGTCTGCAATTTTTATGTTTAAAGATTTATTAGCAGACAAAAACTGACCGTTTAAAGCTTGTATTGTCTCCAGATGCTTGTAAATATCATCTTCTACATTTTTTTCAAAATCAAAATTTTAATGTCTTATATTATATAAAACAAAAAGACACTATAAATTCTAATCAAAATGTATTTGAAATATAGTTATTTCAAGTATAACGGCTTATCATCACAGTTTTTATACTATCAAAAAAAAAAGTCACTATATTTGTTTTTATCACTGGTGATATACCATTAAATATTTAAGTTATCCGCGACTGCTCTTCATCATCATCACTACCATCAGTACCACTACCACTACTAGTAACACTACCACTACCAAAAGTCATAACTAAACCACCACCACTACCACGAAGAACACTAAAAATGTATCAGTTATCGCGCTACATGATCACTAATCGTGTGACAAGTAATCAATTATCGCTACATCTGTTTTTATCACTAGTGATATACCATAAAAATATTTCTCTGTCACACTCAAAAACGCATCATAAGTTACATCAAAATTATACTCGTAACAAGCTAAAAACATATCCATTATCACGAAGAACGCTAAAAGTCAAATCGACGTTCGCTACCACTACTACTATCACTACCACTATACTGAAGCACCACCACCACCACTACCACTACCACTACCACTACCACCACTACCACCACCACTACCAGTATCAAAAATCAAAACTAAACCACCAAGACTACCAAATCACTACCACATCTACCACAACTGTTTTATCACATGTGATATTTTTCCAAACGGTCTAAAACATCTAAAAACATCTAAAATCAGCAAAATCTTCATAAATTTCTTCTTCTTTTACAGTATGAAAACAAAATCTCAAATAAATACATAATCATCAATTGCATGTCATTAATACAGCAAAAAAATACAGAAAGATGTTTATAAATAGCAATAACATTCATAAATAAAAATAAAATCAGTAGAGATACATAAATAACATTTAAATAATTAGTTTGAAGCTTCGTACCATCGTTTTCGGAGTTGGTAGGTTTGTTTTGATCCATTTTTTTTGTGCTTCTTCTTTTTCAGTTGAAGATTGATGTGCTTTTGTGTTTTTTTTTTGATTTTGACGGTTAATTGTTGGTTGATTTTGATAGTTAGGGTTTGTTTTTAGTGAGAGAATTAAGAGAGAGAAAGCGACGTGTTTGTTTTTGATGGTGAAATGAGTGCGTGTGATGTGTTTTTGTGGTGGGGGAAAGTTTCAGCTTTTGGCAAGAATGGTCCCTCCGTGTTTTTTATCCTTAAAAGATGTTTGATTAATCCAACGGCTGGGACTTGTCCCTTGGTAAGTAGGAGATTAATGGTTTGTGAAATAAAGCGCCTCACTTTAATGAAGTATGAAGGTGTTGTTTAAGAATATTTTATTTCTAACTTAAATGTTTGTCTTGCAAATTTCAGATTTATTATCGTACCTTAATACTTGAATCAGCTTGCTTTTACAAATTTGGATTTACTAAAGATAGTATATGTTGTATTAATTCTCTATTCTAATACTAAACTGATGACGACACCAACTTATCACGAACAACACCAACTAAACACCGACCACAACAACGAACACGTACAACTAGGCCTGCAATAAAACAAAAAAAGCAATAACGTACTGCACGGGTATTCCCTGTCCTTTAAAGTTTATACGACAGCCCGTATGAGTTTGCTGCAAGCCAACAAGTCGTACAACTCAGGATTTATGCAGACACGGTGTTGTGTTACAGCAACAACTGTTAACAACACAATGCAAATGTGGTAGGGAGAAAAGAGGGTGATGAATCACAAAGAAAGTAGTAGCCGATGTTATTGGTTTTCTGGTATTTTTGAAGAGGTTCTCCAATGCTCTATTTATAGGGAAGAAAGACGTGAATGTGATCGTAACCAACCACTATTCATGCCATAATCATAGTCCCTAGAAATCAGAGATCATGGGAGAGGAATTCAAACTTCACAACCGTTATACACCCATATATAGTTTACTTGGTCAAAAACACATAAAGCTTCACCAAGTCAAATTAATTTAGTTATCTTTGTGACTCACGTGACTCCATCCTAATATATAATAGATTGATGCATCTTGAAATTGTACATAAGCTTTTGCTGGCTACTTGTACTATTAGTTTGAATGTAACATCCCGATATTTATAGAAAACAATAGCGAATTTATCTAAAATCCTACTGGTCACGCCAAGAAATTAGAGGAATAAATAGAAAAGTCTCACTATTGGCGGAATTAATAATATAAGTAGTCGGGACTTAGCAACTAATATGAGATATATAGTTCGGATTCAGTTTGTAACACGATTTTACTACGAAGGCTAAATGTGACAAATATCCAAACTAAAAATTAAAAAAAAAATAAATAAATAAAAAAATCCTGATTTATTTTGTAACTAAAAGTCGGTTTAGGAAGATATATATACTCCCTCCATACCACGTTACACAAAAAAAAAGAGAGCAGGATCATATTTCTTCAAGATGAAGAATTCCAAGTTCATGGTAAGTTCCATCAATTCTAAACAGGCCTAATCAAGAATTAAAGATAAGCTTATCAAGGATTAAGGAGCATCAAGGTATTATGTGTTCTTCCCTAATTCTAGGTAACTGGTGAATGATGTGTTAATTTATGATTATGAGCTATGAGGTTATGATTAGTAATGGTTTTACATGATTATGTGATGAATTCATGGTTTATGATTCAAGGGTTATGCATATGATTATTAGGGTTTATGATGGGATTATGTTAATGATCAATTTATGATGTTTAGGAAGTGTTTATGTTGATTATTGAGTTGAACCAAATACCCCTTTATGTGATATATGATGTCAAACAAGTTGCTGAAATTTTCAGCAATGATTAGTCATGTTTGAAAAATCATATAAAATTGATAGAAGCTCGGATTGAATCATGGCCGGACTTTATGGAAATTCTAATGTGTCTACTTCAGTTGTTATTCATAAATTTTTTGCTCATTTAGTAGTTAAGTTGGTCTAAAACGTGATTTGGTACAGCAAGGGCTGATCTTGAAATGTGCAGCAAACCGAACTTTAAAAATTCATACCGGATAGACCGTAGCTCCGTTTGGAGTGATCCATACCTTTTCGGAAAGGGAAAATAGTATACTTTCATGGAAAAATAGCCTCATGACCTGTTTAAGTAGTTAAGTAAGTTAAAATGATGCATTTTCAGGCTGCTGCAGAAAATCAGCAAATGCGTTGTTAAGTGTTTTGATGATTATGACATGATATGATGTTTTTGCAAGTCCTGGGTGATTATATGCTATGATAGCTTATATTCTCAGGCCATATAGTTATAATTCATGTTATGAAAGTATAGAACCAAGTGACCATACTTGGTTAGCTTAGCTCGAGTTCGCGAGCATAGTAGTGCATGTTTGGCGAGATTTATGCCATAACTAGTTTATGGGTTTATGCATTATAGTAGTTTATGTGTACTTAGTTGCGCTTATAGTTGCATAATCATGTTATATCAATGTCTAGTTGTTATGTGTTAACATTATACGTGTACATCTATCATGATATAGTTGTTCGAGGCATATTCAGAATCATTCATCTTGCATTATACGGCCAAGGTGAGTAACGGATTTTCAATTAACATGTTTAGTAGATTAAGCATGTTTAGTATATATATGCCTTGATATATCTCAAGTACTATGCAAGTCATGTATCAAGTAATATTAGTATCATGTTGCCCCGTGTGGTCATATTAGTATCATGTTGACCCGTGTGGTCATATTAGTATCATGTTGACCCGTGTGGTCATATTAGTATCATGTTGACCTGTGTGGTCATATTAGTATCATGTTGACCCGTGTGGTCATATTAGTGTCTTGTTGACTCGTTGAGTCATATTAAGTATCATGTTGACCCATTGGTCATATTAAGCATCAAGTTGACCCAAGTCGACCCGTTTGGTCATATTAAGTATCAAGTTGACCCGTTGGTCATATTAAGCATCAAGTTGACCCGTTTGGTCATATTAAGAATCAAGTTGACCCGTTTGGTAGTATTAAATATCAATTTGACCTATTTGGTCATATTAACTGTCATGTTCATTCGTTTGGTCATATTCATTATCATGTTGACCTGTTTGGCCATATTCAGTATTAAGTAGACCCGATTGGTCTTACTCAGTAGTATGTCGTGGCTCAACCTCAGTATTATTTATGGCAAAAACTTAACTATATGTCATAGCGGTCTCTCAATATTTTGTTTATAGTATTCAGCTTTATATTATAGTTCAGCTATAGTATCAAGTTATAGGTCATCCTTGGTTTATGTTATATTATAATTTTAGTAATTAGTTCAATTTTAGTATCATGTCTTAGTTTAACCTTGTAACCATATTATTGCTCAGTTTCTATATTTAGCTTAGTCTCAATTCCAGCCCAGCTTAGTATCATGTTATAGTTAAGCGTAAGTATTTAGCTTAACCTTAAATTATATATGAATGTTATATGTGTTTAGTAATATGTGCAAAATGCTTTATGCACTTCTGGCATGCGATGCGTTTATATATATGCATGTCAAATTCTATTAGGTATATGCTTATGCAGGTTTTAAGGCGCGTCAAGTGCTTTTTGCACTTAATTAGTCAGAATGGTACTTTATGCATTACTTAATGTATTTAGTACTATCAGTATGTAGTCAGTTATGTGATCACACATGTGTTCCAGACAAAGTTGGAACTTAGACCTCCTTAGTGGAGAACCGAGCCTTAGAATAGTGAATGTTCCAAAATTGGAACTCAGACATCCTATATGGATGATTAACATGCTCATATGGCTCGTCAGTAATGTATTTAGCCAGTATAGTACTATAAGTACTCAGTCAGTATGTGCTTATGCAAACAGCCAGTATAGTACTATAAGTACTCAGTCTCTATGTGCTTATGCACTTAGTCGGTATGTGCTTATACACTCAGTCAGTATGTGCTTATGCACTCAGTCAGTATGTGCTTTACGCACTCACTATGTGCTTATGTACTCAGTCAGTTATGCACTAAGTATGTGCTTATTTATGCAGTCAATTATGCACTTATTATACTTATGTACTCGGTCAGTAACATGGTGTATAATGTATTTAATACGTCAGTGTCATGCTTATGCAGTTAGTTAATATTATTGTTAATACAAATAAGCCGTAAAAACGTTTATTTATATTTTACGATCTTCTAATGTTTTGTCGATAACAAACGTAAAATCATTTTAACGAAACAAATAAAATACGTAAATGGTTTGAACTAATAGTTTCTAACATATTCACATTTTCACATAAAACACTAAAACAAGTATAAAACAAGTATAAGTGATTTTATGATTTAATATTACATATGTACAACAACTAGTGTTTACATATTTGGGTAAAATATACACATAACTAGTATGTAGTATATTGGGTAATATAAATGGGTAGAAACTTAAGTATCATAACCCATTGACAAACTACATCGAATGTAGTTGGGTACAACCCAAAGCCCATGACCCATAACCCATTGCATGTCATCATGCTTATATCATATATGGATAATATCCATAACCCATTGTTTTGACCCATACCCATGTGACTAGGTGCATCGCACACAAGAGATACATTGTATCTAGCTAAAGACCCATGGATCAACCCATGGCCCATAACCAAAATACCCATGGGAAAAGAGGAGCGTCCCACGGATCCCTAGCTTTACGCTAGCCGGATCCCTTGTGGGAGGGATCCGTGGGATCCGGGGAACAGTAGAATTTTTTCTCTATAAATAGTGAGCCATTTCTTCATTGTTTCTCACCCCTTTCCAACATACTTTCCCCTTGAGTTAAAAACTTTCTAACCTCATATCCAAGAGATCTATGTTTGTAGTTTTGTTTTTGTGTGATCTTCTAGGTTCCTCTTAAAGGCGAGATCACCACCTTTGAAGTCGAGCAAGCTCAAGTCCATGAGTTGCAATTCTTCCTCATCATCAAGACTACTAAAGTCTTCTTGTTGATGATTGTTTTTCTTTTCCTAAGAAGTGTTGAAGACATTTGTGAAAGGTGTCTCAAGTGTCAAGACGAAGATATTAGTGAAGGGTATCTATCGTGCATATCATAAGCACTTGTGGTGGGTGCTTAGAAGTCAATACTAGAAGCATTAGTGAAGGGTGCTTAGGAGTCAAGACACAAGACATTAGTGAAGGGTGTCTTGAAGATCTAGTTAAAGGCATTAGTGAAAGGTGCCTTAGATGTACATTCGATATGGTGTGTTTCGATGTACAAAATAGATTAGTACTAGATCCAAGGATATTGATATCCTTGATAATGTTGTAAAAAAGAGTTGATCTCGTTTGGGATTATTCATTGGTGTAGTGTTGGGTAGTAGTTCCTCCATTGCAATGGAACTAGGTGCTTAGCCTAGTACCTAGTAAAGGGTAGGCGACGTTGTGTAGGTGTGGTTCACCTTGGTGTGAAGAACTAGGTACTTAGACTAGTACCTGATAAAGGGTAGGAGACGTTGTGTAGGTTTGGTTCACCTTGGAGTGAAAGAACCCGGTGGTTAGCCTAGCACCGGAAAAATGGTAGGCGACGTTGTGAAGGCTTCTCCGCCATAAGGAGATTGGTGTAGCGTTTACAAACTCTCGAGTAGGTGACTCGGGGAGTGGAGTAGGGCAAGGAAGGTGTCCTTGTAGCCGAACCACTATAAATACTCGCGTTGTGGTTTTGTGCTTCTTACTTTTATCTTTTCATTACATACCTTTATATGCTTGTTTATCAACATCCAACACACACATCCAAATAGATTGACATAAGTCGATCTAACTAGATTAAAAGGAAGTTTTAATTGGCAAAACTATTCAACCCCCCCTTCTAGTTTTTCACAATTGGTATCAGAGCTTCGTTACCAAGTTTCTTGAAGTATATTGTACTTTAAAAACTTGATACGATCCATGGTTAATTGAAAACTACAAAGAAGGTTTTTCATAAAAACAAACACCATGTCTTTTAAAACTATATGTTTGGATGTTGATTTGATAACAACATTTTTCTTATTCACTTTTTCATTTAATTGAACTAATCCTCTTTGTCATGTTGATTAGTCAAAGCTCACATCTATCAAGCCATAGGATTTTCTTGATAATAAAGATTACCTTCCCTAAGAAGGTATCTTAAGCATAAAGGAGCTGGAATTGTCTTCTGACATTTGTTGTGTCATTTGTAAAGACATTCCTAAGTGCATTTGAGGTATGACTTTCCAGTTATCTCTAAATGATATTAGTTTAATAAATAAGTGTGATTACTTAGGTATTTATTTGAGTAGCTTTCGTGTATACACATGTTTTACATATAGCTTCATTAGGAAGCTTTTTTCTCACATACGTGTCACTCTTTCGTCTAAAAATCATGGTTTATAAAATTTATGTTTTGTCTCACTTAATCCAAAAATCATATCTTTCTAATAATAAAACAAAATACAAATCTCAAAAATTCCTCCTTCTCCATAAATAAACCCTCCGTCAACCACTCTATCAAATCCCCACTTTTCAAATCTTCCAATTTCAAAAATTTCCTCTCATTCAAAACTTCATCTTCCTCTCCAATTCATCTCAACCGAAACCAAGAAGGATCGTCTTCAACATGGTTTACATCGCTCTCGTGCTCATCGTCTTAACACTCATCGCTCTTGTGTTCCCTATGACGAAGTTCTCATACAGAGACATTTACTTTGTTTTGTTAATTTACATTGGGATTATATACCAAATCCTTTGTATTATTCTTAGCATCGAAATGAAATATTACTAATAGTCTAGCTTATCTAGGTTATTATCATAATGTGTTTATCATTTCTTTTTATTTTATTCTTTCGTGATACATTAGAAGTCATGTATGCATGCTAAAAGAAAATGTAGGCTAAAACACATATCTTGGTATAAAACTATGAGATCTAAAAACCTATGTTTTTTCATCATAAAATCTGTTTCTGTAACTACAGATCTACGGATCCCGGAAGATACACTAGCCGGATCCCTTTTGAAAGGGAACCGTACTACTGGAGAACAGTTTTTCATGCAAATTAAAAACCACTTTCCCTCTAAAAGTAATATTCCACTAGAATGTCAAAACCATAAGTGAGTTAAGTGTCATTGTTGTTAAAAACCATTGTTAATAAAAATCTAGTAAAAACGTTAGATAATCATTGGTTGACCACAAACATCACTTTATATTAACTCACCTTTTCTATAGGTTTCACTATGTCGCACGTATATGAGTTTGATTTTTCACTCTCTAGCGTCTACACTCCGAACATCTCTCTTGAGCCCAACACACCTGGCAATCATGTCCGTGGGTTCAATAATCTCGAAACCCATCACTTCCATGAAGGGCGTATTGTAGACACCTCTCTACAATTCGAAGAAGGTATCAATACATCCTTCCGAGCCATAGGACTAGAATGTCTTCTCGAAATTAACGAGAAAATATGTCCAAGGTTTGTATTGGAATTCTTCCGTCAAGTCGAACTCGTTCGTAACGAGGATCGTTCTCTATCCCTTTGGTTTTGGATCAAAAACCAAAAGTTTGTTTTGACTCTTGGGCAATTTGCTCAAATTCTCCGAATTCTAAATCATGGACAATGTGCCTTCACCGAAGATTGGTCTCTTGATTCTCTCTTCAACTTTCGTGAAGAAAATAGCCCATATTGTTCTCACATACCTTCCCCGAAAGACTTGATTCGCATAATATGCAAACCCCATCACTCCAATCCCAACATTATCCATACACGGGATATCCGAGAAGAATACAAGCCCCTTGCTCTTATCCTACATGAAAATGTTTGGAGTCTTAGGGGGAATCGAGAAATCCTTCCCGCTTGTTGTGCTCACATAATGTATTGTTTGCTAACACAACAACCATACAATCTCGCCTACTTCTTTGCAAGGCGAATTGTAAATCTTCAAGGCTCCAAGAATAAACTCATTCCTTACGGAACGTTCTTGACGCGCCTCTATCATAATGTCATGCATTTTCATCCTCAATATCAAAGTCAGTTGTACGTACTTGTGAACAAGATGATGGAACCGCTGAACATTTCCCTCATGAAGACGTTCTTCATTCCTGAATCCGCCAACACTCATCAACCATTTGATGATCCCTCTAGCGAAAACACTCAAGGAACTTAGTAGTCTTTCGAATAGGATCAATCCTTTTGTACTCGTGCTTTATCAATGTAATCCAATTTCCTTCATGAAACAAAACATCTTACATTTGATATCTTAGTGTTAGAATCCCTTTAACTAACCTTGGAATATAATGCATTGTCAAGATCATTGCATACCTTTAGTAAAGGTTCTGCTTAGCAGATGGACGGATCCCAAAGTTTGTGCTAGAAGGATCCCTACACTTACGGAACTGTGGGATCTGGCAAACAGAAAATGCAATTGCAATCATTGTATTTTAAACATATCCTTAGAACACCTCACACTAATTTAGACATAGTGTCTTAAGGCAAATTAAGTCCTTATCAAGTTAAGTAGATCCCCCCTACTCACACATAACTCACCTAGGTCACACTCAAAGATGCTTGTAGATCTATCGTTTCACTTAAATCCATTACTCTTCTACTCTCAAACTCATACATCATTTTTCACATGATCCCTCATATCTAAACGTTGGAAATCTTTTATAGAAAAATCATTCTTACGTCAAAATTGGTCGAAATTGATCAAATTCTAGTTTTTCCATCTTAAACCTTTAGGATATTCTCCAAAGCATTAATCTAAGTCACTATCTGATCTCTAGGATCATTTAGCTTCAATTGACACTCTCATCTTTAGTGTCATCCTTGTTCATTCATTGGTACTCATGAAAGTTCCAATTTCTTCCATAAAAGGCAATCATTAGCTACATCACTCATTATCTTCAAGTACTTAAGCACTCTTTCATTTAAGACACTTAGGAGGACTGAAACACTTAAGGTGATATAGATCTTAGATCTTAGAAACATCATTTCTACTCTTTCATAGCTGCTGAGAGCCGAATCCCTAGGATTAGCCTAGCGGATCCCTCTGAGGAGTGAACCGTGGGATCCGGATGACAGATTATGTCAACTCTAGCTAAAACAATCATTTCAAGCTCATCTTCCTCATCTTAAATGAGTTCCTAGATCAGTACAAACTCTGAAGTTGACTCTTGTGCATGTTAATCATCACATTCCAATGAGTTTTAGTGGCTTAAGGCTTGAATGCACTTGCCAAATCTCTTGCTTTATAAACCACATTGTTAGGACTTCCATAGTCATCACCCTCATCCTCATTTTCAGCACTTAAGAAACCCTTGCAAACTTCTTGAGATCATCTCATCATGAGGAAAACTCCAAGTAGTAACTTATCTACCAAAGAACCACCCAAGAAAATTGCTCGTGTTGTACACGAAATCTCTTCAACCGAATCATCTCCGGTCAAGCCAACAAATGCAAGGATCTCCTCTCAACCAATCAAACCAATTCCTAAAAGGATAGTACCCACAAAACTACCTATGCCAAACACCACCATACCTCCTAGGCCAAACAATATCATCTCCACTAAACCATCATCATTGGTTCCTAGAGCTATCTCTTTTACATCTCCGCTATCATCACCACACCTCTACAATTTAGAGGATTTGCCTCCTAGGCCGTCTCATCCTCCTCCGCCGACAACATTCTCCTCATTAGGAGGAATAATGGTACAAAATCAAGGTGTTGAGTCAACATTAGCTCCGGCTTCCTTTTCGCCGTTTCCATCATATACTCCCATTTCGATTATGAGAAATCATCAAAGTCAACCACCCGACCATATGGAAGTTGACACTTCTCTACCACCACCATCATTCTTGGTCGAGCCATTCTCAAATGCGCCTCCACCAATTCATCCGTCGTTTGAAGCTCCACAAGCCGCTTCACTTGATCCTTCGCATCAAGCCATTTCATTTCTCCACCACCACTACCTAGCCATGACAAAGATTGTTATCATTGTCAACATGTTGAAAGTTTGATACATGAAGTACGAGAAGACCAACGTTTCATGTTCTATCACCTACTCGAACGTTTCGACGAGATTAAACCTAAACAAACTTGAGCTAGAAGATTTTAGTGGTGTCCTAGTATCAAGCGTTAATTGGTCTAGAAATTCCTAGTCATGTATCATTTATTTTCTTAGTTTTTAGAGTCATGTATATCATAACTCTAGTTTTATTAAATGAAATTACATGCTACTTGCTATATTTCTGAGTATATAACTTTGTTGTATAATTCATATCTCACTTTGGTGATAACATTATTTGTTATACCACCATTTGCTGAATTTATTCATCAGCCAGACAGATCCCTCTAATTAGCCTAGACGGATCCCTACTAGGAGGGAACCGTGGGATCCGTGATACAGTAAACTATTTTTCTACTAACTTGGACCACATTTGCAGGAAATTGTGAATTATACTTGCTTTCTAACCTTTGTTTTGTAGTTATTCAATTTACACTTGAAGACTTTGACACCCTAAAGCTTGGGGGAGCTTTGTGTCAAAGCAATACATTGCAAATCATTTGAAATATTAGGATTACATTTCTTGACATCCCTTTGCAAAATTGCAATCATCAAGGGGGAGAACATTCGTCACATAGACGAAATCTTTTGCAAACTTAGTTGCAAACAAACTAGCTTAGTATTACTTTCTTGACGCCCTTACATAGGGATGGACTCGTCAAGGGGGAGTTAAGACGAGATCCTTTCCTGTTACTTGCTCTCTAATTCTTCTTTTCTACTTTTCACACGTTTTTCTTAAAAAAATTGTGTTAGTTTTCTTTCGAAGCTCTTTTTGTTTCGACAAAAAGGGGGAGAAGAAAGAAAAAACTACAAATTCAAACTTTTACGAATTTTTGCTTTTCCTTAAAATAATTTTATGTTTTGTCATCAACAAAAAGGGGGAGATTGTTAATACAAATAAGCCGTAAAAACGTTTATTTATATTTTACGATCTTCTAATGTTTTGTCGATAACAAACGTAAAATCATTTTAACGAAACAAATAAAATACGTCAATGGTTTGAACTAATAGTTTCTAACATATTCACATTTTCACATAAAACACTAAAACAAGTATAAGTAATTTATTATGATTTAATATTACATATGTACAACAACTAGTGTTTACATATTTGGGTAAAATATACATATAACTAGTATGTAGTATATTGGGTAATATAAATGGGTAGAAACTTAAGTATCATAACCCATTGACCAAATACATTGAATGTAGTTGGGTACAACCCAAAGCCCATGACCCATAACCCATTGCATGACATCATGCTTATATCATATATGGATAATATCCATAACCCATGGTTTTGACCCATACCTATGTGACTAGGTGCATTGCACTTAAGAGATACATTGTATCTAGCTAAAGACCCATGGATCAACCCATGACCCATGACCCATAACCAAAATACCCATGGGTAAAGAGGAGCGTCCCACGGATCCCTAGCTTTACGCTAGACGGATCCCTTGTGGGAGGGATCCGTAGGATCCGGGGAACAGTAGAACTTTTCCTCTATAAATAGTGAGCCATTTCTTCATTCTTTCTCACCCTTTCCAACATACTTTCCCCTTGAGTTAAAAACTCTCTAACCTCAGATCCAAGAGATCTATATTTGTAGTTTTGTTTTTGTGTGATCTTCTAGGTTCCTCTTAAAGGCGAGATCGCCACCTTTGAAGTCGAGCAAGCTCAAGTCCATGAGTTGCAATGCTTCCTCATCATCAAGACTACTGAAGTCTTCTTGTTGATGATTGTTTTTCTTTTCCTAAGAAGTGTTGAAGACATTTGTGAAAGGTGTCTCAAGTGTCAAGACGAAAATATTAGTGAAGGGTATCTATCGTGCATATCATAAGCACTTGTGGTGGGTGCTTAGAAGTCAAGACTAGAAGCATTAGTGAAGGGTGCTTAGAAGTCAAGACACAAGACATTAGTGAAGGGTGTCTTGAAGATCTAGTTAAAGGCATTAGTGAAAGGTGCCTTAGATGTACATTCAATATGGTGTGTTTCGATGTACAAGATAGATTAGTACTAGATCCAAGGATATTGATATCCTTGATGATGTTGTAAAAAGGAGTTGATCTCCTTTGGGATTAGTCGTTGGTGTAGTGTTGGGTAGTAGTTCCTCCATTGCAATGGAACTAGGTGCTTAACCTAGTACCTAATAAAGGGTAGGCGACGTTGTGTAGGTGTGGTTCACCTTGGTGTGAAAGAACTTGTTGGAATCACTCCTAAACCTTAATTCAAGTGTTAGTTTCTCATATGTAATAGGTAGCTTATTATGGCATTTATGTTTGTTTAAGGTCAAGCTTATGTAGAAGGCCCATAAGCTTAGGCCCATGTCCAATAAGGAAAAGGGAAGGAGTGGGAGTGTTGCCCTAGCTCCGTGCCTATAAATAGTCTTGTATAACCCTCACTTGAGGGTTGGTTGTTCAATGCATTTCTCATTCACTCTATACGCTTAACCTTTCTCATCTTATACGTGTGTGTTTGTGTGTGTGTTGTTCATCCGCCTCTCTTCTCCCCTCTATCTCTTTCTATTAAGCTTGTGTTGTAAAACTAGTGACCTAACAGTGGTATCAATCGCCTACTAGTTGGGTGAATCGTTATTGCTTTTGAAGTGGGTTTTTGGTCCTACGCGTAAGGCTAACATGATACTTTGGTTCGCTTACACTTTTTAATCCAAGATTCTTGTACTTTCAATGTTTTAAGGTGTTAAAATAACTGTTTTTGGCAAAAAGTTTCAAACTTTATGCGTGGATCATAGTTTTTAAGCTTGTTTTTGTTCGTGGGTGTCGTTCTACGCGTAACCTGTTTAGCCGTTTTGGTTCATCAAGTTTCACACTTTTGTGTTATTTTGGTGATATTGAAGCTATTCCATAACAAAAATCTGGTTTAGAAACAACTTTGGGCAAAAGTCATCTTACGAGTAGAACTACGCGTATCAAAACCCTAGTTCTACGCGTAACTTTATCCGTGGTTTGATCTTCAGTTTCGTGGTTTACTCCGTGTTTTCTTGCTTGGATAAGCCTGAAAATACGTCGACTTTGGATATCTTTTGCACTGTGATAGTGTAAAAGATCATTTGGGCAAAACCCTAAACTTACGCATAAGCATAAAGCTTACGCGTAGAAATCCTACGCATAAGATTCATCTTACGCCTAAGCCTAGTCTTACGCATAAGGTAATCCTACGCCTAACTTTGTGTCTACGCATAACTTTAGTGTATTTTCCCTACTTACGCGTAAGCTAAACCTACGCGTAACTCTTGATTGTTACGCGTAACTTTGGTGTTTTTTACGCTTAAGTGCTACTTGGCTTTATTGTGATTTCTACGCCTAAGGATACTTCATTAACATCGTTTTATTCGACTACAAAGATCCATCAACACAAGTTATCAAAAAAAAAAAAAAAAAAAAAAATTAATTTTGGCGGGAAAATTTGAGTAAAATTTAATTTTTCGAGGAGTCTAAACGTTCAATTTTTACGCGAGATTCAAATTTTGGTTTAACTGTGAAAATTTTGGTCAAAAATTCAAATTTTTGGGCCCAAATTCAAATTTTTCGGGTAAAATTTGGCGTCAAAATTGTCATAACTCAAATTTTTCTTACAACCTTAGAATTGAATTTTATAGTGAATTTCAAATTTTGAGAGTCAAAATTTTTCAAAATTATTTTTTGGAGGGAAATTGAAATTCACTATATCGACCCTCTGTGTGCTATATCGACTTCGCACCTTTTCTTCTCTTTGATTCTTCTGCAGGGGAGTGAAATGGATTCTGATCATAAAGATCCATTTGTGGCATTGAAAGAAGGATACATAGCTCTGGCTCTGGCATTGAAGCGTCAGACATCATCAAATTCCAGATATCACGCAGTCGTGCAAGGTGAAAGAGTTGATGTACATGCAAGGAATGCTCAAATGGACGTTGAGAATGTTGTGATTACTGCAACTGTCGGTAATGCGGCCAATGAGGTTGTAGCATTAGAAAAGTAGGATGACAGCAGCAGATCTGGAGAAGATATCATACTTAACTACGACACCGAGCCCAACTGCGACGAAGAACAAATGGTTGAGGAAGATATCTTACCCACCTATGACTTTGAATAAGACTCAAGTTGCACCCACTTTAGATATTGCGTTTGACAAATGTAATGGAAAAAGTGTTGTAACGAATGCTAAACCTTTAAGTATTTTTGATATTCAGTCTGATGCTTCTTGTGTTATTTGTCGTAAAAGTATGCTTTCTGATTGTCATGACAAATGTGTTGCTAGAGCTATCTTGTCTCGTTTAAGGAATCCTAAGAATCGAAATACCTCTAGGCCCACTAATGCTTCTAAGTCTGTGCTTGGTAAACCGCCCTCCTTAGATTCTAAGAAGCGCATTGATGTCCCTGTAGTTTCAGTATCACCTCCAAGAAATGTAGTACCACCTAGTGCATTCACTAAGACTAAAGCTAAGACTAGTTGGAGATGGCAGAAATGGATACATAATACACTAGGATTTAAATGGATGCCTAAAGTCATTGATGTGTGTATTTATACTATAACTGTTTCGGAACCCTCTAACACTTCGGGTTCCACATCTACTTCTATTCCATCTGTGTCGTCTGTGTGTAATGCAGGTGATACAGATCATCCTTTGGATTGTTGATAGCGGATGTTCCCGACACATGACAGGCAATCTTAAACTGTTATCAAACTTTATTGCAAAGTTCATTGGCACTGTCAGAATCGGGAATGATCACTTTGCAGCTATCATGGGCTACGGAGATTATATCAATGGCAATAACGAAATTAGCAGGTTTTACTATGTGGAAGTCCTCGGTCACAATCTCTTTTCAGTCGGTCAATTCTGTGATGGAGATTTGGAAGTTGCTTTTCGGGAGAAAACTTGTTTCATTCGTGATCTACAAGGAAACGATCTAATGTCTGGCTCTCGTAATTCTAGTCTATACACAATCTCAATGCAAGACATGGTTGCTTCATCTCCCATCTATCTACTTTCAAAGGCAACATCAACAAAATCCTGGCTATGGCACCGTCGTCTCTCACATTTAAACTTTCAAACCATCACCAACCTTGCTCGACACAAACTTGTTGAAGGTCTCCCGAGATTTCGATATTCCAAAGATCACCTATGCTCAGCTTGTGAACAAGGTAAAAGCACTCGTGCTCATTTTCCTTCAACGGTGGAACACAGCTCTCAACATGTGCTTCATATTCTTCACATGGATTTGTGTGGCCCGATGCGCGTGCAAACGATTAATGGCAAACGCTACATCTTGGTAATTGTCGATGACTACTCACGATGGACTTGGGTCTACTTTCTTCGAAGTAAAGATCAAGCTCCACAGATGATCATCACCTTTCTCACAAAAATTCAAGTTCAGCTCCGGAACACCGTCCGCCAAATCAGAACAGACAAAGGAACTGAATTTGTAAACCACACTCTTCGAGAATTTTATGAGAAAGTGGGAATTGAGCATCAGACATCTATTGCACGTACACCAGAACAAAACGGAGTTGTTGAAAGACGAAACCGTACGTTAGTGGAAGCTGCAAGAACAATGTTAATCAATGCTAAACTTCCAGATTACTTGTGGGCAGAAGCTGTATCAACTGCATGCTATACTCAAAATCGTTCAATGATTACTAAACACCACAACAAAACACCTTTTGAGCTTATCCACAACCATAAACCGAATCTCAAACACTTTCATGTATTTGGATCCCTTTGCTACCCAAATAATGATCGTGATGACTTTGGAAAGCTCAAAGCCAAAGCTGACATTGGAGTCTTTATAGGATATTGTGAAAATTCTAAGGGTTTCCGGATCTGAAATTGTCGTACAAAGCAGGTTATGGAAACGATTCATGCTAATTTTGATGAACTTACAGAAATGGCTTCTGAGCATAACAGCTTGGAACCCGGTCACAATCGTTTAAACTTCCCTCAAACCCCATCATCAGCTGAACTAAGCCCCCAATTTACTCGTCAACAAATGGAAAAGCTATTTGCTCCGCTGTTTAGTGACGACATTGATGAACGTGCTCCAGGTGTATCCGCTGTTTCCGCTGCTCAACCTGATCATACTCTTATACCTGATACACCTGCTACAACAACTACTGTTGAAGAAGCACCACCAGTTGACTCTACAACAACAGTTGAACAAACTGCTTCCAACAACGCTGAACCAGCTGCTGATGTTCTTAATGAAGTACCCCCACCTGCAGATTTTGATCCAAATGCGTTCTTTAACCCGTTTGCCAATGAAACTGCTACACCTGATGTCGCGGAATTATCAACAAACTATTTGAATCCTCAAAATCTGCACAATGTATACCAACATCAACCCTCTACACATCGTTGGACAAAAGACCATCCTCTTGAGAACATTATTGGCAACCCGAATCAACCAGTCGTTACAAGACAACGTCTTCACACAGATGGTGAACATTGCATTTATGCACTCACTGTCTGTCAATCTGAGCCTAAAAACATTAAAGACGCAATGACAAAAGACAACTGGATTGAATCCATGCAAGAAGAACTCAACCAATTCAAACGTCTTGAAGTATGGGAACTGGTTGAAAGACCAACAGGGGTCTACGTCATTGGTCTCAAATGGATTTGGAAGAACAAATTGGATGTTGAAGGGAACGTAATCAGAAACAAGTCACGTCTGGTGGCTAAGGGTTATAGACAGGAAGAGGGTATTGACTTTGAAGAATCATTCGCTCCGGTTGCTCGTCTTGAGGCTGTTCGGATCTTTCTCGCGTTCGCGGCTCATATGAATATAACGGTCTTTCAGATGGACGTCAAAACTGCTTTTCTGAATGGGCAACTGAAAGAAACGATTTATGTCAGCCAGCCAGAAGGATTCGTTGATCCCGAGTTCCCGAACCATGTCTACAAACTGAACAAAGCTCTGTATGGTCTCAAACAAGCTCCTCGGGCGTGGTACGATAAGTTATCATCCTTCCTCACTGCCAATAAATTCACCAAAGGTTCGGTCGATCCTACACTTTTCATACAATATAACGGGGCTCGCATCTTAATCGTTCAAATCTATGTGGATGACATTATTTTTGGGTCAACACATTTAAAATACTCAAATGCTTTTGCAAAATTAATGACAAAACATTTTGAAATGTCAATGATGGGTGAACTCACATTTTTTCTAAGAATGCAAGTTCATCAATCACCCCGTGGTATTTTCTTGAGTCAGTCCAAATATGCCCTTGAATTGTTAAACAAATTTGGAATGCAAAACTGTGACACCTATGCCACACCAATGGCTCATACCAAGAAGGTAGATGCTGATTTACATGGGATATTGGTGGACCCTACTGATCTGCGCTGAACAGTCAAGTCAAAAAGACTTAAAACTGCTTAAGCACAAATACAATTAAGATCAGAGAATACAGGGGATTCCCGGGTCGTTAAGTCCCAAGGAGACTCAATGGTGTGTTAAACAAACTCAGAAGATAGAATGATCACTAAGGATAGTGATCTGTAAAGGTTTTGATTAGAAATTATACTACTGATTGATTTGGAATAGAATTGGACACAGAATTGGAAAGCACAACAACCAGATCAAAGAAACGTAGACGTAAGTTTTGGAAACTACGTATACGCACAAAATAAAAAAAAGTGAAAACTAAGAAATAAAAGGCCTAAAAATATAAAAAAGACATTTTTGGAATCCTAAAAATAAAAGAAAATTATTAGAAAAATAAAATTATTTTTAACACTATTTAATTAATTATTATTAATTAAAAACTAATTTAACTATTTAATAAATACTCTAAAATAGAAGAAAATACAAAATAAGGCTAGAAAAATAAACTTATGATTCTGAAAAATCTAAAATACTATAAAACTAATTTTAAAACTAAAAATATATTTTTCACACTTTTTATCTAATTATTATTAATTAATTTTTATTTAAAATACACTTAAATACTAAAAAATAGAAAATAAACTTGGAAAAATAAAATTTTAACTTTGAAAAATCTAAAATATGATAAAACTAATTTTAAAACAGAAAATATATTTTTTAGACTTTTTAATTATTTATTACTAATTATTTATTATTTATTAACTATTTATAATTATAATAAATACTAAAAGGATAAAGAAAAATCTGAAACTTTTTCTAAAAATCCTATATGATAACAGAAACCTAAGAAAAAGAGAAAAACAAGATTTGCTTATTAATAAGTTGAAAAGAAAAATCAAAAAGCTAAAAAATCTTAAATAAACGCTATCACTATTTTTATATTGATGTTTTTGTGATTTTTATTTTTGAAAACTACTTATATACTAATATTATGAAACTTTAATAAAGACAAAAGATTTACAAAATACAAATAAGCAATTTTGATTAGCTTATGAACCAACAGTTGCCTTAATGGCTTATTTGGGTGAAATAAGCTCAAATAAGCTTAAATACTGAAACCAAAGATAGAACAAGATTGAATAAGGTACAAGCTACTGAAATGAGACTAAAGAATGAAAAGAAGCACACTGATAAGCTAGGAATAGGCAAATAAGCACTTGGCTTTTGTAGTGAAAAACAGAAAATGGGACAGACTTTAAGCTACTAGCAGCCCTACCAAACAAGTTCCAAAATGAAAAAAAAGACTTGACAACTCAAGAGGACCAAGTTGGCTTTCCAAAGAACTAGAGAACTCAGGATTTGGACAAGTAATAAGCTTGATGCAAGCTTATCAAGATGGAACCAGTTTCTGTGCACAGGGCAGTCTCCAAAACAGGTACCTCTCAAAAAGCAATGAAATAAGCACTTTAACAGTTGAGAAACCAAGAACTAGTATTTTTGTATTTTTCTTTACCAACCAAACTATAATTCCCCAAGAGCTTGTAAACTGAATCTCTTTAATAAACCTTCAGTGAAATTCCCAAGTTTATTCAAAAACGACCCATTTGACAATTTGACTTTTGCTCAAAACCAAAAGGTTGACCAAAGTGAGATTTAAACTGATCTTGAGCACTTAATATGTTGTATTAATGTGTTTTAAGACTGAATATAGCAAGAGTAACAACTTTTGAACACAAGACCAAGATCCTTGATCTTAAAAACTCCAACAGTGGCTGCAAAGATAAGATAACATGAAATTTTGACTTTTGTGCTATTAAGAACTTGTTTCTTGACTTGTATGAGTTGTTTAGACCTAGTTATGCAAGTTTCCAACAAGACCAAAGACTAGATCACCTTGAAACACAATAAACCAAACACACCTTTATGTTGACTGTTTTGATGTTTTTCAAACCAAATCACAATTAGAACCCATAAGCTTAATTGCAAACCTTGTATTATCAAATATTATAACTAATGAAGCCTAAATCAACAATAAAAACACCATTAAACTAAGACTTGATCATTATGTCATTTCAACTGTTAAAACCAAGTTTTTTGTAAACTACAAATTGAAACAAACAAGCTACTGATTTAATGGCTTAAACACACTATATTATAACTATTTATTATAAAGTAACAGAAATTGAAGCTAGTTAACAACTAGAATAATGAAATGCCAAATTGGACAAAAGTGCTTACAAATGACTTTGAGGCATAAACTGAGAACTATGAACTGAAAACCAATCCTAAATGCTCTCCACAGAGCTCTAACCCAAGGCCATCCAAAATACACCTTGCTCCAGCTTTTCTTGTACCTTTCAAGTGATTTTTGATTTTTTGACTATTTAATTGCTATTTTTGGTGATTTTTTCTGTTTTGATTCTAAACTGATTTTTTGTGTATCTAATAGCTTATAAAAGCTATATGGGAGCTTACATGAGTTATTCTAGTCCATACAAACATCAAACAACATCATTTGAAACATTTGAGATTTTGCATAAAAATGAGAAATTGCATAAACTGAAATATACTTTGACACTTGAATTAAAGTTTCACAGAGGATTTCTTATATCATTAGAACTTGAAATACAAAGTTTTAAGATTACAACATAAACTGAAATTGAAAATTTGACTAAAACGACATGAAAAATAAAAGTTACATTAGATATCCATTACAATGTATCTTCTCTCCACTTTTATAGACTTTTCCACCTTCCCACATGCTTCTGATTGTTTCCCACCAAACTTGAGCCATTGGATTGGCTAGAATAATCTTATCCGTTCATTTGTGATTTGGCGCCAATTTTCCACTTAGCAGTTTTTTTCAATTAATGAATTTGGTGGAGGTAATTAAAGGATTTTGGAATGTAGAGGAGTTGGAGGGGACATGGTATGGGAGGGGGATTGAAAATTGGTGAAAACCAGTCATGGTTTTGAAGTTTCAGGCTTGGGAGAGACAGCTACAGTAACTGTGGTATAAGGGCGCGTATTCTCCTTGTTTTGACTTTGTTTGACCGCAGCTAATAACACATGGGGGGGGGTCACAATTAGTTGTGGCTGGGGTCTTTTTGCAATTTGACCTGGGGCTCAAGGTGCAAGGGTCAAAAACAGTTGGGTTGGGCTAGTAGTTGGGTTGAATTTGGGCCTTAGTATGTTATAAGTGTCCGTTTGGTATTAGTATTAAACAAGGACCAAAAGTGTAATTTCACCAAACATGAGGGACTGATCTTGCCATGTTTCCAAACTTCTCACAAGGACTAAATTTGCCAACTTTGATAATACAAGAACCCTTTTTGCATAAAATCCATTTTTTTTTAAAGTCCAAGGACTAAATTTGCAATTTTCCAAAGCTTGAGGACCTTTCTTGCCAATTGACCAAAGAATCATTCAAGGATCATTTTAAACAACTTAGAATACTTCAGGGACCTTGAATGATAAATTTCCACATTTTTGAATTCCAGGGACTAGATTTGACAACTTTTAAAACTCGGGGGACTAAAACTGCCAATTTTGCAAACTTTATACATTTTTCATCTGATTTTGATATTTTTGAATTTAAAACCCATAAAACACTGATTTGTGATAATTTGATCATTTTGATGTGTTTTTGAGTGTTTTCAGATGAATTTGCAGTTTAGATTATGTAAAAATGATGAGTATTTGGAAACTCATCAATCCCCCACACTGAGATATTGCTAGTCCCTAGCAATGATTTGAGAAAACTTTGATGGATTTGAAAAACTCTTTACCAAAAGCCATCACTTCTGGAGTAGCCAATTGTTTTGATTCAAGTAAGAATCTTGGTACAACGATAACCAGATGATTTATTGGCAAATCATAAACCATATAACGGATTTGATGTGTCTTTACCAGAAGCCGTACCCTTCTGGACTAGCCAACTCTTAGATAAATTATCAGAATTATCTTTGGTGAGCTGAATACCAATTATGGATTTTCCACTGCCTTTACCACAAGCCATAACCTTGCGGGCTAGCCAACTCATTATCTTTTGAGGATGATGGGGAGCTGAAGAACCATACAATTTTGGGCAAATTGCAAGCCATATAAACGGATTTGAGAAATCTTTACCAAGAGCCGTTTGCTCCTGGATTAGCCAATCCTTTTGTCTAACCGACATGGCGGACTGATAACCAAATGAGAAAGTGTAAAACACTTACTCCAAAAAAAAAAAAATTTTGGCCAAAAACGGGGGAATTGGGTAGATAATATATATGAAATTCGTGAGAATTCCCCCCCCACACTTAGAAATGAATATTGCCCTCAATATTCAAAGTACCGGCGGTTATGCCGAAACAAAGAACGTAAAAGGGAAATATTACGGCCATTATTTAGAAGATTTTTTTTTTTTTTTTTTTTTTTTTTTTTTTTTTTTTTTTTAGAAAGATTGAGAATATACAACAGTGTGGGAAAACTCCCCCACACTAGGGTGGTAGAAAGGGGGTTAAGAAGACAGAAGTATGGGTGAAAACCCATATGGTGCGTGCTAATGTTTTTGATTACCGAGTCACTAGCTTGACTCGATCCCCGCATTCATTGGTTCATGGGGAATGTTTGTAAATCCGGGACAACCACAGGGGGAATGTCCTCTCCAAAGTAATGCTTCACTCGATGACCATTCACTTTAAAATTAGGACCATCGGTTTGAGATAACTCAACGGTACCATAAGGATAAACCTTAGCAATAGTGAATGGACCAGACCAGCGGGACTTGAGCTTTCCCGAGAAAATCTTCAATCTAGAGTTGAAAAGAAGGACTCGATCACCAACGTTGAAAACGCGGTTCTTGATCTTGGAGTCATGAATCTTCTTTGTCTTTTGCTTGTAGATCAAAGAGTTCTCATAAGCTTGATCACGAAGTTCATTTAGTTCATTCATTTGAACTTTTCTGTGATCACCGGCTGTCTGTATATCGAAGTTAGCATGCTTTAAGGCCCAGTAAGCTTTGTGCTCTAACTCGATCGGAAGATGACATGCCTTTCCGTACACTAGCTTGTATGGAGTACACCCAATTGGTGTTTTGTAAGCTGTACGAAAAGCCCAGAGTGCGTCATCAAGTTTATCCGACCAGGATGCACGATTCTCGCCTACTGTCCTTTCAAGAATCCTTTTAAGACCACGGTTTGAAACTTCCACCTGCCCACTTGTTTGGGGGTGGTATGCAGTAGAGAGACGATGGGTAACACCATATTTTTGCATGACTCTTTCAAATTGGTCATTACAAAAATGTGTACCACGATCACTGATTATCGCTCTCGGAGTTCCAAACCTGGCAAACAGAGATTTCAAAAACTTCACAACTACTCGGGCATCATTAGTGGGTAAAGCTTTTGCTTCAACCCATTTTGACAGATAGTCAACAGCCACGAGTATGTACTTGTTACCACGAGAAGAAGGAAATGGCCCCATAAAATCAATACCCCAGATGTCAAATATCTCACAAACTTGAATGGCATTTTGTGGCATTTCATTCCTTTGAGATATATTACCATGACGCTGACAAGCGTCACAGGTTTTGACATAATCGTGGGCATCCTTATAGATTGTGGGCCAATAGAACCCGGAATCAAACACCTTTTTGGCGGTGTAGTTTGGACTATGATGGCCCCCGGTGGGTCCAGCATGGCAAGCTTTGAGAATGTCAAGAGCTTCTTGTCCATAAACACACCGTCGGATGACTTGATCCGCACAGATTTTGAACAAGAAAGGGTCGTCCCAGAAATAATGTTTAACATCCTTGAAGAATTTGTTCTTCTGCTGGGTCGACATCCCTTTCACAATGAAGTTACCCGCATGGTAATTTGCAAAGTCAGCAAACCATGGGGTGGTGGAATTTCCACGAAAAGAAACCGCATTGAGTGTCTCGAGAGGAAATGTTTCATTTATATCCTTTTTCTCGAAGACATCTTGGTGAGGGTTTTCTAATCTGGACAGATGATCAGCAGCTAGATTCTCAGCTCCTTTTTTATCACGTATAATGATATCAAATTCCTGGAGGAGGAGAATCCAACGAAGCAATCTCGGCTTTGCATCTTGTTTTGCAAAGAGGTATTTAAGAGCCGAGTGATCCGTATACACCACGCATTTGGTCAAGATAAGATACGGCCGAAACTTCTCAAAAGCATACACCACGGCTAATAGCTCTTTTTCTGTGGTGGTGTAATGAGTTTGAGCCTCAGTCATAGTTTTGCTTGCGTAGTGAATAGGCTGAAAATGTTTGTTTCTTCGTTGCCCTAGGACTGCACCGATAGCAAAATCACTTGCATCGCACATGAGCTCAAAAGGCAAGTCCCAGTCGGGAGCAACGAGAATGGGTGCTTCAGTTAGCTTTTTCTTTAATGTTTCAAAAGCTATGATGCACTCGGGTGAGAAGATAAAAGGAGCATCCTTTTCAAGAAGATGGGTCATTGGCCGGGCGATTTTGGAAAAATCTTGAATGAATCTACGATAGAAACCGGCATGACCTAAAAAACTCCTAATACCTTTGACGGTAGTAGGATGAGGTAATTTAGCAATAACATCGACCTTTGCTCTATCTACCTCAATCCCGTTCTTAGAAATCTTATGGCCAAGGACAATGCCTTCTTTGACCATAAAGTGGCTCTTCTCCCAGTTTAGACAAAGATTGGTGTCTTCACACCTTTGAAGCATTTTATCTAAATGGGAGAGACATGATTGAAAAGAATCCCCAATGACCGAGAAGTCATCCATAAACACTTCCATTGTTTCCCCGATCATGTCGTGGAATATGGCCATCATACATCGTTGGAACGTGCCAGGAGCATTACATAAGCCAAAAGGCATACGTTTGTAGGCAAAAGTTCCGTATGGGCAAGTGAATGTGGTCTTCTCTTGATCCTGCGGATCAATAGGGATCTGAAAATAACCCGAGAAACCATCAAGGAAACAATAGTATTCGTTCCTTGCTAATCTCTCAAGCATCTGGTCCATGAAGGGTAGAGGAAAATGGTCTTTACGAGTGGCGTCATTCAACTTACGATAGTCGATGCAAACACGCCATCCCGTAACCAATCGAGTTGGAATTAACTCGTTATCTTCATTTGTGATAACAGTAATGCCACCCTTTTTCGGGACACAATGAATTGGGCTGACCCAAGGACTGTCTGAGATCGGGTACATCAATCCAGCATCAAGAAGTTTGATAACCTCTTGTTTGATAACATCATGGATTTTTGGATTCACACGCCTCTGATGTTGAACTGCGGGTTTGAAGTCATCCTCCATCAAGATTTTATGAGTACAGAACTCAGGGTCTATACCTTTGATGTCGGAGAGTTTCCAAGCAATTGCTTGCTTGTGTGACTTCAAGATTTTGATGAGAGCAGCTTTTTCATCTTTACTCAAATCTCGAGCAATAATGACGGGTAATTTATCATCACCTTCAAGGAATGCATACTCAAGATGAGGAGGTAAGTCCTTAAGCTCAACCTCAGGAAATTCTTCAGTTTTCTCAACTGAATTGACTTCCTTATTATGAAGTTTGATGGGAGGGAGAGGAAGAGAAGTATCCAGATTTGACACTTTCTTAAGAAGAATATCTCCCTCCGGATTAATCTCATTTTGATTAATCTCAACTGGGATTGAATCACTAGGATGAGGGGTTGATGATGGATCATCATTGAGCAACTTCTCAATAAGAAGTATATCCCCCTCAATATCAATTGGAGCGTGATCAATTTCCCAAGGAACAGAATCACTAGCCAAATATGCTTCAATCTCATCTAAGATGAAGTCGCTTCCCTCAAATGGAGTGATAGAAGGAGTAGAATTGGCTATGATAGGCTGAGAAGATGTGGTGGAATCCCCACTCACAGAATTATGAGAATAACCAAGAACTTCTTGAGAGTACTCATCAGAAGCAACATCAATGATATCTATTCGGTTAACCGATTCAGAATCATAATTTGCGGAGTACCTCGAAGTTTGGTCAAGGTTGAAAGTGACAGCTTCGTTACCAACACGCAATGTGATTTCTTGCTCAAATACATCTATGAGAGCACGGCCCGTTCTCAGGAATCCTCGACCAACAATGAGAGGAACCCGATGATCGGCATCAAAATCAACAACCACGAAGTCAGCTGGGAAATGGAACTTTCCTACTTTCACAAATACGTCCTCGGCAATGCCAAGAGGACGGGATATGGAACGATCAGCAAGCTCGAGAGTCATGCATGTAGGAGTGAGTTCCGGAAGAGAGAGTTTCTTCCACACTGAATATGGCATAAGATTAATGCTTGCACCAAGATCTGCTAGGGCAAAGCATTCAACCATCCCTGGGAATACACAAGGTAAGAGAAATTTCCCAGGATCTCCAAGCTTTTCAGGAAGCTTCTTCAGAATAACTGCTGAGCAGTTCTCGTTAAGAGGAGTCTTAGCCATTTCAAACAGCTTTTCCTTATTGCTTAACATGTGCTTGAGAGTCGATGCAAATTTGGGCATCAGCATGATAGCATCCGCAAAGCTTATGTCAAAATGTAACTCTTGGAAAATTTGGAAAAACTTATCCATTTGATGACTGGCTTTTTCGCGGAGCTTTTGCTCGTTCAAGCGCGATGGGTACGGAATAGAAGATTTGGATTTCTGATTATCAACAGGAGCTACAGGAGGTTCAAAAACAACTCCTTGATTAGACTGGGGTTTCTGGACCACTTGAGGTTGGACTACCGAAGGTTGGACGTGTGCGGTACTTCGTGGGCTTGAATTATGCACTTTGTCCGTAGTTTCCTTGGTAACTTGACTCATTGGTACTGGTGGAGGTGGCATTGGAGTCGTAGGTCCATTCTGTTTTGGAGGTTCACTGTCCACTACCTTAGGAAGAGAAGAGGAAGAAGAGGTAGTAGGAACAGCAGGTCCAGTGTATGAAACACCACTTCGGGTTATGATCGCCTTAGCATCGCCCCTCGGGTTAGCGATCGTGTTGCTCGGTAAAGTACCTGAGCCCGAGGGTCGATCATTTAAAGACTTCTTCAGATCAGCAATCTGACTGACCAACAACCTGTTCATTTCATCTTGGGACTTCATGAACTGCTTCAGTAACTCATCAGATGATGGTCCTGGAGGAGTAATGACGGGAGGAGCTGGAGGGACAATTTGAGGTCGCATGTTTTGATTATGACCAAAATTCCCTTGATTAGGATTCATATTCCCATGAAATTGATTCCCTCGATTGAAATTGTTTTGATGAGGATTTCCTTGATGTTGGAAACCTTGATTGGGTCCAGGATAGAAATTACCTTGGTTTTGATAACCTTGGTTCATTCTTGGTTGGTTTTGATTCCGGTTTTGCATGTTGTGATTTGGATTGAAACCGGGTGGTGCCTGATTAGTGTTAGCACGGTAGTGTGGTTCATTTTGAGGACGGTATTGATTACCTCCTTGTTGTGAACTACCGGCTAAAGCATTGGCCTCAAAAGGACTACCATCGGTGGCAGTACAATTGTAGTAAGCATGAGGACCACCACAAGTGACACAAACTTCAACCTTCTTCACTTCAGCATGTGTTGGTGGCTGAGTGAAGGAGACTTTCTTCTGGTTAGCAAGAACCAAAGCCTGAACAATGTCTGTGAGTTTATCAATCTTAACATCGGTGCTAGATGTACTCACGGGGGATGAAGAAGAAGAAGGTCCAGCATTAGACTGATATGTCTTAGCTCTGAAAGGACGGACCTGAGATTTGTTCTCAATGATCTGCAAGGCCTCTTTGGTGGTCTTGCTCAGGAAATTACCTCCCGCGGAGGCATTCAAAGAATCTTGATTGGCCTGATTGAGACCATTGTAGAAAGTATCCATTTGCATTAACTCGGTAAAACCGTGATGCGGACACTTGCGAAGCAACTCTTTGTAACGATCCCATGCCTCCCCGAATGATTCATCAAATCTCTGAGAAAATTTCATTATCTCATTCTTAAGACTTGTGGTTCGGGATGGAGGATAGAACTCGTTAACGAACTTGGTGACAAGATCTTCCCATGTCTCTATAGAACGAGGGGGTTGTTTCTCAAGCCAATTCCGGGCTTGTCCCTCTAGAGAAAATGGGAACAGAAGAAGCTTGATAGCTTCGGATGGGACATTCTTGTACTTGATGGTAGATGCTATCTTGTTAAACCATCGAATGTGTGCATGAGGATCATCCCGCTCAAAACCATAGAATTGGCTTTGGGTTACTAGATTGAGCAACCCGGTTTTGAGCTCGAAAGTGTCAGCCACGATGGCTGGAACAACAATGGCATCTCCGTAACCCTCGATGGGTGCTTGGAGAAGCTCATTCATCGGTTTGTCTTCTGCCATTTCGACAGGAGGTGGTGGTGGTAGACGTTCCTCAGTCACGGCTGAAGGAGCTGAACGTCCTCTACGTCTGCGAGGAATGTTTCCAAGTTCAGAAAGTGGACTTGTAGAACTGGAAGAACGAGTGCGCATGCACTATGTATAAAAACCAATTTTCAAAACAAATGAGGCAAAACACAAGTGAACTTAACCAATAATCACAAATGAAATGGCTTCTTTGAAAAAGGTACACCAAATCACAAGTGACACAAAGGCAAGTTTTAAATCTGATGTTCGGGAACTTATTAATGGTCGCACCCCCAGTTAGGTAGTGCACTGCCTTGATTTGCGGTGGTTGATTTTTATGTATATTTTAAGTACCACTGAAAAGACGTAGGCTAGATTTGTGCAGATGGGTTTAAAAACTTTTGGACAATATTTTTGTTATCGTCCCGTTTAACCAAATCGTATCTCTTCAAGAATCACCTTAAAAGAGAATACAAAATAGAAAACGTTTCGATTGTTTTGTTGTTTCATATTTTTTTGGTGCTTTAACACTTTAGGAAAAGTGCTAATGACTTTTTTTGATTTTTTATAACTTTACAAAAACTTTTTACAAATGGTGGGTATGTGCAACAATGGATCTGAAAATGGCTAGACACACGCTAAAGCCTCCCCGGCAGCGGCGCCAAATTTTGATCTGCGCTGAACAGTCAAGTCAAAAAGACTTAAAACTGCTTAAGCACAAATACAATTAAGATCAGAGAATACAGGGGATTCCCGGGTCGTTAAGTCCCAAGGAGACTCAATGGTGTGTTAAACAAACTCAGAAGATAGAATGATCACTAAGGATAGTGATCTGTAAAGGTTTTGATTAGAAATTATACTACTGATTGATTTGGAATAGAATTGGACACAGAATTGGAAAGCACAACAACCAGATCAAAGAAACGTAGACGTAAGTTTTGGAAACTACGTATACGCACAAAATAAAAAAAAGTGAAAACTAAGAAATAAAAGGCCTAAAAATATAAAAAAGACATTTTTGGAATCCTAAAAATAAAAGAAAATTATTAGAAAAATAAAATTATTTTTAACACTATTTAATTAATTATTATTAATTAAAAACTAATTTAACTATTTAATAAATACTCTAAAATAGAAGAAAATACAAAATAAGGCTAGAAAAATAAACTTATGATTCTGAAAAATCTAAAATACTATAAAACTAAATTTAAAACTAAAAATATATTTTTCACACTTTTTATCTAATTATTATTAATTAATTATTATTTAAAATACACTTAAATACTAAAAAATAGAAAATAAACTTGGAAAAATAAAATTTTAACTTTGAAAAATCTAAAATATGATAAAACTAATTTTAAAACAGAAAATATATTTTTTAGACTTTTTAATTATTTATTACTAATTATTTATTATTTATTAACTATTTATAATTATAATAAATACTAAAAGGATAAAGAAAAATCTGAAACTTTTTCTAAAAATCCTATATGATAACAAAAACCTAAGAAAAAGAGAAAAACAAGATTTGCTTATTAATAAGTTGAAAAGAAAAATCAAAAAGCTAAAAAATCTTAAATAAACGCTATCACTATTTTTATATTGATGTTTTTGTGATTTTTATTTTTGAAAACTACTTATATACTAATATTATGAAACTTTAATAAAGACAAAAGATTTACAAAATACAAATAAGCAATTTTGATTAGCTTATGAACCAACAGTTGCCTTAATGGCTTATTTGGGTGAAATAAGCTCAAATAAGCTTAAACACTGAAACCAAAGATAGAACAAGATTGAATAAGGTACAAGCTACTGAAATGAGACTAAAGAATGAAAAGAAGCACACTGATAAGCTAGGAATAGGCAAATAAGCACTTGGCTTTTGTAGTGAAAAACAGAAAATGGGACAGACTTTAAGCTACTAGCAGCCCTACCAAACAAGTTCCAAAATGAAAAAAAGACTTGACAACTCAAGAGGACCAAGTTGGCTTTCCAAAGAACTAGAGAACTCAGGATTTGGACAAGTAATAAGCTTGATGCAAGCTTATCAAGATGGAACCAGTTTCTGTGCACAGGGCAGTCTCCAAAACAGGTACCTCTCAAAAAGCAATGAAATAAGCACTTTAACAGTTGAGAAACCAAGAACTAGTATTTTTGTATTTTTCTTTACCAACCAAACTATAATTCCCCAAGAGCTTGTAAACTGAATCTCTTTAATAAACCTTCAGTGAAATTCCCAAGTTTATTCAAAAACGACCCATTTGACAATTTGACTTTTGCTCAAAACCAAAAGGTTGACCAAAGTGAGATTTAAACTGATCTTGAGCACTTAATATGTTGTATTAATGTGTTTTAAGACTGAATATAGACAAGATCAAGATCCTTGATCTTAAAAACTCCAACAGTGGCTGCAAAGATAAGATAACATGAAATTTTGACTTTTGTGCTATTAAGAACTTGTTTCTTGACTTGTATGAGTTGTTTAGACCTAGTTATGCAAGTTTCCAACAAGACCAAAGACTAGATCACCTTGAAACACAATAAACCAAACACACCTTTATGTTGACTGTTTTGATGTTTTTCAAACCAAATCACAATTAGAACCCATAAGCTTAATTGCAAACCTTGTATTATCAAATATTATAACTAATGAAGCCTAAATCAACAATAAAAACACCATTAAACTAAGACTTGATCATTATGTCATTTCAACTGTTAAAACCAAGTTTTTTGTAAACTACAAATTGAAACAAACAAGCTACTGATTTAATGGCTTAAACACACTATATTATAACTATTTATTATAAAGTAACAGAAATTGAAGCTAGTTAACAACTAGAATAATGAAATGCCAAATTGGACAAAAGTGCTTACAAATGACTTTAAGGCATAAACTGAGAACTATGAACTGAAAACCAATCCTAAATGCTCTCCACAGAGCTCTAACCCAAGGCCATCCAAAATACACCTTGCTCCAGCTTTTCTTGTACCTTTCAAGTGATTTTTGATTTTTTGACTATTTAATTGCTATTTTTGGTGATTTTTTCTGTTTTGATTCTAAACTGATTTTTTGTGTATCTAATAGCTTATAAAAGCTATATGGGAGCTTACATGAGTTATTCTAGTCCATACAAACATCAAACAACATCATTTGAAACATTTGAGATTTTGCATAAAAATGAGAAATTGCATAAACTGAAATATACTTTGACACTTGAATTAAAGTTTCATAGAGGATTTCTTATATCATTAGAACTTGAAATACAAAGTTTTAAGATTACAACATAAACTGAAATTGAAAATTTGACTAAAACGACATGAAAAATAAAAGTTACATTAGATATCCATTACAATGTATCTTCTCTCCACTTTTATAGACTTTTCCACCTTCCCACATGCTTCTGATTGTTTCCCACCAAACTTGAGCCATTGGATTGGCTAGAATAATCTTATCCGTTCATTTGTGATTTGGCGCCAATTTTCCACTTAGCAGTTTTTTTCAATTAATGAATTTGGTGGAGGTAATTAAAGGATTTTGGAATGTAGAGGAGTTGGAGGGGACATGGTATGGGAGGGGGATTGAAAATTGGTGAAAACCAGTCATGGTTTTGAAGTTTCAGGCTTGGGAGAGACAGCTACAGTAACCGTGGTATAAGGGCGCGTATTCTCCTTGTTTTGACTTTGTTTGACCGCAGCTAATAACACATGGGGGGGGGGGTCACAATTAGTTGTGGCTGGGGTCTTTTTGCAATTTGACCTGGGGCTCAAGGTGCAAGGGTCAAAAACAGTTGGGTTGGGCTAGTAGTTGGGTTGAATTTGGGCCTTAGTATGTTATAAGTGTCCGTTTGGTATTAGTATTAAACAAGGACCAAAAGTGTAATTTCACCAAACATGAGGGACTGATCTTGCCATGTTTCCAAACTTCTCACAAGGACTAAATTTGCCAACTTTGATAATACAAGAACCCTTTTTGCATAAAATCCATTTTTTTTTTAAAGTCCAAGGACTAAATTTGCAATTTTCCAAAGCTTGAGGACCTTTCTTGCCAATTGACCAAAGAATCATTCAAGGATCATTTTAAACAACTTAGAATACTTCAGGGACCTTGAATGATAAATTTCCACATTTTTGAATTCCAGGGACTAGATTTGACAACTTTTAAAACTCGGGGGACTAAAACTGCCAATTTTGCAAACTTTATACATTTTTCATCTGATTTTGATATTTTTGAATTTAAAACCCATAAAACACTGATTTGTGATAATTTGATCATTTTGATGTGTTTTTGAGTGTTTTCAGATGAATTTGCAGTTTAGATTATGTAAAAATGATGAGTATTTGGAAACTCATCACCTACCAAATACCGTAGTATTATTGGGTCGCTCATGTATCTAACAGCTAGCAGGCCTGATATTGTTTTTGTTGTATATCTTTGCTCCCGTTATCAGTCGAGACCAACTGAAACCCACCTCTCTGAGGCTAAAAGAATCCTCCGATACATCAAGGGAACCATTAACTTGGGAATCTGGTATCCGAAGGATTCTGGTTTTGAACTAATCGCATTTTCAGATGCTGATCATGCAGGATGCTTAAATTCACGGAAAAGTACTTCAGGAGCATTACAATTTCTTGGTGATAAACTGGTGTCATGGCAATCGAAGAAGCAGGATTGTACATCGCTCTCCTCAACAGAAGTAGAATATGTAGCCATGTCAGCGTGTTGTGCTCAATTCATTTGGATGAGAACACAACTCAAAGACTATGGTTATGTATTTGACAGAATCCCGATGTACTGCGACAATCGGAGTGCTATTGCGATCTCGTGCAACTCAGTTCAACATTCGAAATCAAAGCACATCGATCTTCGATATCATTTCATCAAGGACCACGTGGAACAAGGTACTGTTGAATTATACTTTGTGGGTACAGAATACCAATTGGCAGATCTTCTCACCAAAGCCTTAGCTCCTGCTAGGTTTAATGAGTTGGTCCACCGGATTGGTATGCGGTGTTTGACTCAAGAGGAACTGGATGAACTCTTAAAACATTCTTAAAAACCGGTCAAACACCAAAACCTCTTTTGCAAATATTTTTCAAAAACAAAATACAAAATTATAAAATCAGATAAAACTACAAAAATATTCTTCTATCTATATTTCTATTAACATGCCAAGTACAATTCTTCCGTCAACACTCAAATCTTTCAAAATTCATTATTTTTTCGATCAAGTGTTGAGGGGGAGAAAACTAATATTTTTCAGTTTCATAAAACCTTGTACTTGCATGTTATTTTTATCCCGGTTGTTTCTCTAAATAATGGTGGTCACATTTCTGGTTTACTGACACTCCTCGGACTAAAATTCATAAAACTTCATTATTTATTAAGTCAAGGGGGAGTGTCGTCAAAATTCTTTCAAAATATCATTCGTTTGATAACCAAAATGGAAGTTATGGGTATTGGTTGTAAATGGTTAATGTGGAGGGACTAAAACTGTCAAAACTTCAAACCTTTTAAACAAAATATCTCTTCCACATTAACTCTTCTCATTTATTACTCAACAACCCAAATCTTACGCCTAAAAATCAATATACAAATCCGAGTTCTTGATCATCAATTTGTAAGTGGTTTCTTAATCTAAACGTGTTTACAAACAATGGTTTTGAATTATATGCAAATCCAACGGCTAAATCTTGTGTTTGGATGATCTTCGTGTTCTACGCGTAAGCATACGAACACAAGATCATCAGGTGTGAGTTTTTCATGATGTAATGGTGTTAAAATGCTCAAAACTATATACCAAAACCATTTTTATCAATCTAATCCACCTAGAAACACGAATTGTCCGTTTTTCAAAATTAGGGTTCATAAGTCGATTTGGGGGTTTTCATATGTGAGGTGTTTTTGGTTAAAAAGATTTTCATAAGATGTTGTTTACAATGTTAATAGACCATAATCATGCTTGGAATCAACCCAGAAACACTAATTACTCTTTAATTAGAAATTAGGGTTTATGTTCTTAGGAATTGGGTATCTCTTGATTGGCTTAGATTTTGTGTTAAAACTTGGATAAAACGACTCAATAGGCATCTTAAACATCCCAGAACAAGTTTGGTGTTAATCCCATGGTTAATTTCTTACTCGTAATTCTTAAGCTTTAGGGTTTAGGTTTACGCGTAACATGTGACTACGCATAACTGTTTGATTGAGTGTTCGTGATTAAAACTGTTAGAGATTGAATGTATAAGTTAATATTGGTGCTATGATGAACTTATTGCAGGTTTATTACGCTTGAAAAATTCAGAATCAAGGTTATCTGCCATCTACGCATAAGGATCATCTTACGCGTAGCATGTTATGCGTAAGAGAAATCTTATGCGTAACGTTTACGCGTAAGGTTCTACAAAGGGACTACGCGTATCCTGTGAAGGATATGCGTAAACAGTGACCTCTACGCATAAGGTTGACTCTTACGAGTAAGCATTACGCGTAAGGTTCCATATACGCTTAAGCGTAAGCTTTAAGCATAAGGCCCTCTTTTCCTACGCGTAATATTTCTTACGCGTAAGTCAAGAACCTACGCATAAGCTTATGCTTACGCGTATAACACTACTGTTTACGCATAAGCTTGCCATTACTACGCCTAAGCCTAGTTTTAACCTTAATTACGAATTGTTACGCGTGCAAACTTGTAAATAAATAAATCATAACGCCACGAAACCAATGTCTTTCGATATGTTGGTTCTTTTGGCTAAATATCTTTCAGATCACGACATGGACGCTCAATTACAAAACGTGGTAGCACCAAATGTTCTCACCATTGCTGATATCTTCCCTAATGGCTATCCAATGAAGATAGGAAAGAACAACCTTCGTGTTGATTTTGATACTCTCACCTGCTCGGAATCCTCTTGTTTAATTGCTGTGGATATTCTGAAGAATCATCCCTATCAGAACATGCTCACCAATTCTGCTACAGTGCCTGAGATCTATATTCACCAATTCTGGAATACAATGCAAAAGATCAAAGGACAAAATGATGTGACAGTGACGCTCAATGACAAACAAGTCACCATCACACCTGCAGACTTAAGGGCTATTCTTCTCATCCTTGTCATCGAACCAACTGAATACAATGCCACACCAACTGAAGAGACTGTTCTACAATTCATGATCGACATTGGTTATGACGAAGCTACAGGAGTAATCACTAAGCATTCATACGTGGATCTTAAGAATATTCTTCAGCCATGGAGAACTCTCTACATCATAATCACCAAATCTGTTTCTGGACGTGACAGTGGCTATGAGCATCCCAAGCTCATGGAACTGCAGATCTTTTGGGCATTGGTCAACAATAAACACATTGAAGTTGAAGCTCTGATATGGGACGACATGATGGCATTCCTCAAAAAGCTTGGCACCAAAATCCCGTATGTCAGATATACCAAACTGTTGATCCAACGAGCTCTAGGGTATAATCCTGATATTCCCTTAAGACTCGATGACCCCAAACAACACTCCACGTTGTATGAGCCCACACTCTCAGTCAGATTTAAGGACTCTACAACAAAGAAACAAGGTGTAGTGCTGCCAGATCACCTTATAACCGATGATATCAAACAACTGTACTCGTACAAACGATATCTGGTAGCGGTTGAAGAAGGCAAAGTAGGTTTTCTCGATGAAAAATCCGCTGGTACACCTTCCAGGAAAACCAAAAGAGGCAGTGCAGGAAGTGTTACAAGCACTGAGAGTCAAAGAAAGTTCCCAAAGAGGAAACCTCCACTCAAAAGGAAAGTTCCCTCTAAAGAAGCTGTTCCTATTCCCATTCCCAAGTCTGAACCTCAAAGAAAGCTAGTGGATGAAAGCTCTGATGAAACCGAATCAGACGAGGAGGTCACCTACTCTGAAACTGCAACCGATGTCACTCCAACAGTAGCTAAACCTCCCAGTCCAAAAGTTGACCAAGGCAAAGGGAAGACTCCCGTACTTGAGCAAGAAGAAGAAAGCTTAGATGAAGAGCCACTGGATACTGACTACAGGAAGAAGTTCAAAATCATTAGACTCCAACACGTGGCAAAAGAGTTTGAAAAGCAACAAATGCGTGGCCCCGGAGGGTCAAGTGGTGGTGTCCAATCTACACCAATTCCTGATGCGGTTAATCAACCCGATAAGGGAATTGGTGCCACCACTCTTGAGCAACAACAAAAACGCCTGGAGGATTCTATTGATTATGACTTTGAGGAACCAGAAAAGGAAAAGTCTGAGAAAGAAAATGCTGATGAAGAGGTTGCAGCTCAAGCCAAAGCTGATGAAGAGGCCCGGATTCAGGCTGAAGTAAAGGCTAAATCTGGACAAGATGACAATGTGAAGTATGATGATTATCTTCTTGACAGTCCTACTCGCTCTAAGGAGAAAACTTCTGAACCTCCTAAGGACCCTGAATCACCTCACGACTCTTCATCATCAGATTCGTCTTCTCACTCTTCACCTCCAGCATCCAAAGGAACAACCAGATCCACATCCAAATCTGTGAAGAAACCTACAGACTCTTGGTTATCCCGGACTAAAACAAGGATTGTTAAAGCTGTCAAGCAAGTACGGAAGAAGGATGTAACCAACAAAAAGCTGAATCAACTCGCTGACAGAATCAACTTTCTTCAAGACGGGATAAACGAGTTTTTTACAGAAAGGGAACAAATCCAGAAGTTTATCATAGGAGATTTCCAAAAGGAATTGGAGAAGACGGCAAGAGAATATACTCACAAGTTTCTTCTCGACACTGTCCCTGGTGTAACTAGAGAAGTATTCTCCAGACAACTTACTCCAAACATCGTCGCATTGGTTAAACATATAATGGCCAAAGAATCTGATCTCTCTGAAACTAAGATAATTGCTAAACTGGTGATGCAAATGTCAAAACGATCTGCAACTTTTACTTCGGATGAAGCTAAATTTTTTGAAGGTCTACTAGATTATCAACTCAGATCATCATGCAAGGAATCAGCAGATCAACCTAAACGACCAAGAGATGACGATGATACGGACAAGGACTCTGCACCTAAACGTCCAAAGAAGTCTGGAGAACCCTCCTCTATGTCACCACCACCCCTACGGACTCCAACAACAAGACAATCTCCTCCACGCTCTTCCACTGACAAACCTCAGGACTCTGAGTTACCACCCCAGACAGAGAAAACCGGTGATCACTTCGAATACACTGGTGGTGACGATGAGGAAGTCCCTGAGCCCCAACAACAACCCACCTCTCCCGCTTCATCAAAGAAACCAGAATCCTCGTCTAGGCCAAAGAAAAAGAAGAAGAAGACGCCCAAGGCTGACGTCGTATCATGGCTAGACGAAGATGACTGGTTTTCGACACTTGTTGATGCTACTCCCGCTCTAACTGATGATCAAGATATGGTAGAAGGTCGTACATTGGAGCATGCTAAGTTACTGCAAGAAAAGTTCCGAGTGAAGAAGATGACGAAATCAGAGTTGAAACAAATCAAGAATGAAGCCTTTCAACTACTCAAAGACAGCTCGGAAAGTGCTATTGAAGTTGAATATCACCTTGACAACATAGCACGAGCCATGTCTAACAACATTGATTGGCTCAACCCTGAAGCAAACATCGACTACACCAGAAGAGATAAGGCTCCATACTACACCGATTGGTCTAAACCTCTACCAACGATTGGTCAACCAGATCAACCTAAGATTCCATTCCGCTACTTCTTCAACAATGATTTGGAATTTCTTCTACACGGTAGCGATGATTCAAAGAAATACGCTACATCACTTACACTTCCGTTCCCGGCCGCCATATACTCAAACTGCATAGCCATCGAAGAAAAGGCTACCCACATGTTTTCCAACATCGTGGAAAGGTATGATATTGATGCAATGTACGGGATTCACCATTGGCCGGAACGCCGAAGAATCTACTACAAAAGCTGCCAGGTTCGAAAGTCTCAACATGAAGTGTACAGTGATAAAGGGATCGTTGCTGTTAAGCATGTCACTCTTTCATCTAAATGGGATTACACCTTCCTCAAGACTGTCGTGGTCAAAAGACAAGACGAAAGGGATTATGAATTCTGTGAAGCGGACTTTCAGAACTTGTCTCACAAAGACATTGAAGATCTCTCGCCAAGGTACAGGGAAGAATGAGACAATTCTCGACTGAAATTCAACGTGAATACATCAAGTCCCTGCTCATCTTCATCAGAAGCATAGTGATCCAGGAATGTGTAGAAGATTTACAACTTGCTGTTGAATCATATCAGACTCGTGTCAACTTCACCAGACCTCAGCTAGAACTTCCTGACATCAACCATCTTCCACAATACACTCTCGTCAGCAAACCATTCAGAGTAGTTTACCGTAGTGAACTACAACGCAACTGCTTGATGGCGTGTAGAGATCTTCATAAGTTTGGGGACCACACACTGAAGAAGGTTAGGGATGGGTTAGCTTATCGGTTAAAGGAGATACATGAAGGCATCGAGTCGAAGAAGCGATGGAATTCTCAGGAAAAACGGGATGTTAAGAGGATCATCACTCGGATCGATGAAAGGTTGTACAGAAGGGACCAGTTCAGAACTCTAGAGAGCTTTGTAGGTGGTCGTCCCAGGATTACTCTCACAGGCTATCAACGCCCTGTCCGCATTCCTGGAGATATTGCTGGACTACCTGGTACCCCTTAAACTGTTTCAATTTCATACTAATTTGGATGTGTGATTATTTTATGACAATGGCTTGTGCACACATAACAGTGTACAACTGATTGGTGCAAAACCGTCAAGTTTAATTACACAAGCTAACCACTTGTGAATGGTCAACCGTAACAAACTTAAAACAGCTCAAACACTAATGCAATTAAGATCAGAGGAATATAGTGGATTCCTGGGTCGTTAAGTCCCACGGAGGATGAATTGGTGTATAAACACTTGATCAGATAATAGAATGATCACTAAGGATAGTAATCAGTAAGGATATTGATGGAAAATTACCTAAAGAAAAGATCTACAAATTACAGCGACTTAAATGCAAATTAAAAGAAATTAAAAAGTTAAAATATATTAAATAAACGCTATCACTATTTTTACAATGATGTTTTTATGATTTTATAAAATAAAATAACTTAAATAAACTATTTTAACTAAAACGTAAACTTAAATTACTTAAAAACGTGACTTAAAATGAAAACGTACGTTATGTACAAAAATTACGCTGGAGCGCAAGATAAAACGTAAAATTTATGAAATAAAAGGCCTACGAATGTAAAACTAATTTTATTACGTACTATATGACAAAAGAAAATTTTAGAAAAAAGATTTATATTTTTTAGACTTTTATATTTTTTATTATGAATTAAATAAGATTTTACACTAATTAAATGTTAGAAAATACTAAAACTATTTGGAAAAATCTGAAACTTTTTTATAAAATACTTAATACTAATACAAATTTATAAAAAATACAAAAACTGAAAAAGCTATACTAAATAAGCTAGAAATAAGCTGAAATATACGTATAAGCTTAATAGACTATAAGGGGTTATGTATTTAATTATGCAAACTATAACCAAGAAAGACCCAAGGGCGCAATGGTTACAGGTACACACTTAACACTATCCAAAGGGGGAGGTCTCAGGTTCGAGCCTGCCTACCCCCTTTTTACTAAACATTTTATTTTTGGATTTTTACTTTGCAAATTTATTAAACACAGAAAAATAAGCACTTTTTGAAACTACAACTTTTTATGAAAATGATTAATAAGCTCAGTATGAGCTTATTTATTGCAACAGTGGACAATATTTGGAAATAAGCAAAATATTAAGCCAAAATGGCTTATAAGCTACTCAAAAAGCAAAATGTAAAAAGGAAATAAGCTAAATAATGGTAATAAGCTAATATGAAAACTGATTAAGCTTAAGGATTGACAAATAAGCTCTGAATAAGCTCAAATAAGCACAAACTTTTCTGAATTTTTGCACAGGAACTGTTTAAGGTACTGGGTACTTTTAAGCTACATATTAAGCACTGTAATAAGCTATAAATTGAAAATAAGCACTTGGCTTAACAAGATGGGTTGGTGAGCTATCCAAAAATCCAAAGCTTACACTGTGGGTACCACTGTGGAGCTTATGAGGGGCTTAAGAAAAAGCTTAAAAACCACTGATCAGTTATGAAACACAGAAATGGGACAACAAACAAATCACTTGCAGCCCTGGTAAACAAGCTAGAAATGGAAAAGCTAAAGTTGGAATTCCAAGATGGCTAGATTGGCTTTCCAAAGAACCAAAAATCACAAGTTATAGACAACTAATAAGCTCTGTAGGAGCTTGTGATTTAGCTAGTAAAACTGGTGCACAGGGCACTTTGACTTTTTGATTAAACTGAAAGTTTGACTTATATGAACTTAGGATTGAATTTACTCACTAATTATGTTGTAATAAGCTAAAATGAGATTATCTAAAGCTAGACCAACAACCTTTAAGCTTGTAAAATGAATTTTGCAACTCAAAATCCCAACAGTGGACTGTTAAGGGCAAATACATGAGATTTTGACTTTTTATCTTATGAGTACTGTATTTTATGGCTTATCTTGACTATTTAGAACCTAAGTAACTCTGAACAACAACAATTAACAAAACCACAAGCTTCAAACACAGAGTATCATGCAGAACCAAACAGTCCTTAATGAGACAGTTTTTAAGCTTTCTATACTAAAACAAATTTTTAAACCAAATTACCTACTGATTAATTAATATTAACTATATTAAAGCAAGATTAAGCTATAAGTAACAAGGATTAAACACTGAAACTAGGAAATGCAAATTTTCCATAAATGGCTTACAAATTTGAATTCCAATGTAGACTGAGAACTGAGGACTGAAACACAACCTATGGCTTTCCACAAAGCTCTAAACCCACAGCAATCCAAATTCAACACTGCACCAGCTTTGACCTTCTTCACCATGGATTTTTGAATTTTCACTAATTTATTTGGTATTTTTAGTATTTTTCTCTTTTTAGTTCTAAACTTAGTTTAAATTGTTTCTAATAACTTATAAGCTTTATCAAAAGCTTATATGAGCTTAAGCAGCAGTAACAACAACCATTAACAACTTTTGAGATTTGAACTTGAAATTTGAAAATGCACAAACTGAAATCAAACTGGAAACTTTAAATTGCTTATTGAAAAAGAGTTACAATACACTGAGATTACTTATTTAAAAGCTTGAAAGCTTAAACAAAACTGGAAAGTTTTAAAAACTTAAAACGACATTACCTAAACTAATCTACTCTACTTGGTCTTCACTTCTGCTTCAATCTCTTATTTATTGATTTCATTCTCTTCCTTGTAGACCTCTGATGCTTTCCCACCATTGGATAGGTCAAAGTAATCACAACCTTTGATTTTTACTTTTTGGCGCCAAAAGTCTTTGGGTGGGTTTCTGCAATTAATGCTTCTTGGCTTATGTAGAGGTGGAGGGGAATGGGTAACCAGCTGTTATGTGAGGTGGAAAGGTGTTGGTGAGGTGGTGAAACCAGGTGGAGGTGTAGGAGTGGTAGCAGGTGGAAAGGGGGAAGGAGGTGAACAGTTGAGCGCGGTTTTATTTTAAAACGCTGGGTCGGGTTTTGGGCTTGGGTTGATTGGGCTAGCTGGTTTAAGTGGATTTGGATTTGGATTAATAATAACAAAGTTAGGTCCGTTTGGTTTAGATTAAGCACAAGGACCAATATTGTAATTTGGTGAAAAGTGAGGGACTGAAAATGACAGGTTTCCAAGGTTTACACAAGGGCTAAACTTGCAATATATGATAATCCAAGGACCATACATGTAATTATTTTCCATTTAAACTTAAAAGGACCTTAATTGTCATTTTTGGATTTTGAGGGACTAAAAGTGTAATTTCCCAAAAGTTTATCATAAGGACCATTCTTGTCATTTATTAATAGTACAAGGTTAAAATTTGATAATTTTCATTTTTTTAAATTAACCAAGGACTATATTTGACAATTTTCAAAGTTTAGAGACTAAAGTTGTCATTTTGTGATTTTTGAACTTTAAAGGGTTTGTTTTGACAACTCTTGAATCTCATGGACCTTAAATGAGATTTTACAAGTTTTTGAATTACCAGGGACTGTTTTTGACAACTTTTGAAACTTGGGGGACTAAAACTGCCAATTATGCAAACTTAATACGTTTTTCATCTGATTTTGATATTTTTGCATTTAAAACACATAAAACACTTGTTTGTGATATTTTTATCATTTTAATGTGTTTCTGAGTGTTTTCAGATGTTTTTGGCACTCTAACAGTATAAAAATGATGAGTATTTAGACACTCATCCATCCCCCACACTAAGATATTGCTAGTCCCTAGCAATGATTTGAGAAAAATTAATGGATTTTATCTCTTTACCAAAAGCCATTACTTCTGGAGTAGCCAATTGTTTTGATTCAAGTAAGAATCTTGGCACAATGATAACCAAATGATTTTGAGCAAATCATAAGCTGTAAACGGATTTGATTTGTCTTTACCAGAAGCCGTTTGCTTCTGGACTAGCCAACTCTTAGATAAATTATCAATATTATCTTTGGTGAGCCGATTACCAATTATGGATTTCCAACTGCCTTTACCACAAGCCATAAACTTGCGGGCTAGCCAACTCTTTACTAATTAAAGATATGGTGAGCTGAACACCATACAATTTTGGGCAAATTGCAAGCCATAAACGGATTTGAGATATCTTTACCAAGAGCCGTTTGCTCCTGGATTAGCCAATCCTTATGTGGGTTAGACATGGTGGACTGATTACCATTTGTTGTGTTTAGTACATGGTACTTCCACTAAATAAAAAATTTTAAAATTTGGCCATTTTGGGGGAAAAAGGGACTAAAAGGGTACATTTATGATCAAATTCGCCAGAATTTCCCCCCCACACTTAGAAATGAATATTGTCCTCAATATTCAAAGTACCGGCTGTTATGCCGAAACTTAGAACGTAAAAAGATAACATTACTAGCTAAGTGTAGAAACACAACAATTATTCTCTTTTTTAAATATTTACAATTTTCATACATTTTTTAGATCTCTATACAACATGTGGGGCATCTCCCCCACACTAGGGTGGTACACACGGGTGAAAACCCATGTTTAACTACTGTTTTTGATTACCGAGTCGCTATCTTGACTCGACCCCGAATTCATTTGTTCATGGGGAAGTAAGTGGAAGTGACAATCTCCATCGGACTTTCACTCAAGATGTTTGTATAAACATTGAAGTACGTGAAAGTTCCACACCGATGAGATATACATAGAACCGGCTTACAAATGAGAAATGAAAATGCCGGGGTCAAAGATAATGTCTTCATTCCCGAAGGAGTGAAGAACAGGAGAAGCCACGGGATAGGTGAAGAAGAGAAAGAAAGTCATGATAATAATCATGACTAACTCATCATCATCAGAAGGAGAATTCATGATTTCTGGATCATGAATCTCATCATTTAAGCTCATTTGATCAAGACATATTCTGGGTGGGAGGGATGGGATTTTGATATCAAGCAAGTTCTCATGGATGAGAACATTTCCCTCCGGAACACAAAGATCATTTATGTCTAGATCAAAGTGGAAGTTATCATACTCTGGTAGAGATATGATATGATTGAGTTCAAAGGAGAACTCCTCGTAAAGAGAATCATTCACATGATGTAAGTCTGTGAACCCTTGTTCCATTATGGGCTCATCACTATCCTCGTCAAAGATTGGATTGTTAGAAATCCAAGTGAATTCAGATTCGAATTCAAATAGAGGATTGGTGAAAGTAGCTTTGAATGTTTCAGGAACAAGGTGATTAACATTCTCTATTGGACTGTTAGGGTGAGAAGTGAGTGAACGATCATTATAAAGGAGATTTTCAATTTCTCCTAAGTTGGCTTTGAAATCAAAGAGATCATCATCACTTTCCGATGAAAGTGGAATGATGTGAGTGAGTTCATCAGTAAACTCCTCAAAAAGAGGATCAACATCACAATGTGAAAGTGATGCCTCAACATTCTCAATGTCTCCATAAGATTTACAATCATCGCTAAAATCGGAGAAAGTCTCAAAATGATCTTTTGAACACTCAAGAGGGGAAGGGATATCACACATATGGTCAAAAGTTCCATGTGACTCTCTCGGGATTGGGACAAGGTCCTCAACACTAGACTTTATGAATTCGTCCGATTCCTTTTCAGGAACAGTGTCAAGATGTTCGTCCCCCATGTTTAGAGAGTGAGTGGGAGCTTCGGGTGTGATAGCAGTTGCTTGAGAATGAATCTCAACTGCTGGAATATCCACTGATGAATTTGATGAATCTTCAAGTGTATCTTCATCATCACTGTCATCAGGAATAAAATGAAATTGAGAGCTAGATCTGGCTGCTTTTTCTTTTGCAATTAATTCCCTAATAGACTTTTCAAAAGCAATTTGGGAATTTATTTTAGCAACCTGCTCTTCAGCTAGCAATTCCTCCATGGATTTCTCATGTGAATTTTGAATGACGGGACATTGTGGGAGTGGAGATTTGTCAAAACCGGAAGGTTGACATTGATAATCATCATGAGGACCCCCACAATATACACAAGAAAAACTGGGAACATTATGAAATGATGTCTTACTCAATTCCTCAGTTCTTTTCACTGACTCCAGAAGCTCTAGATAAGTGTCTTGTTGGGTTTGCTGAGGAATTTGAGTCATTTGGCACTGTGGAGGTTGGTCGTGATATGGATAGTCATAATTGTTACAAGGAAATGGATTCCCTGTTTGACAATTAGAGCTGAAATGGGGACCTCCACAGTTCTCACAACAGTAAAACTGTTGAGCCTGGATTGGTGAATCATATGGATATTGGTCATAACCAAAGTTCTGAGCATCACCGGAAAACTGTTCATAGACAATCGTGTTTCCAGATTGACATTCAAATCCTTGGTGAGGACCTCCACAAAATTCACAGCAGTTATGTTGATTATATGAAGATGAGTCGGGCTGTGGTGGGTAATTGGAAAAATTTGAGGGGTCGTTAAATGAGTTCGGATTAGGATCATAATCAAATGAATTCCTCAAACCACAAAACAAACAACTCCCGCTATGAATATCATTACCACACTGTACACACGTACACCAGCGACATGGTGAACCAAAAAGAGGCTCACCACAACCGACACAAGGAATAAACGATTCTATTTGAAAGTTATGATAAGGAATCCGTTCATTCAAAGAATCAACAAAACCAACATGGTGATCTGAATGACTATTTAGACTCAAAGAACATTTTGAAAAATCCGGAGGTGGGACAAGTGGTGTGCTCTGAGAGCTAGCAATTTCTACCACTTCCGTTATGGTCTCTGGTTCTGGTTCTTGAGAAACGTGAAGATTAGGCAAGTCATTCTTGCTAGTCACCGGTCTAAATTCTGCATGTTTGCTTTTAACCGTAAATCGTGAAAGTTTAGGATCAATTTTAGACGGCTTAGGAGCAATTGAGGGGTTAGATCTTTGGATAACCGTAGGTTGGACGTATTTAGTACCTCCATTATCAGAGGAAAGCACCTGGTCCTTTGTCACCTCGGTTTCTCGTTCCATTTCCCTATGCAGAATTAATGGATCGTCACGAACAACACGAATTCTTGACATTTGTGATAAAATAGGAAGTTTTTCAACTTCGTTCCAGATTTCGTCGTAGTCGAGAGATTCCATGAGAATAGAAGAAGTTAGAATCAAATGGATAGAGGGTAAAGGAATAAAGAATCAAAAAAGGTAAGAGGGTAAAGATGAATTTTTTTGGATTTTTGGATAAATATTTTGTAAAAACAAAGAATGAAAATATTTTTGGTGTTGTTAACACTTTAGGAAAAGTGTTAATGAACTTTTTTGATTTTAAAAATTGTTTACAAAAAGGTGGTATATGTGCAAGAATGGATCTGGAAATGCTTAAAACACGCTTACAGCCTCCCCGGCAGCGGCGCCAAAATTTGATTGGTGCAAAATCGTCAAGTTTAATTACACAAGCTAACCACTTGTGAATGGTCAACCGTAACAAACTTAAAACAGCTCAAACACTAATGCAATTAAGATCAGAGGAATATAGTGGATTCCTGGGTCGTTAAGTCCCACGGAGGATGAATTGGTGTATAAACACTTGATCAGATGATAGAATGATCACTAAGGATAGTAATCAGTAAGGATATTGATGGAAAATGACCTAAAGAAAAGATCTACAAATTACAGCGACTTAAATGCAAATTAAAAGAAATTACAAAGTTAAAATATATTAAATAAACGCTATCACTATTTTTACAATGATGTTTTTATGATTTTATAAAATAAAATAACTTAAATAAACTATTTTAACTAAAACGTAAACTTAAATTACTTAAAAACGTGACTTAAAATGAAAACGTACGTTATGTACAAAAATTACGCTGGAGCGCAAGATAAAATGTAAAATTTATGAAATAAAAGGCCTACGAATGTAAAACTAATTTTATTACGTACTATATGACAAAAGAAAATTTTAGAAAAAAGATTTATATTTTTTAGACTTTTATATTTTTTATTATGAATTAAATAAGATTTTACACTAATTAAATGTTAAAAAATACTAAAACTATTTGGAAAAATCTGAAACTTTTTTATAAAATACTTAATACTAATACAAATTTATAAAAAATACAAAAACTGAAAAAGCTATACTAAATAAGCTAGAAATAAGCTGAAATATACGTATAAGCTTAATAGACTATAAGGGGTTATGTATTTAATTATGCAAACTATAACCAAGAAAGACCCAAGGGCGCAATGGTTACAGGTACACACTTAACACTATCCAAAGGGGGAGGTCTCAGGTTCGAGCCTGCCTACCCCCTTTTTACTAAACATTTTATTTTTGGATTTTTACTTTGCAAATTTATTAAACACAGAAAAATAAGCACTTTTTGAAACTACAACTTTTTATGAAAATGATTAATAAGCTCAGTATGAGCTTATTTATTGCAACAGTGGACAATATTTGGAAATAAGCAAAATATTAAGCCAAAATGGCTTATAAGCTACTCAAAAAGCAAAATGTAAAAAGGAAATAAGCTAAATAATGGTAATAAGCTAATATGAAAACTGATTAAGCTTAAGGATTGACAAATAAGCTCTGAATAAGCTCAAATAAGCACACACTTTTCTGAATTTTTACACAGGAACTTTTTAAGGTACTGGGTACTTTTAAGCTACATATTAAGCACTGTAATAAGCTATAAATTGAAAATAAGCACTTGGCTTAACAAGATGGGTTGGTGAGCTATCCAAAAATCCAAAGCTTACACTGTGGGTACCACTGTGGAGCTTATGAGGGGCTTAAGAAAAAGCTTAAAACCACTGATCAGTTATGAAACACAGAAATGGGACAACAAACAAATCACTTGCAGCCCTGGTAAACAAGCTAGAAATGGAAAAGCTAAAGTTGGAACTCCAAGATGGCTAGATTGGCTTTCCAAAGAACCAAAAATCACAAGTTATAGACAACTAATAAGCTCTGTAGGAGCTTGTGATTTAGCTAGTAAAACTGGTGCACAGGGCACTTTGACTTTTTGATTAAACTGAAAGTTTGACTTATATGAACTTAGGATTGAATTTACTCACTAATTATGTTGTAATAAGCTAAAATGAGATTATCTAAAGCTAGACCAACAACCTTTAAGCTTGTAAAATGAATTTTGCAACTCAAAATCCCAACAGTGGACTGTTAAGGGCAAATACATGAGATTTTGACTTTTTATCTTATGAGTACTGTATTTTATGGCTTATCTTGACTATTTAGAACCTAAGTAACTCTGAACAACAACAATTAACAAAACCACAAGCTTCAAACACAGAGTATCATCCAGAACCAAACAGTCCTTAATGAGACAGTTTTTAAGCTTTCTATACTAAAACAAATTTTTAAACCAAATTACCTACTGATTAATTAATATTAACTATATTAAAGCAAGATTAAGCTATAAGTAACAAGGATTAAACACTGAAACTAGGAAATGCAAATTTTCCATAAATGGCTTACAAATATGAATTCCAATGTAGACTGAGAACTGAGGACTGAAACACAACCTATGGCTTTCCACAAAGCTCTAAACCCACAGCAATCCAAATTCAACACTGCACCAGCTTTGACCTTCTTCACCATGGATTTTTGAATTTTCACTAATTTATTTGGTATTTTTAGTATTTTTCTCTTTTTAGTTCTAAACTTAGTTTAAATTGTTTCTAATAACTTATAAGCTTTATCAAAAGCTTATATGAGCTTAAGCAGCAGTAACAACAACCATTAACAACTTTTGAGATTTGAACTTGAAATTTGAAAATGCACAAACTGAAATCAAACTGGAAACTTTAAATTGCTTATTGAAAAAGAGTTACAATACACTGAGATTACTTATTTAAAAGCTTGAAAGCTTAAACAAAACTGGAAAGTTTTAAAAACTTAAAACGACATTACCTAAACTAATCTACTCTACTTGGTCTTCACTTCTGCTTCAATCTCTTATTTATTGATTTCATTCTCTTCCTTGTAGACCTCTGATGCTTTCCCACCATTGGATAGGTCAAAGTAATCACAACCTTTGATTTTTACTTTTTGGCGCCAAAAGTCTTTGGGTGGGTTTCTGCAATTAATGCTTCTTGGCTTATGTAGAGGTGGAGGGGAATGGGTAACCAGCTGTTATGTGAGGTGGAAAGGTTTTGGTGAGGTGGTGAAACCAGGTGGAGGTGTAGGAGTGGTAGCAGGTGGAAAGGGGGAAGGAGGTGAACAGTTGAGCGCGGTTTTATTTTAAAACGCTGGGTCGGGTTTTGGGCTTGGGTTGATTGGGCTAGCTGGTTTAAGTGGATTTGGATTTGGATTAATAATAACAAAGTTAGGTCCGTTTGGTTTAGATTAAGCACAAGGACCAATATTGTAATTTGGTGAAAAGTGAGGGACTGAAAATGACAGGTTTCCAAGGTTTACACAAGGGCTAAACTTGCAATATATGATAATCCAAGGACCATACATGTAATTATTTTCCATTTAAACTTAAAAGGACCTTAATTGTCATTTTTGGATTTTGAGGGACTAAAAGTGTAATTTCCCAAAAGTTTATCATAAGGACCATTCTTGTCATTTATTAATAGTACAAGGTTAAAATTTGATAATTTTCATTTTTTTAAATTAACCAAGGACTATATTTGACAATTTTCAAAGTTTAGGGACTAAAGTTGTCATTTTGTGATTTTTGAACTTTAAAGGGTTTGTTTTGACAACTCTTGAATCTCATGGACATTAAATGAGATTTTACAAGTTTTTGAATTACCAGGGACTGTTTTTGACAACTTTTGAAACTTGGGGGACTAAAACTGCCAATTATGCAAACTTAATACGTTTTTCATCTGATTTTGATATTTTTGCATTTAAAACACATAAAACACTTGTTTGTGATATTTTTATCATTTTAATGTGTTTCTGAGTGTTTTCAGATGTTTTTGGCACTCTAACAGTATAAAAATGATGAGTATTTAGACACTCATCAACAACCCGTTCTTGTAATGAAAGGACCCTGTGGTACACTTCAGTGCCACAATCCTTATAAAAGGAGCGAAAGCTTCTTACTTTTGAGTAAAACCTATCAAACATTTCACTTTTCAAGGTTTTGCTCAAAAGAACAAGTACTTCCCCTTACGTTTTTCAAAACCTCAAAAGTTAGTATTACTTGTTGAGGGGGAGTATTTGCAAAAACTTTGTTCACAAAACTGTTCTTCGTGATAATCTTCCCGCAAAACTCGAAATGGTCATATTTATTATCAAAACGTTATCAAAAATAACATTTATATGCCATTTTTTAGGGGGAGAAAATTATTGTGATAAGAAATATGTTGATTTGCTATTGAATCGTTGTGTGAAAAGACTTAACCCATGAATTGACGGGATCTGAACAGTCATACATTGAAAAGATTTGTCTTCCAAAGACTTATCCAAGTAAATAGTACCTCTTCGAGAAACTCTTGATAGACATGAACTTTGACGGGTTTGACAACCTTTCGAGGTTTGTCCACACCTTCAAGATAGTTATTAGAGCTAGTTGTCACCTAAAAGCTGACAATGTAACTCTTTAACTATGCAACGTAACCGTGTCCCTCGGGGAATTGTCTATCTTGAGTCGATCAATTTAAAAGTGCGCGCTCTTCCCTCACCGCGCAAATTTCTGTCAAAACACTTAAGCATGTATAGAGGGGGAGTATTTTTGCAAATGATCAAACTCTTACAGTGGTACAAAATGTTTTTCAATCATAACCACTTTGAGAGATTTTCAAGAAAATGGTTTTATGGCAACATAGGTTAGTCATGGAGTTATAAGGTGACTGAAGTTAGGAATAGCCGTCCTATGATCCACCAGAGCCGGAGGGATCTACCCAAGGACATCACAAATAGTTAGTACTTAGAAGTCCTTAGGTATGATTATAAAAAGGTGAAAATGAGAATCGGAGAAAGAAGGAGTTGAAGAATTAAAAAGAAATGCAAAGAAAATGGTGAAAAGAAATAGCCCTCCAGATTATTCAACATTAGGGCAGACACCGGGTTCAATTCATATGCTACTGATCGTCACTAGATGACACCGGTATTGAAGATAAAAGTCGTCATGGACCCAGTGACGCATGCACTAAACCTTCTTAGCCACTCAAGTTTCTCCCAACAGAAGCTTGTTTCATTCTCACAGGGAACCCTACGTAAACTATCGGCTTTCTCTTAGAGATTGCTGGTATTGAAGAAGGAGACCCTCTCCCTAGTCTCCGCCCAGGAAAACCAAAGTGCACTATTGAGTCTAGAGCCACGAGATTCATCAAAAGATCTCTTAGGTACACTTGACAATTCATCGCTTGTCGTTCAACAATAAGAACGCAAGTGATATATTATCGTGTCCTTAACAGATCTTAGCAATCTGTCGAGAACATTTATGAGAGGTTCACATATGTGATCCTCAGTGATTGAATGGAAACTCCTGCCAGGGTCAACATCAAACAGCCCTGACAGCAGGTCACTTCGGTAACTCCCCGTGGATTATGCTTAGTGTGTCTCAAACGGTCTACAGTCGTGAGGTGATGCTTCGGTGTACCTCAGCGACTCATCTGAACTGTAGGTGTACTTCGGTACATCGTGTTATCTCACTTGTGGGACTCCAGTTCAGGAACGGCCTTTGTGAGAATTAGAGACGTGTTTTCACACTATGCTGTTAACACCCTCTAAATTCAAACTTATAAGTGCCGGAATCCGCTTATTACTAACCGTGTGTATGTTTTCTTCTTATGGAAGCTCTGGAGCGGACTGATCGTGCAGATTCTTCACATGCTCATACCAACATCATCACTAATGCAAGTTCTCTCAAAAGGCAACACAAAAGTCAGAATGATTCTACGTCAGATCAAAGAATCTACAAAGTTTAAAGAATAAGAGAACTTCATCAGTATTGTAATCCAACGTTAAAGAGCGTGTGGGCATGTTGGAGAAAGACGTGGAGACACTGGAGCAACGAAGCAGACCTGATGCAGACAATAACAACATACTATCACTTTCACCACAAAGAACAAAGTACTAAAGAACAAAGAAAAAGATGACGTCAAAGCAGAACTCTTCAAAGGAAACAATTTCTCTATACTGGGGAGATTGTTCGAATCAAGACACTCCTTCTCACAAGAAAGAAGAATGTCAGAAGACGTCAAAGCTACTATTACATTAGCACCTACAACGTTTATCACTCTTTAATTCATCATTAACACTTAGGGGGAGATTGTTGGAATCACTCCTAAACTATATTTCAAGTGTTAGTGATTCATATGTAATAGTTAGCTTAATATGACCTTTATGTTAGTTATTAAGCTAAGGCTTATGTAGAAGGCCCATAAGCCTTGGCCCAAGTCCAATAAGGAAAGGAAGGGACTAGGAGTGTTGCCCTAGCTCCCTCTCCTATAAATACCTTTGTAATACCCTCACTTGAGGGTTGGTTGTTCAATTCATCTCATTTACGCATAACTCTTCTCACATATCATACGCATAGTGTTTTGTATTGTTCAACCGATCCTTTCTCTTCTCTATTTCTTATATTGATGCTTGTGTTACTAATATGGTGACCTAACACCAAATGCCATTTATCATTTCAAAAATCATTCTCCCATTACCATTACCCCGTACCAAACACACTAACCATTTTTGAAGAATAATGTTTAGGCTTAACTAATATCATATCAATTTATAAATTATAAATTACACCAATAATAATAATACAAAATTTTAAGGCGACAACATAAACTCATTAAGAAATGAACTTAATTTGTGTTGTATGCCTTGGTGAAACATAACTGAATTCACCTATTATGATGAACTAGTCGGGTACTCGCGCACAGCGGCGGCGATAAGTATAGTTATATGTGTTTGCTTACCCGTTTAGTGAATTCGTTTCACAACACTTCGAATGTATATGTGTTAGTTGTAAGTGTTTGTTTGGGTTACCCGTAACTTTCCCGTAGCTTTCCCGCGACATCATTATTCCCGCATATAGAAATACCCTCGCAATCTCTTACGCGTCAAACACTACCCCAAAAGTATATGATTTTGACGAATCAAGATTATATTGATTGAAATAAATGAAATAAAGGTTAAAGTTGTAAAAATTTGAATTAAAATAAAATAAACCCATTAAAAATATAAAAACTAAAAACTCATAAAAATATATCAAAATAGATGTTGAATTAAAGAGCATAAAATTTTAGAAAATATGATGAAATTAGATTATAAAAAAAATAAGTAGATAAAAAAATATTTTAATTTAAAAATAAATATGAATTTTTAGTTGAGAAATGACACATGTCATTTTATAATTGGAGCTCTTTATCTTAATTTTTAGTGATTAGGAGTTAGGTTTGAGTTTGTTAGAAGTTAGGCTTGGAGTTTGTTAAGAAGTGACACATGTCATCTCATGATTGGAGCTCATTATCTTAATTTTTTATTAGAAAAACTCTTTCCATAATAAGCAAGTAAAAAAGTCTGAATTTTTAAGCCTTCTAATTTTAGAAGGCCTAAATGCATTATAAAGTAGTATAGATAGATTGATGATTAATTTAAAGTTTTAAATAGAATTCAGTTTTAAGCACTATTCAATAAATAGCTCATGGTGGCTCTTTGGCGATTCCCTTCCATCCAAAAAATTCGACTTTCATCTTGCTCTAATCCATTATCTCTAGCGTTAATCTGTTTCAAATAATCAACTACCTTGTGTGATTGTTTGTTTGTTACAGGTTCTTGCAAAAGTTTGGTTTTAGGGTTTGTTTGGGGTTGTTTTTTCTTTTTAGGGTTTCGTTATAATTGATTCTGATTTCAATCTTGCTTGCCTATCATGGTTGACTTTGGATAGTTTGTTTGTGCTTAATATCATGTCTTAGCTCTTCTAAGACTATCGTGATTGAAGATTGACGTGGATCTTCGTGTTACTTTTTGTGGTTCTCGTTTTTAGGGTTTCGGATTTTTGGTGATGGATAATTTGGGAGAGTCGTATGCTGAACCTTCACGTTCAGTTGATATAAACAATATTAACGATTCAAGTGTCTTTGAGCAGCCTCAATCGTTGGATTCGTTGTCGTATGTGACTATGAGGAAACACAAGAAATCTAGTAGGAATGTTGTTGAGGATTCACATGTCTCAGGTGTGGAGTCCTCTCTTAAGAGTAAGCATGATCTGATTGCAACTTTGTTTGGCGTATCTCTTAAAACACTAGAGGATATTGATGCTTTCACTAAAGGTTTGGATGCTGGTTTAAATACGGTGTGGGATGAATTGGATAATGATGTTCATAAGATGGCTAAGGATGCTGTCTTGGGTTTGTGGGAGGCTTTCAGGGCTGAACATAAGGCTAAATCTAATACCTCAATACCTGCTTCTGAGTCTCCTATTGTCCAATCTATGGACATTAATACTAATGCTACATCCTATGCTGGAGCTACAGGTTTAAGGGATGATCAGCCTAGAGGTGATACTAATTTTCGTCCCTTGGTTTCCGAACCTGTATTTGAAGGTGTTAACATCTCTATTCCCCGCAAAGTGGTTGAAGAAATTAGTTCTCGTTTAGAACATACTTTATATGGCTATTTTATGGGAAAGAGGATGGCGTTTCCAGTTGTTGAATACTATGCTAGGAATAACTGGGCGAAACATGGCCTAAAAAGGATTATGATGAATTCCAAAGGCTTCTTTTTCTTCAAATTTGATACATTGGCTGGTGTGGAAGCTGTTTTGGAAGGTGGTCCTTGGATGATACGCAAATCTCCAATTATTCTCAAGAAATGGTCTATGGATACTTGTTTGCGTAAAGAAGAATTGACTAGCATTCCGGTATGGGTTAAACTGCATGATGTTCCTCTTCAAGTTTTTGAAGAGGATGGTATTAGTTTGATTGCTACTTTTATTGGTAAACCTGTTATGCTTGATTCGTACACGACCTCTATGTGTAAGGAATCGTGGGGTAGAAGTAGTTTTGCGAGATGTCTTGTTGAGGTCAATTCTGATGCTGATCTTGTGGAGGTTGTTACTATTGGTTTTCCTTCACTTTCAGGAGAGGGTTTTACTAAAGAGACTATCCGTGTTGAATATGAATGGAGGCCACCCAGATGTGGTATATGCAAAATATTTGGTCATATTCATGATCAATGTCCAAAGGTGGTAGAGTTCTCCTGTTTTATCCAATTCACATGTTGTAACTCCTACTGTGGTTCTGAACAATGATGGATTCCAAATGGTGGGTAAGAAAAAGAGATCGAAGAAGGGTAAAACCAAGTCTACGAATGGTAATCAGTTTGTTGGTCCATCTGTTACTCAGAATGTCAGATATGCGCCGAAGGCGGCACCTAGTGAACCTACTAAGGGAGCAAATATTATGGGTAATGCACCCACATCGTCGTCTATGTTGAAGTCTACTCGCTCTACCTCTCAGGATGGTAATATTACTACATCTAATTCGTATGCTGCCTTGGTGAACGATGAAGATGAAGATGAAGAACATGTTGCACATGTAAATAAAGAATCAGCTAACCCAATTACATGTGAAAGTTCATCTTTCACGGTAGCTGCTGGTTAGCTAGGTTGCTTTGTTTTTTGGTTAAGTTCTTATGGCTTGTCATAAGTTCTAGTTTTTTGTTATTTTAAGCAGCTTAGTTGTCTACCTTGTTATGTATGCTTTATCGCCTATGTAACGGGCTGAGATATGGGACTTCACCCATATCCTTTGTACTTAAATGTTTTTTGGAGTAATACATTTACCGGGTCGTTTTGACCTTTTACCCAAAAAACAATAAATAGCTCATGAATGGCAGTTAACATTTTCAGCACAATTTTTTTACACATTTAACTGTCATAGATATACATAACACAATTTGACCAATTCCCCGTAAGTAGACAAAAGAACTATGCTACAAAATCATGAATTAGCAGATATTATTCAGAAAGTATATACCTTTGTGACATTCGGATGGTCAAGTTTTGCCAAACTTTAACTTCTTGACTAAAGGATATACAAATAGCTAAAATCGCGGCGGTTGTGTGATGACCATCCTCGCCCCAATCTAGCACCTTTACTGTAATATTTAAGGTGCTCAAGCCGTAAAGAAAACGATAGATGTAAAATGCTAACAAATTATAAAGAATTCACAATTTCACATCCCAAATTATCACCACAAGATACACGAGTCTATCTGTTACAATAATTCGTACCTCATACAATCACAGTTACGACTTGCTACAGATTTGGTACACATACCTCCAATCCCACATTAGCGTTACACTCTCCATTAAAACTGACCGTCAATCAAGCTAACTCTAATCCTTTTGCACCCATATAGGCAAAAAAAACTACTTAGTATGCTCCAAACGTGTAGCCAATTTTTCTCTCATAGTTTTCCCCGAAGGATCAACATGCTTACACCACTGTTCAGCATACCCAACATCATGATGACACGACAAAGAAACGTCTGGATTTATAAAATCACCACAATCTATTATAATATTATGAAGCAAACAACATACCACAATGATGCTAGGAAGTTTCTTTTTATCGGGTCTCCACATGACTTTATTAAGAATCCTCCAACTTCCTTTAACTTGTGAAAATGCTCTTACAGCAAGCGATCTTGCAGCTTCATGGACCTTATTAAAACCAGGCATCTCATCATTTTCATGGTAAGGTGTTATCAACCATGGAAGGAGGGGATAGTTGGACCCTCCAACTATATATTCTCTAAAATCTGATTTTGGGTTTCCATTTAAACGCTCACCCGATTGACAAAGTTTATAAAAACCAGAAAATTTTAGTAGTTTTGGGATATTCAGACCACCCGGCCAACCCGTTACAATATCAAGAAACCTTGATTTATCATCAACAATCCCTTGTACTAACATACTATAGTTTTTAACTTGATCACACCAATCATCCGATGTTTGAACAGCTGGAAGTGTCATAATGATATGACTTGCGTCAATTGCTCCGCAACAGTTAACCAAATTAAATTTTGATTCGAATCTTGATTTAATTTTTTCTAAATTTTCATCATCGGGCCATTTAAGATGGTGTCTCCCACGCTCCTCCATTGCTTCTATGAACCTCCATGTGACTTGTGAAACAGTTGATTGACCAACACCAAATGACGCGCCTACTGAAACTTGTGATTCACCAGATGCTAATCTTCTTAAAGCGATTGCAACTTGTTTTTCTACACTAAGAAGACGACCCTCGATGTTGATTAGACCTGAAGGTGGGCGTGAAATGAGATCTTCTTTTACTATAGTACATATGTACTCAAATGTTTTCTTTGATACACGAAAAAAGTACTTGAATCCTTCTTCTTCGTCTTGTGGGACCGTTGCATCTACAAACATTAGTTACATATGAATTCAAGCTCGGTAATTAGGGATAAACAAACATCCATCTATTGAATGTTTGAAACTATTTTGAAGACCACCCCAGAGCACATAATCAACTACCTATTATACCAAATCTGATAAAAAGGAAAAACATGTTGAATGACGAAAAACTTTCCAGTTTTTTGAGTGTTCTATTAATGTATATATCTAGTTTTATACCAAATCTGTTAAAAAACAAATTTAATTACGGAAGTCCTACTCATTAACGATTTACTAATATGTAAGCTAAGCTTCTTGAGATGAGCTTAGCGGTGTTTTAGAAACACACCTACTAAGGTGTTCTATCAAAACAAGCTTTTTAACCATTCAAAAAGCTAATAAGCACTTTTTTATGTAGTGTTTTGGTAACATAATAAGCCAATAGGCACCTATATAAGCTTAGCCAAACACCCACTAAATAGTCAAATAATCAGACTCAGTTTAGTTGCAAATACTGCTAAACTGATTATGTGACCCCTAAATCTTGAACTAGTCCTTACCTAAAAAGGCCAAAACACTAGAAAATGATTATTGAAACGCAATAATTCGGTAACGACTTCTAAAATACAATGCCAATTGCTAACACCCCTTGATACTCTGAAAAACAACAATACCCAATCTCACCGAAATGGGGTATAGGAGAGGTAAGATGTAGACAATCACACCCTTACCCCAAAGGTAACCAGAAAGACCTCCGGCAAGAGTGTGTATCTTTGAGGGGGTGTTTGTTTAAGCTTATTTACGGGCTTATAAGCTTATCCACTTTCGGCTTATGTTTCATAGGCTCAACTTATTTTTGCTTATTTTGAAACTTTTGGGCTTATATAAGCTTGTTATGACATAATAAACTTAGATAAGCCCGTAAGCTAAAATGATTAGGCTTATGAAACACAAGCCGAAAAAAAGATAAGCTCATAAAATAAGCTAAAACAAACACCCTAAATATCAAATTCTAACTTCAACTCTTCATTTCACAGTAACAAACTCGAGTAAATTATTACTAAGGGGGTGTTTGGATTAGCTTATTTTTCGGGCTTATGAGCTTACTTGAATTTGAAAAAGCCAATAAGCTCATTTTTTAGGGCTTATGAAATTTTAGCTTAATAAGCTAAATTTGACAACCTCATAAGCTCTAACAAGTGAGCTTATTAGCTTTTACAAATTCAAATAAGCCGATAAGCCCGGATAATAATAAGCTAATAATCCAAACACCCCCAACGTAAAATTACTCAAACAGAAACACATTTCACTTATATATAAGGAAATCATAATAACATAAATCCTAGTTAAGAAAAAATCAGCATAAACAAATTTAAAAGAGAAAAAGGGTTACCAGAAAGTTGGGAGTTTTTATCCCAAAACAAATCCCACCATTCAGAATCAACTCCTCTGTTTTCAATATCATGGATTGATGGTTGTGAAGCTGAATTTGATGATGATTGCTTCTTCTTCTTTTTCTTTATTTTGAGTTTGAGTTTGTTTGGTGGGGATTCTTGGTTGGGTTTCTTTGGGGCCATTTCGGGTGTTTGGATTTGTGGTTAAGTGAGATGGGATTGAAATGGGGTTTTTGGTTGAAATGAAGGTAAAGATGGTGGTCAAAGGGGGACTGAGAGAACACTGTATGAGAGTGTTTTTCGACTTTTATATGTCGAACGTTTGACAATTTAAGGGGCGAACGTGGTTAGGTTTTGCTGACACATCACTTATTTATTTTCTCACTTCAAATATTTACTTTTGATTATATTTTTAGGCATATTTTAGGTATGACAATTACTTTTCGATTTTGCTTGATGAAAACCGAAACTAAAACAAAACTAATCTTTTTTTCTTCTTTTTGTAGAAATTGTTCTCGGTTTCGGTTTTTCTAGGTTTGGTTTTTTTGTTTCTAACAGATTTATCGATGTATGGTTTTTCCCACTGTTTTAAAAGCGGGTCTCATATTGATCGGGTCAAGTTACCGGGTCACTGGGTTACCGATTCGACCGTCGGGTCAACCGGTTTTCCATTGAATTATATTGTGATATTTTGGCTCTCTTAACACTTATAGGTTAATAAAACATATACTATACAATACCAAACACATATAAATTCAACGACGATACAAATTTTAAAATTAAAAACAACATCTATACGTTCAATCCAAAGTTCCAAACTTATCATATACATTTTCTAAAAGACAAATATCAAACATGGAAAGGTTTGGTGCATTGGATTAACTTGGGTCACATGAAACTCGTCGGGTCAAACGGGATTCTCAAGCCTCGAAATACCAGTTCTTTTTTACCTTTTTTTTGGCCAAAGCGGTTCAACCGGCTGGATAGAATCGGGTTTCAAAGCCTTGGCTTTTCCAAGGTCGGATTTGCAATGCATCATAAAGTAGCACTTTCAAGATAAAAAAAAAAAAAAAAAAAAAAAAAAAAAAAAAAAAAAAAAAAAAAAACTAATGACTATAAAACAAATACTAGAAAATTATTGTGCCATAAATTAACACCATAATAACAAACAAAAAACTAATAAACAATAAGAATCCTAGAAAAAATATTTATGCGTTTTAAATGATACCTTCAAAAAGCAATCTAAACAAGAGTGTTTTAAGATTATATATATTTTTTCGCTTCGGTTTTTTTAAACCAAACCGAACCGCAAATTTCGGTTTTCGAAAATACAAAAACCGAACCATTGGTTTTTCAACCGGTTTCGGATTTTTGGTTTTCGGCCTCTCGGTTATATTCGATTTAGGTTCGGTTTTTTGCACACCCCTAGTTTGTGTAAGGCTGGGTGTAATACCACCTCTACGCGCCAACACCACTACACCTCATCTCTAAGGTCTTATTTTTGCGCTTGTTTGGCAGTGCAAACCACTTTTCGTTGTGCAACCCTTTTTCTTTTTGCGTGTATATGTTTGTTCGGTAATTTGTATAAGAATAAATAGCAAAAGTGGTCCATGTAGAATGTTCAAATTGCATGTGTTTGCAGTCTTTACTTTTTCGAAAGTGCAAACATCGTCCTTGTACGAAACATTTGGTATATATTTCATCTACACCTTAAAGTGAAATGACTAAAGTACCCTTGATTTCAGTGAGACAATGTGTTTCACTTTGGGTCGGGACCGATATCCGCACCAATAGTTTTCCACAGGGAAACGCTTGCACTTTCAAAAAGGTAAGGACTGTACTTGCAATATTGACATACCACAAGAACAATTTTTGCAATTTTTATGTGTTTGGTTTAGTGATAACCACTACACCTGTTTGGTGGTAGGTTTTGTGATGTGACATTGATAAGAAAGTGGTGACTTTGATGACCATTACTTCTAATCTAAGGTTATTGAGTTTAAGCTCGTCATTAAGCTCATAAGTTTATCCATTAAAGCTTATAAATTTTATAAGCTTATAATCATAAATAGATACGCTCATAAGTAAAAAAAACAAAGGAAAAAACAAGGAGTTCATAGGTTTATCAATTCTTGAATAAACTGATAAACCTATCAAATAAACTTGGACAAACATCCCTAAGATTTAAGCTCAAGTTTATAAGCTTATAAACCATAAGCTGAATAAAGTTTCAATAATACACAACCACCCCTTAAAGCCATTAGACGTTATTTGCATGTATTAGCATATGTAACTGTTGTGTATTATTTTAGCTTAAGGCTCGTTAATGTTTATGGCCTATGCCCATCCTAGTTAGTATAGAATAATCCTCTTGTGTTAAATAGGGATCACGACATATCAATGAATCTCAAGGAAAGTATTAGCCTTCCAATATGGTATCACAACCAGTTAATTCTCCCTAATTTCTCTCCTTAATCCGCTCCATTATCCTTCCCTCCTCACCTAAATTTACGTACCTCATAACCCTAATTCGGCAATTATGGCCAGTGACAATTCTCCTCCTACTACCTCCGCCGACAAATTAATCCCCTTTAGCATAACTAACAAGGTTTCCGTCAAATTGGACCTTGAAAAACACAATTACATATCTTGGTGCTCCTTATTTTTAATCCATCTTGGTAGTCTCGGCCTTAAATCCCACGTAGAAGAATAAACCTCATCTAGTACTCCAACTCTAGAATGGTGCAAACTTGATGATCTTATCAAGATGTGGATCCTTGGATCCTTGTGCGATTCAATTCAAGAATAAGTTGTCTCCACACCCGGTTACGCAAAATCCCTATAGGACCACTTAAATGCCTTATTCCATGATAATAAAGATGTTAGGGCAATCACCCTTGATAATGAGCTACGATCCATCAAGATTGGAACGATGTCGATTAATGAGTATTGCACAAAAATTAAATCAATGGCGGATAGGCTTAACAATCTTGGATCCGTGGTAAGTGAGAAAAACTTGGTGATGTATGCCGTGAATGGTCTTGACTCACGTTTTGAAACAACTTTCAAGATTATTTGTCACCATGAGCCTCTCCCCTCCTTTGAGACGGCACGCAACATGCTACTTTTGGAAGAGTCCTCGTTACATGCTACCATTGCCGCCTCTAGTACATTTGAGAGTAGCTCATCTTCTCCAACAATCCTGGTGGTGACAAACACTTCGGGCAAAACAGGTACTCCAAATTCTCGATCTAATAAACCACACAACCTACCACAACTATGCAATCACTTCAATAAAGGCACGTGTAAGTTTGGTGAACGTTGCAAATTTATTAACGATCATAGAAATAGGGTGGGATTGAACTCTCAAAGAAACAGTGGCCAAATATCTCTTAATCGTAACTATGGTGCACCCGTTTCTCAACAGCCTCATACGTGGGCTTCTCCTAGTCTTTACCTGGCCCGCCAGGGGCAACTTTCACAACACCACTACAGCCCAATACCACTGGCCCATCCTCCTATGCCATAACATGCCTTCATGGCCCAAACCTACTACCCTTCTCCAATAGCCCAACCGCAACACCATGCCCACCCACTGCCCACTATTCAGCCCCTTACATATCCAGAGCCCCAAAACAGCCAAGGAATTCTCGGTACCGCACCCGCCCTCTACCTGTCTCAAGCCACGACACTTCCTAGTGCGTTTAGCACTATGACCTTGCAAGACCCGACATGGAATATGGATACATGTGCTTCTTCTCATTTAAACTCTAAAGCAAGTAATTTAAGTACCATTTTTAATAAACGTTTATCACCATCTGTACATGTCGGTGAGGGTAATACTATTTCCGTTACCAACACTAGCCATAGCATTATTCCCTCCCATCATCGCCCCTTACATCTTCATAATGTTCTTGTCACCCCTAACATAATTAAAAATCTCATTTATGTCCGTCAATTCACTCGGGATAACAATTGTACTATTGAATTTGACGCTTTTGGTTTTTCTGTGAAGGATTTCTTGACTCGCCATATCCTCCTTCGATGTGATAGCTCGGGCGATCTATACCCTGTCATCAAGCCATCCACCAACCCAAGTGATTTTGTCTCTACTAGTTCTTCCACGTGGCACCAACGTCTCGGCCACCCGGGCGATGAAGTGGTACGATCTCTTGTTTCGAGTCATTTTATTTCATGTAATAAAGACAAGTCAAAACATGTTTGTCATGCTTATCAACTTGGCAAACATGTGAAACTTCCGTTTTATATTTCGGATTTTGTCGTTAAAAATTGTTTTGACATTATTCATTCTGATTTATGGACTTCTCCAATTATTAGTTCCAGTGGTTTCAAGTATTATGTTATTTTTCTTGATCACTTCTCTCATTATTTATGGATATACCCTCTACGTAACAAATCTGACATGTTTTCCAAATTTCTCCATTTTCGTAACTATGTTAAAAATCAGTTTAAATGCGACATAAAAAACTTCCAATGTGACCATGGTGGTGAGTTTGACAATAACCAAATACACACCCTTTTCGCCAACAACGGTATACAACTTAGATTCTCATGCCCAAAAACCTCTCAACCAAATGGGAAAGCGGAACAGATGTTAAGAACCATAAACAATGTCATTCACACCCTACTCTTTCAAGCACACCTTCCGCCATCCTTTTGGGTCGAGGCACTTCATATGGCCGCATACCTTCTTAACCTTCTCCCATCATCCGCCATAAAAAATGAAATACCTTTTCAAAAACTATTTAACAAAGAACCCGACTACTCACGCCTTCGTATCTTTGGATGCCTTTGCTACCCTTACCTACACTCCCCTCACAAACTATCCCCTCGAGCCATACCATGCATCTTCCTAGTTTATCCCGCCTATCAACACGGATTTCGATGTCTCGACCTTGAAACCAACAAAATCATTATTTCTAGACATTTCACTTTTGACGAGACACAATTCCCCTACCGTTCCATGACACCCACATCTCCTCCCTCATACAACTTCCTTGAAACCGACAATATCCCACTACTTACCCAAGTCTTGAACCACTCTCATACCGAACCTCGTACAAGACCTTCAAATACTCATGATCACCCTCAACTCCACCAACGATCAGTAATACCCCTCAACCCTCACCACCCACGGCTCGCCAGTATTTTCAGCCCACAACCTCCACTCATACCGCAACCCAACAACAAACCTCTATACCTACTATTCACTCCGACCAATCAACACCGATCCACCAACAAACAAACTCGACCTAGTCTCCTCCCAATTTACCACCCTCTCCAACCCATACCGCCGCGGCTCCCCCACAACAATCCAATAACGACCCCACTAGCACTCACCACATGGTCACTCGGTCTCAGTCCGGCATTGTCAAACCTATTGATCGCTTATCATTACACATGACCACTATTTCTCCTATTCCCAAATCTCCATCCGTTGTTTTAAAAGATCCTCAATGGTGTAATGCTATGTACGATGAGTATAATGCGTTAGTTAAAATGGTACTTGGGTTCTTGTGCCAAAACCTTTGGATGCCAATTTGGTGCGATCTATGTGGCTATTTAAGCATAAGTTTCATGCTGACGGGACTTTGAGCCGATATAAGGCTCGTTTTGTTGCTAATGGCAGTAGTCAGCAACTTGGTGTTGATTGTGATGAGACATTAAGTCCGGTGGTTAAACCGGATACCATTCACATTGTCTTGAGCCTTGTTGTATCAAGCAAGTGGCCTATCCATCAGCTTGACATTAAGAATGCTTTTCTTAACAGTGATTTATCAGAGACTGTATACATGCATCAGCCACCAGGATTTGTTGATTCTAGATATCCTCACCATGTTTACCTTTTGCAGAGATCTCTATATGGTCTGAAGCAAGCACCTCGTGCTGGGTTTCAGCGGTTTGCAGGTTATGCTACTCGAGCCGGTTTTTATCATAGCTGATGTGATTCTTCCCTGTTTATTTTTATCGTTGCCTATTTACTTATTTATGTGGATGATATCATTCTTACAACCTCTTCTACAGCTCTACTTCAGCAGATTATCACATCTTTACATAAGGAGTTCGACATGACTGATCTCGGGGCATTTAATTATTTTCTTGGGATCTCTGATGTTCGGAACTCTACAGGGTTATTCATGTCTCAATAGAAGTATGCTCTTCAGCTTCTCGAGCGTGCTCATATGGTTAATTGTAACCTCTCTCGGACACCAGTTGATACAGTGTCTAAACTAGGCCCGGAAGGTGTCTCTGTTTAGGATCCTACTTTGTATCGCAGTCTTGCAGGTGGACTACAGTATCTCACCTTTACAAGACCGGATTTTTCTTATGTTGTCCAACAGATTTGCCTATATATGCATGATCCATGGGAGCCACACTTTGCTACTCTCAAGCGTATCCTGTGATACGTTTGGGGGACCTTGGACTTTGGTCTTCACTTAAATGCATCTTCTACTACCTCTCTGGTAGGTTATACCGATGCTGACTGGGCAGGTTTTCCATTTACTAGACAGTCTACATCTGGATATTGTGTCTTCCTGTGTGATAACTTACTCTCTTGGTTGTCCAAGCGGCAGCACACGTTATCTCGCTCCAGTGCCAAAGCTGAATATAGAGGCGTTGCTAATGTCGTGCCTGAGACTGCATGGCTTAACAACCTTCTTCGTGAGCTACATTCTCCGTTATCGACTGCCACTCTTGTCTGCTGTGATAACATGAGCGCCAACATCAGCGGACAAAACACATTGAGATAGACATACATTTCGTCGGAGACATGGTTACTCCTGGACATGTGCGTGTTCTGCATGTCCCTTCTCGTTACCAGTACGCTGACATCTTCATTAAAGGACTGACCTCTGTATTGTTTGAGGAGTTTAGATCCAGTTTGAGCGCTCCAACTGCGAGGGAGTATTAGACGTTATTTACATGTATTAGCATATGTAACTGTTGTGTATTATATTAGCTTAAGGCCCGTTAATGTTTATGGCCTAAGCCCATCCTAGTTAGTCTAGAATAATCCTCTTGTATGTTGAATAGGGATCACGACATATCAATGAATCTCAAGGAAAGTATTAGCCTTCCAATAAAAGCATACTTGTAATAGAGATGAGGAGCTTGGTCCGGTCATTATGGCTCGGGCTATAAGATTGATTATAGTCTGTTGACGCTTTAAGTTGAAGGATGGACAAATGCCATCATCTTGAAGTGACTCTTGTTTGGAGGTGACTATGTTTTGTTTCGGTTATTTAAAATATCAAGCCGGATGAGTTCAATATGAACTTAGAAATAAGAACTTTTAGACACACAAGATCAACAGATTCTTAGTCATTTGAGCCTGGTCTTCTAAGATCTAGCTCTTTCTGTGTCTCACGCTATCATGCACATCAACACAAAAGAAACTTAACCCCCTCAAAGAGTCAGGGTCTTGATTATCTATTTCCGCTTGATCATACGCGACATCTCTTTGTCTTGGCTCTAGACTCTCAACATCTCAAGCTTCGCCGCAGCTTTAAATATGATCCAAACATTTATAGTTTTCAATTTGCTATTTGTGTATTTGGGTTGCAGAATGCAAGAAGTAATATAGAGCATGCATTTTCAGCAATTATTTTCGTTAAAATACAATTCACACACGCACAAAAACGTATTAATTTTATGAATGAACTCATTTATTGAAAATGATATGTTAAAATATATACTCGTAATTTTTATGTTTTGTATTAACGCTAAACTTACGTTACATTATAGGGTTGAGTAACTCGAGAGTGTGCCTAAAAGGCTAATACTAGTAGAATGATGGGCTAAATGACTAAGCTTGATATGAAGTATTGGGCCATGTTGATAGGCTACAATTGATGTACGACTTTTGTTCTGTCTCATACATTTATAATTTAGTCGCATTTGTTCAACAGATTTGTATTTGTGCCAGAAAGAAAATTCTTTATGCATTAAATGAAGAATAAGCAAAAGTTGAAGCTAATATTCATCACAAATCGGGCTACTGAGTATACATGCAGTATTATTTATCAATATCAATACGCCTTTGACGAAAAATATTGTCAAATGGTTATAGTTGTGACATTGAGTTACACATTATTATCACTCCATGTCTCTTTTCCTGATGATGATCCAGTCGAAGTCGCCTTTTCATCATTCTTGTAGGTGTGGAGCATAAAGTTGCACGCTCCCACGGCCTCTCCAACCGTTAGATATATCCATTCTTGCCCAATTGCCTCTATCAATTTCCCTTTGTTCATCTTTTTTATCACCTCCCCTCCTGGATTCGCCAAAACCAACTGCAAATAGATATTGTTAGTATCAGTACACTGCATCGCTCATAATAGAAACTTAAGACAAAATCGATAGAGTTACCTTTAGTCCTCTTCTTTCCATTAGCTTTTTAACTTCTCCAAGCATTGTAATACCGCTTGTGTCAATATTTCCAACAGCTGCAGTAACACAATGTTATTTCTCGACCCTTGTTTAATTTTTTCAAAAAGATAATATGTACCATAATTTATGAGTTGGTCATTGATCACTTACCACTCAATGCAAGTACAACATATTGTAGGCTATTTTCTCCTGAACACTTCAACCTGTCTTCCTCTTCATCAACCCATCTCGAAATCCTGATAAATAGCAAAGAATTAAATTTTAAGGAACTCAAATGTAATGATATTTTTATATGTTTATTAACTCGACGAGTTTAAAGCATATACCTTTCCCTTATGTATCCAGAATTTGCAAAGTAAATAGGTGCATCAATTTGAAGTATCAAAATTCCGGGTACGGATTTTGCATTTTGGTATTGATCCATGCTTCTATAAATCATGGAATCGGGTATTTGACCTAGTACGGAAGTTCTTGGCCTTGCGACAAAGAGGAGTACCCTAAGCAACGACAGTGCGACCTACATTTGTCCAATTTGAACCAAGTTATGATACTGAAAAAGTGAAAATGCAACATAGGTATTAAAATTTATAAGAAGCATAGTCAAGTATTATACCGCAATGACTAGTCCAATTTCAACACTTCCAAAGACCACACCGAAATATGCACTCATGCATACAACAAAGTCAAATTTGTCTAGACTCCATAGGTGAATCGCTTCTTCATAGTTAATAAGACCAAGCATTGCTGCGATAATGATCGACGACAATACAACAAGAGGAGTGTAATAAAATAGTGGCGTTAGGAATAACAATGTGATCATAACCGCAATTGCCATCACAATGTTTGATACAGCGGTTTTGCATCCAGCATTGAAATTCACAGCCGAACGCGAAAATGGCCCTAAAATCCAAAATTATACAACATAATACATATTAGAAACTACTCCAATATACTACATAATTCGTTAGAAGGGTAAAATGGTCATTTTACACACCGGTAGTGAGATAGCAAGAAGTGCAAGAACCAGCAATGTTCATCATGCCAAAGGCAATCATCTCTTTGTTACCATCAATGTTGTAATTCTTGAACATAGCAAAACTTCTTCCAACAGCAATTCCTTCCTGTATGAATTGACATTATTACCCCTTATGTTAGACATGCCTAAAAATTTGTACTTTGTACAGCCTTTTTGTTACACAATTAGGTGAAACAAAGACTATACGGAATTTTGTCTACCCAAATTTTGGTGCTTTGTGACAATAGGGAAAAAAAATGTTGCAAGTGGGAAAAATAATTGAAGGTACAAATGCTAAAGCGTAAAGGACAAGTGACTTACAGCGAGGGCAATGACACCCGTGACAATGCCAGTCTTGATTGCCGCAGATAGATATTGTGATCCAAAAGACAAGTCCATTATTGTTATTGGATTTAACCCTTTCTTTAACTCACCAATCTGTATTTTACACAAATTACAAATTAAATTTATTGTACTTATAATTTTGTTATAAATTGGTTGTCTAACAAAAGCTATGAAAGAATCTTATGTTGAAATGTTATGTGGTACTAGACTAGTAGTCAAATGACTTCATAAACTGTCTCAAGTATGTCGAGTGAGATGATAACGACATGTATCCGACACGTTTATGAATCGTATGGTGTACCATTTGTTTTAGCTAGAGTAGAAAACTAACCACTTGGACTCCATGTTTCTCGGCATGGGTGAGATAAACAAGAACACTTCCTAAAATGACCGATGTCAATGGAGCCATTGCCGATATCCAAAACAACTTTGGTCGTTTCTGGCTCTGTTCATGTCAAATATAAAAATCGATTAGTGATTGTATCGTTGGTATTGATATATATACATCACAAACACATCACACGGTTAAAGTTCCATAATCGTTGCTATAAGATTATTACAATAAAGAGCCACTACTTTTTTGAATATTCTTTTTTTTACTTTCTGTTTTTACTTTTTAATATAGATTTTGTATGATACTAATTAAAAAAAAATGAAACACTTACAACATATCTTGCAACCAAAAGATAGAACAGGAAGCAAACACCCAAAAGTGCACTCTCCCACCTCCACTGAAATTAAATACAGTAACAATTTACTAGTTAATAACATGCAAAATATGTTAAAATTTTATTAATTATTTATTAGCAAAAAATTAATGTATTAATAAGAAACCTGGTGAGTTTGAGAGAACACAGATCGCAAAACAGACACAATATCAGTCCCATGAGTAAAATGTTGGAGACCAAGTATCCCTTTAAGTTGTTGTAAAATAACAACCGTCGCGGCGCCACCCATAAACCCTACAATCGTGGCGTGTGACAAGAAATCGACGATAAACCCTAGCCTGCATGGTATAACATATTTATTTAATCCAAGTTTATATATTTACATACGGGTAAACGGATCAGGTTTTTTATTCAGGTTAACCAGTTTAAGTAATTATGTATAGTAATGCAAGTTAGTTAACCTTAAGATTCCTAACGAGGCTTGAAGTACTCCTGCGAAGAAACATGCCAGGAAAGCTAGATGTAGATATACAGTCGGGTTTTCCTTAGGATCCACAACTGCGCTTAACATGGAGCCTGTTAGTAACGATGCAACCGCTACGGTCCCGACTGCTAAATCTTTTGAACTTCCCATCATGGCATAGACTAGTGGCGGAATAAAGCTCGAATCTGCAAAGTACCACAAAGTATACACTTTATACCATGACAACTAATATGAAATAGGTGACCCTTATTAAAACTATTTATGTTCTTATTATAGACAAGCGAAATGTTATATCTTCGTACACATCTTTCTACTTATCCTCCTATAATTTACCGTTAGACGAGTAACATGTGACATCAAGAGGATAAACAGAAAAATTAGTAGGAGGATATATCATTTCTCTTGTTTTATAGAGAATAAACCATATTGGGATACAAAATGCATTTTGCTACCCTGAACCGCTTATTTTGCAAATATATCTCTTTAGTAACCGATTTCGAACACCGCTAAAACTACACAAAAAAAGTGTAGGAACTTACACAAGCCGAGAATTGGTGGGAGATTAGCAAGTTTCGCGTAACTAATCCCTTGAGGAATAGCCAAACTAGCAATAGTAATACCAGCAATAACATCCGACTTAAAGAAACTCAAATTATAACTTTTCGCCCAATCGAAAATGGGAAAGAAATATTGAACTCCTAGCACACATTTACGCGACGGTTTTTGGTTCTTAAATTGCCTAAGAGGGTCATCAGGAAAGAAAGTTTCCTTAACCGTATTCCCTAATGACTTAAAAAACGGTTGTGGTGGTGGTATTGCAACTTTGTGTGGCTGTTTCTCGTAGTTCGGTTTCTCGTATTCGTATTCTCCGGTACCCATTTGCTGGTTTTTGAGTGTATTTTTTTATGGCTTTGTGGTGGTTTGTGATGATGGAATATGGCGGTTTTTAAGGAGTTTGAGTTGAGATGGAGAATATATGTTGTAATAGAGTGGCTTATATATTGGTGTTTGAGTGGAAGTGTGGGGCCTACTTGTGTGATGGTACTAGTGGAATTATGCCACGTGGGAAATGTTAATGTTGAGACTATTCCAAGAGTATATAATCTTGAATTGCTAACCTAAGTAGTTGGAAATGATTTTAAGACGGGTAATAACGTAAGAATGTTAAGTAGTTGGAAATTATTTCAAGTCACTTACCTCAATTCACCTTAGAAATGTTTGGGACGTACTATGTAGACATGTAGTCACTCCTTCGATATACTAAGGTTGTGTAAATTTGTGGCAGACATCCTACATATAATTAGTATCGTGAAAAGTGACCTAGGCGCTAATAAAGCATATATCGTCGCTATTGTCATCGAATCGGCCATGTCAAAAGACGGTCAACTTTCCAAAGCGGGCCAAACGGTCAAACTGGCCGACTAAGTCGATGTTAGTCAACAAACCAACCGATTTTTGGTCGTTCGATTTTCTTGTGTGTGTTTAATTTCTAGTGGAACAGTTGCAGAGGAGAAAAGAGGTGAAAGAAAGAAGGGGGGGGGGGGGGGGGGGGCGGCGACGACAATGTTATTAATTTGATGTAAATCTAATAACTTATTTTGTTTATTGTCAAGTGGATAGCTTATACAATTGGGTAAACAAATAATTTACTCGTCTTTAATTAAAGTTGATTAAAACTTAATCAAAATCTTGTAAGTGATAAAAAAAAATATATATAATACCAATTCGCTTGGGCTTGCTTAGACCCCACCTAGGCCAGATCCTGGCTCGAAGGTGGTCGATCGCTTGACCAGCGCTAACGCTTTTCGCAATATTTCCTGTAATTTATATCTGGAATAAAAGCAGATCGACAGAGTACAATCTTGAGTATATGGAAGTTTAGAAACTTGAAAGTCCCAAAGAGGATCCGCTATAATGGCCGCATCATAGCCCATTGCTTCGGCTATGTCAACAAACTATAATCAAGAATATACAAAAACTGAAAAACCGATAACATTTTTGTAAGTTTTAAGAGCATGAGATATCATGTATGCATTAGTTATCAACATTATTGCTATAGCAGTGTCATTACTTATGGATGTTGCTTTTCTTTACTATGGTTTCATCATCACAACTAACTACTTTGTTAGTGCTAGGTTAAGTTTTAACGATGATAACTATATATTCGGGACACATAAAATCACAAGTGATAGCCAAAAACCGAAAACACACAAACATGTCACTGGCGTGCCAGGTGACGCGTCAGCACGTGGGCAACGCACAAATGGCGAAGTATGTGTGCCTTCGGTTTTTCCAAGACGGCTTTCCTCTTACCCGACTAAGGTTTTTATTTCAATACAGGTTCGTACAAGATATTTTAGATATTCGCATTAAGAATTAGACTTAGAAAAGATGCATAAAACATGTCCTCCCGTTTTAGAAAACGCCAACTCAAAACTTGTTTTTCAAAGCCTCTAGCCAAGGTAAATATGTTTTTCTTCAAACCTAGGAGACTTATATTCTCACTAAAACTTCAAAAGAAAGTATTCAAGTGACCATAATCTTTAAGTTTATCTTTACTAATCACGTAACAGGTTTACTCCCTTATTCGTTATCTAAGCCAATGTAACTTTATGTAAATGCAACTTTCTCATTAATGGGATAGTGATTTACTATGATGCAAAACACTCATCTTACTTGCATCAATATGATTAGTGAATGTTTTAGTTGTGGCTTAAGTAAGGATTATCAAGTTTGAATACTTGAGTTTGATTCTTAAATTATAAACATCCTATGTATGTGTTTACCTCTCCACCAAAAAGCATCCTCTTACATTCTCTTACACACTCTTACACTCTTGTCCCCTACACCACAACAAATCTACTACACATTTTTTGTGTCTCCTTCATTCCAAACAATGCCACTACACATTCTCTTCTTCCTCACAATAAACTAATACTCCATCCGTCCCAAAATTTATGTCTATTTTGACTTTTTCAATCAAACTTTGACCTTAAATATAATTTTTTTGTATTATATAATACTTGATAAAAGTTATACCAATGAAAATATATTTAAAACCCAATTTCATTTATATATTTTGCATCAAGTATTATATAATATAAAAAAATATATTTAAGGTCAAAGTTTGATTGAAAAGTCAAAATGGACATAAATTTTGGGACGGAGGGAATAACATTTTCCACAACCACAAACCATACACATTACCACCCTTAGCCTCCAAGTTTCATATATGTGGACGTGAAATTGGTCATCTCACTCATTTCTATCTTCTTCATTCTTCACCACATTCTCCTCTCTTCATATGTGTTCATGGAACAATACACATAACCCTCTTACACACATATTTTCCTATATCTTCTCACACAATATTAATTCAAATATTGAATTTGAATCACACACACACACATACATATTCAAATGCCACACCTACACACACATGACTCATATATACACCTCTTTCATTTTGAATTTGAATTTGAATAAACCTTCCTCATCTCTACCTTCCCTAACTCATCTTTATCTCACTTACATCATTATTGCCAACCCACACTATGACACATTCCTACACACTTAACTCTCTCATAATCACTAACTCATATTTGAATTTGAAATTCAATTGACAACTAACATAACTTATTCTATGGCTTAGCTTCCTCCGCATTAACTCCACACCAGAATCAGAATGCAAATAAAGGAAAATTTACAAGATAAAGTACCAACGTTAACAAACAGAAACAGGATGCACCCTAACTCCACACCATTCTATTCCAACAGATAGTTTTTGAACTTGAAATTTGAATTTAAAATTTGGAAGACAAGTTATTACCCAACATCCAATGTCCAATGATACTTCTCTCTCCTTTTGAAATTGGACTAAACCCCTAACTATCTAGTTACCACATCACAAAATGTTTTAATCCTCAAAACCTTGGCTAAATGAGTTGGTTGATCTTACTGCACTTTTGAGTGTTTGAATGAACTTGAAAAGGTTAAAGGTGAAGTACACTTGGGGTTGGGGTTTTAGAAGAATTGGGTATTAATGAACAAACCAAGAAAATTCCCGGATGCGGCTGACGAGTTGGACGACATACCAGCGCGTGCCCAGTCCACTAGTATCGGCATGAGATTTCTTTGGTTTGTCTATAAATACTCACTTCTTGTCTTGTTACATTCTCACCTCTTGCCAAACATTCTTTCTCTCTTTTTCTTTTCTCTTAACCCTTTAATTCTAATACTCTATTGTGTTCTAACTTCTCTTCGATCATCTATTAAAACAACACTTAAATCTGCAGGCTCTGTTGTAAAAATCGGCTCAGGCGGCCGATTAATCCCCGCATAATCGATGATCGCTTAATAAGCGATTTATCATAATCGGCCTATTTAATCGGTTTGGTTAAAGATCGCTTAAAAATCGGTCAACAAACTGATTAATCGGACAAAATCAAACAAAATCGGTCTCATCGGACAAAATCGCTTACAAATCGGTCAATAAAATTATTTAAATATCAGACAAAACCGCTTAAAATCGGTCAACAAACTGATTAATCGAACAAAATCTGTCAAAGCTCGCTTAAAAATGGTCAACAAACCGAGTAATATATATGTCTGACTTTGAACTTTGACTAAATAAGTATTATGATTATATTTGAACACTTGAAATATTTGAACTTTGATGCATTATGCTTATCTCATACATATATTATAATACAATATCTAAAATTACAATTTTATGCATAAAAATTCTAATCCGATTAATCCCCGATTAATCGCTAGGCCCTACCCGACCACCTCACTAGCGCCTAGCGATTTTTACAATCTTGTCTGCAGGAGATATTTACAATAACTTAATTCACTCTTGTGAATTATGTTGAGGGTCTTTTTCTCTATACCCTTTATATTAAAATCGAGTCTCTAGGATAGGTTAAGCTATTCCCAAACAAGCAAATATTTGAAATCATTTGTAAGGGTGTAAAGTATTGTATCTTGGTGATCAAGCCTAGACCGGGAAGGTCTAGTTGGGGTTTGATACTTCTAGAGAAAGTTCTTTGTGGTATTTAATTTGTGGTCTTAGGGGCCGTTTGGTTCGTAGAATGTTATTGAAGGAATTGTAATATGTCAAAGGAGTTGTAATGTAATGAATTGTAATTGTAATGTAATGTGATGTAATTGTAATATGTCAAAGGTAAAATTACACATGTTTAGTTGGTTGTAAACGTAATGTAATTAAAAAAAATCAATAACTAATATAACAATAATAATAATAATAATAATAATAATAACAATAATAATCAAAAAAAAAATCAATAACTAAAAAAAAATCAATAACTATAAAAAAAAAATAATAATAATAATAATAATAATAATAATAATTGTTATTATTATTATTAGTATTTTAAATTTAATAATTAATAATAATTATAAATTAAAATAATAATAATAATAATAAATTATTTAAATACAATAAAAATAAAAATTTTAGATACAAAAATTATTTATGTATTATTTAATATTTATATATATATATATATACCAATATTTAATTTAACTTGTATTATTAAATAATTGAAATTTAATATAAATTAATTATACATTTTATTATTTATAATATTAATGATAAATAATAATAATAATAATAATAATAATAATAATAATAATAATAATAATAATAATAATAATAATAATAATAATAATAATAGTAAGTTTCTCAATATAATAATAATAAAAAATTAATAAATTTAATATAAAAATAATTATTAAAAAATTAATTGTATTTTTAGATATTTATATATAATATATAGTGATAATATTATACTAATTCTTATAATTATTATTTATTTTTGTAAATTAAAAATATATTAATAATAAATTATGATAAAAGATAAATAATAATATTTAACTTGTAAAAATCTGAATTCCTACGTAATTCAACACATTCCATCAAGTTTGCTATGTAATCTGAATTATATCACTGGATGTAATTGGTTGTAATCAGTTACATTTTCTTGCAAATTAAACAAATAATGTAATGTAATTTGAATTACAATTGCATCCATACTGCCAACCAAAGAGGATTGTAATGTAATTCTGATTACAATAACAATATATTACATTGAATTCCAGCGAACCAAACGCCTTAGTTATTAAGTCAAATCACGAGATTCTTGTGGGTGGTTTCTAAGGGCGGGATACCATTTGAGTAGCTTTTCTTAGTGAGACTCAATGTTTATGCAAATCGATAGAGTGAAGTTGTAACGGTTTGTAATCCACCATAAGGATTATACTTAGTGAATAGTATCGGTGTCGTAGATTCGCAACTGAACGTACAGATGGTATAAACCCCCCATCCCGAACCAATATATATATCATGTTGTCTATCTCTCTTTCTATTCTCTTTATATTATGGTTGTGATTGTTGTTATGCATATCGACTCTTTGAGACTAAAAGTTGTTAAACTTTAAATTAGTCGAAAAGACCGTATTTACACCCTCAACGATTCTACATACTTTTAGTAACCAAAATATATTATTTTCACATACTTTTACTAACAGAAAAGAAAAGTAAGAAGGTGATCAGCGATAGAATGTTGACCCCATGCCGATAGAGCTACTATGGTGAGGCTCACCGTCATGGATGCTTTATTGAATATTGTCTGCGTAAATATGGTAATTTACTATCATGGGTGGTTACGGTTATTATCAAACTACAATACTTAAGACATTTTCTTAACACGTTAAACATAATCGTTAAGACATGGGTTGAGAAATTCTTCTTGAAAAATAATGTAAACTTGACGAGTACTCGTGCGTGGCGACAAAATTTTATAGCGAAACATAATTATATTTGCGATATTATGGTTAAATGTTTCATACATGATATGCATGCAACGTAAAATAACGGCATCCCATTTCCAATTTAACAAATTGGTATTAAAATAGGAATTGTGTCACACCCCCAAATTACCTGTTTTGCAGCGGAATGGAATTCCTGGGGTTTGACTGTCATAGCATCACAATCACAGTTATATCGAACGACCTAAAGTGTTGTTTGGAAAATACATCGCTTGAATTAATAAAAACATTCAGAGTTACAAAGATAGGTCCCAAATGAAAGTTACTATGTGCGGAAAATAAGTTTGTTATAAGTCAAACGATGTTTTTAAAGTTCATAAAACCCAAGTAAGACGCGTCGTCACCGCGACTCTATGATATGTCCACATGCATGCCATGTTGTGAATGCCTTAGATACCTGAGATAAAACATGCTAAAAAGTGTCAACACAAAGGTTGAGTGAGTTCATAGAGTTTGTATGGAAATGTAGAGCCTTTCCAAATCGTTTAAGCAGCAAAGGCATTGTAAATCCACTCAGTTCCAGGTTCTGCCCATACAAAACTTGCAACCTGTGTGTTTACAACCCATTGCCAAAATATGTATAGTTTATGTTCAAATGCATGATGTCAAATGAATTCACATAACAGTACATAACTTAATGTATCAATAGTTACTTGACATAACACATAATTCGTATAGTTTAGATCGTTCCAAGGCCATTAGTTCATGTTTATACCAAGACCTTTGGTTCACTGATTATATCACGACAATTAGCCCAATGATTATACCACGACAATTAGCTCAATGATTATACCACGACAATTAGCTCAATGATTATACCACGACAATTAGCTCAATGATTATACCACGACAATTAGCTCATTGATAATCCCAAGACATTTAGTTCCATGATTTATGATATAGAATATGACTAAACATTCAGTTCGGTTAAACATGTAGTTGCAAATAATCATGAATGTCATAAAAATAGTTGATGAGCATGTATCTCCCCCAAAGAGTTTAATAAAAGCATTAAAACAATTGAAAATGGGGCTATGGAAACTCACTTGGTACAATGATGCGATGGCAAAAGTGAGTACACCGAAATGTAGCGTGAATCACTACACTTGACCTATTATGAATGATATGATACATAATAAGTTATGATGTAATGTTATGCATGCAATTCGGATGATATTTATACCACTTGTGAATTTATGAAGATAATACTTCTCGTCGAAAATATAATCTTTTAACGTCTTGACCATTTTTAAATTACTTCACATGTATTTACGTTGAAATGATATCCGACGATAATCATTTGGTGATTTATTGTGAAACTATAACTTTTCGCCGTAAAATAATGTTATTGAAATTTCCATGAAAGTGACTAAAACGGCCTCTAAAAGTTAGTCGTAAAATGGTGCACGTCGAGTGTTAGGAAACGAAATCAACGGTTTTTGGGAAGCTTGAATCATTATCTCAAAGTTTTAGTGTTTAAGTTTTCATCCTAGAGGTCTCGATCACGGAGAAAAATATAGGTAAAGTATGATACTTTTGTCCAAAATGTTGTTTAAGGATGGTTTTCGGCAAAGTTTGAGTGACTATATGTTATTCGTTACAACTCCGCTCAACAAACGGTTGGACATTTTGGAAAATATGCTAGGTGAACTTACTTTTACTAGAAGACATCTTTTTATAATAAGTACTACGTCCATGTTAAAAACGACCCTCAACATGGTCCCTAGTTGCCGAAGTATATGCTTAATAGAAAATATATTAATGTTGCTAATAGAATAAAGTTACGGCAACTTTTGTTTATCGCGTGTAATTTGCTCGTTACAAGTCCGTTTTCTACGTTTTCTACATCCTTAGATTCGTGTCAAAGTATACTAATATATTTTTGATAATTCGACAAAATTTATAAAGCTTAAGACTCATTTTTGACTCGTAAAGAGTGACATTTTCATGCTGAAATTTCCAGAATTTATAGTTTTTGACGCTCAACTTGAAAAATTCATAACTTCTTCGTTATAACTCCGTTTTAATCCGTTCAAGCGGCCACGGTTTCGTTTTAAAGTATATTTTCTAAATATCTAGGCCAAATATTTTTGTTCACTGTTGGATTTTCCAGAATTTAATTTTAAGGACAGACCCTTTTCAAAACGTGTCGAAATGAGTTTTTCTCGCGCCAAAACTATTCTAACCCATTCAAAACAACTCCGAAGCTATTCTAATCCTACCATACACCTTCTTAGGGTGTCATGGGTTCCTAGACATCACCAAAACTAATATATAACAAGGAGTAATTATAGGATGGATTATATATATTTAACACTTAAAAACATTAAAAAGTGGTATAAACATCACATAACTTGCATGTTTCTCAAATAAAATGATATGATCATAATAATGAATATGAAATAAAAACATGAATATGAATGCTTACTAGTGATATGATGAGGTTTAAGGACAAAAGGTTTTTCCTAATCACTTGAGGTTTGTATTACAAAACCTTGCAACAAATGATACTAATGTTTATAAAACTTGTCTTGTAAACTTGGAATGATTCTTTATCTTAGTCCCTTGGCTGCCGAAATTATAGAGAGAAAAAGAAGATGGATATTGGTCTAGCTTTGTGAAATGAGGTAAATGAAGTGAAAAAAAATGAATAAGTATAGTATAATACATTAAGTTGAGATATTGCAAATATCTTCTTTTGTGACTCATCCCCCTTGTCGACAAGGGGGGTTTGTCATACTTTTTTTTTTTTTTTTTTTTTTTTTTTTTTTTTTTTTTTTTTTTTTTTTTTTTTTAACTTGTATAAATGTAAGATACTTGTAAGATTTTTGATGTTAAATGGTAAGTTGTAGCATTTGTAAATATTTAGGGTAGCGTTGAATAAAAATAAATTTTCACGGGTCAAGTTAAAATATTTTTAGGTCATAAAAATTATAAAAATACATTCCTTGCAAAATTTAAGTGATATAATAATAATCGTGTCGTATTTAAGAAAATCGTCGTAATTATATAAATTTAACAATTTATATACAAAATAAATTTAAAACACTGGGTAAACTCATAATATTATTTTTATAAACTTAATATGAATATAAAAATATATCGGGATACTTTTTGGAAGTAATGGATCAATTGTTCAAAATAATTAATTACGCGATAACGTTTATTTAATATAAAATTTAACGTTTATTGTAAAATGCAAAACCATGCATGAACTAATATGATGATAATGATGTTAATGAAATGTAGACTAAACTTAGTCTATATGAAATGACCTCGATGATATGATCATGAATTCACAGCTAAACCATTACGGTTACGTGAATTTGATGCTCGTAAACCTAGTTCACGATAAATGATAAATAATGAAGCATGAATAATGTTTTGAGAATGACCCAAAAATACGAATTGTCACAAATTGAGACTAAGATTTAAATTAAGATGAATCTAAAATATAAAATATAAAAATAAATTAATAAGCTAATGGTAAAACTAAAAAACGCAATAATCAAAATACTACAACCTTACATTAACACCATCTTGGCAAATAGATTGTGCAACAACGTTATCAACATTATATGAAGCATTCATTTTATTCATCTTCTACCGCAATTGTTTTTAATCTTGTTTTGTAAATGGTGGGTGATTGAAATAGTTGTGTTACATATATTTAGAATAGGTAAATTATATATTGAATTCAAAATAGTATGGTATCAGCGCGTTGCGGCGACGGTATCAACTAATAAAATTTTTGGCAAAAAAATGTTTTTAAATTTATGTTTTCCCTTACAAAAACTTTACCAATAGCAAGAATATATTTGGTTGAGTAATGTTAAAAAACTTGATGAACAATATCAAACTAATTCATATAAAAACTAGAGAATAGTGGCGTGATGTTGCATCCATAAAGAGGCGGTAGTCGATAATGCTATGGGGTTATGGTGAAATTAGTTGATAGTGACTCGTAGTCGCAAGTAGGTAGAAACATACTTTTTTTTTTAAATATATACATAATAATCTACACCTCCTAATAAGTAAATAATATATTTTTTTTAAACAAGCTTTAAAAAGAATTTTATTATGTTAAGAAAAAAATAGGTTTACATATATACATCTTGTAAAATATATATTTATAAACATTTTTGTATTATTAATAACATGTTTTACACTTTTCTCACATTGATAGAAGACATAAATAAAAGAGTGCTTATAATGTAAAGAATACTTATATGTTCAAGCAATCATGTGGAGTTATCTACAAAACGTATAATAATTTAGTATATATATACAACATATAAAGAATTTTAGACATTCTTTCCTATTTTTGTTAAGATTTTCATAAATAATTTTTAAGCATTTACAAATCATTAAGCATTATGTGCAAGCAAATAATACACCAACACATATTAAAACTTGACTGGTCAATATGTAATTAATTACATTATTAAAACACCCCTACATGAAACATGCAAGTTATTAAGCTTATTATACAAACCGATATAACATGAAACATATTCTCATTTTCAATGTAAAGTTATTATTAAATCAATAGACTTTCAAAAACATATATCCTAAATTACAATGTTCAAAAAATATGATTAAATAGTAAGAGTGTCTCGAGAATCAAGATATAAAACTTTCATATTTTTTTGATAGAACTTACCATAAATAAAAATGTGTTTTATAAAATTGTATGATTTTTTCAAAGCAAATGATGCAAATGTGCAAAATGTTAAGTGTTAACTTATATGATTTTATATTTATTACATATATTTATATAATAATAATTATACTCTTCAAAGTTACTCTACATAATTTCTTGAACATTTAGGTTTTCTTTATCTTAATAAATATTTGCTTACTTGTATCTTCTACCTATGTGGGATAAATATAATAAACATTGTTAATAATTCATACAAGTACTCAAAAAAACTTATAAGGTGTATTTTTACAGAAATAATTTTTATTAACATGATGTAAATGATATACCAGCTATCGCATTTGTATTGGCACAACATCACGTTGGTAATCAAGAGCTTTTATATGAGTTAACTTGTTATTGCTTAAAATTATTCAAAACTAAAATTGTCATCATTTGTAATGTTATTGTATCGAGAAAATAGAACTGAAAGCATTTCTCGCTGAAAATTTTAATTGCATGGTACCCGCTATCACAACACGTGGGTATCCTGCAAGTAATCATTGAATTAGCACTTAGCACATTTGCATCATTTGCCTTCAAAAAAGTGTCACGATTTCTAAAAAGGCCGCTTTTTTACTTTTGTAATTAATTTTATCAAAATAAAAATTTCCAAAAGTTATTTTGATTGATTTTTGGACCACTTACAATTTAATAATACTTTTAGAACTTTGTAGTCTAGTATGATGCTTTTTTTTTCATTAAAAACTATACTAATTCAAAAAGAAATAATAAATGAAGTATTAAAATGTTATAAAAAATAAATTAGTAAAAGTTATATAGTATGTACATTATGTATTAAAAATTCTAATGCTTAAAAACACATTAATAATATCTTAAAAAATTTAAAAAAGATGATACTAAATGCATTATATTATATGTTGTATAAAACTATAAATATAGATGATACTAAATGTAACATTATATTAGACATAAGCTTTGAAAAGATATTTTATGGATAACACATTAACACATGCTTTTAAGTTTTAAATAATTTTCTCTCTATATGTAGGATACATAACATTGTTAGTGTAATATTTAAATTTGTCATTCCCAGAATTCAAAATTGTTGATGTCAACAAAGTAACTAAGCCATTTAGAATCCATCAGAACTCGTGTTGTTTTTAACTACAAGTTGGAAAACATATGTTAAAAACCAGTGACGGAGATTGATAAGCGTTTGTAGGAGGGCCACGCGTGTAATTCTAATAATATAAGAGAGCCGAAGTGTAATGTTTTACTTAGCTAATGAAAAATTACAAAAGTACGCTAATTAAGAGAAAAAAATTGTGAGAATTCCACAACCTCTTTTGGTTCCTACATAGCTCCGCCCATGTTAAAAACCCATGAGCCAACAAACCAATATCGTGGACAGCGATCACAGTTGAGTATTACAACTTGAGACAACCTGTTTTTTAGAACAATATCAGTCTATTGAAGTTGCATTAACGAATTTACTCCGATTCTTAATCCATATAAATGTAAGGGCATGATCTCGACTGCAATATCGATAACTATATCATGTTTTACCACAATGGAAGCATATCGAAAATAAAAGTAAGAGCATGATCTCGACTACGATATCAATAACTAAATCATGTTTTAACATAATGGAAGCATATCGAAGGCATATGCCAGAACTACATAGATTGTGAATAATTTACGTCATAATTCACTATAATGTGTTAAACTTGTTAATTTAATAACAATGATTATAGTTAACATAGTGGATGATCAACTTTATGGAAAACCAGAAGGATGCATGTTTCTTTCGTTTCCAGATGACGTGGTGAAATGTAATTGGTTAATGAAGATTTGGCAGGTAATACCGTAATACAAAGGCTAGTGGTGGTTAGGTGGGTATGTTTGGCGCAATGGGCTGGGGCTGGGGCTGGGGCTGGGGCTGGGGCTGAGGCTGAGGCTGGGGCTTGGGCTTGGGCTGGGGCTAGGGCTTTTATTATAAGCCGAAATTGAAATTTGTATTTTGGTAGACTTTTTTGGCAAATGGGCTGGGGCTGAGGCTTATTATTGCAAAATTACTAAAAATGATATAATTAAATAAGTTTTATGGTATATGTTAGAATATTTTTATGGGTAAATATGTAATTTATGGTTCATAAGCCCCGGGCTAAAGTTTTTAGCCCCTTTTATGAGGCTAAAGTTTTAAGCCCCTATTAGGGGCTTATGATTTCATAAGCCCGCATGACAAACGAAACTTATTTTAGAAGCCCAAGCCCTTCCATAAGCCCTCCCCAAACACACCCTATAACTTTGTGATTAATCTTGTGTTAGTGTTTAAACATGAGGTATAATAAAAAAATAAAAAGAAAAACCGGATTATGTTTAAACTTACTTTATTTAAAAATATTTTAAATATGAACACAATTGATTTGATACGGATAGATATTTTAAGCCTCATAATTCAAGTAAAATAGCATTTAATAAATTTATTATTTTCATATTTATACCTATTTAATAATTATAATTATTAAATGTGTTGTTAAATATGAAATATTTTATGTTAATTAGGTGTTGATTATTTCAATTGAGGAAAACTTAAGCATAACTTATAAAGTTGTAGTTAACAAAGCCGATAATAAAAAATACAAAAAAAAACCTGGTTTTGTTTAAACTTACTTTATTTAAAAATATTTTAAAATAATGAACGCATTTGATTTGATATGGATAGATACGAGCGGGTTAACCCCCGCGTTGATGCGGGAGTGCGTTGGCCTCTATTATTTTATTTACTGAATTAAATTCGCAATTTTTTTTTAAAGACTATGTTAGGTCACTAGTTTTACAACACAAGCTTAATAGAAAGAGATAGAGGCGGTTGAACAATAAACAAACACACACACACGTATGAGTAGCACGGTTTAGGCGTAGAGAGTGAATGAAATGATAAATTGAACAACCAACCTGATACGCCTGGGCCCGAGCCCATGGCCTATTAAGGTCTTAGGGTTTTACCCTACTTTGTCTTATAAATACTCTTGTAATCATTTATTATAATTCAATCAAGTTTAAGATCAATTATTTTCTAGTTATTCTCTTCTAATTCTTAAGGAGCTAGCACACGCTTGAAGTGGTGCCTTATCCCGATACAACCCCTAACCGGGTCGTATCAATTGGTGCTTTCATTGAGAGCTCTCGTTGAGAGGGCTTACGATTAGGGTTCCAATTTAAAAAAAAAAAAAAAAAAAGAAGAAGCCTCTTCACGGTGTACTGTTCATCGCACTGTTCATGAGCTACTGTTCACCGGTACTGTTCATCCGAAGTGCTGTTCATCGGAATACTGTTCATCGCAGGTACTATTCATAAAAAAAATTTGTTATTAATAGCTTGAGTATTATTCATGGCATCAGGAGTCAGCGATCAGGACGCGGAATATGCACTCTCTAAACTCTTGCAAATGGGTACGGTGGCCCAATATGAGAGTGAGTTTGTGGTACTAGCAAATCGAGTAACAGGGATCTCTGAATCGTTACTTAAATCGATGTATATCTCGGGACTTAAACCGCTTCTACAATGTGCACTCTTACGGTTAGCCCCTACAACTTTAGGAGAAGCTTGTTCCATAGCCCGTATAATGGAGGCTCGTTTTGAGATAATTGCAGGGAAAAAGCTGAACATTGAAGAGAAAATAGATATCGTTTTGTCATGGCCAAGTGAAGAAGCTCCATATGTGATTAAAGAGTCCTTAGATGATAATGAAGATATTGGTGTTGTTGAGGTTAGTAGCGCGATAAACGATGTTTTTAATATTGGTGAGAGTTTGGTTGTTTGTTTGAAGTGGGTATATCGTGAGAAGAGCCGTGGGGCAGCAAAAGATGGAAGAATGGTGTTGTGTTATGTCCAAGGCAAAGGAAAACGGAAGAAGAAAAAGGTGAAGGCTGCAATTCAAAAAAGATTATGGGATCCCGGATTACGCCAATGTTGCAGGAGGACGGACCGCCCAAACGACTCAAGAAGTCCAAACGTATGGCATAAAGATTATGTCATATAATCTATCTTTATTTACGTGTCTTTGTTTAGGATTGTTTTCATGTTTATTTAGGAAAGTCAATTAAGAATGTTTTAAGACAACACCTTGAGGGCAAGGTGGTTTTGAAGGAGTGAGGAATGATACGCCTGGGCCCGAGCCCATGGCCTATTAAGGTCTTAGGGTTTTACCCTACTTTGTCTTATAAATACTCTTGTAATCATTTATTATAATTCAATCAAGTTTAAGATCAATTATTTTCTAGTTATTCTCTTCTAATTCTTAAGGAGCTAGCACACGCTTGAAGTGGTGCCTTATCCCGATACAACCCTTAACCGGGTCGTATCAATCAAGTGAGGGTTATACAAGAGTATTTATAGGAGAGAAGCTAGGGCAACACTCCTATTTCCCATCCTTTCCTTTATGGGCTTGGGCATAAGCTCATGGGCCTTCTACATAAGCTTAAGGCTAATAACAAACATAAAGGCCATAATTAAGCTAACTATTACATGTGAATTACTAACACTTGATTTAGGTCTAGGGGTGATTCCAACAATCTCCCCCTAAGTGTTAGTGATGAAAACGGTGAAGGTGTTGATGTAATAGTAGCTTTGACGTCTTCTGACATTCTTCTTTCTTGTGAGAAGAATTGCCTTGATTCGAACAATCTCCCCAGTGTAGAGAAATTGTTTTCTTTAAACGGTTCTGCTTTGACGTCATCTATAACTTTGTTCTTTGATTATTGTTCTTTGTGATGGAAGTGATAGTATGTTGTTGTCTGCATCAAGTCTGCCTCAGGTCTGCTTCGCTGCTACAGTGTCTCCACGTCATTCTTCAACATGCTCACACGCTTTTTAACGTTGAATAATATTACTGATGAAGTTCTTTAAGTCTTTAACTTTGTAGATTCTTTGATTTGATGAAGAATCATTCTGACTTTTGTGTTGCTTTTGGATTGAACTTCCATTAGTGATGATGTTGGCATGAGCATGTGAAGAATCTGCACGATCATTCCGCTCCAGAGCTTCCATAAGAAGAAAACATGAAAACGGTTAGTAATAAGCGGATTCTGGCACTTACGAGTTTGAACTTCGAGAGTGTTAATAGCATAGTGTGAAAACACAACTCTAATTCTTACAAAGACCGTTCCTGAACTGGAGTCCCACAAGTGAGATAACGCGATGTACCGAAGTACATCTACAGTTCAAATGAGTCGTTGAGGTACACCGAAGCATCACCTCACGACTGTAGACCGTTTGAGACACACTAAGCGTAATCCACGGGGAGTTACCGAAGTGACCTGCTGTCAGGGCTATTTGAAGTTGACCCTGGCAGGAGTTTCCATTCAATCACTGAGGATCACAATTGTGAACCTCTCATAAATGTTCTCGACAGATTGCTAAGATCTGTGAAGGACTCGATAACGTACCACTGATGTTCTTATTGTTGAACCTCAAGTGATGAAATGTCAAGTGTACCTAAGAGATCTTTTGATGAATCTCGTGGCTCTAGACTCAATAGTGCGTTTTGGTTTTCCTAAGCGAAGACTAGGGAGGGGGTCTCCTTCTTCAATACCAGCGATCTCTAAGAGAAAGCCAATAGTTTACGTAGGGTTCCCTGTGAGAATGAAACAAGCTTCTGTTGAGAGAAACTTGAGTAGCTAAGAAGGTTTGGTGCATGCGTCACTGGGTCCATGACGACTTTTAATCTTCAATACCGGTGTCACTAAGTGACAACCAGTAGCATATGAATTGAACCCGGTGTCTGCCCTAAGTTGAATAATTTGGAGGGCTATTTCTTTTCACCATTTTCTTTGCATTTCCTTTTAATTCTTCAACTCCTTCTTTCTCCGATTCTCATTTTCTCCTTTTTATAATCATACCTAAGGACTTCTAAGTACTAACTATTTGTGATGTCCTTAGGTAGATCCCTCCGGCTCTGGCGGATCATAGGACGGTTATTCCTAACCTTAATCACCTTATAACTCCATTGCCATAAAACCATTTTTCATGAAAATCTCTCGAAGCATTTGTGAATGAAAAACATGTTTGAACACTTCAAGAGTTTTAGATTTTCAGAAATACTCCCCCTCCACATGTGCTAAGGAGTTTTTACGAAAATATGCACAGTGAGGAAAGAGCTCGCACTTTTGAATTGATCGACTCAAGATAGACAATTCCCCGAGGGACACGATTACGTTGCATAGTTAAAGAGGTACATTGTCAGCTTTTAGGTGACAACTAGCTCTAATAACTACCTTGAAGGTGTGGAGAAACCTCGAAAGGTTGTCAAACCCGTTAGAGTTCATGTCTACCAAGAGTTTCTCGAATGGTACTTTCTACTTGGACAAGTCCTTTGCGAGACACGTTTACATTACTAGCGAACTAGCTTGAAATTATTACCCGTCCCGGACAAGTCTTTTTGAGTTACTAACAGTTTAGTACCGTCAATTCGTTGGTTAAGTCTATTACACAAAGGTTCATTTGCATTTACACAACATATTTCTTATCACATAATTTTCTCCCCCTAAAAAATGGCATATAAAATGTTATTTTTGAAAAGTTGAGAATAAATATGACCATTTCGAGTGTTGCGGGAAGATGACCACTATGAACAATTTGTGAACAAAGTTTTAACTCAAGTACTCCCCCTCAACAAGTGATATAAACGGTTGAGGTTTTGAAAATCATATGGGGAAGTACTTGTCCTTTTGAGCAAAACCTTGAAAAATGAAAGGTTTGATAGGTTTTACTCAAAAGTAAGAAGCTTTCGCTCCTTTTATAAGGATTGTGGCACTGAAGCGTACCACAGGGTCCTTTCTTGACAAGAACGGGTTGTACACTTTTATTTGTGCACAAGCCATAGACATAATATAATCACACATCCAAATTAATAATGACAGAAGCAGTTCAAGGGGTACCAGGAAGTCCAGTGATGTTGCTAGGAGTGCGAACAGGGCGTTGATAGCCGGTGATGTTCATCCTGGGTCGACCACTGATGAGTGTGTAAATACTCATCATTTTTGTTCCTTCTACACTGCAAAAACAGTCAAAAACACTTTGAAAAGTCTTAAAAAGACAGAAAAAATATTTAGACTGTATTTTATGCATAAATTGTCAAATCTAGTCCCTGGTTATTCAAAACAAGTTAATTTTTCATAAAAGGCCCTCAGGGATTTTCAAGTTGTCAAAATTAGCCATATAAAATTCAATTTTGCAAAATGGCAACTTTAGTCCCTGAAATTTCAAAGATTGACAGAAATTACCCCGGGACATTTTTAATTTGAAAATTATTATTTTTGGTCCTTGGGAAAATTAAACTTGTCATAATTGGTCCCTATGATGAATTTTGGAAAATGCAGTTTCAGTCCCTCTAGTTTGGTTGATTTACAACTTTGGTCCTTGTTATTAATACCAAATCCCTTTTAATTCATAACCCTTGTGAACCCTGCCAAACCCAACCTTGAACCCTAGCCAAAACCCCGTGACCCCCCTTTTGTGAACCCTTTGCCTATTAATAAAAACCCGGTCAAAGCCAGTCAAACCCCCAGCCCTCGTTTTCCCTCCAAACCCACCTCCTTCACCCACTTCTCTGCAACCAACTCCCACAACCATTCTTCCAGCTCACAACCCACACCCTATCTCTTCCACCTCCACAAACCAATAAGGAGCATTAATTACTTCTTCTTCTTTGCACTCAATCAAGCCCAATTGGCAAAAATTCGTTTTGGCGCCAAAAATCCATCAACGGCTAATATCAATTCTACTAATCCAATGGCCCAGATAAGAAGTGTGAAATGCTCATAACACAAGTGGGAAGACTTTTGTTGATAAATAGAGGGAAGAGAAGCTAGAGAAAGGAAGTAGTTAATTTTTATAATTTCTTGCAAATCGTTTTTATTATGAATGTCTTAGTTTAATTCTAAAATTGTAATTTCCAGTTTCTATGTACTAAACTTAAGGTGTTTAATCACTTGTAATCGAATTCAAGCATCAATTCAAAGTTTTATCCAAATTTCTTGTTTTTAGATTTCCTTTTATTTATTCAGTTCTAAAGGTGTTAAATCCAAGCTCCAAAGAGCTTATTTCTAAATTCAAACAAGCCCACTGAAGCTGTTGATAGCTTTCAGTGAGCTTTAGAAACAGATTCATCAAATTTGTTACTTGGTCAATGAAAGTCAAAGGAGGGGGATAGCCTGTTCTTGGACATTGGAGCAGGTCTGGAAATGTTTATAGGGAACTTGTGATCTTGTTTGAGCCAATTCCAGATAACAGTCAAGGTTCTCAACTTGTTTCTTTAATTTTTAATTTTTTAGCATAAAAATAGCTTTTTAGTAATTCATGGGATGTGTTGTTATTATTAATGTTTATCTGCTAATTTCAGTTCATTTTATCATAATCTAGTCTTAAGAATCAGTTTAATGGCTTAAAACTGTCTTATGCTTTGAAAATCTCAAAAAGAACTATTTAAACTAGTGTTTGGATCATATATAGGATTTCTGAGATTGAAGTATTGTTAGTAGTTAAACTCTGTTGCACTAGGTTCTACTAGGATAATTAGAGTAAAGTCAGTCATTAATTTGCACCTTAGAACTCTGTAAGTGAAAATCTTATAAAATCAGTTCTAGTTCTCATTTCTGTTTGAATCAGTAAGTGCAATTTTGCATTTAGGCTTAGAAACCATAGAAATAGCTTGCATTAGGTTTATTATATCATCAAACATCATTTTCAGTCATTAAATCTAGCTTAGAAGTTCATAATAGTCAAATCTCATTTCTATCAAAAAAGTCAAAAGTTGGAAAATCCGTTTTTCACCAAACTTTGTTGATTTTTCATAGCTTCAATTATGGATCAATTTTGTTGAAAATCTAGGAAAATTAACTTCAGTTGGTCAAGAGTTGGAAACTAATTTTTGTGAAATTTTAGTAAATATCTATAAGCTCTAAATTAGCTTGTCTATAAGCTGCTTTTGCTCTGTCTCACACTCAGCATACTGAGTGTGTATACAGGCAACTTGCAGCCTTTGCATAGGGTTCAGTTTACATAGTTAGGGTCTGAAAATTGGTCCAAGTGTTCCTTGCTTGGTGATCTTGAGTTCTCCACTTTTAGTTTTCAGTTTGGTTCACTAAATAAGCTGTTGTTTAAGCTGAAAGTAGGGGTGGTATAAACTGATTTCAGTTCTAAGTTCAATTGGTAAATTCTTTCCACTCAGCACATTAGAGGTTAGGAGTAGTTGGAATTAGTTGCTTTTAGGTATTTTTAGTATAATCTAGCTTCTGTGCTCATTTGATGCTTTCTAGTGCTTATTAGCTTATTCTTTATAGCTTATTTACAAGGCAGTTACACTACAGTTTCATTTTCTCACACATAAGCATAGTTTTTTATATTTTTTTATAGATTTATAATATAATTTTAGACTTTTCCTGAATTTCTCATAATTTTTCATCACTGTTTGCTAATTTTCTTATTTTAAATAGCTTTTAATACAAATAATTCAGAAAAGCTTCAGAAAAATAAGTTTTCAATTTTTCTAGATTAAGATAAATATAAAAAGCCAAAAAAATATTTTTTCCATAATTTTCCTAGTTTAAATAGTAATTTTTAGCAATTTAATTAGTTTTAAATAGTTTTTAAATCATAGAAATTAGAATATAAATCAGAAAAATACAAAATTAGTTTTGAAAATTCTATTTAGTCATTTTAGATTTTTGAAAAATAGTTTCACAATTTTCCTCTTTAATTTCATAATTTCTAGTATTTTAGATTAGTTTTAAAAGTTTAAAATTAGTTTTTAAATCAAATAAATAAAAGAAAAATCATAAAAATTAGTTTTAAATCATAATAAAGTTTTAAATTGCATTTTTAGAGTAAAAGTGATTTTAGATCATTTTTAGGTTTTAATCGTTAAACGATTTTAAATATAGAATTAAAATGACTTCAAAGTCTTTATTAGACTTAATTTCCTTAGTGTAATCAATCATAACCCCTTTCTTGTTCAATATCACTCGATCACTACGCGTTTAGCTTCACTCGCACAGCTCGTTGGGACTTAACGACCCGGGGAAACACTAAACTCTCCTGGATAATTGCATTGCGTTCTCAAGTGATTGACTCTTGTTGACCATTCACCTGGTTAATTTGGGTTGACCGTTTGGGACCAATCAAATTTTGGCGCCGCTGCCGGGGAGCTGTGCTAATAATCTTACGTTTAGCAGATTAGTGATTTGAATATTCACTCCTTGTTCATACCATCTATATATATTTATATTTTCTTATAAAAATCCAAAAATCCAAAAACATCTTAAAAACCATAAAACCCAAAAAAATTCTTCTTTCCCCATTTTCATAATTTCCTTGACTCTGAGATTTCTTAGAGTTAACTCTAGTGTATGCGCACTCGATCTTCTAGGTCTGTGAGCCCATTTCGTGAGCTTGTCAGGATTCCAAGAAGGCGTATCCGTAGACGTTCTGCCCCATCAGTCGGATCTGAGATCCGGACTGCTCGCACTACTTCCGTTATCATGGTGGATGAACGTCCTATGTGCGAGCTTCTCCAAGCACCCATCGATGGGTATGGAGATGCTATTGTTATCCCAGCCATTGTGGCTGAAAATTTTGAACTCAAAACCGGGTTACTAAATCTTGTAACCTCAAGTCAATTCTATGGTTTTGAGAGGGATGATCCTCATGCTCATATTCGATGGTTTAACAAGATTGCATCTATCATCAAATACAAGAATGTCCCTACTGATGCTGTCAAACTTCTTCTGTTCCCATTTTCCCTCGAGGGACAAGCCCGGATTTGGCTTGAAAAACAACCCCCTCAATCGATCGAAACATGGGAAGACCTGGTAAAGAAATTTGTGAACGAGTTCTATCCACCTTCCAAAACCACGAGTCTTAAAAACGAAATCATCAAGTTCACACAAAAGTTTGATGAATCCTTCAGTGAATCGTGGGATCGTTTTAAGGAGTTGCTCCGAAAATGTCCTCACCATGGTTTCTCCGAGTTGATGCAACTCGATACTTTCTATAATGGAGTGAGTCAATCTGATCAAGATTCTCGCAATTCCTCCGCTGAAGGAAATTTCTTGAGCAAAACTGTAAAAGAAGCTTTAGCGATAATTGAAAACAAGTCTAAAGTCCGCACTGCACGAAGCAAACTGGTTGTTTCCCAAGTCAGTGTTGGTCCTTCTGCTTCATCGCCCGTGAGTCAATCTAGCACCGATGCTAAGATTGACAAACTCACGGAAGCAATTCAAGCTTTGGTTCTCTCCAACCAAAAAAAGTTTCTTTTCCACAAACTTCACCTCCTGCTGAAGTCAAGAAAGTAGAAGTATGTGTTACTTGCGGTGGCCCCCATGCCTATTACAACTGTATGGCCACCGATGGTAACCCTTTTGAAGCAAACGTTGTGGGCGGGATTTTCAATTCAGGAGGCAACCAATACCGTGCTCCTATGGACCCGAACCACCGTCCTAACCACTACCCTGGACCACCCGGTTTCAACCAAAACCAAAACCGTAATCAAAATCAGAATAGAACGAACCAAGGTTTTCAAAACCAAGGTAATTTTAGTCAGAATAACGGTTTTCAAAATCAAAGTCAAAATTTCCAAAACCAAGGAAATTTTAATAGAAACCAAGGTCAGGGAAATTTCAACCCAGGGTATTTTCATGTCAATAATCAAGGAAATTTTCAAAATCAAGGCCCTAATCCAAACAATAGAGGCCAGAATTTTCCTACACAAAATCAAGCCATTATTCCAACTGGACCATCATCTGATGAGTTGTTGAAACAAGTCATGAAATCCCAAGAGGAAATGAATAGGTTGTTGGTAAGCCAGATTTCTGACATTAAGAAGTCTTTAAATGATCGACCCTCGGGCTCAGGTACTTTACCTAGCAACACGATCGCTAATCCGAGGGGCGATGCAAAGGCGATCCCAACCAGAAGTGGTGCTTCATATGATGGACCCGCTATTCCTACTACCTCTTCTTCTTCTCTCCCGAAGGTAGTGGAAAGTGAACCTAAGGCGACAAAGGACCAAGTGCAACCCACTAGCTCACAGAGCACAGCACATGTCCATCCTCAAGTTGTCCCGAAACCCAAATCCAAACCAGGAGTTGTTTTTGAACCTCCAGTTGAAAACCCCAAATCCAAAACTTCTATTCCTTACCCATCACGTTTAAATGAGCAAAAGCTCCGCGAAAAAGCCAGTCATCAAATGGAAATTTTTTTTCAAATTTTCCAAGAACTACATTTTGACATAAGCTTTGCGGATGCTATCATGCTGATGCCCAAGTTTGCATCAACTCTCAAACACATGTTAAGCAACAAGGAAAAACTGTTTGAAATGGCTAAAACTCCTCTGAACGAGAACTGCTCAGCAGTTCTGTTAAAGAAGCTTCCCGAGAAGCTTGGAGATCCTGGAAAATTTCTTCTACCTTGTGTTTTTCCAGGAATGATTGAATGCTTTGCCCTCGCCGATCTTGGTGCAAGCAGCAATCTGATGCCTTATTCAGTATGGAAGAAACTTTCTCTTCCAGAACTTATTCCTACCTGCATGACTCTTGAGCTTGCAGATCGTTCTATATCGCGTCCTCTTGGCATCGCCGAGGATGTATTCATGAAAGTAGGAAAGTTCCATTTTCCAGCTGACTTTGTGGTTGTTGATTTCGATGCCGATCATCGGGTTCCCCTCATTGTTGGACGAGGATTCCTGAGAACGGGCCGTGCTCTCATTGATGTATTTGAGCAAGAAATCACATTACGTGTGGGTAATGAAGCTGTCACCTTTAACCTTGATCAAACTTCTAGGTACTCCTCAAACTATGATGCTGAATCGGTTAATCGAATCGATGTAATTGATATTGCTTCAGAGGAGTACTCTCAAAAGTTTCTTGGTTATTTTCATAATTCTGTGAGTGGGGATCCCACCACATCTTCTCAACCAATTATTGCCGATTCTTCCCCCTCTCTTACTCCGTTTGAGGGAGGTGACTTCTTTTTAGAAGAGATCGATGAGTTTCTTGCGAATGATGACTCAATTCCGCCGGGAATTGATGATGGTGTTTATGATTCGGAGGGAGATATCGTTTATCTTGAGCAATTGTTAAATGAAGATCCATTACCGTCACTCCCTCCGAAGGAGATCACGATTGAAGAAATCAAATCCATACAAACATATACTGAAGAATTTCCTGAGGTTGAACTTAAGGACCTACCTCCTCATCTCGAGTATGCATTCTTGGAGGGTGATGATAAATTACCCGTCATAATTGCTAAGGACTTAACGGAGGAGGAGAAGACTGCTCTCATAAAGGTTTTGAAGTTGCACAAGCAAGCAATTGCTTGGAGACTCTCCGACATCAAGGGTATTAACCCTGAATTTTGTACGCACAAGATTTTATTGGAGGATGATTTCAAACCAGCAGTCCAACATCAGAGAAGGGTGAATCCTAAGATTCATGAGGTTATCAAATAGGAGGTTCTCAAACTTCTTGATGCCGGTTTAATTTACCCGATCTCTGATAGTCCTTGGGTCAGTCCCATCCACTGTGTTCCAAAAAAGGGTGGCATAACTGTTGTCACAAATGAAGAAAACGAGTTAATTCCAACTCGATTGGTTACGGGATGGCGTGTGTGTATTGACTATCGCAAGTTAAACGAAGCCACCCGTAAAGAGCATTTTCCTCTACCCTTCATGGATTAGATGCTTGAGAGACTAGCAGGAAACAAATACTATTGTTTCCTAGATGGTTTCTCGGGGTATTTTCAGATCCCCATTGATCCACAGAATCAAGAAAAGACCACATTCACCTGCCCATACGGAACTTTTGCCTACAGACGTATGCCTTTTGGCCTATGTAACGCTCCTGGCACGTTCCAACGATGTATGATGGCAATTTTCCACGACATGATCGGGGAAACAATGGAGGTGTTTATGGATGACTTCTCGGTCATTGGGGACTCATTTCAAACATGTCTCTCCCATTTAAAAAAAATGCTAAAACGGTGTGAAGACACCAATCTTTGTCTAAATTGGGAGAAGAGCCATTTTATGGTCAAGGAAGGAATTGTCCTAGGCCATAAGATTTCAAAAAACGGGATTGAGGTTGACAAAGCAAAAGTGGATGTCATTGCCAAATTGCCTCATCCTACTACCGTCAAAGGTATTAGGAGTTTTTTAGGTCATGCCGGATTTTATCGCAGATTCATACAAGATTTTTCTAAAATCGCTCGGCCTATGACTCATCTCCTTGAGAAGGATGCTCCTTTTATCTTCTCACCTGAGTGCATCGAAGCTTTTGAAACATTAAAGAAAAAGCTTACGGAAGCACCCATTCTCGTTGCCCCCGACTGGGATTTACCCTTTGAACTCATGTGCGATGCAAGTGATTTTGCTATCGGTGCAGTCCTGGGGCAACGTAAAACCAAGCATTTTCAGCCTATCCACTACACGAGTAAGACTATGACTGAAGCTCAAACCCATTACACCACTACAGAAAAAGAATTATTAGCTGTGGTGTATGCGTTTGAGAAGTTTCGGCCATACCTAATCTTGACCAAATGCGTGGTGTATACGGATCACTCGGCTCTCAAATATCTCTTTGCAAAACAAGATGCAAAGCCGAGATTGCTCCGTTGGGTTCTCCTCCTGCAAGAATTTGATATCATTATACGTGATAAAAAAGGAGCTGAGAACCTGGCTGCTGATCATCTGTCCCGTCTAGAAAACCCTCACCAGGATGTGTTTGAGAAAAAAGAAATAAACGAAAAATTTCCTCTCGAAACACTCAATGTGGTTTCTTTTCGTGGAGACTCTTCTACCCCATGGTTTGCTGACTTTGCAAATTACCATGCGGGTAACTTTGTGGTGAAAGGGATGTCGTCCCAACAGAAAAACAAATTCTTTAAAGATGTAAAACATTACTTCTGGGACGACCCCTACTTATTCAAAATTTTCGCGGATCAAGTCATCAGGCGATGTGTGTATGGTCAGGAAGCAAATGACATTCTTAAGGCTTGCCATTCTGGACCTACTGGGGGACATCATAGCCCTAACTACACTGCCAAGAAGGTGTTTGATTCCGGATTTTATTGGCCCATGATTTACAAGGATGCCGACGAATTTGTCAAAACATGTGACGCTTGTCAACGTCATGGAAATATCTCACAAAGAAATGAAATGCCGCAAAACGCCATTCAAGTGTGTGAGATTTTTGACATCTGGGGCGTTGACTTTATGTGGCCATTTCCTTCATCTCGAGGAAATAAATACATACTCGTGGCCGTTGACTATTTGTCAAAATGGGTTGAAGCAAAAGCTTTGCCTACCAATGATGCCCGAGTTGTTGTGAAATTCTTAAAATCTCTTTTTGCTAGGTTTGGAACTCCACGAGCTATAATCAGTGATCGTGGTACGCATTTCTGCAATGACCAGTTTGATAGAGTCATGCAAAAGTATGGTGTAACTCACCGTCTCTCTACTGCGTACCACCCCCAAACAAGTGGGCAAGTGGAAGTTTCCAACCGAGGGATTAAAAGAATTCTGGAAAGGACAGTAGGCGAAAACCGTGCCTCTTGGTCGGATAAGCTAGATGACGCACTCTGGGCCTTCCGTACAGCTTATAAAACACCCATCGGGTGTACTCCATACAAGCTAGTGTACGGAAAGGCGTGTCATCTGCCGATTGAGCTTGAGCACAAAGCATACTGGGCCTTGAAACATGCCAACTTCGATATTCAGACAGCTGGTGATCATCGGAAAGTTTAAATGAATGAATTAAATGAACTCCGTGATCAAGCATACGAGAACTCTTTGATCTACAAAGAAAAGACAAAGAAGATTCATGACTCCAAAATCAAGAACCGCGTTTTCAACGTTGGTGATCGAGTCCTTCTTTTCAATTCAAGATTGAAGATTTTCTCAGGAAAACTAAAATCCCGCTGGTCTGGACCATTCACCATCACTAAAGTATTTCCTTATGGAACTATTGAGTTATCTCAACCCGATGGTCCAAATTTTAAAGTGAATGGTCATCGATTGAAGCACTATTTTGGAGAGGACATTCCACCTGTGGTTGTCCCGGATCTACAAACTTTCCCCAAGAACAAATGAATACGGGGTCGAGTCAAGCTAGCGACTCGGGAATCAAAAACAGTAGCACACTATATGGGTTTTCACCCGTATTTCTGACTTCTTTCTACTTTCTACCACCCTAGTGTGGGGGAGTTGCCCCCCGCTGTTGTATATAAGTTTTACCAAAAAAAAAATAAAAAAAAATGGCCGTAGTATTTCCCTTTTACGTTCTATGTTTCGGCATAACCGCCGGTACTTTGAATATTGAGGGCAATATTCATTTCTAGTGTGGGGGGGAATTCTCACGAATTTTATCATGTAATTATACCACCCAATTCCCCCATTTTTGGCCAAATTTTTTTTGGAGTAAGTGTTTTGCACTTACTCAACTTACGGTTATCAGTCCGCCATGTCTAATAAACAAAAGGATTGGCTAATCCAGGAGCAAACGACTCTTGGTAAAGATATCTTAAATCCGTTGAAGGCTTGCAATTTGCCCAAAATTGTATGGTGCTCAGCTCACCATATCTTTAATTAGTGAAGAGTTGGCTAGCCAGTAAGTTTATGGCTTGTGGTAAAGGCAGTTGGAAAACCATAATTGGTAATCGACTCACCAAAGATATTTTATCTAAGAGTTGGCTAGTCCAGAAGCAAACGGCTTTTGGTAAAGACAAATCAAAACCGTTGAAAGCTGGTGGTTTGCTCAAAATCATTTGGTTATCGATGTACCAAGGTTCTTACTTGAACTAAAACAATTGGCTACTCCAGAAGTAATGGCTTTTGGTAAAGAGATTCAAATCCATTAAGTTTTCTCAAAAGATTTCTAGGGACTAGCAATAGTTTAGTGTGGGGGATTGATGAGTGTGTAAATACTCATCATTTTTGTTCCTTCTACATTGTAAAAACAGTCAAAAACACTTTGAAAAGTCTTAAAAAGACAGAAAAAATATTTAGACTGTATTTTATGCATAAATTGTCAAATCTAGTCCCTGGTTATTCAAAACAAGTTAATTTTTCATAAAAGGCCCTCAGGGATTTTCAAGTTGTCAAAATTAGCGTTATAAAATTCAATTTTGTAAAATGGCAACTTTAGTCCCTGAAATTTCAAAGATTGACAGAAATTACCCCGGGACATTTTTAATTTGAAAATTATTATTTTTGGTCCTTGGGAAAATTAAACTTGTCATAATTGGTCCCTATGATGAATTTTGGAAAATGCAGTTTCAGTCCCTCTAGTTTGGTTGATTTACAACTTTGGTCCTTGTTATTAATACCAAATCCCTTTTAATTCATAACCCTTGTGAACCCTGCCAAACCCAACCTTGAACCCTAGCCAAAACCCCGTGACCCCCCTTTTGTGAACCCTTTGCCTATTAATAAAAACCCGGTCAAACCCCCAGCCCTCGTTTTCCCTCCAAACCCACCTCCTTCACCCACTTCTCTGCAACCAACTCCCACAACCATTCTTCCAGCTCACAACCCGCACCCTATCTCTTCCACCTCCACAAACCAACAAGGAGCATTAATTACTTCTTCTTCTTTGCACTCAATCAAGCCCAATTGGCAAAAATTCGTTTTGGCGCCAAAAAGCCATCAACGGCTAATATCAATTCTACTAATCCAATGGCCCAGATAAGAAGTGGAAAATGCTAAGAACACAAGTGGGAAGACTTTTGTTGATAAATAGAGGGAAGAGAAGCTAGAGAAAGGAAGTAGTTAATTTTTATAATTTCTTGCAAATCGTTTTTATTATGAATGTCTTAGTTTAATTCTAAAATTGTAATTTCAAGTTTCTATGTACTAAACTTAAGTTGTTTAATCACTTGTAATCGAATTCAAGCATCAATTCAAAGTTTTATCCAAATTTCTTGTTTTTAGACTTCCTTTTATTTATTCAGTTCTAAAGGTGTTAAATCCAAGCTCCAAAGAGCTTATTTCTAAATTCAAACAAGCCCACTGAAGCTGTTGATAACTTTCAGTGAGCTTTAGAAACAGATTCATCAAATTTGTTACTTGGTCAATGAAAGTCAAAGGAGGGGGATAGCCTGTTCTTGGACATTGGAGCAGGTCTGGAAATGTTTATAGGGAACTTGTGATCTTGTTTGAGCCAATTCCAGATAATAGTCAAGGTTCTCAACTTGTTTCTTTAATTTTCAATTTTTTAGCATAAAAATAGCTTTTTAGTAATTCATGGGATGTGTTGTTATTATTAATGTTTATCTGCTAATTTCAGTTCATTTTATCATAATCTAGTCTTAAGAATCAGTTTAATGGCTTAAAACTGTCTTATGCTTTGAAAATCTCAAAAAGAACTATTTAAACTAGTGTTTGGATCATATATAGGATTTCTAAGATTGAAGTATTGTTAGTAGTTAAACTCTGTTGCACTAGGTTCTACTAGGATAATTAGAGTAAATTCAGTCATTAATTTGCACCTTAGAACTCTGTAAGTCAAAATCTTATAAAATCAGTTCTAGTTCTCATTTCTGTTTGAATCAGTAAGTGTAATTTTGCATTTAGGCTTAGAAACCATAGAAATAGCTTGCATTAGGTTTATTATATCATCAAACATCATTTTCAATCATTAAATCTAGCTTAGAAGTTCATAATAGTCAAATCTCATTTCTGTCAAAAAAGTAAAAAGTTGGAAAATCCGTTTTTCACCAAACTTTGTTGATTTTTCATAGCTTCAATTCTGGATCAATTTTGTTGAAAATCTGGGAAAATTAACTTCAGTTGATCAAGAGTTGGAAACTGATTTTTGTGAAATTTTAGTAAATATCTATAAGCTCTAAATCAGCTTGTCTATAAGCTGCTTTTGCTCTGTCTTACACTCAGCATACTGAGTGTGTATACAGGCAACTTGCAGCCTTTGCATAGGGTTCAGTTTACATAGTTAGGGTCTGAAAATTGGTCCAAGTGTTCCTTGCTTGGTGATCTTGAGTTCTCCACTTTTAGTTTTCAGTTTGGTTCACTAAATAAGCTGTTGTTTAAGCTGAAAGTAGGGGTGGTATAAACTGATTTCAGTTCTAAGTTCAATTGGTAAATTCTTTCCACTCAGCACATTAGAGATTAGGAGTAGTTGGAATTAGTTGCTTTTAGGTATTTTTAGTATAATCTAGCTTCTGTGCTCATTTGGTGCTTTCTAGTGCTTATTAGCTTATTCTTTATAGCTTATTTACAAGGTAGTTACACTACAGTTTCATTTTATCACACATAAGCATAGTTTTTTATATTTTTTTATAGATTTATAATATAATTTTAGACTTTTCCTGAATTTTTCATAATTTTTCATCACTGTTTGCTAATTTGCTTATTTTAAATCAGTTTTTAAGACTTTTTGAATAGCTTTTAATACAAATAATTCAGAAAAGCTTCAGAAAAATAAGTTTTCAATTTTCCTAGATTAAGATAAATATAAAAAGCCAAAAAAATATTTTTCCATAATTTTCCTAGTTTAAATAGTAATTAGTTTTAAATAGTTTTTAAATCATAGAAATTAGAATATAAATCAGAAAAATACAACATTAGTTTTGAAAATTCTATTTAGTCATTTTAGATTTTTGAAAAATAGTTTCACAATTTTCCTCTTTAATTTCATAATTTTTAGTATTTTAGATTAGTTTTAAAAGTTTAAAATTAGTTTTTAAATCAAATAAATAAAAGAAAAATCATAAAAATTTGTTTTAAATCATAATAAAGTTTTAAATTGCATTTTTAGAGTAAAAGTGATTTTAGATCATTTTTAGGTTTTAATCGTTAAACGATTTTAAATATAGAATTAAAATGGCTTCAAAGTCTTTATTAGACTTAATTTCCTTAGTGTAATCAATCATAACCCCTTTCCTGTTCAATATCACTCGATCTCTACGCGTTTAGCTTCACTCGCACAGCTCGTTGGGACTTAACGACCCGGGGAAACACTAAACTCTCTTGGATAATTGCATTGCATTCTCAAGTGATTGACTCTTGTTGACCATTCACCTGGTTAATTTGGGTTGACCGTTTGGGACCAATCAACCACCAACAAAGCTTTCCAAAGTTCTGAACTGATCCCTTCGATACAACCTTTCATCAATCATTCTGATGATCCTCTGCACATGCCTTCTGTCCTGAGAGTTCCATCGCTTTTGAGACCCTATGCCTTCATATATCGCCTTCAACCGATAAGCCAATCCGTCCATAACCTTCTTCAGAGTGTGATCCCCGAACTTGTGAAGATCTCTACACGCCATCAAGCAATTTCGTTGAAGTTCACTGCGATAAACGACGCCGAATGGTTTGCTGACGAGTGTGTATTGTGGAAGTTGGTTGATGTCGGGAAGATCTAGCTGAGGTGGAGTGAAGTTGACACGGGTATGATATGATTCAACTGCAAGCTGGAGATCTTCTACACGTTCCTGTATGACTATGCTTCTGATGAATATTAGCAAGGACTTGATGTATTCACGTTGTACTTCAGTCGAGAATTGTCTCATGCGTCCCTGTACTTTGGCAAGATACAGATCTTCAATGTCGTTGAGAGACAAATTCTGAAAGTCCGCTTCACTGGATGCATAATCTCTTTCGTCTTATCTTTTGACCATGATATTCTTGAGAAAAGTGTAGTCTCATTTAGACGAAAGATCAACATGTTTAACAGCAACGATTCCTTTAGTACTGAACACTTCATTTTGAGACTTCTGAACTTGGCAGCTTCTGTAGTAGATTCGTCGGCGTTCCGGCCAATGGTGAATCCCATACATTGCATCACGGTCATACAATTCCACATTGTTAGAAAACATGTGGGTAGCCTTTTCCTCGATGGCTATGCAGTTTGAGTATATGGCTACCAGGAACGGAAGTGTCAGAGATGTAGCATATTTCCTTGAATCATCACTGCCGTGTAGAAGGAATTCCAAGTCTTTGTTGAAGAAATATCGAAATGGAATCCTAGGCTCATATGGTTGGCCAATTTTTGGTAGAGGTTTAGACCAGTCGGTGTAATATGAAGGGTTGTCCCATTTGGTGAAGTCGATGTTTGCTTCTGGGTTGAGCCAATCCATGTTGTTAGACATAGCTCGAGCAATGTTTTCAAGGTGATATTCGACCTCGATGGCACTTTTCGAGCTATCTTTTAACAGTTGAAAAGCTTCATTCTTGATTCGCCTCAACTCAGATTTCGTCATCTTCTTTACTCGGAATTTTTCTTGTAGTATCTTAGCATGCTCCAATGTATTACCGTCTACCAGATCTTAACCTTCAGCTGGATAGGGGGTGGAGTTAACAAGTGTAGAAAACCATTCAAATTCTTCAGTGTTATCTTCATCTAGCCATGATACGACGTCAGCCTTCGGCGCCTTCTTCTTCTTTTTCTTAGGCCTAGATGAGGATTCTGGTTTCTGTACTTTGTCAGGAGAGGCGGGTTGTTGTTGGGGCTCATGGAACTCTTCATCGTCACCACCCGTATACTCAAAGTGATCACTGGTTTTCTGAGTCTCGGGTGGTAACTCAGAAGAATCTTGAGGTTTTTCAGTAGAAGAACGAGGAGGAGATCTTTGTTGTGCTGGAGTCCGTTTGCGTGGAGGTTGCATAGAAGATGATTCACCAGACTTCTTCGAGCGTTTATGCTCTTCATTCTTATCCTGATCCTTGTCTTCATCGTCTCTTGAACGTTTAGGCCTTACAGCTTCTTCTCTGTATGCTGACCTGAGTTGGTATTCCAGCAATGCTTCAAACAATTTAGCTTCGTGGGAGGCAAACGTTGCAGAGCGTTTAGACATTTGAGCTACTAGCCGGTTCACCAATTCATCATCTGAAAAGACTGTGGGTTCAACTGGATTGATGTTCACATTCATTGGAGTTGATTTCATGGTTTGCTTGGCCAGATGTAAGAGATTCGGATAAAGTTGTCTGGTATACATCTCCTTTGTCAGTTTAGGAACGACGTCAAGAAGGAACTGATGAGTGTACCCTTTGATCATTTCGTCCATTTTCCCTTGAAGATCATCTTTCATGAGCTTCTGTACATACTCCCTTTCAACTTTCATCTTGTCATTCTCGTCATGAAGGTACTGTATCTGATCAGCGTAGAAATTCATCTTCCTGTAGAGCATGTCTTTCTTTCTGACTTGTTTGACAGCATTCACAATTCTTTTATGTGTATGAGAAATCCAAGATCGAGTTGGCTTCTTCACTGATTTGGATGTTGATTTGGTTGATCTTTTAGATGGTGGTGGTGAGGAGTGAGAAGATGAATCCGATGATGATGAGATGTGAGGAGATTCAGGGTCCTTAGGAGGTTCAAAAGTTTTCTCCTTGGAACAAGTAGGACTGTCTAGAAGAAATTGATCATAGTTCACTTCGTCATCTTGTTCAGTTTTAGCTTGTTCTTCAGCCTGAATCCTAGCTTCTTCATCTGCTTTAGCTTAAGCTGCAGCTTCTTCATCAGCTTTATCTTTCTCAGACTTATCCTTTTCTGGTTCCTCAATGTTATAATCAGTAGAGTCCTCCACAAGCTTTTGCTGTTGTACAAGAGTGGTGGCACCAGTTCCCTTATCGGGTCGATTAACCGCATCAGGATCTGGTGAAGAGTGGACACCGCCACTCGACCCTCCAGGGCCACGCATTTGATCTTGTTCAAATTCTTTAGCTTTTTGTAGATGTCTAATGATTTTAAACTTCTTCCTGTAGGATGTATCCAGTTGCTCTTCTTCTGAGCTATCCTCTTCATAAGGCACAAGTACTGGAGTCTTCCCTTTGCTTATAACTGCTGGTGGACTGGGAGGTTTTGCTACTGAAGGAGGTGCTTCGGTTGCAGATTCAGAGTAGAAGACCTCTTCGTCCGATTGTGTATCTTCAGAGCTTTCGTCCACTAGCTTTCTTTGTGGTTCAAGCTTTGGAATGGGAATAGGACCAACTTCCTTAGAAGGAACAGTCTTTTTACGAGGAGGATTCCTCTTGGGGAACTTCCTCTGAGTCTCAGTGCTTGCAGAACTCCCTGCACTGCCTCTTCTGGTTCTCCGTGTAGGTGTCCCAGAAGGTTTCTCATCAAGATGACCAACTTTACCTTCTTTCACTGCTACCAGATACCTTTTGTATGTGTAGAGCTTTTTGATTTCGTCAGACAGAAGGTGATCAGGTAACACAACACCTTGTTTCTTTGTTGACGATTCCTTGATTCTGACAGTTAAAATAGGCTCAGTCAACATGTCGTGATTGTCGGGGTCATTGAGCCTCTTGGGAATATCAGGATGAAGTCCAAGTGCTCTCTGGATCAACAGTTTAGTGTATCTGACATAGGGAATCTTTGAGCCAAGCTTTTTGAGAAATGACATCATGTCATCCCATATCAGAGCTTCAAGCTCGATGTGCTTCATGTTGATTAATGACCAAAAAATTTGCAGTTCTATGAGCTTGGGATGCTCATAGCCGCTATCACGACCAGAGACAGATTTGGTAATGATGATGTAGAGAGTTCTCCACGGCTGAGGAATGTTCTTAAGCTCCACATGAGAATGCTTAGTGATAATTCCTGAAGCTTCATCATAGCCAATATCAATCAAGAATTGCAAAACTGTCTCTTCGGCAGGTGTGGCATAGAAGTCGGTTGGCTCGATGTCAGGGATGAGAAGAACAGCCCGTAAGTCTGTATGTGTGATGGTGACTTGTTTGTGATTGAGCGTCACTGTCACTGCACTTTGACCTTTGATCCTCTGCATTGAATTCCAAAACTGTTGCATGTAGATCTCCGGTACTGTAGCAGAATGTGAGAGCATGTTCTGGTAGGGATGATTCTTGAGAATGTCCATAGCAATCAAACAGGAAGATTCAGAGCAGGTGAGAGTTTCAAAGTCAACCCGAAGGTTGTTCTTTCCAATCTTCCTCGGATAGCCATTAGGGAAGATATCAGCAATTGTGAGAACATCTGGTGCATCCACATTCATTTGAGCTGCCATGTCTTGATCTGAAATAACATTAGCCAAAAGAACCAACATATCGAAAGACATAATGTTAGTCAACAGAAGGTTTTATTGTCTGATTATTGAATGTACAGTGTCAATAATTGTTACGAGTCCTAAGTCACTTGTTTGTCCAATGATGTCGTGAAACATTTCGTGAGTTAGTTAACTTTAATTTTTAAAGTTTATGTTATCACTTATAGTTCACAACATATCAAACGTTTAAGTTTATTAGTGACATTATTGGTTTCGTGATGATATGATTTGTTTATTTACAAGTATGTACACGTAACAATTTATAATTAAGGTCAATCAAGGCTTAGGCGTAGATATGGCAAAGTTACGCGTAAACAGAAGTGGTATATGCGTAGGGTCCATACTTACGCGTAAGAAATGTTACGCGTAGGAAAAGGGTACCTTATGCGTAGAGCTTACGCGTAGGCGTATAAAAACCTTACGCGTAAGGCTTACTCGTAAGAGTAGACCTTATGCGTAGAGGTCACTATTTACACATATCCTTCACAGGATACGCGTAGTCCCTTTGTAGAACCTTACGCGTAACAGTTACGCGCAAGATTTATCTTACGCATAACTTTCTACGCGTAAGGTGATCCTTATGCGTAGAGTTTCAATGACCTTGATTCTGAGTTTTATGCGTAGCAAGCCTGAAATAAAATCATCATAACATCAATTTTGACACTAACACTCATTCTATAACAGATTTAATCACAATCACTCAATTAAACAGTTAGGCGTAGAAAACCTTACGCGTAAACCAAAACCCTAATAGTTCATAGATTACGCGTAAGAACTTTATCCATAGGAATTTCACCAAAGTTATTCTGATGGTTTTTAGATGTCATGTGAGTGTAATAACCAAGTTTTAACATCAAACTCCCAATGAATCAAAAATACCCAATAGCGATGAACATTAAACCCTAATCTCTAATTTTCAATCAATTAGTGTTTCTGGGTTGTTTAAAGGCCTGGATATCATCAATACATCATGATATCAACATCACACAACAATCTTTTTGACCAAAAACATTCACATTTGAAAGTACCCAAAACCACGCATAAACCCTAATTTCAAAAGTCATTCAATTCGTGATTCTGGGCGAGTTTTGATGATTAAAACGGTATCATTGATGTATTTGAGACGTTTTGACACTACCCTTTTAACCATAAACACACAATCTTGATCATGTGTTCATAGGCATATGTGTAGAACACAAAAACAAGCTTATACAACGTTTTGACCGTTGGATTCACGTAAAAATCAAAACCAATGTTTAAAAACACGTTAAGATTATGAAACAACTTACAAAATGATGATCCAATACACAGAAATGAGGATTGAATTTAGGCGTAGGATGATATTAGGTTTAGAGTAATAAATGTGAAGTGATTAGTTAGGTGGGGTGATTTTATTAAAATGACTTTAAGATTTTGACAGTTTTGGTCCCTCCACCTTTTCCTTTTTCATCCAAAGCCATTTAACTTCCATTTGGTTACCAAACGAAAGATTTTAAGAAAGAAACTTGACGACACTCCCCTTTGACTTAAGAAATAATGAAAGGTTATAAATTTTAGTCCGAGGAGTGTCAATGAACCAGAAAATTTACCACCATTGATAAAAGAAACAACCGAGATAGGATAACATGCAAGTACACAGATATTTTGAAACAGTTAAGTATTTATTTTCTCCCCCTCAACACTTTATCGTAAAAATACTGAATTTTGAAAGATTAAAGTGTTGACGGAAGAAATGTACTTGTCATGTTGAAAGAAAAAATAGATAGAAGAATATTTTTGTTGTTTTATCAGGTTTTATATTTTTATATTTTGTTTTTGAAAAATATTTACAAAAGAGATTTTGGTGTTTGACAGGTTTTTTAAGACTGTTTTAAGAGGTCATCCAATTCCTCTTGAGTCAAACACCTCATACCAATTCGGTGGACCAACTCATTAAACCTAGCGGGAGGCAAGGCTTTGGTGAGAAGATCTGCCAAATGGTATTCTGTACCCACGAAGTATAATTCAACTGTACCCTGTTCTACATGGTCTTTGATGAAATGATAGCGAAGATCGATGTGCTTTGATTTCGAATGCTGAACTGAGTTGCACGAGATCGCAATGGCACTCCGATTGTCGCAGTACATCGGGATTCTGTCAAATACGTAACCATAGCCTTTGAGTTGTATTCTCTTCCAGATGACTTGAGCACAACACGCGGACATGGCTACATATTCTGCTTCGGTTGATGACAGCGATGTACAATCCTACTTCTTTGATTGCCAGGACACCAGTTTATTACCAAGAAATTGTAGTGCTCCTGAAGTACTTTTCCTTGAGTCTAAGCATCCTGCGTGGTCAGCATCTGAAAAAGCGATTAGTTCAAAACCAGAATCCTTCGGATACCAGATCCCCAAGTTGATGGTTCCCTTGATGTATCAGAGGATTCTTTTAGCCTCAGAGAGGTGGGTTTCAGTTGGTCGCTGACTGATAACGGGAGCATAGATAAACGGAAAATACAATATCAGGTCTGCTAGCTTTAGATACATGAGAGACCCAATAATACTTCGGTATTTAGTAGGGATCTACTAATTTCCCATGTAAATCAGCGTCTAGCTTTCTTGGTATGAATCATTGGTGTGGCATAAGTGTCACATGTTTTCATTCCAAATTTGTTTAACAATTCAAGGGCATATTTGGACTGACTCAAGAAAATACCACGGGGTGATTGATGAACTTGCAAGTCCTAGAAAGAACGTAAGTTCACCCATCATGGACATTTCAAAATTTTTCTTCATTAGTTTTGCAAAAGCGATTGAGTACTTTTTATGTGTAGACCCAAAAATGATGTCATCCATGTAAATTTGAACAATTAAGATATGTGCCCCATGATATTGTATAATAAGAGTAGGGTCAACCGAACCTTTGGTGAAATTATTAGCAATGAGGAAAGATGATAGCTTATCGTACCATGCCCGAGGAGCTTGTTTGAGACCATAAAGAGATTTGTTCAGTTTGTAGACATGGTTCGGGAACTCGGTATCAACGAATCCTTCTGGTTGGCTGACATAAACCGTTTCTTTCAGTTGTCCGTTGAGAAACGCAGTTTTGACATCCATCTGAAAGACCGTCATATTCATATGAGCCGCGAACACGAGAAATATCCGAACAGCCTTAAGAAGAGCAACCGGAGCAAAAGATTCTTCAAAGTCTATTCCCTCTTCCTGACGATAACCCTTAGCAACTAGACGTGACTTGTTTCGGATTACGTTCCCTTCAGCATCCAATTTGTTTTTCCAAATCCATTTGAGACCAATGACGTAGACCTCTGTTGGTCTTTCAACCAGTTCCCATACTTCAAGACGTTTGAATTGGTTGAGTTCTTCTTGCATGGATTCAATCCAGTTGTCTTTTGTCATTGCAGTCTTTAATGTTTTTAGGCTCAGATTGGCAGACAGTGAGTGCATAAATGCAATGTTCACCATCTGTGTGAAGACGTTGTCTTGTAACGACTGGTTGATTAGGGTTGCCAATAATGTTTGCCATGAGGATGGTCTTTTGTCCATCGATGTGTAGAGGGTTGATGTTGGTATACATTGTGTAGATTCTGAGGATTCAAATGGTTTGTTGATGATTCCGCGACATCAGGTGCAGCAGTGTCATTAGCAAACGGGTTAAAGAATGCATTTGGATCAAAATCTGCAGGTGGGGGTACTTCATTAAGAACATCATCAGCCGGATCATCATTGTTGGAAGCGGTTTGTTCAACTGTTGTGGTGGAGTCAACTGGTGGTGCTTCTTCAACAATAGTTGTTGTAGCAGGTGTATCAGGTATAAGAGTAGTATCAGGTTGAGCAGCGGAAATAGCGGATACA
>BPTQ01000009.1:64465757-64480333 GCA_019973895.1 Chrysanthemum seticuspe
TCTTAAACTTACCAAAAGATGTAAACAATTGAGGTGGGGAATAGGTCGACTTCCAGTTCTCCAATGTCTTACATCATGTAACCTCGTACGTTTCAAGAACGTTCTTTTTAAGGCCCACTTCTTCTACTGCTTTAGGCTCAACTTCGCTTAGTTCGTACTTCGTAAAGTTGAAGATTTTCTGTCGAGCCTTTCAGGGTAGCACCAGCTTATAGTGGAACTATTATAACGTGCTCGGTACAGATTGTTGTACCTAACCGAGTTGGGTCTTCGTTTGTAGCTGAAGTGAGTTGCCCTGTTGGGAGGTATAATGTGTCTGACCAGATTTGGAGAGGGATGTTAACCGGTTGGAATAGTCGGATTCTAAGGTAAGTCTATAAAGAAGTTGTTTCTGAACCTTAAGGTTCCGGCCAATGGTGAATCCCATACATTGCATCACGGTCATACAATTCCACATTGTTAGAAAACATGTGGGTAGCCTTTTCCTCGATGGCTATGCAGTTTGAGTATATGGCTGCCGGGAACGGAAGTGTCAGAGATGTAGCATATTTCCTTGAATCATCACTGCCGTGTAGAAGGAATTCCAAGTCTTTGTTGAAGAAATATCTGAATGGAATCTTAGGCTGATAAGGTTGGCCAATTGTAGGGAGAGGTTTAGACCAGTCTGTGTAATATGGAGGGTTGTCCCGTTGAGTGAAGTCGATGTTTGCTTCTGGGTTGAGCCAATCCATGTTGTTAGACATGGCTCGTGCAATATTATCAAGGTGATATTCGACCACGATGGGACTTTCCGAGCTGTCTTTTAGAAGTTGAAATGCTTCATGCTTGATTCGCTTCAACTCGGATTTCGTCATCTTCTTCACCCGGAATTTTTCTTGCAAGAACTTTGCATGCTCCAATGTACTACATTCTGTAACCTCTTGACCTTCAGCTGGATAAGGGGTGGAGTTAACAAATGTAGAAAACCATTCAAATTCTTACCCTTGAGACGATGTCATCCTTGGGCGCCTTCTTCTTCTTTTTCTTAGGCCTAGATGAGGATTCTGGTTTCTGTACTTTGTCGGGAGAGGTGGGTTGTTGTTGGGGCTCATGGAATTCCTCATCGTCACCACCCGTATACTCAAAGTGATCACCGGTTTTCTGAGTCTCGGGTGGTAACTCAGAAGAATCCTGAGGTTTATCAGCAGAAGAACGAGGAGGTGACCTTTGTTGTGCTTGAGTCCGTTTGGGTGGAGGTTGCATAGAAGATGATTCACCAGACTTCTTCGAGCGTTTATGCTCGTCATTCTTATCCTGATCCTTATCTTCATCATCGCGTGGACGCTTTGGCCTTTCAGCTTCTTCTCGGCATGCTATTTTGAGTTGATATTCCAACAATGCTTCAAGCAATTTACCTTCGTGAGAGGCAAGTGTTGCAGATCGTTTGGACAGTTGAGCTACCAGCCGGTCAACTAACTCAGCATCTGAGAATATTATGGGATCAACTGGATTGATGTTCACGTGCATCGGTGTTGATTTCATAGTCTGCTTGGCCAGGTGAAGTAGATTCGGATAGAGTTGTTTGGTGAACAACTCCTTTGTAACTTTCAGAACAATGTCAAGGAGGTAATTGTGAGTGTAACCTTTGATCATTTTGTCCATTTTCCCTTGAAGATCATCTTTCATGAGCTTCTGAACATACTCCCTTTCAACTGTCATCTTGTCATTCTCATCATGAAGATACTGTATCTGATCAGCATAGAAATTCATCTTCTTGTAAAGCATGTCTTTCTTTCTGACTTGTTTGACAGCATTCACAATTCTTTTATGAGTATGAGAAATCCAAGATCGAGTTGGCTTCTTCACTGATTTGGACGTTAATTTGGTTGATCTTTTAGATGGTGGTGGTGAAGAATGAGATGATGAATCTGATGATGAGGAGACATGAGGAGGCTCAGGGTCCTTTGGAGGTGCAGAAGTATCCTCCTTGGAACGAATTGGACTGTTGAGAAGATAATCATCATAATTCTCTTCGTTATCTTGTCCAAATTTAGCTTTTACTTCCGTCTGAGCCCGGGCCTCTTCATCAGTCTTTTCTTTCTTAGACTTATCCCTTTCTGGTTCCTCAATGTTATAATCAATAGAGTCTTCCACAAGCTTTTGCTGTTGCACAAGAGTGGTGGCACCAGTTCCCTTATCGGGTCGATTAACCGCATCAGGATCTAGTGAAGAGTAGACACCACCACTCGACCCTCCGGGGCCACGCATTTGATCTTGTCCAAATTCTTTAGCTTTTTGTAGATGTCTAACGATTTTAAACTTCTTCCTGTAGGATGTATCCAGTTGCTCTTCTTCTGAGCTATCCTCTTCATATGGCACAAGTACTAGAGTCTTCCCTTTGCTTATAACTGCTGGTGGACTGGGAGGTTTTGCTACTGAAGGAGGTGCTTCGGTTGCAGATTCAGAGTAAAAGACCTCTTCGTCCGATTGGGTATCTTCAGAGCTTTCGTCCACTAGCTTTCTTTGTGGTTCAAGCTTTGGAATGGGAATAGGACCAGCTTCCTTAGAAGGAACAGTCTTTTTACGAGGAGGATTCCTCTTGGGGAACTTCCTCTGAGTCTCAGTACTTGTATCACTCCCTGCACTTCCTCTTCTGGTTTTTCTAGTAGGCGTACAAGAGGATTTTTCATCAAGAAATCCAACTTTGTTCTCTTTCACAGCTACCATATATCTTTTGTAAGAGTAGAGCTGTTTGAGTTCATCTGAGAGAAGGAGATCAGGCAACACAACACCTTGTTTCATTGTTGAAGATTCCTTGATTCTGACAGATAAAATAGGCTCAGTCAACATGTCGTGATTGTCGGGGTCATTGAGCCTCTTGGGAATATCAGGATGAAGTCCAAGTGCTCTCTGGATCAACAGTTTAGTGTATCTGACATGGGGAATCTTTGAGCCAAGCTTTTTGAGAAATGACATCATGTCATCCCATATCAGAGCTTCAAGCTCGATGTGCTTCATGTTGATTAATGACCAAAATATTTGCAGTTCTATGAGCTTGGGATGCTCATAGCTGCTATCACGACCAGAGACAGATTTGGTAATGATGAGGTAGAGAGTTCTCCACGGTTGAGGAATGTTCTTAAGCTCCACATGAGAATGTTTAGTGACAATTCCTGACGCTTCATCATAGCCAATATCAATCAAGAATTGCAAAACTTTCTCTTCAGCAGGTGTGTCATAGAAGTCGGTTGGCTCGATGTCAGGGATGAGAAGAACAGCCCGTAAGTCTGCATGTGTGAAGATGACTTGTTTGTGATTGAGTGTCACTGTCACTACACTTTGACCTTTGATCCTCTGCATTGAATTCTAGAACTGTTGAATGTAGATCTCCGGTATTGTAGCAGAATGTGAGAGCATATTCTGGTAAGGATGATTCTTTAGAATATCCACAACAATCAAACAGGAAGATTCTGAACAGGTGAGGGTTTCAAAGTCAACCCGAAGGTTGTTCTTTCCAATCTTCCTTGGATAGCCATTAGGGAAGATATCAGCAATTGTGAGAACATCTGGTGCATCCACATTCATTTGAGCAGCCATGTCGTGATCTGAAATAACATTAGCCAAAAGAACCAACATATCGAAAGACATAATGTTAGTCAATAGAAGGTTTTTATTGTCTGATTATTGAATGTACAGTGTCAATAATTGTTACGAGTCCTAAGTCACTTGTTTGTCCAATGATGTCGTGAAACATTTCGTGAGTTAGTTAACTTTAATTTTTAAAGTTTATGTTATCACTTATAGTTCACAACATATCAAACGTTTAAGTTTATTAGTGACATTATTGGTTTCGTGATGATATGATTTGTTTATTTACAAGTATGTACACGTAACAATTTATAATTAAGGTCAATCAAGGCTTAGGCGTAGATATGGCAAAGTTACGCGTAAACAGAAGTGGTATATGCGTAGGGTCCATACTTACGCGTAAGAAATGTTACGCGTAGGAAAAGGGTACCTTATGCGTAGAGCTTACGCGTAGGCGTATAAAAACCTTACGCGTAAGGCTTACTCGTAAGAGTAGACCTTATGCGTAGAGCAACTATTTACACATATCCTTCACAGGATACGCGTAGTCCCTTTGTAGAACCTTACGCGTAACAGTTACGCGTAAGATTTCTCTTACGCATAACTTACTACGCGTAAGGTGATCCTTATGCGTAGAGTTTCAATGACCTTGATTCTGAGTTTTATGCGTAGCAAGCCTGAAATAACATCATCATAAGATCAATATTAACATTAACACTCATTTTATAACAGATCATGGCCTGAAAGCATATCAAACAGTTTAAGCGTAGAAAGTATTACGCGTAAGACTAAAACCCTAATAGTTTAAGAATTACGCATATGAATTTTAGCAATAGGATTAGCATCAAAGTTTTTCTGGTAAGTCTAAGATGTCTATTGAGTTGTCTTAGCTAAGTTTTAACATCAAATGTGTCAAGAATCAAAAGTACCCAAACCGTATGAACATAAACCCTAATTTCCATTTTATGAATCATTAGTGTTTCTGGGTGTACTCTGGGCCTAGATATGATTAATTCAACTTGACTACAACCTTCTACAACAATCTTTTTCACCAAAAACATTCACATTTGAAAGTACCCAAAACCACGCATAAACCCTAATTTCAAAAGTCATTCAATTCGTGATTCTGGGCGAGTTTTGATGATTAAAACGGTATCATTGATGTATTTGAGACGTTTTGACACTACCCTTTTAACCATAAACACACAATCTTGATCATGTGTTCATAGGCATATGTGTAGAACACAAAAACAAGCTTATACAACGTTTTGACCGTTGGATTCACGTAAAAATCAAAACCAATGTTTAAAAACACGTTAAGATTATGAAACAACTTACAAAATGATGATCCAATACACAGAAATGAGGATTGAATTTTAGGCGTAGGATGATATTAGGTTTAGAGTAATAAATGTGAAGTGATTAGTTAGGTGGGGTGATTTTATTAAAATGACTTTAAGATTTTGACAGTTTTGGTCCCTCCACCTTTTCCTTTTTCATCCAAAGCCATTTAACTTCCATTTTGGTTACCAAACGAAAGATTTTTAAGAAAGAAACTTGACGACACTCCCCTTTGACTTAAGAAAATAATGAAAGGTTATAAATTTTAGTCCGAGGAGTGTCAATGAACCAGAAAATTTACCACCATTGATAAAAGAAACAACCGAGATAGGATAACATGCAAGTACACAGATATTTTGAAACAGTTAAGTATTTATTTTCTCCCCCTCAACACTTTATCGTAAAAATACTGAATTTTGAAAGATTAAAGTGTTGACGGAAGAAATGTACTTGTCATGTTGAAAGAAAAAATAGATAGAAGAATATTTTTGTTGTTTTATCAGGTTTTATATTTTTATATTTTGTTTTTGAAAAATATTTACAAAAGAGATTTTGGTGTTTGACAGGTTTTTTAAGACTGTTTTAAGAGGTCATCCAATTCCTCTTGAGTCAAACACCTCATACCAATTCGGTGGACCAACTCATTAAACCTAGCGGGAGGCAAGGCTTTGGTGAGAAGATCTGCCAAATGGTATTCTGTACCCACGAAGTATAATTCAACTGTACCCTGTTCTACATGGTCTTTGATGAAATGATAGCGAAGATCGATGTGCTTTGATTTCGAATGCTGAACTGAGTTGCACGAGATCGCAATGGCACTCCGATTGTCGCAGTACATCGGGATTCTGTCAAATACGTAACCATAGCCTTTGAGTTGTATTCTCTTCCAGATGACTTGAGCACAACACGCGGACATGGCTACATATTCTGCTTCGGTTGATGACAGCGATGTACAATCCTACTTCTTTGATTGCCAGGACACCAGTTTATTACCAAGAAATTGTAGTGCTCCTGAAGTACTTTTCCTTGAGTCTAAGCATCCTGCGTGGTCAGCATCTGAAAAAGCGATTAGTTCAAAACCAGAATCCTTCGGATACCAGATCCCCAAGTTGATGGTTCCCTTGATGTATCAGAGGATTCTTTTAGCCTCAGAGAGGTGGGTTTCAGTTGGTCGCGACTGATAACGGGAGCATAGATAAACGGAAAATACAATATCAGGTCTGCTAGCTTTAGATACATGAGAGACCCAATAATACTTCGGTATTTGGTAGGGTCAACTAATTTCCCATGTAAATCAGCGTCTAGTTTCTTGGTATGAATCATTGGTGTGGCATAAGTGTCACATGTTTTCATTCCAAATTTGTTTAACAATTCAAGGGCATATTTGGACTGACTCAAGAAAATACCACGGGGTGATTGATGAACTTGCAATCCTAGAAAGAACGTAAGTTCACCCATCATGGACATTTCAAAATTTTTCTTCATTAGTTTTGCAAAAGCGATTGAGTACTTTTTATGTGTAGACCCAAAAATGATGTCATCCATGTAAATTTGAACAATTAAGATATGTGCCCCATGATATTGTATAATAAGAGTAGGGTCAACCGAACCTTTGGTGAAATTATTAGCAATGAGGAAAGATGATAGCTTATCGTACCATGCCCGAGGAGCTTGTTTGAGACCATAAAGAGATTTGTTCAGTTTGTAGACATGGTTCGGGAACTCGGGATCAACGAATCCTTCGGGTTGGCTGACATAAACCGTTTCTTTCAGTTGTCCGTTGAGAAACGCAGTTTTGACATCCATCTGAAAGACCGTCATATTCATATGAGCCGCGAACACGAGAAATATCCGAACAGCCTTAAGAAGAGCAACCGGAGCAAAAGATTCTTCAAAGTCTATTCCCTCTTCCTGACGATAACCCTTAGCAACTAGACGTGACTTGTTTCGGATTACGTTCCCTTCAGCATCCAATTTGTTTTTCCAAATCCATTTGAGACCAATGACGTAGACCTCTGTTGGTCTTTCAACCAGTTCCCATACTTCAAGACGTTTGAATTGGTTGAGTTCTTCTTGCATGGATTCAATCCAGTTGTCTTTTGTCATTGCATCTTTAATGTTTTTAGGCTCAGATTGGCAGACATTGAGTGCATAAATGCAATGTTCACCATCTGTGTGAAGACGTTGTCTCGTAACGACAGGTTGATTAGGGTTGCCAATAATGTTTGCCAGAGGATGGTCTTTTGTCCATCGATGTGTAGAGGGTTGATGTTGGTATACATTGTGTAGATTCTGAGGATTCAAATGGTTTGTTGATGATTCCGCGACATCAGGTGCAGCAGTGTCATTAGCAAACGGGTTAAAGAATGCATTTGGATCAAAATCTGCAGGTGGGGGTACTTCATTAAGAACATCATCAGCCGGATCATCATTGTTGGAAGCGGTTTGTTCAACTGTTGTGGTGGAGTCAACTGGTGGTGCTTCTTCAACAATAGTTGTTGTAGCAGGTGTATCAGGTATAAGAGTAGTATCAGGTTGAGCAGCGGAAACAGCGGATACACCTGGAGCACGTTCATCAATATCGTCACTGAACAGCGGAGCAAATAACCTTTCCATTTGTTGACGAGTGAGCTGGGGGCTTTGTTCAGCTGATGATGGGGTTTGAGGGAAGTTTAAGCGGTTGTGACCGGGTTCCAAGCTGTTATACTCAGAAGCCATTTCCGTAAGTTCATCAAAATGAGCATGAATCGTTCCCATAACCTGTTTTGTACGACGATTCCAGATCTGGTAACCTTTAGAATTCTCACAATATCCAATGAAGACTCCAATGTCAGCTTTGGCTTTGAGCTTTCCAAAATCATCACGATCATTATTCGGATAGCAAAGGGATCCAAATACATGAAAGTGTTTGAGATTTGGTTTATGGTTGTGGAGAAGCTCAAACGGTGTTTTGTTGTGGCGTTTAGTAATCATAGAACGGTTTTGAGTATAACATGCAGTAGATACAGCTTCTGCCCATAAGTAATCTGGAAGTGTAGCATTGATTAACATTGTTCTTGCAGCTTCCGCTAACGTTCGGTTTCGTCTTTCAACAACTCCGTTTTGTTCTTGTGTACGTGCAATAGATGTCTGATGCTGAATTCCCACTTTCTCATAAAATGCACGTAGGGTTTGGTTAACAAATTCAGTTCCTTTGTCTATCCTTATTTGGCGGACGGTGTTCCGGAGCTGAACTTGAATTTTCGTGAGAAAGGTGATGATCATTTGTGGATCTCGGTCTTTGCTTCGAAGAAAGTAGACCCAAGTCCATCGTGAATAGTCATCAACAATTACTAAGATGTAGCGTTTGCCATTTATCGTTTGCACGCGCATCGGGCCACACAAATCCATGTGAAGAAGATGAAGCACATGCTGAGAGCTGTGTTCCACCTTTGAAGGAAAATGAGCACGAGTGCTTTTCCCTTGTTCACAAGATGAGCAAAGGTGATCTTTTGAATACCGGAATCGTGGGAGACCTTCAACTAGTTTGTGTCGAGCAAGGTTGGTGATGGTTTGAAAGTTTAGATGTGAGAGACGACGGTGCCATAGCCAGGATTTTGTTGATGTTGCCTTTGAAAGTAAGCAGATGGGATATGAAGCAACCATGTCTTGCATAGAGATAGTGTAAAGACTAGAATTACGTGAGCCAGACATAAGGTCATTTCCTTGTAGATCACGAATGAAACAAGTTTTCTCCCGGAATGCAACCTCCAAATCTCCATCACAAAACTGACCTACTGAAAACAGATTGTGACCGAGGCCTTCCACATAGTAAACCCTGCTAATTTCGATGTTCCCATTGATATAATCTCCGTAGCCCATGATAGCTGCGAAGTGATCATTCCCGAATCTGACAGTGCCAATGAACTTTGCAATAAAGTTTGATAACAGTTTAAGGTTGCCTGTCATGTGTCGGGAACATCCGCTATCAACAATCCAGAGAATGATCTGTATCACCTGCATTACACACAGACGACACAGATGGAATAGAAGTAGATGTGGAACCCGAAATGTTAGAGGGTTCCGGAGCAGTGATAGTAGACATACACACATCAATAACTTTAGGCATATATTTAAATCCTAATGTGTTATATATCCATTTCTGCCATCTATAACTACTATTTGCTTTGGTCTTAGTGAATGCACTAGGTGGTACTACATTCTTTTGAGGTAAAACTGGAGCTACAGGGACAGCAATGCTTGCCTTAGAATCTAAAGAAGGCGGTCTACCAAGCACAGACTTAGAATGATTAGTGGGTGTTGGGAATTATGTGAAGTATGGATTATGCTGAACTTACTGCTGAAGGGTTTCTGCTGAAGTAGTGTGGATTCTATCGAAGACATAATTCTGCTGAAGCTATATAATGAATAGTTTGTTTCTGCGGAAGCTGTTATTCCGTGTTTAGTATATTTAGTTTGGATATACATGAGCTTTATTAGGAAGTGATTGTGTATATCTTATTTAGTTTTATGTTTATACGTTTCTTGGGAAACAGTTTAGGGTTTTGGTTTAGGGTTCCTTGTCTATAAAAGGAACACAATAGTATGAGTTATGCACCGATTGGAAAAACAAAGTTTTAGTTAATATAACGATCCATAGAGGATCACAGTGTTCTTAATTATTTGTGTTACTTGTCTTTATATTCCGCTGCTAAATACAAGTTGTAGAGATTGTCTTTTACTGTGCTTGTGATTACATAGGCATAGCTAACGATCCACGAGCTCAAAGATCTATCAAGGTCTGATAGTTTCTACAAGTGGTATCAGAGCCTCGTGAGAGTCTCTACGATACTAAGAGCTGTTCTTTGCTTTAATCCTTTCAATCACTACATTCTTCACCATGTCTGGAGCTGTGGACGATGCTGAAGTTCCCAACAACAATAACAGTGCCTCCCTACAACAGCTTAGTCTATCCAACAACAATGCTAAATTCCCATACTTGAAGAGAGAAGAGTATGATCTATGGGCCATGTAGATGAAAAACTGGATTTCCAACATTGATTGGAATCTCTGGTCAATTGTGCAGAAGGGAAACAGTTTAAAAAGGACAACCACTGATCCTGATGGTACTGTTGTCATTATCCCTCCAAAATCTGCTGATGAAATCCTGGCAGTTCAGAGAGAGCACAAGGTGTTAGGAATTAGAAATTCCAGGAGTTAAAGAGTCGGTCACCTCAAGTATATGTAATCGTTAGAAAGCTCGTAGTCGTAGTTCTTTTAAGTTAAGTAGTATTTAGTTAAGTAACACCGTGGGGGACGGACGAGTCTTTACCCACTGTATGGCTGATCCACAGCCCGATGTGTGGCGATTTATGTAAGACTATAAATACTCTCTACCTTCCAAGGGTAGAGAGTTGGAGCTCATAATAATATCTTTCACTTTCTCTCACTAAGTTCCCTAAACCTCTAACTTTCTCTCTCTAGAATTCCACTTATACGCCCACTTTGTGTTATGGTTTGATGTGCATGTGAAAAGTTATATCTTACAATTGGTATCAAGAGCCATGGTTAGATCATATCTTGCACATCTTTGGATTTCTAGTGGTTTTTAGGTGGTTTTTGAGTTTGAAAAAGTTTAGTGGTTTTTGCATCATTTGGTTGATTTCTTGTGTTAAAGTTTGAATTTTGTTAGTACTTTTATGTTTAGAATCATCACAAGTGTTTAGGTTTTCATTTGGTAAGCTTGAATCATCTTGGTTGGGTTGTTTTTGGATTGAAAAGTGATGTTTATATGGTTTTTCTTGCTAGCGACTTAGCTCACGGATTATTTTCTTCATAGCGACTTGCTTTACAAATTTGTAGCGAGTTATAGTTTTAGACCTAGCGAGTTAGATCTAGCGAGTTAAAGTACAAGTAGTGGACTCTCCACTACGAGTAGCGACTTGGTGGTAGCGACTTGGTCTGTAGCGAGTTGCTCTTTAGCGATTTGTATCTCTAGCGACTTGAGTAGCGAATTGCTGCTAAAATTTTGCTAGCGACTTGGTTGGTAGCGAGTTGTTATATAGCGACTTATAACTATAGCGACTTAGTACTTAGCGACTTGGTGCTTAGAGACTTGGTTCAAGTGACTTAGCAACTTGGTTCAAGGGTTATAGCGACTTGGTTGATTTTTACGAAGAAGAGGTTTGACCAAAGTTGACTTTTTACGTCAAAACTTCAAACGGCCATAACTTTTGATCCGTAACTCCGTTTTCAGCGAAATACCTGTCAAAACGACCAGAACAGCCTGAATATTGTGAAGTTTCACCACGATATCGTGAAACGAATTTTTCGAGGCCCAAATCCCCTCCGAAAGGAAGTTATTGAGCTTTTAAGTTTTTAGACCTAAAAATTCTCCGTAAAAACGTGCATCAACCAATCCAAATCTCAACCAATCAACATTTCAGCCTTTCCTACGAACAATCTAAAGTCCTATCACATAATCGTCTTTCATTGTATCATTCCATCGGTCATCTCAACACCCTCTACTGGTCATTGCTTAACGGTTTCGTCTTGATTTTAGTAAAATCCCGCGAAAGATTCTATTTCTCGGTTTAAATCATAGACGTGTAAAATCCCGTGCATCCTTCCACATCATGTCTTACTCTACTGACCCAATGATTTCAGAAGTGCTTAAACTATATGATGTTGTGGACAACAATGATAATGTATGCTACACTGAACGATTAAAGATGATTGAATTAAGCAATGAGGATGTGAGATCTCCGTGTTCAGAATCTAATGAGAGAGAATTGCACCAGTCCAAGCTACAGAATGCCATGAAAATGAAATGCAGCATTGAGCTTTATCAGCTACTTCATCTGCACCTCATTCAGCTGTTATCCATAGCTGGGGATCGAACATGTAGTGCTCTTTTCCGCCAGGACTTACCTACATTGACAAGAAGTTTGCTGTTGAACTTAGAACATTTAAAGCTGCAACTTACCAATGAAGAAGTTCAAAAGGATGGTTCCAGTGCAGCTCTTCAAGTAATCTACAAACAATTTCAGCCATTCATCAGTGGGGAATATTCAGCAGATTACGATCAGCACTTGACTGGAATTTCCTTCAAAAAACATACTGGAATGGAAATTCAGGAATTCATTGAGACAGTTATCCAACTCATGGATAATGTGAAAAAGTACATTGAGGAAACTGCACAAAAGAATGAAGACGTGAATGAGTGTCAGGTGCAGTTGAGAGATTGTTGTGATAAGTTGGGTAATGTATCTGTTGAAGAATCAGGTGTTGCTGAATGCAGAATGTTAGAGAAAACAAAAATTGATGAGTCGGATAATGCAATAATGGAATCTTCGTTCTCAAATTCACAAGAGAGAGAGGTGCACCAGACACAACCTGTGCAAGTTAATGCAAAGGAACGGTCCATGGAAGCTTCGGATGTACCCAAGATAGAGATGCACCCGTCACAGCCTGTGCATGTCAATGCTGAGGTAAGTTGTATGGAAGTTTCTGCTGTACCTAGTTGTGCATCTTCTACTCATAATGATGATTATGAACTCCATGAGTACGCTGCATTTGTGCCTGATGATTCCCTTACCACTGAGCTTAACATATATAAGGATCAAGTTGCTATTTATGAACAGCGTGCTAAGTTTGAGTTGACCACCCGTGAGCAGGAAATGGATGTCCAAATACGTACAATCATTAGAAAAAGTAATTTTAGAGAAGAAGTATTAAAACAAGAGTTAAACTCCTTACAAGAAAAGCTTTCTAAAACTGTAGGCAAAAACACGAACTTCAAGAAAATGTTAAAATGCTTAAGCAAGAATTCAAGGCTAAGGAATCAAAACTTTTGAATGAGTTTTCCAATCTAAAAACTTTGAAAAACAAGCTTGAAAATAAGTTGTACGTACAAGGGAATACCATTCAGACTGCTCACATGATCACTAAGCATAGAGTCTTAAGCGATAAGCATAGAATTCCCCTTGTTGAGGAACCAAATCCAGAGGTAATTAAAAGGGCTAGAAATCCTCATAAGGTGCTTTATGATGGTAATGAAATCCTTAAGCCTAGGCAGAAACCTAGTTGCGCTGAGTGCACTAAGGAAAATAAGAAATCTGATGAAGTCACTAGGGAGAAAATGAATAAGAAGTTAGAAGATTCTGAGTGTAAAAAGAATAACATAACGATCCAACCCCATAATTACACTAAAGAAAATTGGATCTCCTTGAACAAGTTTAAGCCTCAGACTCTATTAACCCCAGAACAAGTGTTCTGGAAAAAGGATATGGAAATGCAAAAAGCTGAAAATCTTGTTGAAAAGAATTCCCCTTGTAGGAAACTGCCTAAAGCAACTGTGTATCCTCCTAATACAACAATGCACTTAGTTCCTAGATCTATTGCCACTAAAAGCAAGACCTTAATCAGTCAATATGTTATCTTTCAACTATTTGTTGATTTTGAGAAAACTTGTAAGAAAAGGATCACACCCACTGGTATAACTGAAGGGGAAAGGGGTTTTGAGAAAACTAAAGAATGCTATTTAACTGAGGTCATGCCTTTCTTTAAACAACTAAAAGATCAATTTGAGAGTCTTAAAAAAGGGACGCATTCTGATATTAAAGAAATGGAAAAGGAATTTGATGCAATGATTGTTGAGGTTAGTGACTATGAGAGAGAATTAAAATATAGTGAGATTAAAAGGAAGAACTTGCATACACTGAATGAGAATCTGATTTCTGAATGTATTGCTCAAGATGTGTTTTTCACTGCTACAAATTGTTCCATTAATGCTTCTCAATTTCATGAATTATCTGTTGCTCTGAAAGTCTCCCATGATCGTGTCATTGAGCTTGAAACAACAAATTCAAAATTGCATGAGAAAATAGAACAGGATGATCATGATAACTTGGTCAAACATTATTCTAAATTAGAAGTTGAACATCTTGCTTTGCAATTAAAACATCAACATCTCAAAGAAAACGTTAAAACCTCAAATATCAAGACATCCTCTGATGCTCCTGAGTTTGATGCAGTTTTTGAAATTAGCAAACGTGATGAACAAATTCGAGCTCATTATAACACGATCAAAAGATTGAAAGCCCAAATTTCACAACTGAAAGGTGAAAAGAAGGACGTGACTGGTTCCCATATGCCTCCACCTTTAGATTCTCAGAATTTCCAACTTCAAAACATAATTGATAACTTGCAAAAGGAAAATGATTGTTTTAAAGCTGAAATTTCAAAGGTTAATGATCAAAACAAAGAGTTATGTGATTCATTTAAAGTTAATCATGATAAACAAATTGAAAAGATAACTTCTTTACTTAACGATATTGAGAATCTGAAGCGTGAGGTGAAAGGAAAGTTGCCAATCCCCAATTGCAAATACTCTGTTCCTAAGGTTTCTGCTTGTGATAAATATGCTATCGATATGTTATATATTCCTCCGCCCATTAGGAATAATGAACTTGCACATAAAGCATATCTCTCATACCTTAAGGAAAGTTTGAAGGGTCTCCGTGAGATTGTTGAAGATGAAAGATTAGAAAAACCTTTTGATAGTACTATAGCCTATGCCTGCATGGATGCCAAACGATCTCAGGAACTCTTAGAGTATGTAATTGTCACAAGTCCGAAATCTAGCAATAGGCGAGATAAAATAGTTGTGCCTTGTTCTATGCCTAAAGCCA
>BPTQ01000009.1:64486476-64594008 GCA_019973895.1 Chrysanthemum seticuspe
TTACTAATTGAGACTTCATTAGTTGAACACAGTTTACAGGTTGTGCACTTGTTTGTATGTTAACCTACATGTAACAGGGTGACTTACTTGGCCTCGTTTACTAAGGAGTTGTAGTTACGTAAGAAGGAATCCCATATGTACATCTTTGACTAGACCTTCTAAGTGGTTATTACAAAAGCTCGCCTACTCCTTCAGTAAAAGGAATTACAAGTACACCAACTAAATATTGCACGTGGTACTCTCCTTGTTATTAGGCACTTCTAAACCGTTTTCTTATGGTTTCTCACCTAGTAATAAGTACTTGTTATTAGGCACTTCTAAACCATTTCCTTATGGTTTCTCGCCTAGTAATAAGCGTTGATAATGACTATCATAATATTGTTGTTGCACTCATGAATAATGATCCGCTCTTTGGTATTCCTTTACCAAATCTTCACGGATTATTGTTCATGAATAATGATCCACTCTTTGGTATTCTTTTGCCAAATCTTCACGGATTATTGTTCCTCTCATGGTGCACGTTATAAATCAACCACATGAACATTAAGGAAAATGACTTCCTCATCCGCTCGAAAACATTATTGGTGAATCTTCCAGATCAGTTTCTACATGTATACCCTAAGGAAGAATGCATTGATGTTGAGGAATCATTTGCTCCGGTTCATTCAGTGGGACAATGTACATCCAATTGTATGTTTGTTCACGTGTTGGACATTTGACACAAGTTGATTACTTCAGAGTTAATCATTTATCACTTATTTGAGATTGAAGTTGTCCTTCACAAAGGCGTGTTCTTATTTGATAACTTGCTCGGGCTTAAGAATTTGAGTTGAAGGCTTGATTTATCTAGTTACCAGCAGTCGGAGGGGATGGTTGAAGACTTGGTTAACTATCACTATTAGGAGTTACGTTGTTTTACTCAGTGTCACATGCAGATGACGATGTGGATAATATCAAGAGGTGTTAATGTCTCATACTTTGTTTGAGTAGTGAGTACTTAGAGATTTGCTTGAAGCATAGATTCTCGACACCGTTCTTCCATCTTTAAGTGCAAGCTTAAGACACAAATGCGGGGAATTCGACTTCAGTTTCAAGTTTGGTATATCGGGTTTTTCTTCAACAGTGGTCACTTCAAATTGTCTACATATGGGTTGATAAAGATAGTCAGAGAGAGTTTATGTAGCAGTTGATTCTCACAGGATTCACTTGGGCTATTTGAGTTCTTCTCACAAGATTTCAAGTTTATGGATTGATTATGTTTTGCTGATTCTGAGGTATCAAAACTATTTGGGGGTAGGATATATTATTCCAACTATTTAGGGGAAGTGGTCTATGGAGACCTTTGGTTTTTTTTGTTACTTCAGTGTTCAGTTGGAAGAAATGTGAGAAGAATATTTGGAACGTGAGATGATACTGCCTATCGACATCTTTTATATGGTTTATGATAAAGTGCTTCTGATTATATGCACAACATGTTCACTTGATCGAGCTAATTCAGTTATTTCAGAGTTGACATCCACAGAGATGATTAGTGACTCAACATGTTACGTGGATGTCATCGTCTCTACTCTTGTTGGGTACATGTGTACATTATGTGCTGGTTGGTTATATGTTATATAACTGGAATGCACTTGGTAAAATGAAGATGTTGATATATTGTTCCCCTAACTAGACAACTGGTCTATCTTGAAGAGTAAGGTGTACATCGGGGATGCACAACAGGTTCATGTGATCGGTCGTAATCAGTTAATCCGGATTTGATAACCACTGAGACGATCAATGTTTCAACTTGTTACTTTGGTGTTCTCGTGTTCTTCAAGGTGCTGAGCTTCAATCAATGAGACCGCTTTGTATTCAACTCTACTTCTTTGGGAAATGGTCTTTATTCGATGTTTGTCAGTTTGGGGGGAAGCTACCAAAGATTCAAATTGAGAAGGCTCATGTTCAGACGATTTTCTTAGAAGCCTCGGATGCTTTGGTGGCGAAAGTTTAAGAGATGTTGATTCCTTTCTTCTACAACGTGCTGAACGATATCTTTATCTCGGTACTCATTTCATCATTCTCTTAAACTAATTTATCTCTTGTATATATCTATTCGAAAAACAAAATACAAAATTATAAAACCTTCAAAAATCAAATAGAAAAATATAAAACTTTCAAAATCCATAAAAATTTGAAAAATTCGAAAAATCCTCAAAAAATATTGTCATTTTGTCATGTTTCTCTCGATTCGATAATATCTACGGTCTTGATGCTGTCATTCAAAGAATGACACGGGACTTTAGATGTTGTTCGAATTCTTAAAAAAAAAAAAAAAAAAAAAAAAAAAAAAAAAAAAAATCAAAAAATATTTTTGGGAGAAAGAGAAATGGTTTATTGTCAATTTCAGGCAATAACCCGCTTTTAAAGAAAGAACAGAGCCATGTTTTACCATGTTTTCAAATCCTATGCTCTGATTCTATAAACTCCCATCTGCTGAAAACTAAATGCTTTAAAAAAAAAAAAAAAATAACTCAATCTCTATTTTTGATAATCATCAGGACTTATGTGTCAAAATCTCTATCTCTCAATCAACAACCTACGTCATTGATTGAGGGGGAGAATGATTTCAATTAAATTAAAAAGTTATTTGGCATTAAATTGTTTTCAAAAGATATACATGCATGTTTTATAAACGGAGTGTAAAGTCTTAAAATCCAATCCACATCAGTTAAAACACTTTCACAATCAAGTCACAATTCTCCTCAAAAGCTTTCAAAATCTATTTAAATCTATACGAGATCACAAATCTCAATTGATTTGATAATTGTGATCGGGGGAGAATGTGTGATTTAAATTGGATTTAAACTGATAATCAGGTAAAGGGTTATAAAAGAATGTTCATGCTGTCCTTCTCACATGTGACAAACGATGTCAATTTTTCAATGCACATGTTGAGGGGGAGCATCTATCTTAAACCTTTGATTTAAAACGTGATCATTTATCCTAATGTGCAGGTTCCCTCTAGTATGTGCAAAACTCTTTTCAACCTCGAGGCACATATTGAGGGGGAGCAAAATTCATGGAAACCTCATCCCTCCTGGAAATGCTATTCCAACTTGATCTTTTGAGGGAAGTGATGTTGATATCTTTTAGAAAATGGTAATTAAAAGAAGTAAATTCTTTCTCTTGCCTCCGTGTGCAAAACATTCTCAATACTTGATGCACATGTTGAGGGGGAGTTCTCGTTCTAAAATTATCAAAAACAATTCAGGTACAAAAAGCTTTGATAATATATCACAAGTATCTGAATTGATTTTCAAATGGTTTTCAATTGGATCCAATGGCAAATGAACAATACCAAATTGACCGACCAACTTTACTCTATGCATGGTGTTATAAGGATGGTTAGGTTAGGTATTTGTTCCCACGATCCGCCAGAACCGGAGGGATCTACCCAGGGACAATCCACTAGATAGTGTAGAAGTCCTTAGGTATGATGAAAAAAGGAGAAAAATGAGAATTGGGAAGAGTACGGACTGAGACAGAGCTAGTACTGGAATAAACCCAACAAGGTTCTAGTTATGAAGTCTCGGTAAGTACTGAAGGGGTTGAAGAATGAAAAAGAACTAATTGTGAAAAAGGGTGAAAAGAAATAGCCCTCCATCAATTCAACCTTAGGGCAGAAACCGGGTTCAATTCATATGCTACTGATGGCAACATCGGTATTGAAGACAAGACGTCATGGACCCAGTGACGCACTGCACTTCAACTTTCCAAACCACTCAAGTTCCTCTTAAAAGGACTTGTTTCATTCTCACGGGGAACCGACATTATCTATCGACTTTCTCTTAGAGATGGTTGATATTGAAGTAGGAGACCCTCTCCCTAGTCTCCGGCACAGGATCCAAATATGCACAAATTGAGTCTAGAGCCACGAGATCATCTATAAATCTCATTAGGACACTTTCAATGAAGGCTCTCTGTTTCACACAATGTGGAAAGAGAGATTATATCTTGAGTCCTACGCATTATCCTAGTGGTATTGCCAGAACATCTGAGTGATGTGTTTACACATTCACAATGAAGATGGAAAGCCTTCTGGAGCCAACATCAAACAAGCTCCTGGTAGGTGGCATGTGAGATCTATTATATAGATCAACCATGTGACAACTGAACAGAAACAATGGGGCGATTCAATTTATTGAATCAATCCTGGTTCAGGTTAGGGATTGACGGATACCTTTGAAAAACCGGTCTTTGTGCTTAAAAACTCTTTACTTTAGCACATCGACTGTGTACTCATTTTTCAAACCAAAAGGTATTTTTATGATTGATAATTGATTTTCAATAAAACCTTCGTTGTATTGCAAAAACAATTTCCATTGAGCAATACACGATCGTTTTTCAAATCTTTCTTCATCAATCAGTGGGCTTAAAATTCGCTGGTTCACTCACTCCGTGCTGTCTTCTTTGAGATGTTCCGGTTTGAGAACAGCTAGAACAGCTGCGAAACCCTGTCAAGGAGATTCTTAGGAATCCTACCTGATCACAGGCAGTACTTGTACTGATCAACGGGGAACCGTGGGCCGTGTACCTCAATTCAACGAAAGTGATCAAAGACACTTTCGTGCGATTTGCTGTTAACTGTTGTATGCAGGTACGCCCGACATTTGCAGCTGATCAGAATGAAGCGGTCAATCCACAGCCGCATGCTCACTTAACACATTCAACTCAAAAGAAATCATGATTAGTGCATCAATGACTCTGATATTTTCACTCCATGCTTCTGCTACGCTGCTGCTAATATCGTGATTCAACAAATGCTTCCGCTACTCTGATGAGAAGATATCATGATCCAAAATGTGAGCATGTCGGTCCCAAAGTCACAACACCACAATGGATGTCTCAGAGATTTTTGATAGCTGATGATCTCCAAAGATGGCTCAAACTTATCATCATGTGGATCAGTAAAAGACCTCCACTTGGAATAACCAAACATGCATTGTGAAGAATCAATGACTACGAGCTTAGGAGCAAAGGACTACATCAAGAATGCAAGATCAATTGTTAAATGTTATATCTATTTGTATTCTATGTAATTTTGGTACATTATTGAGGTGACCTCCCTTAGGGGGAGATTGTTAGGAATTAGAAATTCCCGGTATTAAAGAGTCGGTCACCTCAAGTATATGTAATCGTTAGAAAGCTCGTAGTCGTAGTTCTTTTAAGTTAAGTAGTTATTTAGTTAAGTAACACCGTGGAGGACGGACGGGTCTTTACCCACTGTATGCCTGATCCACAGCCCAAAGTGTGGCGTGTTATGTAAGACTATAAATACTCTCTACCTTCCAAGGTAGAGAGTTGGAGCTCATAATAATATCTTTCACTTTCTCTCACTAAGTTCCCTAAACCTCTAACTTTCTCTCTCTAGAATTCCATCTTATACGCCACCTTGTGTTATGGTTTGATGTGTATGTGAAAAGTTATATCTTACAGAAGTGAATGAACACCATAGGGACAAGAAGTTTGATTTGAACAAAAAGAATCGTGTTAGTTCTAGTATTAGCTCCAAGCTTACTGAAATTAATTCGAGCCCTTATGCTGTCTGCAAAACATGTAAAAAATGTTTATCTTCTGGTAATCATGATAAATGTGATGTGTTATTTCTGAGGTCTATGATTCATAACCCAGTTAAGAAATTTTGGAGAGCGAAACAGATTAAGCAATCCTGGAAACCTACAGGGAATGTGTTTACAAATGTAGGATTTCAGTGGAAGCCCACAGGTCGAATATTAACGCATGGTAAACCTTACCCCTTAGCTAGATCCACTATGCCTAGAATAGTGCCTGTTAAGGTTTGGAAGCCAACTGGTAGAATAATCCCATTAAGCACAAAAGGTCATTTGACTAAGTCTGATGCTTCTACTAGTTCAGCTCCTAGTGATAATGCCATTGCATCTAGGGTTTCTGCTGATTCAAAGATTGTTTGTGCTAACCAAAAGGAACCCATCAGCACGTGGGGATCCAATGTTTCCAATTCTCTGTCTTCGTCTGTTGTCCAAAGCAGGTCGTACAAATCGTCCCTTGGTATTTGGATTCGGGTGGCTCTAAACATTTGACTGGGCTCTTAACAATGACGTCTGTTCACTTCAGTTCAGGCCTCGTACTTCATCATAATGGTGTCTGCAGATAACACTTCAGGCCCCGTTCTTCAAAGAAAAGAAAAGTGTACGCTCTTCTGTGCGCTTTATCTTCAGCTTAAGAGAAATTCTCTCATGAATGGCCATACTCATCTACATTCTTCATCAACAAGCTTCATGTTTTTCCACGCTCATTCAGTCATCAAGTGGATCTACGTTCATTGGTGTATACTCTTATTCACTTGTTAAATCAAAAATGGCAACTTCAGATGCAACTTTTGAGGGGGAGAAGAGTGAATATACTACATGATGATGGATGTTTGAATAATGGTTATACGACTTAATTTTTGATGATGATGAGTGTATATTCTTTTTGATGAAGAATGAATATACTAAGGATAACTGGGATTCAGTGTTTTGATTTTTGATGACTCTCCTCCAACGCCTAATGCTTGACTTACTAAGGATAAATGGGAATCAATGTTTGGGATTCATTGTGATTCAAAGATATGTTTGATGAGTACTTTCAACCTCCGACGAATGTTGATCATCCAGCTTCTGAAGCTCATGCTCCGGTTTCTATTGACTCAACTGGTTCACCATCTAAGAAGTACTTCTTGGAATTCTCAAGAAACCTTATCTCCTGATTCACAAGGCGTTTATAATGACTATCATGATATTGTAAGTTGCACTATTGAATAATGATCCGCTCTTTGGTATTCCTGTGCCAAATCTTCACGGATTGTTGTTCATGGATAATGATCCGCTCTTTGGTATTCCTTTGCCAAATCTTTACGGATTATTGTTCCTCTCATTGTGCTCGCTATAAATCAACCACATGAACATTAAGGAAAATGACTACCTCATTCGCTCGAAGACATTTGTGGTGAATCTTCCAGATCAGTCTCTACATGTATACCTTTAGGAAGAATGCATTAATGTCGAGAAATCATTTGTTCCGGTTCATTCAGTGGATCGACGTACATCCGGTTGTACGTTTATTCACGTGTTGGGCATTTGACAAAAGCTGATTACTTCAGAGTTAATCAATTATCACTTATTTGAGATTGAAGTTAAATTTCGAAGGCGTGTTCTTATTTGATAACTTGCTCGGGTCTAAGAATTTTAAGTTGAAGACTTGGTTTATCTAGTTACCAGCTGTCGGGAGATCTGGTTAACTATCACTTTAAGGAGTTACGTAGTTTTACTCAGTGACACACGAATATGACGTTGTGGATAATCGCAAGAGGTGTTAAAGTCTCAAACTTTGGTTGAGTATTGAGTACTTAGAGATTTGCTTGAAGCATAAATTCTCGACACTGTTCTTCCAACATTAGTGCAAGCTTAAGATGCAAATGCAGGGAACTCTTCTTCAGTTTCAAGTTTGGTATATCAGGTTTTCTTCATCAGAGGTCACTTCAAATTTTCCAAATGTGGGTTGATAAAGATTGTCAGAGAGAGTTTCTATCGCAGTGGTCCTATGGCTCCTGGACACTCCAGCTCAGGACCCGCACTTCAAAATAGTCCCATTGGTTAATCCCTTGTTCCAAACTCCTCTCAAGAACCTCCATATGTACCTCCATCTGAAGATGATGTAAAGAAATTGTTTGATCCTATGTTTGATGAACTGTATGATTCAATTACTAATGAGGTGCTGATTCCTACAACAGAGGATGATCATATTCCAGTAAATGAAGTCAATCCCTCAGTCTCAATATCTTTAAGTCAAGAAGCACCTGCTGCTGATCCTTCAGTCTCATCAACAAATCATCATTCTTCAAATGTACATCATGGAAATGTTTCTGGCATCAATGATGAAGTTAATCCCTTTGCGACTCCTGAAGATGCTCCATTTGAAAACATATTTGCTACTCCTGAATCATCATCAGAACCATCTTCTTCAGGAGACATCGACTCAGCTACCTCAGTTCCTCAACAACTGCCACATGAACACCTCAGAAAATGGACTCACGATCACCCCTTAGACAACATCATTGGAAATCCCTCTCGTCCTGTATCAACCCGGAAACAACTCGCAACCAATGCCTTATGGTGCTTCTTCAACTCCGTACTGTCTAAGATCGAACCAAAAGATGTTAAAACTGCCATGAATGAAGATAGCTGGTTCAATGCCATGCAAGATGAAATTCATGAGTTTGATCGTCTTGATGTATGGGAGTTAATACCTGCTCCAGACTGTGCTATGATTATAGCTCTCAAATGGATCTTCAAAGTAAAACTTGATGAGCATGGTGATGTGTTGAAGAACAAGGCTCGATTAGTTGCTAAAGGATATCGTCAAGAGGAGGGTATAGACTTTGAAGAATCTTTTGCTCCAGTTGCTCGAATCGAGGCAATCAGAATCTTTCTGGCTAATGCTGCTAGTAAGAACATGGTAGTATATCAGATGGATGTAAAGACGGCATTTCTGAATGGAGATCTTAAAGAAGTCGTCTACGTCAGCCAACCTGAAGGATTTGTGAATCAAGAGCATCCTACTCACGTTTATCGTTTGAAGAAGGCTCTTTACGGTTTAAAGCAAGCTCCAAGGGCATGGTATGATACACTGTCAAAGTTTCTTCTATCAACCGGATTCATCAAAGGAGCAGTTGATCCTACCTTATTCACCAGGAAGTCAGGCAAACATTTAACTCATGTTCAAATTTATGTTGATGATATTATTTTTGCCTCGACTGACCCAATGGAATGTGATCGTTTTTCAAATGAAATGAGTTCAAAGTTTCAAATGTCAATGATGGGACAAATGTCATTTTTCTTGGGATTACAAATTTCACAAAGTCCCGGAGGCATTTTCATAAATCAATCTAAATATGCAACAGAGATTTTAAAGAAATTTGGATTTGATTCTAGTGACCCTGTTGACACCCCCATGATTGACCGAACCAAACTAGATGAGGACCACTCAGGGATCATGATTGACCAAACGAAATATCGTAGTATGATTGGGTCCCTGATGTACCTCACTGCTAGTAGACCAGACATCTTGTTCGCTGTATGCATGTGTGCTAGATACCAGGCTAAGCCTACTAAAAAGCACCTTGAAGCAGTTAAACGGGTCTTTCGGTATCTCCAAGGAACCATCAATATGGGTCTTTGGTACCCGAAGGACACCGGTATGTCACTAACGGCCTATGCAGATGCCGATCATGCAGGCTGTCAAGATACACGTCGAAGTACGTCTGGAGGTGCTCAGTTTTTGGGTGATAAGCTTGTGAGCTGGTCTTCAAAGAAGCAAATGAGCACTTCTATTTCCTCTATAGAGGCTGAATACATAGCCATGTCATCCTGTTGTGCTCAAATCTTATGGATGAGATCTCAATTATCTGACTATGGCTTTGTATTCAACAAAATCCCTCTGTACTGTGATAATAAAAGGGCTATTGCTCTCTCATGCAACAACGTTCAACACTCAAGAGCAAAGCATATCGACATTCGACATCATTTCATCAGGGAACAAGTGGAAAAAGGTGTGGTGGAACTATATTTTGTGAGGTCTGAATATCAGTTAGCGGACATCTTCACCAAAGCTCTTCCAAGAGAACGTTTTGAGTTTATTCTTCCACGTCTTGGTTTGAAAAGCCTTCAACCAGAAACTCTCAAACGTCTTCAGGAGGAAGACGAGGAGTAAAGGTCTATCTTCATCTATCTCTTGTAAATATTTTTTTGAAAAACAAAATACAAAATTATAAAACTCTCAAAAATCAAATAGAAAATTATAAAGCTTTCAAAATCCATAAAAATCTGAAAAATTCGAAAAATCTTCAAAAAATATTGTCAATTTGTCATGTTTTTCTCGGTTCGATAATATCTACGGTCTTTGTGCTGTCATTCAAAGAATGACACGGGACTTTAGATGTTGTTCGAATTCTTAAAAAAAAATAAAAAAAAAAATAATAATAAAAAATCAAAAATTATTTTTGGGAGAAAGAGAAACAATGGTTTATTGTCATTTTCAGGCAATAACCCGGATTTTAAAAGAAAGAACAGAGCCATGTCTTATCATGTTTTTGAAAATTCCATGCTCTGATTCTATAAACATTTATCTGCTGAAAACAAAATGCTTTGAAAAATAACTCAATCTCTATTTTTGATAATCATCAGGACTTATTTGTCAAAATCTCTATCTCTCAATCAACAACCTATGTCATTGATTGAGGGGGAGAATGATTTCAATTAAATTAAAAAAAAAAGTTATTTGGCATTAAATTGTTTTCAAAAGATGTACATGCATGTTTTATCAATGGAGTCGATCCTTATCAGTTCAAACGCTTTCATAATCAAGTCACAATTCTCCTTAAAAGCTTTCAAAATCAATTTAAATCTATAAGAGATCACAAATCTCAAATGATTTGATAATTGTGATCGGGGGAGAATGTGTGAATTAAATTGGATTTAAACTGATAATTCGGTAAATGGTTTTATAAGGATGTACATGCTGTCCTTCCCACATGTGACAAACGATTTCAAATTTTCCATGCACATGTTGAGGGGGAGCATCTATCTTAAACCTATGATTTGAAATGTGATCAACTTATCTCAATGTGCAGGTTCCCTCTAGTATGTGCAAAACTTTCTTCAAACCCCGAGGCACATATTGAGGGGGAGCAAATTTATGGAAACCTCATCCTTCCCGGAAATGCTCTATCTACTTGATTTGATGTGGGAAGTGATGTTGATATCTTTTAGAAAATGGTAATCAAAGAAGTTAATTCTTTCTCTTGCCTCCGTGTGCACAACATTTTCAAATACTTGATGCACATGTTGAGGGGGAGTTCTCGTTCTAAAATTATCAAAAACAATTCAGGTACAAAATGCTTTGATAATATATCACAAGTATCTGAATTGATTTTCAAATGGTTTTCAATTGGATCCAATGGCAGATGAACAATACCAAATAGACCGACCAACTTTACTTTATGTACGATGATATAAGGATGATAAGGTTAGGTATTGGTTCCCATGATCCGCCAGAACCGGAGGGATCTACCCAGGGACAATCCACTAGTTAGTGTAGAAGTCCTTAGGTATGATGATAAAAGGAGAAAAATGAGATATGGGAAGAGTGCGGACTAAGACTGAACTAGTACTGGAATAAACCCAACAAGGTTCTAGTTATGAAGTCTCGGTAAGCACTGAAGGGGTTGAAGAATTAAAAAGAATTGAATGAGAATAGGGTGAAAACAAATACCCCTCCATTTATTCAACCTTAGGGCAGAAATCGGGTTCAATTCATATGCTACTGATGGTAACATCGGTATTGAAGACAAGACGTCATGGACCCAGTGACGCACTGCACTTCAACTATCCAAACCACTCAAGTTTCTCTTAAAAGGACTTGTTTCATTCTCACGGGGAACCGACATTATCTATCGACTTTCTCTTAGAGATTGTTGATATTGAAGAAGGAGACCCTCTCCCTAGTCTCCGGCACAGGATCCAAATATGCACATATTGAGTCTAGAGCCACGAGATCATCATTAAATCTCATTAGGACACTTTCAATGAAGACTCTCTGTTTCACACAATGTGGAAAGAGAGATTATATCTTGAGTCCTACGCATTATCCTTGTGGTATTGCCAGAACATCTGAGTGATGTGTTTACATATTCACAATGAAGATGGAAAGCCTTCTGGAGCCAACATCAAACAAGCTCCTGGTAGGTGGCATGTGAGATCTATTATATGGATCAACCATGTGACAACTGAACAGAAACAATGGGGCGATTCAATTTCTTGAATCAATCCTGGTTCAGGTTAGGGATTGACGGATACCTTTGAAAAACCGGTCTTTATGCTTAAAAACTCTTTTCTTTAGCACATCGACCGTGTACTCATATTTCAAACCAAAAGGTGTTTTATGATTGATAATTGATTTTCAATAAAACCTTCGTTGTATTGCAAAAACAATTTCTATTGAGCAATACTCGATTGTTTTTCAAATCTCTTTTCATCAATCAGTGGACTTAAAATTCGCTGGTTCACTCACTCCGTGTTGTCTTCTTTGAGATGTTCCGGTTTGAGAACAGCTAGAACAGCTGCGAAACCCTGTCAAGGAGGTTCTTAGGAATCCTACCTGATCACAGGCAGTACTTGTACTGATCAACGGGGAACCATGGGCTGTGTACCTCAATTCAACAAAAGTGATCAAAGACACTTTCGTGCGCTTTATTGCTAACTGTTTTATGCAGGTACATCCTACGTTTGCAGCTGATCAGAATGAAGCGGTCAATCCATAGCCGCATGCTCACTTAACACATTCATCTCGAAGGAAATCATGATTAGTGCATCAATGTCTCTGATATTTTCACTCCATGCTTCTGCTACGCTGCTGCCAATATCATGATTCAACAAAAGCTTCCGCTACTCTGATGAGAAGATATCATGATCCAGAATGTGAGCATGTCGGTCCTAAAGTCACAACATCACATAATACCAACACCACAATGGATGTCTCAGAGATTTTTGATAGCTGATGATATCAAAAGATGGCTCAAATTTATCATCACGTGGATCAGTAAAAGACCTCCACTTGAAGTAACCAAACATGCAATGTGAAGAATCAATGACTACGAGCTTAGAAGCAAAGGACTACGTCAAGAATGCAAGAACAATTCTTAATGTAAAATCTTTTTTGTATTCAATGTAATTTTGGTACATGATTGAGGTGACCTCCCTTAGGGGGAGATTGTTAGGAATTAGAAATTCCAGGAGTTAAAGAGTCGGTCACCTCAAGTATATGTAATCGTTAGAAAGCTCGTAGTCGTAGTTCTTTTAAGTTAAGTAGTATTTAGTTAAGTAACACCGTGGAGAACGGACGGGTCTTTACCCACTGTATGCCTGATCCACAGCCCGATGTGTGGCGATTTATGTAAGACTATAAATACTCTCTACCTTCCAAGGGTAGAGAGTTGGAGCTCATAATAATATCTTTCACTTTCTCTCACTAAGTTCCCTAAACCTCTAACTTTCTCTCTCTAGAATTCCACTTATACGCCCACTTTGTGTTATGGTTTGATGTGTATGTGAAAAGTTATATCTTACACAAGGTGAGAACTATACTTCTTCAGGCGATACCTCAAGATCACTTGAGTGACTTTCATTATATGGTAGATGCTAAGGATATATGGTTGGCGATCAAGGCTAAGTTCGGAGGGAATGAGGAGTCTAAAAGAATGAGAAAGTCCATGCTGCGACAACAGTTTCAAGACTTTCAAATCTCTGAAGAGGAAGGAATTCACAAGGGCTACGACAAGTTTCACAAGATCTTAAGTCAGTTAAATCAGCTACAGGAAAAGCTAGATAATGATGATTGTAATTCTAAGTTCTTGAGGTCATTACCTCCATCCTGGCTACAAGTAAGCATTGCTTTAAAAGCTAAAGGTGGTCTGGATATGCTTACTTTTGACGAGCTGTATAACAAACTTAAAACTCTTGAACATGATGTAACAAGTCTTTTTCGATCATCATCTACTACTAGTCACACAACATTCGTTGGAGCCTCTACCCCAAAGATGAGTTATGGTCCAACTCCAACTTACTCATCATCATCTTACACTACCACTCCATCAAGTGCTCAATCTGGGGGTGTAATGGAAGATGTTCTTGGATCCTTCTTTGCTGATTACGATCCTCAGCAGCAACTTGCATATGAGGATTTCGATCAGGTGGATCCACTAGAGATGGAAGAGATGAAATTAAAGTGGCAGGTGGCTATGCTTTCTATGGACATCAAGAAATTTGAAAGAAAGGCTGGAAGGAAGTTCGGCTTTCAGGGAAGAGATCCAGCTAAGTTTGACAAAAAGAAGGTCAAGTGCTTTACATGTCATCAAATGGGTCACTTCTCCAGAGAGTGCAAGGACAGGAAAGCTGGTGATGAGGTGAAATACTCTTCCTATCAGCAGAATCAAAGGGATGCAGGAAAGACCTCAACAGCTTTGGTCACTCTTGATAAAACTGCGGACTGGACGCAACATGAGCAGGAGAATGATGAAGGTCTTGGTGGTGACAATACTAGATTGTTTGCAAGCTGTACTTCAGAAGATAGGCATGATCAGATTGCCTTGATAGGCATCTCTCAGGTACAAAACTGTTTGTTTGGTTGTAGTGAGCGTTATAATGAACTCAAAGAAGCTTATGATATTTTGAAACCTAAATATAATGAATGCTATGTTGAGGTTGAAGCTTATAAACAAGCTTTAAAAACATTAGAAAGACAAAAGGTTTGGTTTCAGAAGAATCAAATAGCTTATGATGAAAAAATTAGGATATTAGAGTGTGATCTTGAATGTTCTAATAATGAGTTGAAATGATCTGAGAAGTTAAGAGCAGATGTAATGTCAGAGAATTTAGAGTTAAAACAGAAACTAGATGAGGAGATTGCTAGGCATAAACAATGGTTACTAAATGGAAACAAGTTAGCTAGTCACATCTATGCTAGTCAAACTCCGAATACTTCTATAGGTTTAGGATTTAAGAAGTATGTAGGATTAGAACCTAGGGAGGACACACGAAAATCTACACCAGCAGGCCTAGCTAATTTTGTGAAAGAAGGTGACCTACATGCTGTCTGTGGACCTATTAGAGGTGAGCACATGCCCATTGACCTTTCTATTTCTGTTGACTTTGATGGATCACACCATCTCTATGGCAAAAAGTCATGTGACTTGCCAGACCCTGATACTTCTTCTAATGACTTTGTTTCTTGTGTTAACAGTGACAAGTCCTCCGAGCAAGGGTCTACAGAGTGTGATTCAAATGACAAGTCTGACCTTCCCAAGTCTAACCTTCCCAATTCCTCACCCCTGCCTGCACCCAAGACTACCTATAAGCATGTCAGAGTTGCTGCCAAGGAATCAACTTCCAAGACAGTTCCCTCTGAAGACCTGTTTTCTAATTCTTTGCACAATAATTCTGTTAAAAACAATTCTTTTCATGGTTTTGGTTTGAATACTTCTGCTTGTAATAGAACATCTTTTGGTTTAAATAAATCTTCTAAACAGAAGACATGTTTTGTGTGTGGAAGTAAATTTCATTTAATTAAGGATTGTGATTATCATGAGCAAATAATGAGTAGGTGTGGTGATTCTAGGACATCTAGAACAATGTGGACCAATGTTAATGCTATACCACCTTATGTTCCACAAGCATCTTATACTGATTCTTCTTTTACTTGGAGAAAATCGTTTGCTAAACCATATGTGCAACCAACAAGTTCATATTTTAATAATGGTTTTTGGCCTGGATATGTTGACTCTATGAATGCTGGGAAAGGGTATAGGGATACTGCTGTCAAGTCCTCAGCATGTTGTTCTTGGAATCAAAGGGGACCTAAATTTCAATGGAAACCCAAGAACAATAGTGGATCTTTTACATCTGCTTGGCATAAATATAATGATCCACAAGGTAGGTTCAAGTCAGCAATGCCTTGAGCCTCCATAGTGTACTAATATTTTGTATATTTTTGTTATTGTTGTAGGATCATCCCCTTAAGCATAAGGATATTGGAATTGTTGACAGTGGTTGTTCAAGGAGTATGTCTGGAAACAGGGATTTGATGCATAACTTTGTACCTATTGAAGGAGGAGTCAATGTGACCTTTGGTGGAAGTGATGGGAGAATTACTGGGAAAGGGACCATCAAAACACCTCAACTGGATTTTGAGAATGTATATTATGTCAAGGAACTCCAACACTTCAATTTGTTCTCAGTCTCACAAATTTGTGACACCAAGAACAAAGTACTCTTCTCAGAGGATGAATGTCTTGTGCTGTCTAAAGACTTCAAACTCCCAGAAGAAACCTCTATTCTGCTGAGAGTTCCTCGAAATCACAATCTTTATACATTCAACTTAACTGATGTTAAACCAGAAGGTGACTTAACTTGTTTGGTGGCCAAAGCATCCCTGGATGAGTCTACCAAATGGCATAGGAGGATGGCTCATGTGAACCTCAAGACCATAAACAAGCTCTCTAAACTGAGTCTTGTTGAAGGTCTTCCTTCCAAAGTTTTCACCAATGATCATAATTGTGTTGCATGCAACAAAGGAAAGAAACACAGAGCCTCATACAAAGCTGTTACTGCTGTGAGCATTATTTCTTAACCTCTTTAGCTGCTTCATATGGATCTTTTTGGTCAAACTCAAATAAGAAGCATAGATCACAAGTATTTTTGTTTGGTTATCACTGATGGCTATAGTAGATTTTGTTGGGTATTCTTTCTGAGGACTAAAGATGAAACATCTCAAGTGCTGAAAGACTTCATTACCCTTGTGGAAAATCAGTTGAACAAGAAGGTTAAAGGAATCCGGTGTGATAATGGGACAGAGTTCAAGAATGTTGTACTTATAGAACTCTGCAGGTCTAAAGGTATTAAAAGGGACTATAGCACTCCAAGAACCCCACAATAAAATGGGGTGGCTGAAAGGAAGAATAGGACCTTGATAGAGGCTGCAAGATCAATGCTAGCAGACTCTAAGTTACCCACTACGTTTTGGACTGAAGCTATTGGCACAACTTGTTATGTGCTGAACAGGGTATCCATTACCAGACCTCACTTGAAAACACCATATGAAATTTTGTTTGGGAAAGTTCCTGTTATACATTACCTCAAACCTTTTGGCTGTCAAGTGACAATTCTAAATACTAGTGATCCACTTGGTAAATTTGATGAGAAGGCTGATGATGGTTATATTGTGGGCTATTCAGCTCATAGTAAGGCTTACAGAGTGTACAACTTGTCTGCTAGGAAGATAGAGGAGACTTTGAACCTGAGATTTCTTGAAGATAAGCCTAATGTTCAAGGACAGGGTCATGTGTGGTCTTTTGACCTTGATTACTTAACTGATTACTTGGGTTATTCTAGACATCTGGCTAACCAAAATGCAGGTACTCAAGAGTCTCCTAATAACAATGCAGGTACATTGGATGCTGATTCAGACAGTGAGTTTGAAGATGTTGAACAACCTATTACTGTGCCTTCTTTCTCCACTAACAATTTTGCTGGAGATACTACTAAAGATGGTGCTGATGAGAATGATGATGATTCACACTATGATGAAGACCTTGCTAGGCTAAAGAAACAGGAGTATGAAGCTAACCTAGAAGCTGAGAGAAATGCTGAGGAGAGTGCAAGAGAAGCCATCAGTGGAAACAATCATTCTGCTGATAGTGATCATGTTTCTCCTATCTTCACCAAATCTGCTGAAAGACATGCTGTTTCTACTCCTATTTCTACTAGAGAGTCAACAGACCTTGGAGAACCTTATACACATTTTCCAAGACCTTCTGACCTTGGTCATCATCAACCAAAAGCTGGCATCTTCACCTCACCTTCCTATGACACTGATTTTGAACCCACAGTGATTAATCTTGATACCTCCATTGATGTCAACACCACTGCTACTAAAAGGATAATTAATGCTCATCCACAGTCCAATATTATTGGTGATCCTAATGCACCTGTTAGAACTAGGGGCACTGTGTAAGATATTAGTTTTCACATACACATCAAACCATAACACAAAGTGGCGTATGAATAGAATTCTAGAGAGAGAAAGTTAGAGGTTTAGGGAACTTAGTGAGAGAAAGTGAAAGATATTATTATGAGCTCAAACTCTCTACCTTGGGAGGTAGAGAGTATTTATAGTCTTACATAAAACGCCACACATCGGGCTGTGGATCAGGCATACAGTGGGTAAAGACCCGTCCGTCCTCCACGGTGTTACTAAACTAAATACTAATTAACATAAAAGAACTACGACTACGAGCTTTCTAACGATTACATATACTTGGGGTGACCGACTCTTTAATACCTGGAATTTCTAATTCCTAACAATCTCCCCCTAAGGGAGGTCACCTCAATCATGTACCAAAATTACATTGAATACAAATAGCTATTACATAAAAAATTGTTCTTGCATTCTTGATGTAGTCCTTTGCTCCTAAGCTCGTAGTCATTGATTCTTCACATTGCATGTTTGGTTACTCCAAGTGGAGGTCTTTTACTGATCCACGTGATAATACTTTTGAGCCAGCTTTTGAGACCATCAGCTAACAAAGAATCTCTGAGACATCCATTGTGGTGATGGTATTATATGATGTTGTGACTTTTGGACCGACATGCTCACATTCTGGATCATGATATCATCTCATCAGAGTAGCGGAAGCTTTTAGTTGATTCATGATATTGGCAGCAGCGTAGCAGAAGCATGGATTGAAAATATCAGAGTCATTGATGCACTAATCATGATTTCTTTTGAGATGAATGTGTTAAGTGAGCATGCGGCTATGGATTGACCGCTTCATTCTGATCAGCTGCAAACGTAGGATGTACCTGCATAAAACAGTTAGCAATAAAGCACACGAAAGTGTCTTTGATCACTTTTGTTGAATTGAGGTACACGGCCCATGGTTCCCCGTTGATCAGTACAAGTACTGCCTGTGATCAGGTAGGATTCCTAAGAACCTCCTTGACAGGGTTTCGCAGCTGTTCTAGCTGTTCTCAAACCGGAACATCTCAAAGAAGACAACACGGAGTGAGTGAACCAGCGAATTTAAGTCCACTGATTGATGAAAAAAGATTTGAAAAACAATCGTGTATTGCTCATTAGAGGTTGTTTTTGCAATACAACGAAGGTTTTATTGAAAATCAATTATCAATCATAAAAACACCTTTTGGTTTGAAAAATGAGTACACGGTCGATGTGCTAAAGAAAAGAGTTGTTAAGCACAAAGACAGGTTTTTCAAAGGTATCCGTCAATCCATAACCTGAACCAGGATTGATTCAAGAGATTGAATCGCCCCATTGTTTCTGTTCAGTTGTCACATGGTTGATCTATATAATAGATCTCACATGCCACCTACCAGGAGCTTGTTTGATGTTGGCTCCAGAAGGTTTTCCATCTTCACTGTAAATATGTTCACATATCACTCGGATGTTCAGGCAAAACCACAAGGATAATGCGTAGGACTCAAGATATAATCTCTCTTTCCACATTGTGTGAAATAGAGAGTCTTCATTGAAAGTGTCCTAATGAGATTTATTGATGATCTCGTGGCTCTAGACTCAATTTTGTGCATATTTGGATCCTGTGCCGGAGACTAGGGAGAGGGTCTCCTTCTTCAATATCAACAATCTCTAAGAGAACGTCGATAGATAATGTCGGTTCCCCGTGAGATTAAAACAAGTCCTTTTAAGAGGAACTTGAGTGGTTTGGAAAGTTGAAGTGCAGTGCGTCACTAGGTCCATGACGTCTTGTCTTCAATACCGATGTTACCATCAGTAGTATATGAATTGAACCCGGTTTCTGCCCTAAGGTTGAATAAATGGAGGGCTATTTGTTTTCACCCTTTTCTCATTCAATTCTTCAACCCCTTCAGTGCTTACCGAGACTTCATAGCAAGAACCTTGTTGGGTTTGTTCCAGTACTTGCTCTATCTCAGTTTCGCACTCTTCCCATATCTCACTTTTCTCCTTTTATCATCATACCTAAGGACTTCTACACTAACTAGTGGAATATCCCTGGGTAGATCCCTCCGGTTCTGGCGGATCATGGGAACCAATACCTAACCTTATCATCCTTATATCACCGTTCATAAAGTAAAGTTGGTCGGTCTATTTGGTATTGTTCATCTGCCTTTGGAATCAATTGAAAACCATTTGAAAAATCAATCCAGATACTTGTGATATATTATCAAAATATTTTGTACCTGAATTATTTTTGATATTTTTTAGAATAAGTGCTCCCCCTCAACATGTGCATCAAATGTTTGCAATCGTTTTGCACACAGAGGCAAGAGGAAGAAATTACTTCTTTGATTACCATTTTTCTAAAAGATATCACCATCACTTCCTTGATCAAATCAAGTAGATATAGCATTTTCGGGAAGGATGAGGTTTCCATAAATTTGCTCCCCCTCAATATGTGCCTCGAGGTTTGAAAAAAAGTTTTGCACATACTAGAGGGAACCTGCACATTGAGATATATGATCACGTTTCAAATCATAGGTTATGCTCCCCCTCAACATGTGCATTGAAAATTTGAAATCGTTTGTCACATGTGGGAAGGACAGCATGTACATCCTTATAAAACCATTTACCGAATTATCAGTTTAAATCCAATTTAAATCACAAATTCTCCCCCGATCACAATTATCAAATCATTTGAGATTTGTGATCTCTTATAGATTTAAATTGATTTTGAAATCTTTTGAGGAGAATTGTGACTTGATTATGAAAGCGTTTTAACTGATAAGGATCGGATTTTAAGACTTTAAAACTCCATTGGTAAAACATGCATGAATATCTATTGAAAACAATTGAATGCCAAATAACTTTTTTAATTTAATTGAAATCATTCTCCCCCTCAATCAATGACATAGGTTGTTGATTGAGAGATAGAGATTTTGACAAATAAGTCCTGATGATTATCAAAAATAGAGACCGAGTTATTTTTCAAAGCAATTAGTTTTCAGCAGATAAATGTTTATAGAATCAGAGCATTGAATTTATGGAAAAACATGATAAAGTATGGCTCTGTTCTTTCTTTGAAAAGCGGGTTATTGCCTGAAATGACAGTAAGCCATTTGATTCTCTTTCTCCCATTTTTTTTTTTTTTTTTTTTTTTTTTTTTTTTTTTTTTTTTTTTTTTTTTTGGAATTCGAACAACATCTAAAGTCCCGTGTCATTCTTTGAATGACAACACAAAGACCGTAGATATTGTCGAACCGATAAAAACATGACAAATTTACAATATTTTTTGAAGATTTTTCGAATTTTTCAGATTTTTATGGATTTTGAAAGTTTTATAATTTTGTATTTTGTTTTTCGAATAAATATTTACAAGAGATAGATGAAGGAAACCTTTTACTCCTCGTCTTCCTCCTGAAGACGTTTGAGTGTTTCTGGTTGAAGGCTTTTCAAGCCAAGTCGTGGAAGAATAAACTCAAAACGTTCTCTTGGAAGAGCTTTGGTGAAGATGTCTGCTAACTGGTATTCAGACCTCACAAAATAGAGTTCCACCACACCTTTTTCCACTTGTTCCCTGATGAAATGATGTCGAATGTCGATGTGCTTTGCTATTGAGTGTTGAACGTTGTTGCATGAGAGAGCAATAGCACTTTTATTATCACAGTACAGAGGGATTTTGTTGAATTCAAAGCCATATTCAGATAATTGAGATCTCATCCATAAGATTTGAGCACAACAAGATGACATGGCTATGTATTCAGCCTCTGTAGAGGAAATAGAAGTACTCATTTGCTTCTTTGAAGACCGGCTCACAAGCTTATCACCCAAAAACTAAGCACCTCTAGACGTACTTCGACGAGTATCTTGACACCCTGCATGATCAGCATCTGCATAGGCTGATAGTGACATACCGGTGTCCTTCGGGTACCAGAGACCCATATTGATGGTTCCTTGGAGATACCGAAAGACCCTTTTAACCGCTTCAAGGTGCTTTTTAGTAGGCTTAGCCTGGTATCTAGCACACATGCAAACAGCGAACAAGATGTCTGGTCTACTAGCAGTGAGGTACATCAGGGATCCAATCATACTACGATATTTCGTTTGGTCAATCATGATCCCTGAGTGGTCCTCATCTAGTTTGGTTCGATCAATCATGGGAGTGTCGACAGGGTCACTTGAATCAAATCCAAATTTCTTTAAGATCTCAGTTGCATATTTAGATTGATTTATGAAAATGCCTCCGGGACTTTGTGAAATTTGTAATCCCAAGAAAAATGACATTTGTCCCATCATTGACATTTGAAATTTTGAACTCATTTCATTTGAAAAACGGTCACATTCATTGGGGTCAGTCGAGGCAAAGATAATATCATCAACATAAATTTGAACATGAATTAAATGTTTGCCTGACTTCCTGGTGAACAATGTTGGATCAACTGCTCCTTTGCTAAATCCGGTAGATAGAAGAAACTTTGACAGTGTATCATACCAAGCCCTTGGAGCTTGCTTTAAACCGTAAAGAGCCTTCTTCAAACGATAAACGTGAGTAGGATGCTCTTGATTCACAAATCCTTCAGGTTGGCTGACGTAGACGACTTCTTTAAGATCTCCGTTCAGAAATTCCGTCTTTACATCCATCTGATAGACTACCATGTTCTTACTAGCAGCATTAGCCAAAAAGATTCTGATTGCCTCGATTCGAGCAACTGGAGCAAAAGATTCTTCAAATTCAATACCCTCCTCTTGACGGTATCCTTTAGCAACTAATCGAGCCTTGTTCTTCAACACATCACCATGCTCATCAAGTTTCACTTTGAAGATCCATTTAAGAGCAATAATCATAGCACAGTCTGGAGCAGGTACTAACTTCCATACATCAAGTCGATCAAACTCATGAATTTCATCTTGCATGGCATTGAACCAGCTATCTTCATTCATGGCGGTTTTAACATCTTTTGGTTTGAACTTAGATAGTACGGAGTTGAAGAAGCACCATAAGGCATCGGTTGCAAGTTGTTTCCGTGTTGATACAAGACGAGAGGGATTTCCAATGATGTTGTCTAGTGGATGATCGTGAGTCCATTTTCTAAGGTGTTCATGTGGCAGTTGTTGAGGGACTGAGGTAGCAGAGTCGATGTCTCCTGAAGAAGATGGTTCTGATGATGATTCAGGAGCAAATGTGTTTTCAAATGGAGCATCTTCAGGAGTAGCAAAGGGATTAACTTCATCATTGATGCCAGAAACAGTTCCATGATGTACATTTGAAGAATGATGATTTGTTGATGAGACGGAAGGATCAGCAGTAGGCGCTTCTTGACGTAAAGATATTGAGACTGAGGGATTGACTTCATTCACAGGAATATGAGCAGCCTCTGTTGTAGGGATCAACACCTCATTAGTACTTGGATCATAAAGTTCATCAAACATAGGATCAAACAATTTCTTTAAATCATCTTCAGATGGAGGTACATATGGAGTTTCATGAGAGGAGTTTGGAACAAGGGATGAACCAATGGGACTGTTTTGAAGTGAGGGTCCTGAACTGGAGTGTCCAGGAGCCATTTGACCGGTCAGCTCATCAAACGTAACGTGAATTGTTTCCATGATATTTCGGGTTCTTTTGTTGTAGATTCGGTATCCCTTTTTGTTTGGTGCATATCCTACAAATACTCCAATGTCAGCTTTAGCCCTAAGTTTGCCTAAGTCTTGACCCTCATTAGTTGGATAACACAATGCACCAAACACACGAAGGAAAGAGAGATTAGGTTTTCTGTTGTGGACAAGTTCATATGGAGTTTTTCCATGAACAGTGTGAATCAGGGAACGATTTTGTGTGTAGCATGCAGTGGCAACTGCTACAGCCCAGAGAAACATTGGAACCTTTGAGTAAATCAGCATTGTTCTAGCGGCTTCAACAAGAGTACGATTTCGTCTTTCAACTACACTGTTCTGTTGAGGAGTTCGTGGAACACTTCTTTGATGGCTGATTCCAACGCTTTCATAGAATTCATTAAGTTGTTTGTTGACAAACTCAGTTCCATTGTCTGTTTTGATAATTCTGACGGTTTTGTTAAGTCGAACATGCAGCTGTTTGATGAGTTTGATGATGATATCAGGAGTTTCATCCTTTGTCCTTAAGAACTTGACCCAGTTGAACCTAGAGTAATCATCAACCACAACTAACACATATTTCTTTCCAAAGATATTCAGCACCCTCATTGGTCCACATAAATCCATATGAATCATATGAAGAACTTCTGTGACAGAGTTAGTAGGTTTGGGTTTATGGGCATACTTCTTGCTTTTTCCCAATTGACATGCTGAACAAAGATGATCCTTTTCGTACTTGAGTCTAGGTAAACCTACAACTAAGTCCTTTCTGGTGAGATCATTAATGGTGCCGAAGTTCGGGTGATTGAGACGATGATGCCATAACCATGACTTTGTTTTAGAAGCCTTTGACAGCAAGCAAATTGGAGAAGACTTCATCATATCTTCGATGGAGATGGTGTATAGATTTGAACCACGCGAACCTCTTAAAAGTTCCTTACCATCAAGTTCTCTAACGAAGCAGGTATGTTTTCTGAAGGCTACTTCTAGATCCGAATCGCAGAATTGACCAACAGAGAACAAGTTGTGACCAAGACCTTCTACATAGTAAACTTTGGAGATAACACTTTTGCCAACAACATAGTCTCCATAACCCATAATAGCACCGAAATGACCATTCTCGAATCTAACAGTCCCGATGAATTTGCTCACAAAGTTCATGAGCCGTGACCGGTCGCCAGTCATATGCTTGGAACAGCCTGAGTCCAGGTACCACAGAACGATTTGAACGATCTGCAGTTGAACACAGACAAGAATGGATAACTGGATAATTGGGATCCCCATGCAAGAATGGGTTCCATTTGGTTAGTAACAATGTTTGGAACACCCACATCAGAAATAGAAGCATTCATATCAGAAAGTGAGGCAATGGAATCGTTGTGAATAGATGCAGTACTAGTGTCTGTATTAGCCCTGTTCACAGTGTGATCACTTCTTAAGGGAATAGTTCTACCAGTAGGCATCCATTTTCTAGTGGGCATTATCTGATTAGTCTTATGACCAACAGGTATCCAATAAAAGCCTATTTTACTGAATGTTCTTCCTGTGGGTTTCCACTGTTTTCTGACTTTCATTCATTTTTGCCTTTTAGCCTTCTTAGCATGAATTTTTGCATTAACAATATTAACTGGACAATTAACATCATTAGGCAGAACATTAACACCACATTCATGATTAGAAGCAGAATTCAAGCAGACATCAGTACAAGGTTTGCAAATAGTATCGGAATTCGAATTAATTACAGTACGCCTATGGCTAATACTAGAATCAACACGATTCGTTTTATTCAATTCAAGCTTAAAGTTCCTAGATTGTTCTTCTACTCTCTTCCAGTGCACATTCTTAGCTTGAGAGGTCTTATCATTCCTTGTATTGTCTTGAGACTTTGACCTGCTCCGTTTAATGTCACTGATTACTCCTGTAGAGGGAATGGGAACATTAGTTGGTTTAACTACTCTTTGCATCACCTGTTTAGATGTACTGGGGTCTGAACTACATGCAGGAGCACTAAGGTTTACTTTCTTAAAACTCGAGGTACTGATATTTGTACTCCTAGAAGGCACATTTGAGTTCTCTTTCTTAGCATTGACAGATCTGGAATCTGAACTACTTAAAGGCATACTGCGGTTCATATTCAAAACATTGGGAATCGAATGCATATCATACTTGGCATTAGGCATCGAGCATGGAATCAAAGGATTAACTCTCTCACCTAATGACTTTGGGCATATTGTGATCAAGCATTCTAAGATTTCTTGAGATCGTTTGGCATATAAGCATGCATGTCCAATTGCATTATCATAAGGTTTCTCTAGCTTATCCTCTTCAACAATATCACGCAGACATTCTAGGCAATCCTTAAGGGATGAGAAGTATGTTTGAATAGCAAGTTTGTTGTTCCTTAAATGAGGAGGGACATAAGTCACAGATAAAGCATATTTATTACAAGAGTGAACCTTTGATACAACATTCTCCCCATTGGTCATTCGCATTTTCCCTTTCACCTGACTCTTCAGATTCTCAATTTCCTTTTGCAATGAAGCTATTTGTTCATTATTTTTGTTACGAGTGACTTTAATTGATTCAAATAACTCATTAAAATGACGTTTAACCTTTTCATTTTCTTCTAGAAAACTTTCGTTTTCCTTTTGTAAAGCATTTACTAGGTTTTGAAGATGAAACGTTTGAGAATTCTGAGAGTCTAAAGGAGGAGGCATTTGGGAGCCTGTCATATTGTTCGTTTGACCCTTTAATTGAGAGATTTGGGCTTTCAACTTTCTGATCGTGTTGCAATGAGCTTGAATCTGTTCATCACGTTTGTTAATTTGAAAAACTGCATCAAACTATGAAGCATCTGAGGATGTCTTGATATTTGAAGTTTTGACATTTTCTTTAAGATGTTGATATTTTAGTTGTAAATTAAAATGCTCAAATTCTAGTTTAGAAAAATGTTTAACCAAATTGTCGTGATCATCCAGTTCAATTTTCTCGTTTAGTTTAGAATTAGTTTTTTCAAGCTCAATGATACGATCATGGGAGACTTTCAGGGCAACAGATAGTTCATGAAATTGGGAAGCATTAATAGAGCAATTTGAAGCAGTGAAAAACATATCTTGAGCAACACATTCAGTAATAAGAGTCTCATTTAATGTATGCAAGTTCTTCCTCTCAATCTCATTATATTTTAGTGCACGCTCATAGTCACTAACTTCAACTATCATTGCATCAAATTCCTTTTCCATTCCCTTAATATCAGTTTCTATCCCCTTTTTAAGACTCTGTAGGATCGTTATTTTTATTGTGTTGATGATTCGGGTGGTCTTGGATGATCAAAATACATGTTTGCCATAGTTAGAGAGTTAGTAGAGAGAGAGAGGGTGTTCTTGCTAGAGGTTTACACAAAGTATGGAATATTAGATTGAAAGCACCACCCCTTCCATGGATGGAAGGGGTATTTATAGTTACAAGAAATATGACCTCCTATCGGCATTTGGATCAGGGATACAGTGGGTAAAGACCCGTCCTTCCTCCACGGTGTTACACTTAACTAATCTACGCTACAAATTAACTAATTAACAACTACATAACGTAAATAACGACAAGTCTACGAGCTAACTTAAGCTAGATAACATTTGGGGTGACCGACACTTCACTATGGAATTTTCTAATTCCTAACAATCTCCCCCTAAGGGAGGTCACCCCATGTTTTACATATCGAATCCTAGCATTCTATTCTTGTCTTTGTTCTTGAGCTCGTAGACTTCAATTCTTCATTACAACAATCTTTGTGCTTTTGTAGCGATTCTTCAAAGTCCGCACTGATTTGTACTTTTAGTGGAGGCCTTTAACTGACCCACATCTTGATGATCTTCGAGCTTACTTTGAGATCATCCGCCACAGTAAATCTCTGGATCACCCTTTATTGTGTTGCCATCATGTGAAGTTGTGACTTTCGGACCGACATGCTCACACTTTTGAATCATGACATCTTTCCATCAGAGTAGCGGAAGCCTTACTGGTTCATGATATTTGCAGCAGCGAAGCAGAAGCATAGTATGAAATATCAGAGCCAGGTTATGTAGATATGCACCAGTCATGATTTCTTCAAATTAAGTGTGGATGCTGTGAGCATGCGGCTTTGGATTGACTTCTTAATTCTGATCAGCTGCAACCGTCCAAATGTACCTGCAAACAACAGTTAGCAATAAAACACACGAAAGTGTCTTTGATCACTTTCGTTGAATTGAGGTACACGGCCCACGGTTCCCCGTTGATCAGTACAAGTACTGCCTGTGATTAGGTAGGATTCCTAAGAATCTCCTTGACAGGGTTTCGCAGCTGTTCTAGCTGTTCTCAAACCGGAACGTCTCAAAGAAGACAACACGGAGTGAGTGAACCAGCGAATTGAGATTCACTGATTGATGAAAATTTGATTTGAAAACAATCGCGTATTGCTTAGAATAAAGAGTTTTGCAATACGACGAAGGTTTTATGAGAAAGATCAATTTTCAATCAAAACACTTTTTGTTTTTGAAAATAGTACACAATCGACGTGCTAGTGAAAAGAAGAGATTCGCACATCGACCGGTTTTTCTAAAAGTATTTTTCAATCAGAGATACTTTTTGAATTTTGAAAACATAAGTACACATTCGACGTGCTAGAGAAAAGAAGATTTGCACATCGAACAGTTTTTCCAAAAGTATTCGTCAATTCCATTCCTGGACCAAGGTTGATTCAAGACTGAATCGCCCCATTGTTTCTATCCAGTTGTCACAAGTTTGATCTTACGAGAAGATCTCACATGTCACCCACCAAGAGCTTGTTTGATGTTGGCTCTAGAAGGATTTCCATCTTCATCGTGAATATTTTCATATCACTCGGATGTTCTAGCAATACCACAAGGATAATGCGTAGGACTCTTAATATGTACTTTCTTTCCACATTGTGTGAAACAGCAAGTCTTCAATAATTTAGTGTCCTAATGAGATATTGTGGATGATCTCTTGGCTCTAGACTCAATTGTAAATATTTGGTTCCTGTGCCGGAGACTAGGGAGAGGGTCTCCTACTTCAATATCAACCATCTCTAAGAGAAAGTCGATAGATTATGTCGGTTCCCCGTGAGAATGAAACAAGCCCTTTTAAGAGGAACTTGAGTGGCTTGGGAAGTTTAGTGCAGTGCGTCACTGGGTCCATGACGTCTTGCCTTCAATACTAGTGTTACCTTAGTAACCACCAGTAGCATATGTATTGAACCCTGTTACTGCCCTAAGGTTGAATTGATGGAGGGCTATTTCTTTTCACCCTTTTTCACATTCATTTCTTTTTCATTCTTCAACTCCTTCAGTGCTTACCGAGACTTCATTACTAGAACCTTGTTGGGTTTATTCCAGTACTAGCTCTGTCTCAATCCGCACTCTTCCCATATTCTCATTTTTCTCCTTTTTTCAATATACCTAAGGACTCTACACTATCTAGTGGATTGTCCCTGGGTAGATCCCTCCGGTTCTGGCGGATCGTGGGAACAAATACCTAACCTAACCATCCTTATAACACCATGCATAAAGTAAATTTGGTCGGTCTTTTGGTATTGTTCATTCCTTCTCGAAACCAATTGAAAAATCATTTGGAAAACCAATCAAGGTACTTGTGATACGAGATCAAAGCATTTTGTACCTTAATAGTTTTGATCATTTAGAAAACCTCCCCCTCAACATGTGCGTATGATTTAGAAATTGTTTAGCACAAGGAGGCAAGAGGACTTTGAAATATTTTCTTTGATCACAATTTTCATACGAAAAAGCCATTTGATTTTCATGGTAAAATTCTCCCCCTCAATATGTGCATAGGATTTTTGAAATCATTTTTATCACATAGAGGCAAGAGTTAATTTGAAGCACATCCACAATCACAAGCGCCATTAAGAAACCATTTTAAAACTCAATCAAGGTACTTTATGTTAAAACATAAAAGCATTTGCACCTCGATAGTTTCTTTTCTTATAAAATGCTCCCCCTCAATATATGCTTCGAGATTCGAAGGCGTTTAGCACATATGAGAGAGCAGCCTGCACAACTGAATCAAAACGATCATTTTTTTTATCAAATTTCATTATTAAATCACAAATTCTCCCCCGATCAAAAATATCAAACCCTTTGAGATTTTGGATCCCAAGTGATTTAATTAGGTTTAGAAAACATGGGAGAAAATGTGGCCTTGTTTAAATACTCATCTGGTTTTTGGATAAATCCTCCTCCTCAACATGTGCATTATGTATATTGAAATCGTTTGACACATGGAGGGAGGAGTGCCTTTAAAGGACTAAAACCAATTTCATTTAAAACAGATTTGAGATTTAAATCACGATCTCTACCCTGATCAAAATTTCAAACCTTTTGAGATTTGTGATCCCAATTGATTTAAATCATTTAAAACATTTTGGGGAAAGACGTGGCTTGATTTAACTTTGAAAAATGACAGATAAGGACCAACTCTAGACATTAAAGATTGTTAGTGTCAGGTATGATAGTTTTTTTTTAAACGATCTTTTAAGTAAAACAAAACAATTTCACAATCAAACAAGAACAGAAAAAATTTCATTTTGAAAGACCTTGATTCTAAAGAAAAAATCATACCATGACATAACATTAAATCTTTAGATCACCACTTATAATGTACAATCTGGACTTTTATGAAGCAATATTGATTGAAAAAAATTTATTTTAAATCACTCTCCCCCTCAATCCATAACAGAAGTCAGTAATTGAGTGACTAAGGTTTTGATAAAAAGAAGTCCGGTGATATTCAAAATTTAGTCCAATTTATTTTCAAAACAATATTTTTCCATTTTCAAAAACAATATTATTCAAAGTTTTAGAAAAATGGTATCATTCACTACTTGTCCTGCACAAAGATACATTAGGTGGTTGAGAAGCTTCCGTTGTTGCTGTAGGGCTTGGAAGAAAACCGTCTGCCGATGCAGTGAGACTTCTTCTTACGTTGCATTTTGAATGCCAACTGAGGTCAAATTAAGCTCCGTTTCTTCAATCACTTAGAAGAAAACCATCTGCTGATGCAGTGAGACCTCTTACGTTGCATTTATGCCAACTCTCCATTGAAGTCCAATTAAGCTCCGTTTCTTCATTTGTCAACCCAAGATATCGTTACCCTTTCCTTGCGGCGTCCAATCATGATCATTTGTGGGATCCGGATCGGGAACATTCTTATATACCAATATACCTGCGTATGTTAGTGAACACACATACAAATATATGGTGGTCGACAACACCCAAACAGCAATCGACTAATAAAAGTCAATCCAACATATCAATCAGATCATGTAAGGTATGGGAATAATGTGATTCTCAAACTCTAATCATTTAAACCTAACAATCATATCCTAGAAACCTAGTCCTTCAACATAGGCAATTATATTTTTTCAGATAAGCACGTAGGATAATTAAGAGAGTCCGTTAGATGATATAAATTTGAAAACATTCTCCCCCTCAATCAATGACTTATTTTCTGAAAAGATTAAAAGCGCTGAAGTCATTGATTGAGTTTTTAATTTTCACAAAAACTCTGAATCTGATAGATTTACAAGCAACTCATTTACCACCATTTTGAACACAACAAATATTTTTCTGAAGAATTATAGACGGAAAAATATTTGTGTAGGAACAGCAGTCCTTCGACATACATTCCTCATTTTGTTTTAGGAAAAGTGCACGAAATTTGTGAAAAACGTTTAAGGGTAGCACTTTCCTTCCTTTTAAGAGCGGGTTGCTATCTGAAATGATAGCAAGCCATAGTTTTAGCACGGGTTACAGTCTGAAGTAACTGAAAGCCATTTTTTTGAAGCCCGGGTTACAGTCTGAAATAACTGTAAGCCATATATTGAGACATGTTTAAAAATAAATATTTACACCTCCTGCTCGAACTTCATCTATGGTCCCGTGCCATTATTGAATGACATTTCTAAGACCGTAGATGTTATCGATACCAGAAGACATGTCATGGAAAACATATTTTTGGTATTTTTGAAATTTTCTGACTTTTATGGGTTTTTGAAGGTTTTATATTTTTCTATTTTCTTTTGTTGGTTTTATATTTTTGTATTTTGTTTTTCAGATAAATATATACACAGATAGAGTAGATGATATAGTAAAAGAAGATGATGATACGAGTACCGAGATAAGGATATCGAGCAGCCTCGTTGTAGAAGATAAAAGTCATCAACTCTTAAACATTCACCACCAAAGCTTCCAGGGCTCTTGAATCGAAGAAAGAAATTGAACCATCTGAAAGTGAGACTTTGGCAGCTTCCCCCCAAACCAAAAATCCTTTAGCTGAGCAGATTCAAAGCTTTCTTTCAAGCTTCTCTTAGCCAGGTGCACAAAGAAGCACACCATTATCATCGAACTTGCTGCTCCTTTTAAGAATAATCACCGTGATTCTTCGTTAGAGGTTATATCATCCAAAAGAACAGCAACATATCATCCCACACATAAATAACACTTCTCAAATTTCCTTTCAACTGACGTCTGAAGCGATCCATTCCAAAAGGTGTCAAGAGAACAATTCCCCCAAGTAGTTGAGTTGATGCAGTCAGTCTCTTTGTATAATGCTCAAGAACTCTCCCGAATACACATCATGAGGGTAATGAAGAACAACTCCCCAATGTTCACATCTTTCATCCCTGATGAATGTGTATGAAGCTCAAGAACCCGAAGTACACCAATATCTAAGAACTCTCCCGAATACACATCATGCCCGGAAGGAAAACACCTCCCCAATGTTTGTGGTAAACAATGGCTTTCTTCCCAGATGATCGTGTATGAAGCTCAAGGACCCGAAGTACACACATTCCCCAAAGAGAGAACAACCGATAACATTGAAGAAGCAGGCTGAATCACTGATTATCTCTGCGGGTGACAATCTCTGCGGATGTCAACACCGGAATAAGTGATTATATCTCTAAATCACCGATTAAGCCCTCAAGTAAAACAGCTGAGCATCCCCAATGTACACAATCTCTCTCCCCTGATGATTGCGATAACATCGAGATCATCACACACCAGTGTACCTCATTCATCTTCAGAAACTAACTCTAACATCACTTCCCCCACCTAGTTGGAATAAACACTAAACGCCATGAGTCAAACCTTGAGTTTCTCTGCGGTAATGACATTTGTCTTCCCGGGATATCTTCAATCACTTAGAAGTATTAAGTTCATCAAGTTTGCTCGTGTTTAGATACGTGTCTCCTTCCCCCTTGCTGGTTTTGACACTTCAGAATCAGCAACACCTTATAAGCCCATATACTAGAAATTTTTTGAGAAGAACACTTGAACTCTTGTGAGAATCAACTTGCTGAAGTACATTGTGAGCAAATCTAATTAGATATTAAATTTGACTTTTCACTCTCCCCCAATTAGTGCTCTCCCCTAAACCGACAATCTGTTTGATAAATGCCCAGATTAAGAAGAAGTCTTTAGATCGTTAAATGCAACTCGTCTTTAGTCTTCTAACATGTATCAGAAAATTTAGAACCGACTGTAGACTCGACCTTCTTCAAGATTGTCCAGTTGGGGAATAGAAAGTCAACATCTTCAACTCACCAAAAACAAGAACATCAGCAAAAAGCATCCCAATCAACTTACATCTTGCACATCCCCTTAACTAGAATCCCTCCCAATCAAACAAGAACAGAAAGATGTTCATCAAGGAAATCAGCAATCAGGCCGCAACGAACACACGAAATGGTAACACCAAGCAAACAATCACATCAAACAAGAACAGAAGGTTGTTCGGAATCATCATGTTGATGTGCACGTGAAGCATTAACCGGAAGCACTTTGCAAAATTAACTCATATCAGCTTGTGAAGATGTCAACTAACGGCTCTTAAGAAGAAACTCCATGTGAAGATTACCCGATAAGAAGAAGCTCGGTTCTTACATGAGTTTAGAGCCGTATGACCATTTAAATTCTCAAATAATAATCAACAAATGCAAAAAATTCACAAAAATTTCACACTTCTTCTCCCCCTCAAGAATTGCATACTGAGATGCCATTCTTGACTAAATAAGTGAAAATCATCCGAATGTTCTATTCACACTTCTCTCCCGCAAAATCAGCACATGATGTCGCCATCTTCATTATAATCGAGCAAGTGGAATGAGAAAACAATCAGTGGTAGCCCGGTTCACTTGATGACTGAAGCGCATGGAAAAAGTATGAAGCATGTTGATGAGAATGGTCATAATAAGAATATTTCTCTTCTTCAGAAGATAAAGCGCACTGACACGTACACTTTTCTTTTCTTTGAGGAACGAGGCATGAACTGTTGTGTTCATACGTCATAAGAAGATTTATCTTCTTTTTAAGATAAAGCGCACTGAGACGTACACTTTTCTTTTCTTTAGAGTACGAGGCCTGAACTGATGTGAACAGACGTCATAATCTCTCTCCTTTCAATTCTCTTAGCAAAACATGTAATCAACCCCATTATCATTCAGTAGGCCCTTTGTCGTGACAGCTGATGGAGAAAAACCCAATATGATGAATTTGACCCTGAAGTAAACTAACCCGAACTCGTGACTTAAACTTGCACATATGTAACAAAGAGTGGTGTCGAGACTTCATGCCCATTTGAATCTCTAAGTACTCTATACTCTTCAACCAACCAACCATCAAGTATAAGACGTACATTACCTCTTGAAAATCCACAATTGAATATGACACTGAGCACTACAATGTAACTCCTTAAAGTGATAGTTATTTTGTAGTGGTATGAGCCCAATTCCCCCAAGTGGTAAAAGAAAAGGTAAAAGACACCCAACAATAACTAGATTTCCATGTCTTCGTTTTTGAAAATAAGCTCGAACAAGGATCATGAAGAATCTTCATCCAACCATCCCCGATACCTTCAGATACTAAGTACACTCGCCCGTGATATTTCACTTCAACCTCAAATAAATAATACTGAATTAACGCCGTTGTCACATCTTCTAAACTGCTCAAATCTAGCCTTCTTTGACATTTAAATGAACTTTGATAATGGTTTCATCCCGACCATGGTTAAAAGCACATAACCCCGTAAAACCATGTAATAACCAAACTGCCATGACGAAAATCCAAACACACATCCAATTTATGAAGTACACCCTTTTATCCCTTCTTCGAAACAGAAACCGTAGCACCAGCATCAAATGAGATCCCGAAATACACTTTCCCTTCTCCAGGATGGTTCCATCATTACGGGATTTTACAACTCTATGGTTTAAACCGAGAAATAGTTTCTTTCGCGGGATTTTACAAAACCAAGAATAAACCGTAAGATAGATCCGGGAATGCACTATACTATTACCAGGATGTTTCCATTGTCACGGGATTTTACAAGTCTATGATTTAAACCGAGAAATAGGTTCTTTCACGGGATTTTACAAAATCAAGACAAAACCGTAAACAATGTCAGCTTGAATGTGTAATGACAACTTTGGTTTCGGTGAATATCTGTTTTAGGGGAACATGCAGCGGTTCATCAATGGTTCATAATCCAACATCATCAACCATCCAATCAACACTTTGGTAAACACATCAATCACGCATTCTGTCGGCTATTGTAGTGACCACATGGAGAAGTAAACCCGATATACCAAACTTGATTATGAAGTGATAATCCCCAGATTTGTTACTTAAACTTGTACTAATCCTTGTGAAGAAGAAACGGTGTACCCCAATGTACAAAACCTCTTGAACTTCTCAACTGAGTGAGACACCGAAGTGATAGTTACGTTGTGGATTAAGCGAGAAAGAATCAAAATAGCCAAGTCTTTATCACACTCAATAAACGCCCAAACAAGTCATCTTCACAGAATGGTAGAAAGAAAGAAGACAAAATAAGTAGACGCGCCTGGAAATCTTCACTTCAAGTCCAAATAAGGAATACCGCACAAAACAACCCCATAGTCAGCATTGTCCAATTATCAATTCAAGCCGTGACGTAATAATCTCCGTAGAAATGTATTCACCGAAGTACCCATCAACATAACATAACAACTCTCGTCATCAAATCTCATAGCACAAATCTCATCATCAATTCACTTTTAATCCAAGTCTCATAAAATCACAAAATATCAAGTCAAGCCCATGTTAATTCAAACCCGATCCAATTTCATTCGATTAAAGATTCATGTCAAAATATGCCCACGCAAAATTAGCTCAAGACGTTCAAGTCATGAATGACGCAAATAGGTCCATTGACAACTAAATTTAGGTTCATAGTAACGACCCATAGTGACTTGATATTCACGACAATATTATCATAATAAGTGATCCACGAGGCACACGGATCCTATTTTATTCTCACCAATATAGCTCAAGTAAATAAGTGATTCACGACATAAAGACTTGATATTCACCTCAATGCACTCGGATCCTATTTTATCTTCAATAATATGATGCATTAAGTTGAGGTCCATGTCCAAAACTCTCCAAGCCCATTTCCAATTCAAGTTCAGTCAAAAAAGATGTCGGCCCATGAACTGATTACACCATACCCTAAAACTCACGAGTATATAATACCTCTAATAAGTATCTCTACCCTAATATTTCTCACAATCAAACGCCCCCATCAGTCACAATCCCAACAAACCCTAATCTCCAACATAATCCGCCTCTCTCTTCTCATCTCACAAACTCAGACGCCTCATATCCAAAACATTCTGCCCCCATCACATAAATCTGCTCTAGTACTTTCAAGCCAAGTTGGCCATGTAAGTGATAACATGACACATTATGCCACAGGGATGGCTCAGGATGTTGTTAGTACCACAGGGATGGCTTGATGTCTTATGAGAAGGCAACGAGATTCTTGGAACAATCACAGGTAGGAATTTCATTGAACTCGACTTTTCTTATCCAAAACTGAACAGAAGAAATTAATGAAACGATTTAGTTTTGTTGATTTCTTCAAAATAGTTTGAAAATTAAAGAGAAGCATATACTTCAAACGATCTTGATAGTCCAAAATCCGAATATCACGAAAGGTTTTAAGCACAAGTTGTTTATCATCTTTTCATTTTGATTCGAGCATTAAAACTGAAGCACAAACTTCTCACTTGAATCTATGATGATTTTCATATTCGTGTTTTAGACCTATGGTCTTGATGATACTTTAAAGTACCACGAAATCTTGAAAAACTGAGATCCAAAAATAAATCTTTGAGTCACGAGTCTTGATCTTTGAGGATGAATGTCGAGGGGTCTTAGTTGAACCTGAGATGAGAATTTGAAGTACTTAACCAACCCTTGATATAGTCTGAGATCATGATTGTTGAGATTGTATATGATTAAGATTGATGTTGTTGGAGTCCAATCTGTTTTTGGTTCTTGGTATCTCGTTATAGCGATTTGGTATAGTGTCGTTGTGGTCGTGGTCTTTATAGTTATTTCTTCTTCATCTACTTCTTCTTTTTTATTTCTGTCAAGTCACTTGTTGTCACAAGGCTTCTTGTCACAAGTGCTACTTGATCCAAATCGCTACTTGAGCTAAGTCGCTACTTGAGCTAAGTCGCTACTTGTGTCAACTCGCTACTTGAGCCAAGTCGCTACTTGTGCCAAGTCGCTACTTGACCCAAGTCGCTACTTGACCCAAGTCGCTACTTGTGCCAAGTCGCTACTTGTGCCAAGTCGCTACCATGAGTAAAGACTCATGGCAAGTCACTACAGAAATGCTTAACAACTCGCTATGAAGAATGACCTAGAAAAAACTGCATAAAACTGCATCTGTTTTGTCCTCTTGAAACTGACCAGAAAAACCCCAAACAAAAACTGCTAAAGGACATCTTTTTAGACCCGTTTTGACCACGAAGAGTGACCATATTCATAAAAAACCATTTGAAGATAAAGTGACATGACCTAAAAGACAGTTTAGCCATTTGTAACACAAAGACAGTTTCATGACCATTTGTAACACAAGGACAGTTTCTTGACCAACAAAAAATGCATAAAGTTGTGTTACAACAGGTTAACCACAATACCTGGAGAAAACAATATTTTCGACCACAAAATAGTACAAAACCAGTTAACAACATGATCCAAAAACAAACCACAAACAACAACCATTGTACGGACCACACAAATCAAAAATAACACAATAAACCTTGGCTCTGGTACCAATTGTAGGATCGTTATTTTTATTTTGTTATGATTCGGGTGGTCTTGGATGATCAAAATACATGTTTGCCATAGTTAGAGAGTTAGTAGAGAGAGAGAGAGGGTGTTCTTGCTAGAGGTTTACACAAAGTATGGAATATTAGATTGAAAGCACCACCCCTTCCATGGATGGAAGGGGTATTTATAGTTACAAGAAATACGACCTCCTATCGGCCTGTGGATCAGGGATACAGTGGGTAAAGACCCGTCCTTCCTCCACGGTGTTACACTAAACTAATCTACGCTACAAATTAACTAATTAACAACTACATAACGTAAATAACGACAAGTCTACGAGCTAACTTAAGCTAGATAACATTTGGGGTGACCGACACTTCACTATGGAATTTTCTAGTTCCTAACAGACTCTCAAAGTGATCTTTTAGAAGTTTAAAGAAAGGCATGACCTCAGTTAAATAACATTCTTTCATTTGCTCAAAACCCCTTTCTCCTTCAGTTATACCAGTGGGTGTGATCCTTTTCTTGCAAGTTTTCTCAAAATCAACAAATAGTTGAAATATAACATATTGGCTAATTAAGGTCTTGCTTTTAGTGGCCATTGTTCTCGGAACAAGATGCATTGGTGTATTAGGAGGATACACAGTTGCTCTAGGCATTTTCCAAAGGGGAGGGTTTGTTTCAACAATATTTTCAGCTTTCTGCTTATCTAAATCCATTTTCCAGAAAACTTGTTCGGGAGTCAAAAATGTCTGAGGCTTAAACTTGTTCAAGGAAATCCAGTTTTCCTTCTTGTAGTCATGAGGAGTGATAATTATTTTTTTCTCTTTGCATTTAGGATCATTTAGTTTCTTATTCATCTTCTCCCTAGTGATTTCATCTAGTTTCTTATCATCCTCAGTGCACTCAACGCAACTAGGTTTTTGTCTAGGTTTAAGAATCTCATTGCCATCATAGATCACACTTTGAGCTGCTTTTGCCATCTTTCCGTACTCAGGGTTGGGTTTATCTATAATGGGAACACTATGCTTATCGCTTAGAACTCTATGCTTAGTGATCATGTGAGCCGTCTGAATGGTGTTTCCTTATATGTACAACTTGTTTTCAAGTTTGTTTTTCAAAGTTTTCAGATTAGAAAAGTCTCTCAAGAGTTTTGATTCCTTTGCATTAAATTCTTTCTTAAGCATTTTCACATTTTCTTGAAGTTCTTGTTTTTGCTTAGCTGTTTTAGAAAGCTTTTCTTGCAAGGAATTTAACTCTTGTTTCAATACTTCTTCTCTAAAATTACTTTTTCTAATGACTGTACGCACTTGGTCATCCATTTCCTGCTCACGAGTGGTCAACACAAATTTTGCACGTTGTTCATAAATAGCAACACGTTCTTTATAGGCATTTAGTTTAGAAATTACAGAATCATCAGGGGCACATGCAGTGTATTCATCAAAAACATAGTCATTGTTGACTGCAGAAGATGCATCACTTGGTACAACTTCACTTTCACTTTGTTTCACATATTGATCATATGGGACAATATCGATATTACCCATATTTTCAACATTTGATTCAATAGTTTCAGTTGATAGTACTTTGTCATGCATCTGTTGCACATCAGCATCATCGTATAGTTTTAATACCTCTGAGATGAGTTTGTCTTTGGATGAGCCAGTTTGTGGTGAAGGAGAGACCTTGGGAGAAACCATTGGAGAAATGCTAGCCATAAAAATTGTGTGTGCAGTAGGTCCATCATCCACATCAGAGTCGTATGCATCACAATCAGCGACTTGAAAGGCATTCTGATGATTGTGACCTATCTCCTGAATAGGCTGCTCATCCACATCTGCATCATAGGTCTTGGCATTGCCCTCAGCTAGAAACAGCAATTCCTCTTCATCCAAAGCAACACCATTATCCTGAGCTTGTACAAGCAGCATCTTATCTCTGAAGTAATCAGCATTCTGTGGACGCTTTGGAGATGTGCAGTTCCTTGCAATGTGTCCCTCACCACCACAGTTATAACATTTGATCGGCTTAGCTTGACCTTGATTACCATTCCTTCCTCGATTCTGATTACCAATATAACCTCTACCAGCTCCACCTCTTCCCTGATCATATTGTCTTTCCTGAACTGGTTGCACCACAATCCTCCCATCTTTAACAGTAGCTTGATTGTGTGGGTTAGATGCTGTTCTAAGGTTGTTGTTGGTTTGTGGGAGAGAATTCATGTTTTGACTAATCAGAAGAGCTAGTTGATTAATGAAGTTACCCACGTGTACATCAGCATCAGCTTGTTTGAACATAGGATCAGGAATGAGTTTGTGATTACCATTACCCAAGGGTATGACTTGTGAGGCTTTGGTTGTGATTCCGATGTTTGAGTAGAAGGCAGTTGAGTCATTAAACGAGCTTGACTCTCCCTGGTTGGTTTTAAACTGATTAAGAATCATTTTTTCAAACATAGAATGTCTCTCATTCTGAAGGAGGAAGGCATAGAGTTGCTCATAGTTTGTATTCTTCAATCCTTTAGTGAGCTTCACAGAGGTGACAAACTTGTGCCATTCGGGATTCATGTTGTTCACAAATTTTGAGTTCAGCTGAATGTTAAGCATAGTCATTCTGATGTTCCTCATATCATTCACCAACTTATGAAATCTCACATAGTACTCATAGACACTCTCATCTGGTTTCATCTTGAAGTGTTCAAATTCGTCATAGAGTTGTGATTCTCTGTCTTCCATAGTTAATTCAGAACCTGAAAGAAGCATCTTGACATTATCCCATACTGCCTTTGCTTCGGTGTTGTGATTGATCAGCTTGTATATGTCTTTAGGAAGACCTTGAAGAACAATGTTAGAAGCCCTGATGTCTGCATCGAATCTCTTTTTCTCCTTATCATCAAGCTCATCATACATTTTTGGTCTGTCCATTCCGTAAATAGGAGTTCCATCTTCATTAGTATCAAGTATATCTCTAGTCGTCTCAACTCGATACGGTCCTTCATCAATGGATTTCAGAATGTTGACACCATTTTCCTTTCCAAGACAGTACAATCTGATTCGTTGAGCCCAAGAATCGTAGTCAGTTCTGTCAAGCATGGGTGGACGAGTATCTGAACCAGCTGCTTGAACATCCTCGGCAACAGTGGAGATGATAGTAGAAACGTTGGTAGACATGTTAACAGATTATACGGGATTTTATAACTCTATGATTAAACCGGGAAATAGATTCTTTCACGGGATTTTACTAAATCAAGAGAAAACCATAAAAAATCACCCAAGTCGCTAGAAGATAATGCACCAAGTCGCTAATACCTAATTCGCTATACCACCAAGTCGCTACAGTCCCAAGTCGCTAAACAAATGCAAGTCGCTAAGTAGTAACTCGCTAAGCCTCAAGTCGCTAGCAAAATTTTGGCAGCAATTCGCTAGACAAGTCGCTAAAGATTCAAGTCGCTAAAGAGAAACTCGCTACAGACCAAGTCGCTAACACCAAATCGCTACCCGTAGTGGAGAGTCCACTACTTGTACTGTTAGTCGCTAGGCCTAAGTCGCTAGCTCCAAAACTGTAACTCGCTACAAAATTGCAAAGCAAGTCGCTACTAAGAAACAACTCCGTAGGTCAAGTCGCTAGCATGAAAAACAACATAAAAATCACTTTTCAATCCAAAAACAACCCAACCAAGATGATTCAAGCTTACCAAATGAAAACCTAAACACTTGTGATGATTCTAAACATAAAAGTACTAACAAAAACCAAGCTTTAACACAAGAAATCAACCAAATGATGCACAAACCACTAAACTTTTTCAAACTCAAAAACCACCTAAAAACCACTAAAAATCCAAAGATGCGCAGGATATGATCTAACCATGGCTCTTGATACCAATTGTAAGATATTAGTTTTCACATACACATCAAACCATAACACAAAGTGGCGTATGAATGGAATTCTAGAGAGAGAAAGTTAGAGGTTTAGGGAACTTAGTGAGAGAAAGTGAAAGATATTATTATGAGCTCCAACTCTCTACCTTGGGAGGTAGAGAGTATTTATAGTCTTACATAAAACGCCACACATCGGGCTGTGGATCAGGCATACAGTGGGTAAAGACCCGTCCGTCCTCCACGATGTTACTAAACTAAATACTACTTAACATAAAAGAACTACGACTACGAGCTTTCTAACGATTACATATACTTGAGGTGACCGACTCTTTAATACCTGGAATTTCTAATTCCTAACACACTGTGACAAGTTCTAAATATGGTCAAGTGGCTTTTATCTCTTATGTCTCCAATCAACAAAGAGATAATCATACAGACTATGAAAATTGTCTGTTTGCCTGTTTTCTCTCTCAAGTGGAACCAACCAGTGTTACTCAAGCCCTTGAAGATTCCAGTTGGCTTGAAGTAATGCAGGAAGAAATGCAACAATTTCAAAATCAGCAGGTTTGGATCTTGGTACCACTACCTGATGGCAAGTATGCAATTGGGACTAAATAGATTTTGAAGAATAAGAGAGATGCAAGAGGTGTTGTGATAAAAAACAAAGCTAGATTAGTTGCTCAGGGTTATAAACAAGGGGAAGGGATTGACTATGATGAGGTGTTTGCACCTGTTGCTAGAGTTGAAGCCATTCGGATATTTTTGGCTTATGCATCCTACATGGGCTTTATGGTATATCAGATGGATGTTAAAGGTGCTTTCCTGTATGGAGAAATAGAAGAGGAGGTTTATGTCACTCAACCTAAAGGATTTGAAGACCCAGATCATCCTAATCATGTTTACAAAGTAGTCAAAGCTCTCTATGGACTTCATCAGGCACCCAGAGCTTGGTATGCTAGGCTTTCATCATTTTTGCTGAAGCATGGCTATAGACGAGGTGCAATTGATAAGACACTTTTCCTTAAGAAGAATTCCACCGACATCATTCTTGTGCAAGTGTATGTGGATGATATTATTTTTGGATCCACAAAAGAAGCTTGGTGCAGGGAGTTTGAGGAGCTTATGAAGGGAGAGTTTCAGATGAGTGCTATGGGGGAGTTGACTTTCTTTTTGGGTCTCCAAGTTCAGCAGAAACCTGATGGTATCTTCATCAGTCAGGACAAATATGTGAGGGACATATTGAAGAAGTTTGGTATGGAGAGTGTAAGGACTGCCACTACACCTTATGAAGCTCCAAAGACAAAGACCAACAATGAAGTAGATCCACCAGTGAATGTTCATTTATACAGGTCTATGATTGGCTCTTTGATGTATTTAATAGCTTCAAGGCCTGATATTACTTTTGCTGTGAGTGTTTGTTCGAGACATCAAGTTACTCCACTTACTTCCCATCTCAATGCTGTTAAGAAGATCTTTAAGTACCTCAAAGGCCAACCTCATCTAGGCCTTTGGTACCCCAAAAGAGTCTCCATTTAAGCTGGAAGCATATAGTGATAGTGACTATGCTGGTGCAAATCTGGATAGGAGGTCCACCACTGGAGGTTGCCAATTCCTTGGAAAAAGATTGATTTCTTGGCAATGCAAGAAACAGACTATAGTGGCTACCTCATCTACTGAAGCAGAGTACGTTGCTGCTGCTAATTGCTGTGGACAGGTTCTTTGGATACAAAATCAGTTGTTGGATTATGGGTATAACTTCATGAACACAACAATTTTTATTGATAATCAAGTACCATATGCATTGTTAAAAATCCAGTTTTTCACAGTCGAACTAAACATATTGAAATCAGGCACCACTTTATATGAGATGCATATGACAAACATTTGATAAAAGTGGTTAAAATTCACACTGATGATAATGTGGCAGATTTGTTAACAAAGGCTTTTGATGGACCAAGGTTTCAACACCTTGTGGTCCATATCGGTATGCTTAACCCTTAACTGCAAAGTTTAAGGGGAGGCATAGGCCTCAGGGGAGGCATATGCCTCAGGGGAGGATTTGTGTACACTTTGCATGTTTTTATGTAATTTTGTAGGTTTTTATGTATACTTTTGTTTGCTTTTCTCTAACACTAACCAACTAATGTAATCTTAGTTTGTTTTTCTTTGTTGGTTTGTGTGTTTCTCTGTGTTTGTTCTGTTGTGCAGATTGGTTATTCAAGTTGGAATTTACCATTGTTGTTAATTTGGAATATTGTCAAGAAAGCTCTAAAGCTTGTTTCTACTGAATTCAAAGTGTTGAAGTGAGCTAATTGTTTCCACTGAAGACAATGTACTGAAGTTATAATGTTCATTCAAGAGAAGTACTGAAGCAAATTGTTCATTCATTCATTCGAGAAACAGTTTACAGCTTACAGCTTACAGAGTACAATCAACATCAAATGCAACTACAAGAAAAGAGCTATACATGATCTACTAATCCTAATCTAGTTCATATCATCTATTCCAACATCTAACAGGCTGTTGGATATGCATGATCGCTCACATCTTTCACACTAGATGCTGGATATGCGTTCGTGAAGTCTTGCATAACCACCCATTCCTTCTATCTCGATGGCTGGAGATGCATGACTACTATGACGAGGATGTTAAGGATCAAAATGGAAAGGATGGATTGATGAAAACGTTGATGATGACGATGACCACACATGATGATGAAGAAAAATAATATGTCCTTTGTGCTTCATCTATTGATTTCAACCAAAATGCAATCCATCCACCATCCTTAAGCATTTCCCTTATACGATATGTGTTGATGCACCAAAACCTGGTGCAGAAAGACCAAGAACCACCTCTCTATCCTTAGGGAGTGGCGGATTTCTGGCTCGTGGCCTTCGCAGAGGCTGAGGTGCTGGAGGTTGGGAGTAAGATGTTCTCTCCTTATAGGAGTAATCAGAATCATCAGCAGATTCACTTGGATTCACTACACTATTATCTTCTGAAGAAGGGAGAAAGGGTGATTTACTTGGTCGTGGATATGGTCGTGGAAAGTAATGAAGCCATGGGTTTAAATCATTACTTGAGGATGATGATGATGATGATGATGAGGATGATGTTGTGAGATCTATGATCTCTGGTTTAGTACTCATGGTTGATTGTGGTTAATTTTGGAGCATTCATGAAATTAGGGTTTGTATTGATATTTGGGGGTTTTTTTTATGAAGAGTTGTGTGTGCATTGGGATTGTTTTATAGACCGTTTCAAGACTTAATGAGATTTAATGCGTGTGGGTGAAACAGTAAAAAGATATTTACTGAAGCTTCTTGAATACGTGATCTATTTATGCTGATTGGTATTCTTCAGCAGAATGGCTAGTGTTTCTACCGAAGTTGAAAGTTAAATTGGGTAAAAGTAGCAGTACACGTCAGCACTGGTCAACAATTTGACCAAAATTAGGAAACTACTACTTATTCTCCATTCGCATATCTTCATCTCAAATTAAACGATTCTCTCTTTACTTAAGTTCAAAACACTTCCTCTTGTGTGAATCTTAACCCTAACTTACGATTTTTCTCATGGCGCTTCAATTCAAGCATGATCATAATAAAGTCGCTTTTCTGGGAACAACTAAGGGTGATGAGTTGTATAGACCAATGGTTGGATTCTTACAGAGGTCCAAGATTCATTATGCTTTAACGTATTCTCCTAATGCGATTTATGAATCGTTGGTTACTCAATTCTGGGCATCTGCTACGAAAAGGAGTTATACAAAGATTGTTGCAATGATTGACGGAACTGAGCATGTGGTGACAGAGGAGCTGATAAGAAGACAACTTCGTTTGGATGATGAGAATGTGGTTTATCATTCTAATGCTGTTGTGGTACTTGATGGGCTAATAGCAATTGGATATCAAGGTACAAGGACTGACATGTGGTTAAAGAATTAGCTTTGTCCTATGTGGAGGTTTTTGGTTCATACATTGCTTCAGAGTTTAAGCAATAAATCAGGAGGATGGGATCAATTTTCTACTCAATTGGGATGTGGTATTATATGTCTATCTCAGGGTTTAACTTATAATTTTTCTAAGTTTATTTTCGATAATACGGTTGAGAATATAACTAGGAAAAAGAGCAAGTTTTTTATGTACCCTAGGTTTTTACAAATGACCTTAGATGTTACTACCCAAACCCAAGCTTTTTATCCCATAGGAGCTTTATCTTCTAAGCTATTTGCTTCAATGAGAACTAAGTATGAGGGGACACATCATCCTTTGCTAGCAGCTATGTTGCCTCAAAACAATGAAGCTGCTGATGAGGATAATGTTGTTGGTGATCCATCTTCTACCAATACTACTGATGGTAATCCTTCAGTTGCTATTGATGAGGGCCCTTCTGCTACTGCTGAAGCATCTAATGTTTCTCCTGACCTACCTCCACCTATACCTTCACCTAGACCTAGTCCTAGTCCACCACCTACTCAAGTTTCTCTTGATGAAGTTGAGCATGAAACTGATAGAGTGCCCACACCTAGTCCTATTAGGAATCAATTTGATGAAGGATTTCCTAATTTTGAGCATGTTCATATTTCTCCTGAAAGGCCCAATGAAGTTTCCATTACCACTGAGCAATCAGCTGGTGGAGCTGAGGACCCTATTACACTTACATCTATATATGCTCTAGTGAACAGGTATGCAGGTGAGGTGGCTGATCTCAAGAAGGAGCTTGCAGAGACCAAGTCTACTCTTGGTGGTAAGATTGTGGAGTTGCATAACAAAGTTAAGAATTTGGAGGAACCACTTGTAAAAAGAGGCAAAAGGAGAGTTTTGGTTTCTTCTGATGAGGAGCAAGAAGAGACTCAGCTTGCATCACTAGGAATCTTGGCTGATGCAGCTCTAACAACTCATGTTTCTTCTCCTATTGCTACTGAATCTTCAAAGAAAAAGGAACCTATCCGATACACTAGCAAAAGGAAAAGACTATATTTGAATAAGGAATCTACTGAAGCTTCAAAGGGACAAATTGTTGCAAGTGTGTCTGCTGATGTTCAAATGGAGGATGTTGCTACTGAACATGGTCAAGCCTCATTTGTACAAGAACAACCAAATTCTCCACCTTCATCAGATAATGATGAAGTTTTTGTTGCTGGGAGGAGTTTTAAGTTGAATTCTACTTCTGAAGTATTTTCTACACCTGTTGAGGCGTTTTCTCAACATGTTTCTTCTGATGTTGATATGGGTGTTTCTTCTGAAGTTCTTTTTGTGCATATTCCTCAAAATGATTCAGCTGTGGAATCTTCTGACAAAGGAAAGGAAGCTGTGATAGATGAAATGATTGGTTCAGATCTGGTGTCTGAAGAAGAAAAGCAAGCTCAAGCTAGGATATTTGCTGATTATGAAAATATGCAGAAGAGTCATGCAGTGGCTGAATTTCTTCATGCTCAGTCTGATTCTAATTTGTCTACAGAGAGAAAACTAGAGCTTGATGAATTATTTCCTAAGATCTCTGATGCTCAATGGGATGCCTATACTAATCAAGGTGCATCTGATCCTAATCTTGCAAAACGCATTTTAGGTGCAGAATTTGATAGTGAGAATTTTGTGGATCAAATGGTGGCTCTTGGAAAACAAAAGAAGCAAGAAGCAGCTGCAAAAAGGAGAGCTATTGTTGCTCAAAGGAATAAAGCAAATAGGGAAAAACCAATGACTGTAGCTCAGAAGAGGGATCATATGAGGAGGATTGTGAAGAATCAGAGTTCTACTGTCTTTAACTCTGGCATGACAATGAAGCAAGTTTTAGCTTTATCTGATGATGCTTTGATCAGAAAGTATAATATGATTATGAAGTTTTCTTCATCTGGTTCTACTTCTTCTTCTACATTGAAAAGGATTGTTGGTACTTTAAATGTTCCTTATGCAAAGAGACCTAAGACAGTTGATATAGTGGATAATTTTGATGATGTTTCGCCTCAGGTGATATCTCAAGTTGTTACTACTGAAACAACTCCTGAAGCTAATCCTTCCACTGATAAGGTTTTTTCTGCTGAACCTTCTCTTGTTTCTTCTGAAGTATTGCCTAGTGTTACATCTGTTGATAATTTGGTTGATACATTGAGTAAGAAAGATGATCTAAAGGTTGCTAAAGCTAAGAAAGCACGAGAGATGCTTGCCAGAATGAATTCTTTACGTGATGGTGTTCCATTTGAGTCTACTTCTGCTTCTTCTACTCAAGCTGAAGATGTTCTTGAAGAGTCTGAGGAAGGATCATCTCAGGGAATTTATACACCTGGTAGGAGGAAGAAAAGGATGGCTAAAAGGAAACTTAGTTCCTTAAGGAGATCTGTGAGACTAGCTAGGAAACATCTTTCCAAGAGTAGCTCTTTAGATCTCAAGGCTGCTGAGTCAACTTTTATTAAAGAAGGTACTGTTGATGTTTTTCCTGAAGGAACACATGTTGTATTGATCAATTGGACAGCTGGGAAGCTTAACACTGTTTATAGACTGGATAATTCTACTATACAGTTCAACTTCTTGAAGGAAATCTTTCATTTGGTGGATAGACATGATTTGAAGATGCTGTATGAACATGTCACTCAGCATTATACTATTCATTCACCACAGGGTTCTGGTTTATATTTATTGGGTGATCTTCAAGTCTTGTTTGATTCTCATTCTCCAAATGGTAAAGGGTATTATATTTGGAAGAATTCACATAAGTGAGAGATTGAGAGTTGGAGATTCTATCCTATGCCATGTGTTCATGTGGTTCAGACAAAATGTGGCATGATTTTGTGTATGTTCTCGGATAAGACTTATCCTTTGTCTGTTTCATTAATGGAAAGAATGCTGAGACAGAAGTTGGAAGTACCTTCTAATCTAGTTGGTAATGATGACCTTCATGCAGCACAATGTGTTGGATTGATTAAAACTCAGCTTCTGCAACATAAAGGTTCATCTTGATTGTGGTATTTTGTATCTTTTGTAATATTTGTTTTCTTTATTTCTTAGTTAAAAAAAATTGTATATATTTGAGTTTGTCTAACTTTTATTGCAGGTTTGTTGTATATTATTGGTGGTTATTGACTCACCAGATATACCTTGTGTATGTCAAAGAGTTAGCTAGTCCAAGGGGTACAACTTTGGTAAAGACACATCAAATCTGTTGATAGCTGTAATGGTTTGCTCAAAATCATAGGGACTGCAACCACCCATGCTTAATTGCTGAAGGTTGTATGGTCATAAATTCACCATGGTTTATTCCTTTTTGGAATCCAAGAATTGACTAGCCCACTTGTATGTGACTTGTGGTAAAGTCATTGGACTACCATATTTGGTTATCAATTCACCAATTCTAAGAATTGACTAGTCCTGAGCAAACGGCTACATGTAAAGACATTTCAAATCCGTTTATATGGTTGCTGATTTGCTAATAAATCAGATGGTTATCAGTGTACCATAGTTTTTGAACTGAAACATTTGGCTACTCCAGTAGTGATGGCTATTGGTAAAGAGACATCAAATCCATTATTTTCTATGATTCACCTCTCACAGGAGTTAACACACCTGGATGTGATGAGAATAGTATGAAACTAATATGTTTTGATGTACATGTTGTCATTTGTTGCTGCAAAGATCTGGAGTTTCAGAGTCTACTCATAAAGGATATGTTCTTGTTTTGTTTCTTTGCTGCTGATGTTCGTGAATAATCCTCTGGTGCTGCCTAGTTAAAGATCTATCAAGAAACTGGAACTTAACCTAGTCAAATTCCAGTTTAGGGGAGGATTGTTGGGAATTATGTGAAGTATGGATTATGCTGAACTTACTGCTGAAGGTTTTCTGCTGAAGTAGTGTGGATTCTACTGAAGACATAATTCTACTGAAGCTATATAGTGAATAGTTTGTTTATGCGGAAGTTGTTATTCCGTGTTTAGTATATTTAGTTTGGATATACATGAGCTTTATTAGGAAGTGATTGTGTATATCTTATTTAGTTTTATGTTTATATGTTTCTTGGGAAACGGTTTAGGGTTTTGGTTTAGGGTTCCTTGTCTATAAAAGGAACACAATAGTATGAGTTATGCACCGATTGGAAAAACAAAGTTTTAGTTAATATAACGATCCATAGAGGATCACAGTGTTCTTAGTTATTTGTGTTACTTGTGTTTATATTCCGCTGCTAAATACAAGTTGTAGAGATTGTCTTTTACTGTGCTTGTGATTACATAGGCATAGCTAACGATCCACGAGCTCAAAGATCTATCAAGGTCTGCTAGTTTCTATAGTGGGCCTAGAGGTATTCCGATTCTTAGGATTCCGTAAGCGAGAGATTATAGCTTTAGCAACACATTTTTCATGACAATCAGAATTCATACTTTTACGACAAATAACACAAGGTGCATCGGACTGAATGTCAAAAGTACTTAAAGGTTTAGCATTCGTTACATCACTATTTCTATTACATTTGCTAGACGCAATATTTGTAGTGGAAGCAACGTGGGTCTTATTCATAGTCCTAGGGTGTTCTTCTACTTTAGCATTCCTTATTGATCTTTTCTTAGGTCGCAACTTCCTATTCTTCGATTGAGTGCTCCTAGGCTGTGAAGTGCGGACGTTTGGAAAAGACGCAACTATTCCTGTTTCAGTAGAAGGAAGCACGTTAGCAACTTGTGATTTGGCAGTAGGAATTCTAGGTTCACGATTACTAAGTGTTAATGGTGCTATTCTCTTAATTATGGTTGGCTGAAGTAGTTCATACTTTCCTAACATTTCTCTTAACTTAAAGGTAGTGTGAATCAGATCTTGATTTTCAGAACGAATGTTACCAGCAAAATTCATTACTTCTCTAGTGTGTGCAAGATAATGATCAAGTTCGTTTGATGCATCATGACGAGTCTTATTGAGTAAATTAAATATGACACAATATTCCTGTTTAACTTTTACAAGTTCTTGTTCATATTTTGAGATTTTACATTTTAAAGACACGTTTTGATCATCCAGTTTCTCAAATTTATGATCAGAAGATTTTGCATGCAACTAAGCGATTTTGTTTTGAAAAACAAGTTGTTGATTGTGAATATCTTTTTGACACCAATTAAGACGACGTTTTGCATTGGAAAGTTCGTGAATCAATCGTTCATTTTCAGTTTTTAAAGACTCGATCTGATGCACATTATCAGAATTCTCAACAATTACAACTTTATCAACAGTATCAGCAGAGATGTAATCAGATGCATATGAGACAGAATTCAATAACACAATATTATGGATATCAGCAAAGATAACATCATTCAAGAGTCGATCAACATCTTTTCGCAACATTTTCTTTTTACGTTTAGTATTGGTAATAGATGTTTCTGTTTTCTCGAAAACGACCTTCATCACTCCAAGTTCCTTATGAAAGTCCCGTTCCCAAGACAATGCACAAATTTTCAAATTTTTAACATTTGGTAAAAGATTTTTCTGAAAAATGTCTCTTTGTTCTCGCGCCAGAGGCGATTGAAAATGTTGAACTTTGATTTCCGAATGATATTCTATCTCATGTTGTAAAGTTTTGAGGTCAGCCATGAAAATGTCAAAATATCTAAGAATTTTTCGATTTTCAGGTTTTGAGTTTACTTCACTAATGGAAGGTAAAGGACCATAAATTTGTGCATAATCTGGTTGGGGATTAACATTAGAAGACTCAGGCGTTTTTATGATAACCCTTGGTGTGTTAGAAGAATCCGTTGGTGTGACGAAAGTGACCGGTTTTGAATAATTAAAAGGTTTGTTGTAAACAACAGTTTCTAATTTTGATCGACTCTCGTCTTCTGCATCTAATTCCTCTTGAAGATGGTATTCAACAACACTCATAATAGAATTATCAATTTTATATTCTGCACTGGAAACTTCAGGATTTGGTTTGAATGCTTTGGTTGAAAGCTTAGGTTTGTAATTTGCAAGATTCAGTCCATATCCATTTGGATTGGGTTTTAAAGTAAACTTTTCAATAGCAGTTACTCACCATGTTTGTAAACAACAGTTTTAAACTCTTTAAGTTTGTTTTGCAAGCCGATAATTTCTTCAAGATGAGCATCTATTCGTTTCGTTGAATGCTTTTTGTATGCTGAGAACTATTTTTGACAAGTTAACAACTCAGCCTTAGCTTTTTGATTTTCCAAGGTGAGAGCGTTAATTTGCTTTTTATGTTCATGTTTCAGGTGTTATATTTCAGACAATAAAGCGTTCTTCGAAGCGGCTAGATCACGCATCTGTCTCTCTAAATATTTTTCGTTTTGATGAGATTTAGTAAAGGCTGCTTCAAAACCTTTTTCACGTTTTTCTTGAGTTTTGAAAAAGTTGAGTTGCATTTGTAAACATTCAAAATCCTTGGTTAACAGTGCATTTTTACTTTTTTAGTCCTGATTTAATGCACAACATTCTTCAATTTGGGATTGTTGGTCTTTAAGTAAAAGAGCAAGATCTGGATGAGGCAAAAGTTCGGCTTGTTCAACGGAAGTCACCACATGATCATTATTTAGATCCTCAAGTATAACCACGGAGTCAATTTGATTGTCAAAGGAAACCATAAGGTCATCTTGATCGTCAAATGTAACTACGGGGTCTAATTGAAAATCGTCGGAATGAGATGTAGATGACTCATTTTGAACACTCTGAGCCTTGCCGGATTCAGATGTTGGCGGAGATATTAGATCAGAGATAAATATGGTTTGTTCGGGTACCTGAGACAAGCCATCAGTGTCATACACTGGGCCTGTGTCACTCATGTGTAACTCATGCATATTATCCATCAACATAACAGCTGCATTAGCCTGCAAGTCCTCCATATCATCATCTGAGTCTGCATCTGCCATAAAACTCTGTTCTTTGTTTGTGAGAGTTCCACCAGCTTCATCCTTAAGAGCCAAAAGAAGAGCCTCTTTGAAATAAGCACTGCCCTTAGTCCTCGGCTTTGGGCATGCATTAGCCAGGTGTCCCTTCTCATTGCAGTTGTAGCATCGAAGACCATTCAACCCATTATGAGCATTTCCCTGTTCCACCACTTGAGCTCTGTTGTTGTTCCTACCCATAGCATTAAACCCTTGACCACCGCCCATCTGACGACCATAACCACGATTCTGAACTTCAACTCGTCCATTGTTCACAACATCCTGATTTCATGTATTAGATGAGGAACGAATACGATTGTTGTATTTGTTGGTATAACGGCTAAAAGCATTAGCAATCATAACAAATCCTTGTTGTAATGCTTCGAACGGATCGGATTCCTCATTAGTTTGACTATGAAGTGCTTGATCATTGTTGTTGTTGTAAGGAACCAATTGATTTTGTTGAGGTTGCTGTGATTGATCGTTTGGTGTGACTGAGGCAGTTGGTTGAGTTGCTTGTTGAGGAGGATAACTGTTTTGAGCATACAAGGCAAGTTGTTGATTTTCCGGATGTGTAGCTGAAGCAATTTGAGCACGGAGAATCCTTTCCTTATCAACTTCCTTTTGATGAGGCTTCAAGTAATTGTACAACAATCCGTATGTAGAATGATGCATGTTCTTCGCTTAACGGAGAAAAATGACATACTTCTCCCATTCAGGACCAAGACTACTCAGGAACTTAGTATTAACTGCAATTCTTGGCATGATGATGTTGTGTTTATCCAAATCATTTATGATGTCTGAGAATCGATGATGATAAGACTCTAGTGTCTCTCCAGGTTCAATCATGAAGTGTTCATAAGCCAAGTAAATTTTGGATTCCATGTCCTCTTGATTGAGTGCAGATCCTTCCATAAGAAGATGAATGTGTTCCCACATTTCCTTTGCAGTCTTTTGAGCATCAACACTTCGAAGAATTGGGTTTGGTAATCCTAAAAGGATATATTGCATTGCAAGCTCATCAGCTTCATAGTGTAGAAGTTCTGTTGGATTGAGGTCTGCAACAGTAACAATGTTTGATTGTTCATCTCTTGGTGGATTAGCATTAGGATCTCCAGGTATAATGACAGTAGGCATTTGAAATGGACCTTCCAAGATAACCTTCTTTAAGAACTTTCCATGTGGCTTCTTCAGATCACAAAACCTAAAGAACCGAATTACCCATTGATCGTAGTTTCCTGGAGTGAGCATTGGAGGTCTATCAAGTGATCCAACCTCATGAATTGATTGTTGGTTGCTTAAAGCTTCACACATCTTTGCAAACCAAGTGGGTTCCTTCATAGTGTTCCTTGATGGATGTTGATTGAAATCGTTTGTGTAGGGTTGAACTTGAAGACTTGGTGGTGTTTGAACCATTTATGGTGGAGGAATTGCTCCAAGTTGTGGAGTATGTTGTTGATTAAATTGTTGTTGATAAATTGCTTGTTGTTGATTCCATTGTTGATGTTGTGGACTTAGTTGTTGTTGTCGTTGAGAATAAGTGTAAGGGAAATAGTTAGAGTATGGTGGTTGTGACATGTTGAAAACTTGTGTTGGTAAAAATGGATCTTTGTAGTCGAATGAACCTTTGTTGATGAAGTATCCTTAGGCGTAGAAATCACAATAGCCAAGTAGCACTTATGCGTAAAAACACCAAAGTTACGCGTAACAATCAAGAGTTACGCGTAAGTAGGGAAAAGACACTAAAGTTATGCGTAGACACAAAGTTAGGCGTAGAAACTTAGGCGTAAGATTACCTTATGCGTAAGACTAGGCTTAGGCGTAAGATGAATCTTATGCGTAGGATTTCTACGCGTAAGCTTTTATGCTTATGCGTAAGTTTAGGGTTTTATCCCAAGTGATCTTTTACACTATCACAGTGCAAAAGATATCCAAAGTCGACGTATTTTCAGGCTTATCCAAGCAAGAAAACACGGAGTAAACCACGAAACTGAAGATCAAACCACGGATAATGTTACGCGTAGAACTAGGGTTTTGATACGCGTAGTTCTACTCGTAAGATGACTTTTGCCCAAATATGTTTCTAAACCAGATTTTTGTGATGAATTAGCTTCAATATCACCAAAATAGCACAAAAGTGTGAAACTTGATGATCCAAAGCGTCAAAAACAGTTATGCGTAGAACGAAACCCTCGTTCAAAACCAAGCTTAAAAAACTATGTTCCACGCGTAAAGGTTGAAACTTTTTTTCAAAAACCGTTATTTTAACACTTTAAAACATTGAAAGTACAAGAATCTTGGATTCAAACGTGTAAAAAATACGTTTTTAAGCAAACCAAAGTTTTGACCACGTTTACGCGTAAGAACGAAAACAAAAACTTCAAAAACAAAAGTGTTCACCCAACTATTTGGCGATTGATACTGTTAGGTCACTAGTTTTACAACACAAGCTTAATAGAAAGAGATAGAGGCGGTTGAACAATAAACAAACACACACACACGTATGAGTAGCACGGTTTAGGCGTAGAGAGTGAATGAAATGATAAATTGAACAACCAACCCTCAAGTGAGGGTTATACAAGAGTATTTATAGGAGGGAAGCTAGGGCAACACTCCTAGTTCCCATCCTTTCCTTTATGGGCTTGGGCCTAAGCTCATGGGCCTTCTACATAAGCTTAAGGCTAATAACAAACATAAAGGGCATAATTAAGCTAACTATTATATGTGAATTACTAACACTTGATTTAGGTTTAGGAGTGATTCCAACAGACTAAATTTGCAAAAGATTGATAACAGGGGACTAACGGTGCAATTTACATCTAAGCTGAGGGACCATTTTCCCAAATTGCTTAGGAACAGTACATGCACTATTCCCAACTGTAGCATCACTGTTTTGCACTGTTTGGTACTGTAGCAACACTATTTTCTTTTTTAGTCCCTGAAAGTGGCGGTTCGTTGCAAAGTTAGTCCTTAGGGACTAACGCTGAAAATAAAAGTTAACCTCAGGGGCTGTTTCTGCTTAATATTTGGACAAAAATAGCCCCTGAATTTATTGCTCCGTTGAAAATTTAATCCACGACTATTAGGGGTGGAAACGAGCCGAGCCGTTCGTGAAAAGCTCGGGATCGGATCGGTAAAAAGCCCGAACAAGCCGAGCCTAAACGAGCTCGAGCCCGAGCTCGAGCCTAAGTTTGGGCTCATTTAATAATCGAGCTCGAGCCCGAGCTCTATACAAAAAGCTCGTTAAGGCTCGCGAGCCTAAACGAGCCCTAGAAATATATACGTATATATATTTTCTATACGTATAACCGTGTTAACGAGCTCGAGCCTTGTGTTAACGAGCCGAGCTCGAGCTTGTGAAAAGTTTCACGAGCCGAGCTCGAGCTCAAAATGTGAGGCTCGAAACGAGCTCGAGCTCGAGCTTTTTATATATAAACGAGCCGAGCTCGAGCTCTGGCAGGCTCGGGCTCGGCTCGGCTCGTTTTCACCCCTAACGACTGTTAGGTAACGGATGTTAAAGACTAACTTTGCAATTGATCACTAACCTCATGGTCTAACATGAAAATTACGTCGGTACTGTAGCTACAGTGCTGGTTATTACTTCAATTATATATGTTGAAATGATGTATTCATGAAAATGATTAATTATTTGAAGACATTGTTAATTAACAGATCCTTAAACAAAAGTTATAAGGTTGTTGTTAGTAAATCATTTTAAATATTAAAGTCGTACAAATCATTTTCTCAGTATCTAATTTTAGAATTACGAATCTTGTGTTTTGAATATTTGTACTTCATTAAATGATTAGAATATAATAAACACTAAATGCCGTTTAATGTCATATATGCAACCTCAAACAAAATAAACCTGTATAATCAATATCTGAAAAAAAAAATAGAATTATCATGTCTAGTTATGTAATCCTAACACCGAATTATACAAAGTATCTCTCAAAACATGCATTAAAACCATGTGTAATGGTCGGTCTCTCAATCGGTCGACCCTCTAAAATCACGCGTTCCAACTCAGTTCCAACCATTACACACCCTTTGGGGACACGTCTAAACCCAAGAAAAAAAGGAAGCCGATCGACCGACATGTCTGAGAATGTTTGTGCGTGTGTGTTTATTTAATTGATTTTTGTGAGTTATTTTTTTTTTCGTGGTGTCTTTGGTGTCTTTATTACATTAAGGCCTTTTTTATTATTATTTCTTTTTAAACAATTAAGTGGAGTGGACCCTTTTTTCTTGTTTGCACTGGTTGGGGAAGAGTGAAAAATTATCTTTCTCTCTAGTCAAACGATTTAAAAGAAAAATGTGAAAATGAAACGACAAAATATAATTCGGTGGGACCAATTCTCTTACTTGAAGGGCAGTGAAAAAGAAACGCCCCCTAAGTTGTTAATGAAGTTGTATTTGAGAAAGAAAGCTGATATGACAGTGGTGTCTTCGTCTCTTGATGGTTACTATTACAACTAGCCTAAGGCTAGGTGTGATAAAAGGTTTTAGATTAGTCCCTCACCCGGTCTAGACTAGTCCTAGCTATTACACCACCCCATAAGGAATGCGTCCCATATGAACAAAATGGAAAGTAGGTCGCTTTTGTGATCAGCTTGTGTTGTATATTTATGTGTTTGTAGTTTTTTAAATATTTTTTTTAGTATTATTTTGTGGTGTCTTCGGTCTTCTTATTACATTAAGTTGGACATGAAGTTACTCTGAAAAAAAAATAAAAATAAAAAATAAAATAAAAAAAAGCTAATGTCACAGTGGAAGTATCGGTCTTTTGATGGTCACTACTATATTCAGTCTTACCTATAAATATATGGTCACTGCTATATCCGGTCTTACCTATAAATATAGGAAAGCAATTTGCACACTCCTAATAATTATTAGGACACTCTTTTTTATGATTCAATTAGTTGTACATAATTCACATTGTGCTTTATTTATTTGTACTGTAAGTATCACAATCAATAAATTAAGTGGGCAAATCACTTCGTATAAATATATGATGGCTATTGTTAAGTGTAAATGTATATATGATGGCTATGAGTAAGGATCAGATGAGAAATAAAATTAAAATGAGAAGAGTGAGAAGAAATCATAACCGCACATGTCAGATGCAAACTGAAAATATAGGTGCATCTCCCCTTATATTTCTTTCCCTTATTTGAAATGTGTGGCTAATATTTTTTTTTCATTCTTCTCATTTCGATTTCTATTCTCACTAGATCCATACTCTGATGGCTATTGTTAAGTGTGAATGTGCTGATCTTTACAGGTATTTATTAGGATAAGTTAGCAACATATAACTATATAAAGATATGTTGACACTAAATAAAAAATAATCAACATATAATTAGTTAAAAAGACGTCAACTATGGTCTATGCCGACTTTAAAAAAGAAGAAAAGCATTTGACATTTGACAACCCCCAAAGCTTTCCTTTTACAGGCGCCTACCATACTTAGATTTTTATCAACACTTGGTAATTCATACAAAAGAAATAGTGCGTTAAAAGTATAAAGCATTGCATAGAATCTTTTTAGTTTTCGAACATTCTACACATTTAAAATCTTATAAGTTTTGATATATATTAGTATATATACTAAAAGGCAGGACCAAGGTTTTGCAAATTACGCATTTAATGCAAAGTTTTTCAAATTAGCAGAAATAGCCCCTGAGGTTCAAGTGGCGCTGCAAAATAAGTCCAAACATTAAATGCAAAGTTTCGCAACTTGGCAAAAACAGTCCCTGAAGTTTAAGTGTCGTTGCAAAGTAAGTCCTTTAAGCAATCCCGCTGCATCGCGCGGGTTTTCCAACACTCGTTACGACTAATTGACTTGGAAACAAGGTGCAATTCTTTGAATGAACAAATTAATTGAGGTTTCGTGATACCAAAGTATATATGATCGAAATAATTCAATCTAAAAGTGATCTTTACATAATTCAAAAAATATATTGAGATTATTTTTATTACCTCTCATACACACTCAAATTTCAACAATATGTACTTAGTAAAGTTTGAATGTTAAGCGTCTTGTAAAAAATATCAGGTGTCTGACCAGTATTCCAATTAGCTATGATTTAAATATAAGTTTAAAATGTAAAGCCCCAATTATGCCTAGATATTTACCAAAATTGGTGGGATGGTACGGGTCAAATTCGGTAAGCTGTTAATTGTTGGGGCTAAATCATTATTTTATTTAGATTCTGAGGGTCCATTGGGATCAACACATAAATGACGACACGTTAATTAAAAAGAATTTTCTACAAGCACACAAAATTATTCATAAAAAAAATTTATACGCTGAGGTGAAAATGAATGATTAGTTTTTTGTGAGAGTGGATCTCACAAAAAATCAAACATCCACTTTCACCTTAGCGTGTGAATTTTTTTTGTGAGTGATTTTATGTAGATGTATCACTCCTTTAATTAAAAAGACAAATACAATATTAACAAATAGTTTACAAAATGATATCTGCACAATTACTTGTTAAATGTTGTAGTCCGGTTATATTACATTATAAATTTTTTTCCTTATCTTTGACATTTAGTTAACTAATCACTGTGTTAATATAATTTTGTAATTTCTTTTTTTATATTTAGCGTTAATGAAATAGAAAAAGAAAAATAAAAACAAAGTTGAAATAGCACTAAATGTGGATCATGAAGCTCCAAGTCAAGCCACGTCCACGCCTGGAATTGGATATTATTCACTACGTCACATATCGGTCCACACCATCATACTATTGCTTTGTTTAGTCACGATCGCCTATCAATGACATGCACTTGTCCATTTCTACAATGATCTTTTGATTTTAGAAATTAAAAATAAAGAACCATCGAAGTTTAACACATTGTAACACAAAAATTAGTGACTAAAATAGGTCAATAAAAAAAATTGATTGACACACTCTTATTTTTCATTTATACATTTAAATATACAAACTGATAAACAATATATAATAAATTTACAATTACTGAATATACATATTCTTTTTTTAAAAAGCTAAGATTTTATTAAAAACAACTCCAAAAATGCTATATATTAAAAGAACCACGAGCGAACTTAAAGCTCAAAACCACAAAGAAAAAAAGACAAGAACAGTAGGAACTACTGTTGCACAAACAAATCAAACGGCCTAGAAATCCAAAGGTTCCAATTTGTTGTCTTTGGAGGATAACGAGCCGAAATCCACGTCTTTGACAATTTCTGGATAGAAGTAAATATGTCCTCCTACTTAATACTAGCGATAGAGTCTAGAGAAGAGTTGATAATCTTATTCCTCCATTTCCATATTCCCCACAACGTGCTTTGAAGCGAGAACAACCTTTGGAATCAAAATTTCCTAAAGCAGTATCTTTGATGGAGAACGCAAGGAATGAAGTGGAGAGGAGTCAAATTCCACCAACTTCGTATTTTTCTCCATATCGGCAACACCTGAGGACATCCAATTAGGCAGTGTTCAATGTCTTCCACCATCTCCGTTTATCAATAAAATCTGTGTGGAGGGTCAGGGAACCGATCAGAGATACTGCTTTAGGGAACCGATCCGAGTGGGGAGTCTATTTAACAAGGCTCTCCAAACACATATATTTACCTTTCGGGGGGTCCACGAATTCCAAGAGTGGTGTTCACCGAGATAACAGTTCGGGAGAGATATAGACTGAATGATATTCAAGAGAGAACTAACCTTGAATATCCCCGAGGCATCATGAGACCATATCCGTTTATCAATAAAATCTGTGTGGAGGGTCAGGGAACCGATCAGAGAAAGCAAATTCGAAATATCAGTTAACGCCTGTTGGAATCACTCATAAACTATATTTCAAGTGTTAGTGATTCATATGTAATAGTTAGCTTAATATGGCCTTTATGTTAGTTATTAAGCTAAGGCTTATGTAGAAGGCCCATAAGCCTTGGCCCAAGTCCAATAAGGAAAGGAAGGGACTAGGAGTGTTGCCCTAGCTCCCTCTCCTATAAATAGCTTTGTAATACCCTCACTTGAGGGTAGGTTGTTCACTTCACATATTCACCTACGCATAACTCTTCTCCATTTATCATACGTGTGTGTGTGTGTTGTTCATCCGATCACTATCTCTTCTCTACTTCTTATATTGATGCTTGTGTTACTAATATGGTGACCTAACAGTGGTATCATTCGCCAAATAGTTGGGTGAACATTTTTTGTTTTTGAAGTTAACTTTGTGGTCTTACGCGTATAAGAGTTTATCACTTTGTCACGCTTAACAACTCATTTTTTTTACACTTTTCAATCTAAGATTCTTGTACTTTCAAAGTTTTAAGGTGTTAAAATATCTGTTTTTGGCAAAAAGTTTCAAACTTTACGTGTGGATCATTGTTTTTTAGCTTGGTTTTTTACGTGGGATACGTTCTACGCGTAACGTGTTTTTAGCTTTGGATCATCAAGTTTCACACTTTTGTGTTATTTTGGTGCTATTGAAGCTATTTCATCACAAAAATCTGGTTTGGAAACATCAGTTGGCAGAAATCACTTCTGGCTAATTTCTACGCGTAAGTAAAACCCTAATCTTACGCGTAACTTTTCCTTGGTTTGATCTTCAGTTTCGTGGATTACTCAGTGTTTTTCTTGCTTGGATAAGCCTGAAAACACTTCGACTTTGGATATCTTTTGCACTGTGATAGTGTAAAAGATCTTTTGGGTAAAACCCTAAATTTACGCATAAGCTTAAGCTTACGCGTAGAACTCATTACGCATAAGATTCTTCTTACGCCTAAGCTCTGTCTTACGCATAAGGTTATCCCACGCCTAAGTTTTCTACGCTTAACTTTCTGTTTACGCATAACTTTAGTGTTTTCTCATTTCTTACGCGTAAGCTAATCCTACGCGTAACTATTGCTGTTACGCGTATCTTTGGTGTTTTTACGCATAAGTGGTACTTTGCTTTTCTGTGATTTCTACGCCTAAGGATACTTCATCAACAACGGTTCATTCGAATACAAAGATCCATTTAACAACACAAGTTTTCAACATGTCACAACCACCATACTTTAACTATTTTCCTTGCACTTATCATCATCAACAACAACAACAACAACTAAGTCCACAACATCAACAATTTAATCATCAACAACAAATTTATCAACAACAATTTAATCAACAATATACTCCACAACTTGGAGCAATTCCACCACCACAAATGGTTCAACCACCACTTAGTATTCAAGTACAACCTTACACAAACTTGTACAATCAACATCCATTCAGGAGTACTATGAAGGAACCAACATGGTTTGGCAAGATGTGTGAAGCCTTAAGTAGCCAACAATCAATTCATGAAGCTGGCTCACTTGATAGACCTCCAATGCTCACTCCCGGTAATTATGATCAATGGGTGATAAGGTTCTTTAGGTTTTGTGATCTAAAGAAGCCACATGGAAAGTTCTTAAAGAAGGTCATTATGGAAGGTCCATTTCAGATGCCTACTGTCATTACACCCGCAGATCCATATGCCAATCCACCAAGAGATGCGGTCACCAACATTGCAACTATCTCAGACATCACTGGTGATGAACTTCTACACTTTGAAGCCGATGAACTAGCAATGCAATACATCCTTTTGGGACTACCCAATCCGATCCTTCGAAGTGTTGATGCTCAAAAGACAGCTAAAGCAATGTGGGAACATATTCATCTTCTAATGGAAGGCACAACACTCAATCAGGAAGACATGGAATCCAAAATCTACTTGGCTTATGAACACTTCATGATTGAACCAGGAGAGACATTAGAGTCATATCATCATCGCTTTTTAGATATCATTAATGATTTGGACAAACAGAACATCATCATGCCTCGAATTGCTGTCAACACTAAGTTCCTAAGTAGTCTTGGTCCAGAATGGGAGAAGTATGTCATTTTTCTCCGTCAAGCTAAGAATCTTCATCATGCTACATACGGATTGTTGTACGACTAATTGAAGCCTCACCATGTTAGGAATCAGAAATTCCATAAGTAAAAGAGTCGGTCACCCCATGTATAATCTAGCCAAAGTTAGCTCGCAGACTTGTTTCTATTTATGTTAGTTATTAAATAAGTAGTAGCGTAGATTAGTATAGTGCAACACCGTGGAGGAAGGACGGGTCTTTACCCATTGTATCCCTGATCCACAGGCCGTCAGGAGGTCGTTTAGTCTGTAACCTATAAATACCCTCTACCTTGCAGGGTAGAGGGTTGGATGTTCTTTGGTAATCTAATATTCCACAAGTTTCTCTTACTAGAATATCCCACTTTCTCTCTCTCTAAAATCATCTATAAGTTCATTGTGTTAATGTTATGATATGTAAGTGAAATCCAATATCCTTCAATTGGTATCAAGAGCCATGGTTGGATCATATCGTGCACATCTTTGGATTTCTAGTGGTTTTTAGGTGGTTTTTGAGTTTGAAAAAGTTTAGTGGTTTGTGCATCATTTGGTTGATTTCTTGTGTTAAAGCTTGGATTTTGTTAGTACTTTTATGTTTAGAACCATCACAAGTGTTTAGGTTTTCATTTGGTAAGCTTGAATCATCATGGTTGGGTTGTTTTTGGATTGAAAAGTGATGTTTATGTTGTTTTTCTTGCTAGCGACTTGACCTACGGATTTGTTTCTTAGTAGCGACTTGCTTTACAATTTTGTAGCGAGTTGCAGTTTTTGGAGCTAGCAACTTAGGCCTAGCGACTTACAGTACAAGTAGTGGACTCTCCACTACGGGTAGCGACTTGGTCAGTAGCGAGTTGCTATTTAGCGACTTGAATCTTTAGCGACTTGATTAGCGAATTGCTGCCAAAATCTTGCTAGCGACTAGAGGATTAGCGAGTTGCTACCTAGCGACTTGGCTGTTGATTTAGCGACTTGGGAATATAGCGACTTAGTTGCTAGCGAGTTGGTTCTAAATCCCTGGCGACTTGGGGGGTTAGCGAGTTGATACTAACATCCTAGATACTTGGTATTTAGCTACTGTGATTTTCAGTACCTTGGGGGAGTAATTCAAAATTACACAATGTCATTCATCACTGATCCTTTAATCACCAAAGTACTTGCTCTCTATGACACCGCACAGAATTTTGAAACAGGATGCTTCCCTGAATGCTCTACATTTAACGATTCAGCATCGATTAATCAAAACAACTCAAATGAGTCACTCTGTATGTTTTCAAATGATGCTAAGAAGATGGAATGCACCAGTGAGCCCTTTCAACATCTCAGTCAGCTTCTCAAACTACTGTTATTTACCACTATGGATCGAACAAGCAGTGCTATCCTTCGTCAGGATTTTCCCACTTTGACAAGAATCGTGTTACTTAACTTAGAACAACTGAGGGTTCAAATTACCAAAGAAAGGTTCTCAACTGATGATTCTAATGCAGCTCTTCAAACTATCCTCAATCAATTTCAGCCACTTATCCGGGGGGAATATTCCTCAGATTTTGATGATGACATGACTGGAATATCATTCAAGAAACACACTGGAATGGAAATTCATGAGTTCAGAAACTCATTTATTCAAGTTATGAGTAATATGGAAATATACATCAAGGAAGCTGCAAAAGAGAATAATAAGCTGAATGAATTGAATGAGTGTCAAGAGACTCTATGGAACGATTGTGACAGGTCATGCATTAGACCAATTGAACCAGTAAATGATACCGAATGCAGAATTTCAGTCGCAATGAAAGAGGATGAAGACAACAGCACTGATCCGAAATACTCAGAGTCAGAAAAGGTCTCAAGTGATAAGGTACACTTAACTGATCACAGAAATTCTTATGTAAAGGTACCTGACTCTTTCTCTGAACATAACACCATGAAATCAATTTTGGTTGAGCCTGAATCTAAAGCTAACATGATTGAAAAAAGGGTATATGATGAACTTTCAAACAAATACTCAATTCTTGAAAAACACTGTATTTTATTACAAATTGAAATACAACAAAAGGATGAAATCTTTTATGCAAAAAAACCTTGTATTAATCAGAAACTTCCAGAATTTCGAGAATTTTTTGAAATTAATCAATTAAAATCCCAGATTCAGGACAAAGATTCGACCATAGGCAATCTGAAATTACTTATTTCAGATATGCAGAAATATGATTGTCATGAGATGAGTGATACACTAGAATCTAGAAATGATGAACTAGCTCTATGTGTGTCCAATCTATTAAGAGAAAGTGAGTCATTAAGAAAGAAATTTGAGGAAACAAATTCTAAGTTAGTCACCCAATCTAACATCTTATTAAATGACATTGATGACCTAAAAGCCAAAATTCATGATAAGAGCTTCAATATTGTTGCCTTAAAAAATGAGCTTAGGAAATCTATTGGAAATAGGATGAACACTAAGTTTGCAAAACCATCAAATTTTGGAAAGTCAACTGGTCAGAACCACACTAAACGTTCAGTAGTTAAGCAGCCTAATGCCTTTAGAACTGAAAGAGTTATATCATCGAAATTTAGGCTTGCATCCCAAATTGATGAGAATATTGTTTTGTCAAAACCAGTCACTTCATTGCTTCATTCCGATATGATGAATCTCAAACTCCAGGGAAATGTTCAAAGCTCAAAGTTTAGAAATACTAGAAGTACGACTAGTTCTCATAAGAAACATCATTTGGCTGATCAATCCCCTAAGATACTAACAAGACACAAAAGAACCCATAGCCAAAATAGGGAAGTGCACACATACAAATCTACTAGTAACTGCTTCAAATGGATTCCTACTGGCAGATTATTTAAGTTCTCAGAATCCAAACGGACTTACATACCTAAATCTTGCCTTAAGTGGATGCCCACAGGAAAACTCCTCAAGTATATTAAGCCTAAAAAGATCTCTAATATTGATACATCTGTATTAACCAGTGTTACATCAAATAGTGAAATTATTCATGTCACTAACCCATCCAGCTGCAACTCTACATGTGCTTCTAGTACAATGTGCGCTCAGTCTTTTTCAGGTACAATGCTCAACTCAATCAGGAACTTCATGACTTGGTTCCCATCAGAAATGAATATGGCTCATTCAGGAGCTATAGCTTGCCAGAATTGATGTACTTCTTACTTTGACTCCTATTCATCTTGAATCAGGACTCGCTCTTTCATACTTTGTGTAAAAAAAAATGTAAGTAAAATCTTCTAAATTTTTTTATTTTCATCCATCAAATAAAAGATTTATTCGCTGTCATCGATAACATCTACGATCCTAGAAATATCATTCAATAATGATACGGGATCATAGATGAAGTTCGAACAACTAATATTTCAAAAAAAAAAAAAAAAAAAAAAGGGTTGGTTAATGTCAATCAATGGTCTTTGTTGAAATTGATTGAGGGGGAGATTTTTGTTGTGTATAAGTTTTTCTTGATTATCTATGCCATCGGATTCTGTGCTGGTTATGATGTTTGCTCAGTTGTAGGTTGTGGTCGTGTCTTGCTTTTGTGACTATCTGGTTATACTTTTGTGACTATCTGGTTATAGTGTTTTCTCAGTTGTAGGTTGTGGTCGCATCTTGTTTTTGTGATTATCCTTGTGTACCCATGTATTGAGTGCCTTGCATTAAATGTTTATTTGATTCATGGTTATCATTGTGATTATCCATGCTATCTGATAATTATGTTATGGCTATGGATTATTTATGATCACATTACACCATTTAATGACCATGTTTGCAACTTGCTTGTAAAAAATCACTAGAGACTTAGTCTAAAATCCTTGTTAGCGACTTACCACACTTGCCTCTAAACCACAGGGACCGAATGTGTCAAATAGCCAAAATCTCCTCCTATACCCCTAGCGACTTAGCGCTTTTTCATATTTCTTAAAATAAATTTTTTCTCTTTTCTCTCTTTTCTTTCTTCTCGTCTAAAAATCTCTCGACTTAGCGATTTAACAGTGGTATGACTCGAATATCTCTCTATTTGTTCTCACATACGTGTTTGTGTTACGTCTCTAACTTGTCCTTTTTACCAGATCTCTTCGAGCTCGTGAATTGTGACTTTTGATTCCCACCTAGGTTCGAGCTCGCCATAATGATGTTGCAAGTGTACTAATTGTTTGGTAAAACTTATCTTGTGTGGTTGTTAATCTGTTTCCATGTACTGATGGTGTATGATTGGTGGTTTGGGTCGTTTGTTTAGTGAGATGATAAGTGTTCTTGGTAGCGACTTAGGTAGTGTTCTTGATAGCGATTTTGTTCTTAATGGCGAGTTAGAGCGGTTAAGCCTGCTCAAGATAGCGACTATGGTGGGTTGGTCTGGGTTAATTAACTGTTGCAATATATTGTTCTTGATGGCGACTTAACACTTTTCTTGGTAGCGAGTTAGCTTAAATATTCATCATAGCGAGTTAGCACTCAACTTAGCGACTAAGCTGCTGTGGCGACTTAGTGTATTACATTCTGGCGACTTGGGTAGCGACTTAGTTGTATCGTTATTATCAGCGACTTGTCTTTACAAGTTAGCAAATTAGCAACGTCAGCGACTTAGAGAGCAAAACTGGTAGCGACTTGACTGTGGTACTGGTGATGGCGACTTGTCTTTACAAGTTAGCGACATAGTTCACTTTCATGTAGCGAATTAGTTCAGTTTTGCAGCATGACCATTTGTGACTTGAGACTTGTTTGGTGGGTTTTTCTTCTCAGGGTATAGGGTTATTAAAAGGTTTAAAGGCAATTTGCTAGGATAATCTCATGCTTACAATCTTGTTTCAGGATTTCCTGTAACAACTTGTATTGTCAACTTACTCTTTGTAACCTGCTATAACATGTTGTTTAGGCAAGTTGTTCTTGAACTCCCTTGTGGCTATTCAATGTTACATCTTGCTTCATTCAATCTGTTATATCACTTCTACATTTGTATCTTGGCTCACGACATTATTTCTTTGCAAATGCGCGTTCTAACCTTTTAATTCCTTATCATCTCGTCTCGTGAAAACTGTATCAAATGGTGTCTTTATCCTTTATATCTCGCTTTTGTCTCTCATTTTACCTCCATATGCCTATGGGAACCCTGTCTGTGCTTCTGAGTTTTGTATGTTCATAACATAAGGGTGTATTCAATGTTGTTTCACTAATCATTTATTTTCTAACTCGTTCCCAATCATTACTGTTGATTGTATGTATACTCAGATCATCAATGGCAAGTTCAATCCCTGATAAGAACGTTATCCCTTCGGCATCACCCAAAATTCTCTCAGACGATGAAATCCTTCCTAGGAGTCAATGGGCTGATATTGGAAAGAGTAACTGTTATGTGGATCTACAAAAGCTACAACAAAATCCTATACTCAAAGTATCCATTGATATCCTCAAGAACACAAACTTCTTCGGTGCCATTACCAAGCAATGCTCAATTCCCACCATTTACATTCAACAATTCTGGAACACCATTCAATGGGACAAAATCACAGCTCAATACTCTTGCAAACTGGATGATAGGGAGTTCACGATTGATTCAGCCACTCTTAGCAAGGCTCTTGGAATCACCCCATGTAACCCCAACCTTCGTTCCGAATCTCCACCTGGTGCTGACGATCTAATTGTCTTTCTAATTGGTTTGGGTTATCAGAACAACATCTTAAGGGCTCCCGACATCATCACTGGACACATGTATCAACCCTGGAGAGCTATTACAACTATTCTTAACTTGTGCTTATCTGGCAAAACATCAGGGTTCGATAAAGTGAGAATTCCCATCTTGCAAATCCTATGGGGAATTGTCAATAGGGTTGATGTGAATGTCTCTGATCGTATTTGGGAAGAATTTTCTTTATCAATGCGTACATTCATATCTGATAGAACAAATTTCCAGAACAAAGCTCAAGGCCGAAAGAAACAGAACAAGCTTGTGATTCCCAGCATCAGATTTTCAAAGCTTGTTATCCATTACTTGCAACAAACTCACAACTTCAATCCTAGGATTGAATCAACTTTACATAAAGCAGAAGATGAATTTGTTTTAGGAAACCTGAAATATGTTCCTAGAGGTATGGATAATGAAATATTTGGATTGCAAATTCCTGATATTCTACTCACGGAAGATATCAAGAAGAAGGACTACTTCAAACAATACATGAAAAGAGCTACCAGTTCCCCTGCTAATGTCACACCCTCTCCTCCACAATCCAATGCTCCCAAGTCCACTTCAGCCTCACAAGCATCCTATGCCTCTCTTCCTAAAAAGAGACTTGAAAGGTCACAATATTCAGACACCGCATCCAAGAAGCAGAAAGTAAAAAGGAAGAAAGTGGAAAAGGAAATTGGTAAAAATACTGAGGTATCAAGGGATAATACAAGGTTAACTGATGAAGATGATGCTGATCTATAACTTGGAATCCAGCAAAGCCTAGAAAGTCTGAATGTGAAAGCACCAGTAGGTGGAGTTTTGTTAAGAGAACCTGATCAACTGCCACGACAAACAACCCCAATAACACAAGACAAAGGAAAAGGGGTTGCCAGTGTTGAAAGTGAACAAGCCGCTCACATGCTTTTAACGATCTCATCATCTCCATCAAGCACCACCAATCAATATGAGCTAAAGAGAATAACTGAATCATCTCCTACTAAAGAACAATCTGGATTGGACAAAGTGCCTGAAACGTTTAAGGAATCTCTTACACTAAGTGAGACTCAGTCTGGTCAGAATGTTGACGCTCTGTTGCTAAAAGGCTCGCAGGAGATCCTTGAGTCAAGATCTGATGAGACCTTGCAGATGGATGAACCAAATCTGTCTACCAATTCTTTATCTTCACTTAAGGATCTCGATACATATTTCACTTTCGGAGATCAATACTTAAATGACAAACCCTTAGATACTGCACAATCCATGTATACGGTCAACATTCAGCAAGATACATCAACCATTCCTCCGATGTCAGCATCTTCACTCACAACTGAACTTCCACCTCCCAAACCTGCTCAATCAACTGTACTAACACCACCTACATCTTCACTTACCCCTGAACCGGTCATCACAGTTGTTGATTCGGATGCTCCACCTGTGTCACCTCCTCAAATTCTCACTTCAGATCAACTGCTTGACAGAGCAGTAACAAGGATAGAAGCTCTTGAAAGGCAACTTCCGAAATCTGTTGATTCACTTGAGGATCGTATCTATAGATTGGAGCACATCAACTTCGATGAAGGGGTTGCAGCCGCCATTGAAGGGGAAGTTAAGGATGCTGTGGAATGGGCAATGGAAGCTCCTCTTCTTAGACGGTTCAAGGACCTACCTATTGCCGATATGAGAGCTGCTCTTTTAGAAAAGATGTATGATGTTGAAGAGGACAAGCATGAGGTCCATAAGAAGCTATATGAGGCACTTGAAGAATCAATTAAGTACGACAATCATGAACAGTACTTAATTGACATCAAGGAAAAGGAAGCTAAGAAGAAAAGGAGGACCATTGTGTTGGAAACACTACGGAAAGACCGTAAAGATCCTCCTCCACCTCCACCTCCAACGGGGGGTGCTGGAATCTCTGGAGCTGGTAAATCTTCTACGACAACCAACACACCTCCACCACAACCACCATCATCACCGCCAAAACCTTCCAATCAATCAAGTCCTACAAAAGAACAGAGTACTAAGAAGAAATCTGCTGCTTGGACGACGGTTGATTCTAGGTTCACATCCACATCCACCTTTATTCCTGATGATCAAATGGTTCACGAAGAGTCGCATGTCATGGCTGATTCAGAACCAGATGAAGATGATGCATCAACAAAGCATATTCCTAAGCCATCAGAAGATTGGTTTGATACTTACATGGCTGGGAATCGCACTAGCACATCCAGAGTAGCACTTTCAAGGGACACAATTCAAAGCTGCATTGTTGAAGATAGACCTCCTTCTCCAGAACCCACATGGACCATCCCAGAGTCTGACTCTATGATTCCTGACAACAATTGGGCATCAATTATCACCAATAATTATGAAGTTCCAGCTGAAGACTCTCTTCTGCACTACACTGGTGATATGGGAAGTTTTATTAGATGGTTTTGTGAACGGAAGAGTATCTCATCCATAACTCCAAGAGATCTTGAAGGACAAGCTTATGAAATTGTCAAAGTCTTCCACTCAGATGCAAATCATCTTCAGTATCAGATGGAAGAATGCCATAAGATGCTGAATGACCAAGTCAGTGAGCAAATCAGTCACTTCAATGTCAACAAATCTATCCCTCTTGGTGGTGAACCTGGTCAGATGACCATTCAGGCTGAATTCTTCTTCAATCATGACTTGGACTATCTGTGTGCTCGCTCTGCTGAAAGAAGACCAGCTCTATCAATTTCAAAGATGAAAGTTGCAACATACTCTGATCAGGGGCTTGAACAGATGGTTCCTGATCAATTCTGGGCTGATGAAGAACGAAAGTATGATATTGCCGCTTCATATGGTATTTCTCACTGGTGGTTCAAAAAGAAGAAGTTCTACATCGAAAGACATGGTGCTGATAAAAGACGCAATGATGTTCGATCAAAGCTGCAAATCTGAAGTGTTGTTCGTGTAGAGATCTTCCCTATCTATGTATATGAGTGTTTGAAGAAGATAGTCCTTAAAAGAGCAGACTTCAAAGAGTATACTATTGAGGAAAACGACTTCAAACATCTTCTGCCAAATGATTTCGAAGATCTCTATCTCTTGAATCTTCAAGGACACCTTGAGCATTTACCTGTCCGTGAGAAAAAGGCCCTCTCTGCAGCTGTCACTCTTTGGATCAGGGGCTTAGTCATTCGAAAACGAGTTGAGGACTTTCAGCTTGGCATAGAAAGCTACCAAACCAGGATCAACCTTACAAGTCCATAATGGAATGCAACTGGGCATGAGTTTCATCACGAATACAAAGTTCTTGACACCCCTAGAGCCGTCATCTTCACCGACAGTTATGGGTCTCGCATGCTTATGCGACTATGTGAGCTCTACAAGTTTAGTGATGGTACTCTCAAATTGGTTGAAGAAGAACTTGACACCAGAGTGAAAGAAATCAAAATCGACATGAAATCTTGGGAAAAGACTACCTTTTGGACTGATGATGACAAAAAGCGGTGTGAAGATTTCATTGCTGCAATTAGGCGAAGACTCAAGACTCGAAGGATCTTCCGCAGCCTTGAAAGTTTTGTTGGTGGTAGGCTTCGGGGTGGTCATTACAAACTTCTTCAGAGAACTGAATGAAGACATCTTCAGGAAGCAGCTTATGTTGTGTTTTAAATATGTATAATATGTGGTGTACTAACTGTGAACAACTGTAATGCATGTAATAGTGCTAGGTTTTGTACTGTGGTTTCCCCTTGTAAAAAGGGAAACATCTGTGTTGTCCACTTCTGATCATATAAAACCGGACACATTTTTCTCCAACAAATATTTCGTCTCATACATATTTAAATCAGTTGAGATCCAAAATCTCAAAGGATTTAAAATTTTTGATCGGGGGAGAAAATGTGATATAAATATGAAAGATGTTAAAAGATAAGATGACCAATTGTTTTGTGCATACTTCACTCTAATATGTGCTAAACAATTTTCGAATCTCGAAGCATATATTAAGGGGGAGAATTTTTTTGGGCAAATTCAAGACATCAGGGTACACAACTTTCAATTTTTCTAAGGTACCTTGATTGTATGGCTTCTAATCTTTTGGTGATCATGTCTGCACTTCATAAAGGGTTCCCTCCAGTATGTGCAAAACCCTCTTTCAAACATTTGATGCACATGTTGAGGGGGAGCACTTGTTCTAAAAATATCAAAAACAATTCAGGTAGAAAATGTCTTGATAATATATCACAAGTATCTGGATTGATTTTCAAATGATTTTCAATTGGTCTCAATGACAGATGAACAATACCATACAGACCGACCAACGTTACTTTATGTACGGTGATATAAGGATGATAAGGTTAGGTATGTGTTCCCATGATCCACCAGAACCGGAGGGATCTACCCAGGGACAATCCACTAGTTAGTGTAGAAGTCCTTAGGTATAATTATAAAAGGAGAAAAATGAGAAATGGGAAGAATGCGGACTGAGATAGAGCTAGTACTGGAACAAACCCAACAAGGTTCTAGCTATGAAGTCTCGGTAAGCACTAAAGGGGTTGAAGAATTAAAGAGAATTGAATGAGAAAAGGGTGAAAACAAATAGCCCTCCATATATTCAACCTTAGGGCAGAAACCGGGTTCAATTCATATACTACTGATGGTAACATCGGTATTGAAGACAAGACGTCATGGACCCAGTGACGCACTGCACTTCAACTTTCCAAACCACTCAAGTTCCTCTTAAAAGGACTTGTTTCATTCTCACGGGGAACCAACATTATCTATCGAATTTCTCTTAGAGATCGTTGATATTGAAAAAAAGGAGACCCTCTCCCTAGTCTCCGGCACAAGATCCAAATATGCACAAAATTGAGTCTAGAGCCACGAGATCATCAATAAATCTCATTAGGACACTTTCAATGAAGACTCTCTGTTTCACTCAATGTGAAAAGAGAGATTATATCTTGAGTCCTACGCATTATTCTTGTGGTATTGCCAGAACATCTGAGTGATGTGTAAACATATTCACAATGAAGATGGAAAACCTTCTGGAGCCAATATCAAACAAGCTCTTGGTAGGTGGCAGGTGAGATCTATCATATAGATCAACCATGTGACAACTGAACAGAAACAATGGGGCGATTCAATCTCTTGAATCAATCCTGGTTCAGGTTATGGATTGACGGATACCTTTGAAAAACCGGTCTTTGTGCTTAATAACTCTTTTCTCTAGCACATCGACCGTGTACTAATTTTTCAAACCAAAAGGTGTTTTTATGATTGATAATTGATTTCCAATAAAACCTTCGTTGTACTGCAAAAACAATTTCTATTGAGCAATACACGATTGTTTTTCAAATCTCTTTTCATCAATCAGTGGACTTAAATTCGCTGGTTCACTCACTCCGTGTTGTCTTCTTTGAGACGTTCCGGTTTGAGAACAGCTAGAGCAGCTGCGAAACCCTGTCAAGGAAATTCTTCGGAATTATACCTGATCACAGGCAGTACATGTACTGATCAACGGGGAACCATGGGCCGTGTACCTCAATTCAACCAAAGTGGTCAAAGACACTTTTGTACGCTTTATTGCTAACTGTTGTATGCAGGTACGCCCAACGTTTGCAGCTGATCAGAATGAAGCGGTCAATCCATAGCCGCATGCTCACACAATACATTCATCTCTCAAGAATTCATGATAAGTGCATCAATGACTCTGATATTTTCACTCCATGCTTCTGCCACGCTGTTGCCAATATCATGAATCAACGAAAGCTTCCGTTACTCTGATGAGAAGATATCATGATCCAAAATGTGAGCATGTCGGTCCGAATGTCACAACATCACAAAATTCCAACGCCACAATGGATATCTCAGAGATTTTTGTTAGCTGATGATCTCAAAAGCTGGCTCAAATTTACAATCACAGTGGATCAGACACTCTACCTCCATGAATTATTCATTTCTGTTGTTCAATATTGCACTCTCCACAGATGCACTTGATTTGATTACTTTGTTGAAAAGAAGTCTACGAGCTCAAGAATGAAGACTTACTTGAAAGCTAGGATACACAATGTAATTTATGGGGTGACCTCCCTTAGAGGGAGATTGTTAGGAATCAGAAATTCCATAAGTAAAAGAGTCAGTCACCCCATGTATAATCTAGCCAAAGTTAGCTCGCAGACTTGTTCCTATTTATGTTAGTTATTAAATAAGTAGTAGCGTAGATTAGTATAGTGCAACACCGTGGAGGAAGGACGGGTCTTTACCCATTGTATCCCTGATCCATAGGCCGTCAGGAGGTCGTTTAGTCTGTAACCTATAAATACCCTCTACCTTGCAAGGTAGAGGGTTGGATGTTCTTTGGTAATCTAATATTCCACAAGTTTCTCTTACTAGAATATCCCACTTTCTCTCTCTCTAAAATCATCTATAAGTTCATTGTGTTAATGTTATGATATGTAAGTGAAATCCAATATCCTTCACACCAAAAAGAAGTTGACAAAGAAAGGACTATCCATGGACTCCCGACTTCACAGTCAATTCCTGATAATCAACAACTTGCTTTGTGGGCTCAAACTAATCTTCCTCCTCAAACAGCTCATCAACCCACTCCTCAACCAACTGCAACCATTACAGCATATTATCAGTCACAGCAACAACCTCAACAAACTTAATTGGTTCCATACAACAACAACAATGCTCAAGCACTTTACAGTGAAGCTGATGAGGACTCTGCTGCTTTCGATGAATTGCAACAAGGATTTGTTACGATTGCTAAAGCCTTCGGTCGGTATACAAACAAATCCAACAATCGCATTCGTTCCTCATCCAACACAAGGAATCAAGCTGTTGTGAACAATGGACGCGTTAAAGTTCAGAACCGTGGTTATGGTCGTCAGATGGGAGGTGGTCAAGGGTTTAATGCTATTGGAAGGAATAACATGGGTGCTCCGCAACAACAAAGGGGTCAAGTGGTTGAACAAAGGAATGCTCAGAATGGGGTTAATGGTCTTCGTTGTTATAACTACAATGAGAAGGGTCACCTGGCTAATGCATGTCCTAAGCCGAGGACAAGAGGCAGTGCTTATCACAAAGAGGCGTTGCTCTTGGCTCTTAAGGATGAAGCTGGTGGAACTCTTACCAACAAGGAACAGAGCTTTATGGCAGATGCAGATTCTGATGATGATATGGAGGACTTGCAGGCTAATGCAGCAGTGATGTTGATGGCACAAATGCAAGCTCTACACATGAGTGACACAGGCCCAATATATGAAACTGATGGCTTGTCTCAGGTACCGGAACAAAATATACTCATCCCTGATCTGATATCTCCGCCAATTTCTCCATCCGACAAGGATCAGAGAATTCAACATGAGCCATCCACATCTCATTCCGATGATTATCAAATAGATCCCGTAGTTATATTTGACGATCAAGATAACCTTTTGGTTAATATTGATAATCAAGTTGACTCCGTGGTTATATTTGAGGATCTAAATAATGATCATGATGAGACTCACGTTGAACAAGATGAGCTTCCGTCTAATAGAAAAATTGAGCTCCTGACCTTAATTAAAGACCAACAATCTCGTTTGGAAATTTGCACGAAATTAAAAGATAAAAATGCACTGTTAATTAGGGATAATGAATGCTTAATTCGACAAATCAATTTTTTCAAAACTCAAGAAAAACGTGAAAAAGGTTTTGAAGTCGCTTTTGCTAAATCTCGTCAAAACGAAAAATCATTAGAACGACAGATACGTGATCTAGCCGCATCCAAGAATGCTCTGTTGTCTCAAATAGAACAACTGAAACATGAACATAAACAACAACTTAACGCTCTTACTTTGGAAACTCAAAAAGCCAAGGCTGAGTTGTTAACTTGTCAAAAACAGTTCTCTGAGTACAAACAGCATTCCACGAAACAAATAGATAACTATCTTTAAGAAATTGTAGACTTACAACACAAAATCAAAGAGTTTCGAAATGTTGTTTATAAACATGTTGAGTCAATCACAACTATTCAAAAGTTTACTTTTCAACCAAATCCAAATGGATATGGACCCATACTTACTGATTACAAACCTAAGTTTTCTAACAGAGCATTCAAACCAAATCCTGAAGTTTACAGTGCAGAACATAGAATTGATGATTCAATTATGACTGTTGTTGAATATAATCGTATGGAGGAATTAGATGCAGATGACGAGATTCGGTCAAAAATGGAAAATGTCGTTTATAACAAACCATTTAACTATTCAAAAGCCGTAACTTTTGTCACACAACAAGATACTTCTAACAAACCTTTTGTTATCACACCAGTTTCTGAAGTTAGTCCCAAACACAATGGTGCACAAATAAACGGTCCTTTACCTTCACTTAGTGAAGTTAAAACAAAAGCTGAAAGCTGTCGCGTTATAAAATACTTTGACACTTTCTTATCTGACCTCAAAATTTTGGAACGTAAGATAGAATTTCATTCTGAAATAAAAGCTGAACATTTTCAATCGCCAATGGCGCGAGAACAAAGAGACATTCTTCAGAAAAGACTTTTACCCCATGTCAAAAATTTAAAAACTTGTGCACTATATTGGGAAAGGGATTTTCACAACTCATGAAAACAGTTTTCGAGAAAACAGAAACATCGATTTCAAATACTAAACGTGAAAAGAAATTGTTGAGAAAAGATGTTGATCGACTCTTGGAAGATGTTATCTGTGCTGATATCAATAATCTTGTTGTATTACAATCTGTTGCATATGCATCTGATCATATCTCTGTTGATTCTGTTGATATTGGTGTGAATATTGATAATGTGCACTAGATAGAATCTTTAAAAGCTGAAAATGAACGACTGTTACACGAACTTTCAAATTCAAAACGTCGTCTTCAATGGTGTCAAAAAGATTATCAAAATCGTGAACTTGCTTTGCAAAACAAAATCCACCAGTTGAAATCAAAAACGTTTAATCCTAAAATTGAGCAACTAGATGATCAAAACATGTCTTTGAAATGTCAAATCTCAAAATATGAACAAGAACTTGCAAAAGTTAAAAAAGAATATGGTGTCATATTTGATTTACTCAATCAGACTCGTAATGAAGCATCAAATGAACTTGATCATTATCTTGCACACACTAAAGAAGTCATGAATTTTTCTGGAAATCTTCGTTCTGAAAATCAAGATTTGGTGCACACTATCATTATGTTAAGGGAAATGTTAGGAAAGTATGAACAAGTTCAGCCTAGCATCATTAAGAAAATTTCACCTGTAACACTTAGCAAACGTGAACCCAGGATGCCTACTGACAAAACACACGATACTAATGTGCTTCCCTCTACTGAAACAGGAATAGTTGCCTCTTTTCCAAACGTCTGCACTTCACAGCCTAGGAGCAATACAAGGAAGAATAGGAAGTTGCGACCTAAGAAAAGATCAATAAAGAATGCTGAAATAGAAGAACACCCTAGGACTTTGAATAAGACTCAAGTTGCACCCACTTTAGATATTGCGTCTGACAAATGTAATGGAAAAAGTGTTGTAACGAATGCTAAACCTTTGAGTACTTTTGATATTCAGTCTGATGCTTCTTGTGTTATTTGTCATAAAAGTATGCTTACTGATTGTCATGACAAATGTGTTGCTAGAGCTATCTTGTCTCGTTTAAGGAATCCTAAGAATTGGAATACCTCTAGGCCCACTAATTCTTCTAAGTATGTGCTTGGTAAACCGCCCTCCTTAGATTCTAAGAAACGCTTTGATGTCCCTGTAGTTCCAGTATCACCTCCAAGGAATGTAGTACCACCTAGTTCATTCACTAAGACTAAAGATAAGACTAGTTGGAGATGGCAGAAATGGATACATAATATACTAGGAATTAAATGGATGCCTAAAGTCATTGATGTGTGTATTTCTACTATAACTGCTTCGGAACCCTCTAACACTTCGGGTTCCACATCTACTTCTATTCCATCTGTGTCGTCTGTGTGTAATGCAGGTGATACAGATCATCCTTTGGATTGTTGATAGCGGATGTTCCCGACATATGACAGGCAATCTGAAACTGTTATCAAACTTTATTTCAAAGTTCATTGGCACTGTCAGATTCGGGAATGATCACTTCGCAGCTATCATGGGCTACGGAGATTATATCAATGGCAATATCGAAATTAGCAGCATTTATTATGTGGAAGGCCTCGGTCACAATCTCTTTTCAGTCGGTCAATTCTGTGATGGAGATTTGGAAGTTGCTTTTCGGGAGAAAACTTGTTTCATTCGTGATCTACAAGGAAACGATTTAATGTCTGGCTCTCGCAATTCTAGTCTATACACAATCTTAATGCAAGACATGGTTGCTTCATCTCCCATCTGTCTACTTTCAAATTCAACATCAACAAAATCCTGGCTATGGCACCGTCGTCTCTCACATTTAAACTTTCAAACCATCACCAACCTTGCTTGACACAAAATTGTTGAAGGTCTCCCGAGATTCCGATATTCCAAAGATCACCTATGCTCAGCTTGTGAACAAGGGAAAAGCACTCGTGCTCATTTTTCTTCAAAGGTGGAACACAGCTCTCAACATGTGCTTCATCTTCTTCACATGGATTTGTGTGGCCCGATGCGCGTGCAAACGATTAATGGCAAATGCTACATCTTGGTAATTGTCGATGACTACTCACGATGGACTTGGGTCTACTTTCTTCGAAGTAAAGATCAAGCTCCACAGATGATCATCACCTTTCTCACAAAAATTCAAGTTCAGCTCCGGAACACCATCCGCCAAATCAGAACAGACAAAGGAACTGAATTTGTAAACCAAACTCTTCGAGAATTTTATGAGAAAGTGGGAATTGAGCATCAGACATCTATTGCACGTACACCAGAACAAAACGGAGTTGTTGAAAGACGAAACCGTACGTTAGTGGAAGCTGCAAGAACAATGTTAATCAATGCTAAACTTCCAGATTACTTGTGGGCAGAAGCTGTATCAACTGCATGCTATACTCAAAATCAGTCAATGATTACTAAACGCCACAACAAAACACCTTTTGAGTTTATCCATAACCATAAACCGAATCTCAAACACTTTCATGTATTTGGATCCCTTTGCTACCCAAATAATGATCGTGATGACTTTGGAAAGCTCAAAGCCAAAGCTGACATTGGAGTCTTTATAGGATATTGTGAAAATTCTAAGGGTTTTCGGATCTGGAATCGTCGTACAAAGCAGGTTATGGAAACGATTCATGCTAATTTTGATGAACTTACAGAAATGGCTTCTGAGCATAACAACTTGGAACCCGGTCACAACTGTTTAAACTTCCCTCAAACCCCATCATCAGCTGAACTAAGCCCCCAGCTTACTCGACAACAAATGGAAAAGCTCTTTGCTCCGCTGTTTAGTGATGACATTGATGAACGTGCTCCAGGTGTATCGGCTGTTTCCGCTGCTCAACCTGATCATACTCTTATACCTGATACACCTGAATCTACAACAACTACTGTTGAAGAAGCACCACCAGTTGACTCTACAATAACAGTTGAACAAACTGCTTCCAACGACGCTGAACCAGCTGCTGATGTTCTTAATGAAGTACCCCCACCTGCAGATTTTGATCCAAATGCATTCTTTAACCCGTTTGCTAATGAAACTGCTGCACCTGATGTCGTGGAATCATATACAAACCATTTGAATCCTCAAAATCTGCACAATGTATACCAACATCAACCCTCGACACATCGTTGGACAAAAGACCATCCTCTTGAGAATATTATTGGTAACCCGAATCAACCAGTCGTAACAAGACAACGTCTTCACACAGATGGTGAACATTGCATATATGCACTCACTGTCTGCCAATATGACCCTAAAAACATTAAAGACGCAATGACAAAAGACAACTGGATTGAATCCATGCAAGAAGAACTCAACCAATTCAAACGTCTTGAAGTATGGGAACTGGTTGAAAGACCAACAGGGGTCTACGTCATTGGTCTCAAATGGATTTGGAAGAACAAATTGGATGCTGAAGGGACCGTAATCAGAAACAAGTCACGTCTGGTGGCTAAGGGTTATAGACAGGAAGAGGGTATTGACTTTGAAGAATCATTCGCTCCGGTTGCTCGTCTTGAGGCTGTTCGGATCTTTCTCGCGTTCGCGGCTCATATGAATATAACGGTCTTTCAGATGGACGTCAAAACTGCTTTTCTGAATGGTCAACTGAAAGAAACAGTCTATGTCAGCCAGCCAGAAGGATTCGTTGATCCAGAGTTCCCGAACCATGTCTACAAACTGAACAAAGCTCTATATGGTCTCAAACAAGCTCCTCGGGCGTGGTACGATAAGTTATCATCCTTCCTCATTGCCAATAAATTCACTAAAGGTTCGGTCGATCCCACACTTTTCATACAATATCACGGGGCTCACATATTAATCGTTCAAAATTATGTGTATGACATCATTTTTGGGTCAACACACTTAAAATACTCAAATGCTTTTGCAAAACTAATGACAAAACATTTTGAAATGTCAATGATGGGTGAACTCACATTCTTTCTCGGAATGCAAGTTCATCAATCACCCCGTGGTATTTTCTTAAGTCAGTCCAAATATGCCCTTGAATTGTTAAACAAATTTGGAATGCAAAACTATGACACCTATGCCACACCAATGGCTCATACCAAGAAGCTAGACGCTGATTTACATGGGAAATTGGTGGACCCTACCAAATACCGAAGTATTATTGGGTCTCTCATGTATCTAACAGCTAGCAGGCCTGATATTGTTTTTGCCGTATATCTTTGCTCCCGTTATCAGTCGAGACCAACTGAAACCCACCTCTCTAAGGCTAGAAGAATCCTCCGATACATCAAGGGAACCATTAATTTGGGGATCTGGTATCCGAAGGATTCTGGTTTTGAACTAATAGCTTTTTCAGACGCTGATCATGCAGGATGCTTAGATTCACGAAAAAGTACTTCAGGAGCATTACAATTTCTTGGTGATAAACTGGTGTCATGGCAATCGAAGAAGCAGGACTGTACATCGCTGTCATCAACCGAAGCTGAATATGTAGCCATGTCGGCGTGTTGTGCTCAAGTCATTTGGATGAGAACACAACTCAAAGACTATGGTTACGTATTTGACAGAATCCCGATGTACTGCGACAATCGGAGTGCTATTGCGATCTCGTGCAACACTGTTCAACATTCGAAATCAAAGCACATCGATCTTCGATATCATTTCATCAAGGAGCACGTAGACCAGGGTACTGTTGAATTATACTTTGTGGGTACAGAATACCAATTGGCAGATCTTCTCACCAAAGCCTTAGCTCCTGCTAGGTTTAATGAGTTGGTCCACCGGATTGGTATGCGTTGTTTGACTCAAGAGGAACTGAATGAACTCTTAAAACATTCTTAAAACCAGTCAAACACCAAAACCTCTTTTGTAAATATTTTTCAAAAACAAAATACAAAAATATAAAATCAGAAAATCTCAAAAATATTCTTCTATCTAAATTCTTTCAAACATCGCAAGTACAAATCTTCAGTCAACACTTTGTTCTATCAAATCTTTCACTATTTTTTCCCGAACAAGTGTTGAGGGGAAGAAAGTAAATATTTTTCGGTTTCATAAAACCTTGTACTTCCATGTTTTCAAAAATATGTTGTTTCTTCTAAAATGGTGGATACGTTTCTTGTTAGATACTCTCCTCGGACTCAAATGTTTTTCAAAATTCATTATTTCAAAAGTCTAGGGGGAGTATCTTTATGTTTCTTTCCTAAATATGTTTTGTGTAACCAAAATGGGTGCTAAAGGATCTTGGTATAAACCTTACACATTCTATGCACCACTTCATGTGCATTTACTCCTTAACAACCACCAAGATCAAACGGCCCAAATCAAATCTTCTAAATCCGTTCAAGTTTTTCATAATCTATAAGTTCTAAACTGTTTTAATCAAGATGATAAACAAGGATTTCTAAAATTCTTTCAAATCCAACGGTTAAAAATCCTTAAACTGATTTTGGAAAATTGTTCACTCGAACGAACTGGGTGTTTATGCATAAAAGTGTTTGGATTGAAATGAGTTATGTTAAAAACTTTCTTAGTGTCTATTAAACTTGTTTCAATCGTCCAAAACCATCTAGAATCTTAAATTTCGTTAATTTGAATTCTAGGGTTCTTGCGCTCATCTAGGGTTTTTCTATTCTGTGATATGTTATTAGGTGGTCAAGAATGTGTTAGAATAAGTATATATGCATGATTTGAACCTTTAAATTAGCCCAGAAACATCTAAACTGTAAGAATTTAAGTTTTAGGTTTTAGGGTTCATCTCCCATGAATCTTCTGATTCTGTGGTGGAAATGTGTTAAATCTTGTTCCATTGCACTCATATGACATCTAGGACACTCAAGAAACATTCTTGTTTGATTTGTGTGGCTATATCTCTTACGCGTAGATTAAGGGTTTAGGGTTTAAGTAATTTTACGCCTAAGTCTTTCTGTGTGTATCTGATATGTTCTTGTGCTTGTTTTGTGATCTAAAAGATGTTTGGAGTTAACTGCAATCAAGTTTTCATGTTTATATTTAACAGGTTAATTATTCGTAATGTCAGAATCTTTAGATGTTCAAACCTTTAAGCTTAAGGAATACTTTATGCTTAAAGGTAACGCCTAAGAGTAATCTTACGCGTAACTCTTACGCATAAGAGGTCTACAGTGGATTACGCGTATCTTGGAAAGATATTCGTAAACAAGGCTTGCTACGCATAAGCTTTACTCTTACGAGTAAAATTTACGCGTAACATCTTGCTTATTCCTACGCCTAAGCCTAAAGCCTTTGAACTTGTCTTACGCGTAAGAAACTATTACGCATAAGCTTGGTCTTACGCTTTAGCTTACTCCTACGCATAAGCTCCTTTCTTACGCATAAGGATCCTTGTTACTCATAACCCACTGTTCACTACATTTTGGCCTATTATGCATATGTTACTTGTTAAATGTTACGCATAAGTCACAAATACCTGATGTTTCGTATAAGCTTACAAAAGTTAATATGTTGTGTGTTAAGTGAAAAATTGGATTTTGAAATTTCAAAATTAACATGTTCACGTAACTTATCACATCAACTTCAATCAATTGGAATAATGTGACTTAGGACTTGTAACTAACATAAACATGTTACAATCAAACAAGGAATTGGATAATAAATCAGACTAAAACAAACACATTGTGTTTCCATATGTCTGTTTTTTTGTCTAATATCTTTCAGATCACAAAATGGCTGCAAATCAAGCAATCATCAATGCCCCAGCAGAGCTCTTGATGGCAAACACATTCCCAGCTGGATACGACAAAACAATTGGCAAGAACAATCTCCATGTCATCTTCAACAACTTCATATGCTCATGATCATCTTGCAGAATTGTTGTGGACATCCTTCTGCAACATCCATTCAAATTCATGCTCACAAAGTCATCCTGATGATGAGTATGATTCAATGGAAGAGGAAATAAAAGTTCATAAGACATTAAAGCAGAAAAGGATGGAATACCATGCTTCAACCTTTCCGGTTAATCAACCCGGTGGGGCAGGAGGGTCAAGTAGTAGTCCTCCACTTATGGAAGATCCATTGCAAACATCTCTTACCCCATCCGATCCGGTCAATCAACCCGGTAAGGATCAGGGTGTCTCTGTTACCACAACTGTTGAACTGAAGCAACCACAACAACAACTAAAACATCCGCAAGAAGAAAATCATGGTGAATATGTGGAAATATATGACGAAGGAGATTACGATCATGATAAGGATGAAAGAGTCCCTGATGATGATAATTTGGCGGCTGAAGAGAAAATGATTCAAAAAGAGGCAAAAGAAGCTGCTGGAGCTGAGAAGGAAAAGTCTAAGAAGGAATCAGACAACTACATAGTTGACAATCCAATACACAAACCCAACAGTCTTCTGAAACACCTCTTGACACTTCCACCAAACCCAAATCATCATCTCAATCATCACCTCCATCAACATAAGAAACACCTATGTCAACAACAAAATCTGTTAAGAAGGCAAATCCATCCAATGATTCGACAAATGGTTAAGCAGGTTATCACCACTACACAACAAGCTAAATAGCCACCACCATCTGATCAACCAAGGGATTCAGAAACCACACCACCAATGGAGAAAACCGTTGATCACTTTACATACACTGGTGGTGAGGATCACGACATACCTGAGCCCCAACCAGAACCTCAACCGAAATTTAGGTCAAGTACATTACTGCACTCCTTGTTTTCATACGCTTCAAATCAAAGAGCGTGTTGAAGTTCTCCACCTCGGGGTCAAATCTTACCTAAATTCTACACTTCACCGGAATCAATCAAGAACCTCAGTACAAAATCGTTCATAAACAAAAGTTTGGGTTTGTCTACCAAAGTGAAAATCATCATACTTGCTTCATGGCTTTCGATGAAATTCACTAAGTTCTATGACGCCACCCTGGAGATGGTTCGAGATGGATTGAAATATCGATTGAAGGACATTGAGTTGGGTATAATTCAGACGAAGAGATGGAATTCAAAGGATCGCAAGGATGTTCGTTGATTTATCACTAGGATTGATGAATGTTTGATTCATCGGGATCAGATGCAACGGTTGGAGAGCTATGTGGGAGGATGACCAAACTTTCCGATTCTGACTTTCCAACGTCCTCAGAATGTAGCTGATCGTCTGTAATCATTGGGTACTCTCTTGATTGTGATTTTGTTTGTTTGATTATCTGACAATGGCTTGTGCACAAATAACAGTGTACAACCCGTTCTTGTAATGAAAGGACCCTGTGATACGCTTCAGTGTCACAATCCTTATAAAAAGAGCGAAAGCTTCTTACTTTTGAGTAAAACTTATCAAACCTTTCACTTTTAAAAGGTTTTGCTCAAAAGAACAAGTACTTCCCCTTATGATTTTTCAAAACCTCAAAAGTTAATATCACTTATTGAGGGGGAGTATTTGCTTAAAAACTTTGTTCACAAATTGTTCTTCGTGATAATCTTCCCACAAAACTCTAAATGGACATATTCGATATCAAATTTTCGTCAAAAATAACATTTATATGCCATTTTTGAGGGGGAGAAAAATTATGTGATAAGAAATATGTTGTGAATTGCTATTGAATCCTCGTATGAACAGACTTCAACCCATGAATTGACGGGATCTGAACAGTCATACATTGAAAAGATTTGTCTTCCAATACTTAACCAAGTAAATTGTACCTATTCGAGAAGCTCTTGATAGACATGAACTTTGACGGGTTTGACAACCTTTCGAGGTTTGTCCACACCTTCAAGGTAGTTATTAGAGCTAGTTGTCACCTAAAAGCTGACAATGTAACTCTTTAACTATGCAACATAACCGTGTCCCTCGGGGAATTGTCTATCTTGAGTCGATCAATTCAAAAGTGCGCGCTCTTCTCTCACCGTGCAAATTTCTGTCAAAACACTTAAGCACGTGTGGAGGGGAGTATTTCTGCAAATGATCAAACTCTTACAGTGGTACAAAATGTTTTTCAATCATAACCACTTTGAGAGATTTTCAAGAAAATGGTTTTATGGCAACATAGGTTAGTCATGGAGTTATAAGGTGACTAAGGTTAGGAATAACCGTCCTATGATCCGCCAGAGCCGGAGGGATCTACCCAAGGACATCACAAATAGTTAGTACTTAGAAGTCCTTAGGTATGATTATAAAAAGGATAAAATGAGAATCGGAGAAAGAAGGAGTTGAAGAATTAAAAAGAAATGCAAAGAAAAGGGTGAAAAGAAATAGCCCTCCAGATTATTCAACTTAGGGTAGACACTGGGTTCAATTCATATGCTACTGGTCGTCACTAGATGACACCGGTATTGAAGATAAAAGTCGTCATGGACCTAGTGACGCATGCACTAAACCTTCTTAGCCATTCAAGTTTATATCAACAGAAGCTTGTTTCATTCTCACAGGGAACCCTACGTAAACTATCGGCTTTCTCTTAGAGATTGCTGGTATTGAAGAAGGAGACCCTCTCCCTAGTCTCCGCTCAGGAAAACCTAAGTGCACTATTGAGTCTAGAGCCACGAGAATCATCAAAAGATCTCATAGGTACACTTGACATTTCATCACTTGTCGATCAACAATAAGAACAACAGTGGTACGTCATCGAGTCCTACACAGATCCTAGCAATCTGTCGAGAACATTTATGAGAGGTTCACATATGTGATCCTCAGTGATTGAATGGAAACTCCTACCAGGGTCAACATTAAACAGCCCTGACAGCAGGTCACTTTGGTAACTCCCCGTGGATTACGCTTAGTGTGTCTCAAATGGTCTACAGTCGTGAGGTGATGCTTCGGTGTACCTCAGCGACTCATCTGAACTGTAGGTGTACTTCGGTACATCGTGCTATCTCACTTGTGGGACTCCAGTTCAGGAACGACCTTTGTAAGAATTAGAGACGTGTTTTCACACTATGCTGTTAACACCCTCGAAATTCAAACTTGTAAGTGCCGGAATCTGCTTATCACTAACCGTGTGTATGTTTTCTTCTTATGGAAGCTCTGGAGCGGACTGATCGTGCAGATTCTTCACATGCTCATACCAACATCATCACTAATGCAAGTTCTCTCAAACGGCAATACAAAAGTCAGAATGATTCTTCGTCAAATCAAAGAATCTACAATGTTTAAAGACTAAGAGAACTTCATCAGAACTGTACACCAACGTTAAAGAGCGTGTGAGCATGTTGAAGAAAGACGTGGAGACACTGGAGCAACGAAGCAGACCTGATGCAGACAACAACAACATACTATCACTTTCACCACGAAGAACAAAGAACTAAAGAACAAAGAAAAAGATGACGTCAAAGCAGAACTCTTCAAAGGAAATAATTTCTCTACACTGGGGAGATTGTTCAAATCAAGACACTCCTTCTCACAAGAAAGAAGAATGTCAGAAGACGTCAAAGCTACTATTACATCAGCACCTACAACGTTTATCACTCATTCATTCATCACTAACACTTAGGGGGAGATTTTTGGAATCACTCCTAAACTATATTTCAAGTGTTAGTGATTCATATGTAATAGTTAGCTTAATATGGCCTTTATGTTAGTTATTAAGCTAAGGCTTATGTAGAAGGCCCATAAGCCTTGACCCAAGTCCAATAAGGAAAGGAAGGGACTAGGAGTGTTACCCTAGCTCCCTCTCCTATAAACACCTTTGTAATACCCTCACTTGAGGGTAGGTTGTTCAATTCACATATTCACCTACGCATAACTCTTCTCCATTTATCATACGTGTGTGTGTGTGTTGTTCATCCGATCACTATCTCTTCTCTACTTCTTATATTGATGCTTGTGTTACTAATATGGTGACCTAACAACGCCTTACAGCGAGAGTATATCTCCGGTCCCATTTTCCACCCCAAACACCATTAACGATTAATAATTTTACAGTCTTGGTCTGAATCGAGAGAATAAAGTCTTGGGAATAAGTCCATGAGTCTAGCACCATTTACACATCAAGGATCTTTCCAGAACAAAATATTAGAACCATTTGAGACTTTTAAGCTGAAGGAATTTCTAAGAGTTGGATCGATGGCCTCAATGCAGTCCACAACTTTTATTATCTCACCCCAAATACCATTATTTACCATGTTACTTGTTGATGAATGAAAGCCACCATTATATTAGAGTGAACAAATAAAAAATGAGAGTGTTAGACACGTATCCCGGATACAAATAGGCCCCACTCTAAAAGAAATTGACTAAGGTTTAACGTGATTGGCTAGTCAAACCCGATGGTCAATCTAATAGTCAACGAATATGTAAATGGTTATAAAAGATATGACGTGTCACAATTATGAGGTAAATAGACTTACAGGACTTTTGAGTTGTTAAGTGGAAAATGTATTATAAGATGAAGTGAGGCTAAAATAGGAAGAAAGGGAATTGATGGGCCAATCTTGCCCAATGGCCAAACTCCCAACTAACCTAGATAAATCTATAGTTTCTATAAGCTTCCACTAGTTGCTATCATCCTCTAGGGTGTGTTTGTATGTCCGATTTTGGAAAGGAGAAAAGGAAGGGAAGATGAGCTTGATGAGAAATAACTAGAGAATCAAAGATGTGACCAAGGGTGAAGCTCTAGTAATGATCTTCCTAGGTAAGTAACCTTTCTTCTTAATTAATGAGGTTAAGGTGTATGAGTTAAGTGGGTTTCATCATATGATCAAGGTATGATCATATGATGATATAATGATGGAAGATGGGTAAGTTTGATTGGGTTATGTAAACCCTTGTTGATGATGTTACTTGAATGTAATATTAGGTATTAATTTTAATTAAGAAGATTGAAGATGATTGTTAGGAAGTATGATGATGAAAGATAATGATAATATTGATGATGTCTTTGTTTGGCTTAGCTAGGAATCGAGGTAGGTAAACCGGTTATAAGATGATGTTATAATGATTTCTATACATTATGTGTTTATGTGACTTGTTATGCTAAGGATAATGTATGGTTTGGCTATATGTATTTATGTGTTAGTGAGTGTAAGGTTAGTGTGTTGTGTTAGTCATGAATGGATTAGGAAAAGAAGGTTGATGCTTTAAGTTGATAAGGTATGTATTAATGATTTAATATTATGATGCTTTAATGGTTTATAAGCGTAATATGTGAATGAATTATGATGTTGTATTATATCCGTTTTACTTACTATGCGTTATCGCTTACGTAATAGTTAACCAACATTTTGTAGGTTATTTGGAAGTGCTATGGTGGGGATTAAGGATGTGATATGCGAAAGGTAGAATTGTAGAAGGTTTGTTATGTGATAGGATTTTAGTATAGAATACCGAGCTCAAGTCTACGTTGTAACCCCGTGTGTCTTTTATTGGTTGTAAATGAGTCGTCATGTGTCAAAGTGTATGCCACGGTCGTCATAATACTTGAATGGCAATGGTATGTCATAGTCATGAGTAAAAGAAGTAAATAGTATGTTTATGGTTATAATTAAAAGGGTGTTTGGATTAAGTGTAAATATACCCATATTGGGTGGTAAACTGGTCATTTATTTATGGAATAAGTTTAATATGTTATATTAATGATGTTGGTTAATTTTGGTGGGCAAATGAAGTGGTAAATGTTGTATGTCGTGAAAATGGGCCAAATCGGGTATTCCTATCACTTTGTAATGTACGTTTTCGCTGGTCATTATGACCAAGTTTATGCATATATTTAATGTTTATATTGTCTTAATGATTTCTGGAAATTTTGGCGTTATGTCATTTTATAGGAGTCGTTTTTCTGAAAAATGGGTCAAAAGTGCACTTTAGGAGTCTTTAGCGCACTTTAGAGGTTCTTAGTGCACTTTAGGGGTCTTTAGTACACTAGAGGGGTCTCAGTGCACTTTAGGGGTTCTTAGTGCATAGGACGGGTCATAGTGCACTTTAGGGTGCCACCCGCCGTTTTAAAAGTATTTGAGTGTAGATTCATTTAAAAATAGTCTTAAGGGTCGGTTTCCATCAGATTGTTGTTAGTTAATAAAAGAGTAACAAGAGGCCAGTTTTGGTTTATGTCGTTTCCGTGAAAAGTTTCGTTAAAGTTGGGTCTTTTCCGCGTAAAAGTCAAAGTTTTTGGTCTAAGCGGGCATGAGGCGTAACAAATCGGTATCAGAGCTTCGGTTTAAGTGAATTAGGTTTCCATTTTAGGTTTTCTAGACTTAAACCACTATTAGATGCGTTGGATGTAAGAGTAGTTAATGCTGGAAAGTAAACGCTTAAGTTCTGAAGCGAATTATGTGACAGGTTATGTGTATCTAAGTTGATAAATGATGAATGTGTTTTATAGTGTTAACGTGTATGTGAGTATAAGTCTGTGGAGGACTTGAGGTGTTTAAGTGTTTAGATCGGCGTGCACCTCGGTTAGTGCCGGTGATCGTATTGTGATTATATGAACGTGTGTTAGGGTAGCGGTAATGGAGTGTGAATATAAATGGTAGATGGTATTAGAGATGGGCTATTAATGAGTTAAATTGTGTGATGCTTAAGTGCGACTATGTAATGATGATAAGTGTGTTATAGTATGTGGTAATGGAATTATTGCATTTGATACTTTGATTGTTAAATGTTTAATAATAGTGAAAGTATAGAATGGGATTGAAGTATGATGGTACGTAAATGATGAAATATAACGATATTGCTTAAGTGCATAAATAACTAAAATGAGATGATTTAAGTTATGGGAATAAGAATGCGATGAGTTAAGAATGTAAGAGAGAATGAGATGAGTTTGTATGAGGTTAAGGTGCCCCATTAGCGTTGATTATTATAATGAAAATGTTGAATAATAAAACATGTTTAAAATATGTAAGGATGGTAATTGAATGTTAATGAATGCGTTACAGTTGACGACCTGTGTAAGGGTCTATATGTAAAATAATTGAGTAGACTAAAGTGTAATGTAAAAATGTGGACATGATTAACGTGGGTTAAAGAATGTAAGTTGTAGTGAGAAGTATAAACACTTAGAAAATGTGTAAATATGATAAGCAGGTTTCATATGCCCTATGACGCTTGCTTTAACTAAATAAAATGGTTGGAATAATATGTGCGTTAAAATGTTAATGACTTGGATCCGAAATTGAAATGTGAAAGGTTAAAGATGGCATCCTTCAGGATGGCCGAGTTAATGATGATGCATGAAGGTATCCTTTGGGATGACCAAGTTAATGAATGTTAAAGAATCATTCGGGATGTGTTAAAGATCCTTCGGGATAAAAGTATCGCCTTCATCGGCAAGGGGTTGCCTACATCCTTGGCATATAAAAAGATCCCCAAAGTGAATGTGCTAATGGTATGGATCCAAATCAAAAAATTTAAAAGGTAATGTGAGAAATAAATAGAACGAAAAGATTTAAAAGATAAACGTGTAATGGAGAGTTATGAGTGTTGTGTAGGAAGTGTATGAGTGGGATGGTTTATGATTTCTTTATTCAAATGGATTGGGACGCCTTTTCATTTAAATAAAGAAGTTGTGAATCGCCGAACCACGAGTTTATGCTTCTTGATTTACATCGATTGGAACGCCTTTCTATGTAAATGAAGAAGTGTAAATGAGTGGGCTTATGCATTCCTGACATGGCATGAGTAGGGTAATGGGTTAGAAATGGGAGTCTATTAATAGCTAGAGGTCATAAGAACTAAGATAAGTGGATAAAGAAAGAGTTGGATATCGACATTATGTGAGAGATGTCATGTGAAACCTATGATTAGGTATCTAAGGTGTGAGTTGAATGATTAAGGAAATGTAAATGATGCTATAAATTCTTTGTAGCTTGTTGTAATGTGAGAAACGACCATGGTGGTCATAAAGTGAATGAAAATTATTATAAAAAGGTAATGATAAATGAAGCGTAATAGTAAAAGTGTTAATGGGATAGTAAAATGATTAGAGTGTAATGTGGTAATAGTGGTAAGGATGGTGTGTAATGTTCAAGTGACATATAGTCCTTGAAGGGTTAGTTAAAATGGAATGAGTTGAAAGTCATATAATAGTCATAGAGATGGTTAAATGGTATAATTTATCGGTAATAATTATGTCTTGAATGATATAATGATGAAGTAGAAGCGCATGATTAGAAAGGTTAAGCGAGAAATAGAATGAGACAAGGGTATGAAATGTGTTATAATGTGCCTTGTGTTGCGAGATCGATAGATCGTTGCAACGGAATGCTAAGTAATGGAAAGTGGTAAGAATGGGAGTAAGATAGGACTAAGTTTTGGAAGGTAATAGAAAAGAGATTTCGGGGGATGAAATCTAAATAAGGGGTAGAACTGTTAGACCCGTATCCCAGATACAAATAGGCCCCACCCTAGATGAAATTGACTAAGGTTTAACGCGATTGGCTAGTCAAACCCGATGGTCAATCTAATAGTCAAAGAATATGAAAATGGTTATAGAAGATATGACGTGTCACAATTATGAGGGAAATAGACTTAAAGGACTAGAGTTGTCAAGTTTCAAAATGTATTATAAAATTAAGTGTGGCTAAAATAAGAAGAAAGGGACTTGAGGGATCAATCTTTACCAATGGCCAAACTCCCAACTAACCTAGATAAATATTTAGTTTCTATAAGCTTCCACTAGTTTCTATCATCCTCTAGGGTATGTTTGTGTGTCCGGTTTTGGAAAGGAGAAAAAGGAGGGAAGAAGAGCTTGATGAGAAATAGCTAGAGAATCAAGGATGTGATCAAGGGTGAAAGCTCTAGTAATGATCTTCCTAGGTAAGTAACCTTTCACATTCGTGATTTGCATTAATTAAGGATGTGATCAAGGATGCAAATCACCTCCCAATAATAAAACATACAAATGCTTATCGTATTTTACATGTTATTGAAAACTATAATCGCGCAAACATATAAATGCGCACATTAAAATGAACAAAGCCATATGTTCATGCTCGTTTGTTAAAAGAATTCGTTCACTCATTTATGTTCATCCATAATGTTGAACGACGGTAAATAGACGTACAAATACAACGAACAAAACATATTTAAGTCTTTCTAAACTTTTATGTATCTTTTTCTTCGTTTTATTTTTTAAGTGTAATTTATTAGATAATAGATTATGCTAGAAGATTCGAGCTCATTTGTTGGTTTTGTTCGTTAAGGTTTGGGGTTTATAAAATTTTATAATCTAAAAATATCTTATTAACAAAACATAATATTTATATGGTTTCATTATCGAACATGGTATTTAAACAAGTCTGATCCTCAGATTCATGTGGCTAGTAGGGCTGAGCATCGGGCCGAAACCGACCCGTCCCGACTCGATCCCGACCCATCCCGAAACCGACAAGGTTGAAAATTTTAACCGAATCCCGACCCGATTCTAGTTCGAGTAATCCCGAATCCCGACCTGAGTCCCGAAACAAACCGCTTTGTATGGTTTTCTTTGTGTTATCCCGAAACAATCCCGACTCCTGCCCCGACCCGAGTCCCGACAAGGCTGAAAACCTATCCCGAGTCCCGACCTGAATTAAGTCGGTTTGTGTCGGTCGTTGTCGGTCGGAGTCGGGCGTCGGTCGGTCGTCGGTTGTCGGTCGAGATTGCTCAGCCCTAGTGGCTAGTTTGAGCCGCCTCCTCTAAGGTGCCTCGTCAAACCTTCCGGTCGCCGTTATTATTTATTTATTTTTAAATAAAATGCAAAATATCGGCCAGAACCCTAACTCCATATTGTTTGGGCCATAACTTTTATACCATTTGAAGTTAACTGATGCATTTAGCGCCATTCTATTTGTTTTTAAATTTGGCACAAAACCCAACCAAAATCACCATCGTCAACCACCCAACACACCACTATGCGCCGTCGCAACCTGCTGCCCAAAACATTGTGTTGTTGCTTATTTGCTTTTTCTTTGCTTGTTATGTTTTCAATGCTACAATTTGAAGATCCGTCTCCGCTTTCTGTCAGATATCTTCAACAACAAATATGTTTGCTTGAATGTTTTTCATTTTGTTGGTACTTTATGCTTTTACTGCTTCTGTATAAAGATTTATTTTTCGCTTGTTGTTGGATATACTCATCAACAATTTATTATGGCTTTAATGTTTTAAGTTTTCAAATGCAATACGAGTTTTTGCGATTTCGCCGCTCGAATTGCAGAGGAGTATTAGATAATAAATTATACTATTAAGTTCGAGCCCATGTGTGAGCTTTAGTCCGTTAAGATTCAAAGTTTATCAAGCTTCGTAATCTATAAATATCTGATTAATAAAATATAATATCCACATGTTTCATTATCTAACATAATTATTTTACTAAAGATAATTTATGTTGCTTATAAGTTATAACATTCAACAGAAAACAGCGGATATGTGTAAAGGAGACAAACAAAACCTAAATGATTTCAAAGACGTAAATAAACGAAAAAAGACTTTTAATTTGTTTAAAGTTGTTATCATACTAAATGAACATTAAACTTTGTTTACGTTCGCTAGGTTATAGAAGAAACAAGCATAACCAATTCTTCCGTCGTACAGTTTAAGAACAAGTTATTGAACGTTTGGTTAGTTTTATGTCCTAACTAGCCTGCTATTTGGATAACATTTTGTAACATTGATGTGTCAAGTCTATCTTCTTCAGATATCTGGAGTCCAACCAATCCGTAAACATTTTGCAAACACGGACACGATGCAGTGATTAATCATGTTCTCGGTAATATTCAAACTTCGATTATCAAATCAAAAACTGAAGAAAAGCTGACCGGACACTTTGTTACGTGAAATTGCTAATGTGCTTGCTGTTTATCCACATGGAGTTTTGTTGAATGTTACAACGAGAAAGTTACGTGTTAAACCAACAATAGGATCGGATCATTCTTCGTGTTGGTAAGCGATGTTGACAATTGCTCATGTGCTACAATTTCTGGTCCAGGTTCGATCGGGAGCTATAGTCAAAATTAAACACTTGAGAGATACATGAGATAAAGGACACTATCAATGCCTTATCATAAAGTTATATATCTTTTTAAAACGACAAACAACCTTTCACTATAAGATGACTACCATGTTTGAAGTTTATAATTTGCTTCATTTTCATATTCTATAAAAATAAATTAAATATTCAAATATGATCAAATGAAAAGAATGGAAAATCGTTATAACCGTCACCGACTTGAATTAAATTCATTTATATTTATTTAGATTCATCATAATATATTTTGTAGCTTAAAATTATATTCATATACATATATTATATGCATTTTATTAAATTATGCAAATCTTCTGTATTTGGTCTTCTGCTTTTCAAATGTGTTACTAGTACTACTTTACATCTTTTTCACTTTAAAATCATTTTTTAAACCAAAAAGGATGCATATAGATGAATAAAGATGCATCAAATTCAAATGGATGCATATCTAAAGAAGATATAAAAGGGCAAGCAACAACAAGAAAGAATCACTTCATTAGGCTACTCGCACCAGTGTCGGTCGGCAGTGATGTGCAAATATTTTTTTTTTGGAATCAATCGTAGAGATGAATGGTTGTCGTGCATTTTTTTTTTTTTTTTAGTTTGTCTGATTTGTGTGTGTGAATTTAGGTCGAATGGGATTTGTGTGTGTAGATTTGCAGGTTTTGTTTGAAAAGATGCAAGGTATTTGTCAGATTTTTATTTATTTATTTATTTATTTTTTATATAAATAATTAATTTACAATTATACTCTTGAAGTTTGATCTCATTGTCCTTTCTATTTTAAATAACTAATAAATTACATTAGTAACTAATAAGGTATATTAAGAAATGTTTTAATCGTTTGAACGTCTTTTGTATGTAATTATTTTTTATTAAAAAAAATGATAATAAAGAAAAAAGAAAAAGAAAAAAGGAAGGTCGTTAGTGTGCCAAAAAGTCACATATAGATCGCTGAAGAGAGAAAGTTGATGTAACAAGCGAAAGGAAGATCGTTGTAGGTCACTGATTTGTGTAGCCTCAAATCAACAATGCGCAGATTTCAACATCTCAACAAAAGTCAAACATCCTAACAATATATATAGGGAAAATAGACAAATATCTTACCAAAGTTTGCCAAATTGTTCACCTAAGTTACTAAAGTTTAAAACGTTACAAATATGTTACTAAAGTTTGGTCTGTGATTACATAAGTTACTGAACCTTTTAAACAATGACATTGCTTATTTTTTAAGTATAAAAACGGTCCTTGTGGTTAGTCGGGTTTTACAAATTTAGTCCATAGACTACTATTTCTGTCACACCCTCGCCGGAGGCGGAAACACGAGGTGTAACGGAAGGGAACATAAGCACAAGATAATAGATCATACCAACGTTAAGCTTTAAAAGAAAGAGTACACCATTACAATACCAGTTTAGCCGTCATCGGCAAATATATTACAAAGTTTAGATTCCAAAATATTTCGTTCTATTACATAACGATTTGTAGTGACAAGTAAAAACTTCATTATGCAAGACCTGGTAGAAAAGCTTACTAACGATCACCTGAAATGCATGAGAGAAAAACGGGTCAACTATGAAAATAGTTGGTGAGTATACACGTTTCGCAAAATAAGAAAACTCGTAAGAAATATTCAAAGCTTTCGGTCATCGAAAATAGTCCACAAAGCAAAGGCATTGTAAATCCACTCAGTTCCAAGTTCCGCCCATACAAAACTTGCAACCTGTGTGTTCACAACCCATTGCACAAAATATAGCGTATCAAGTAGTCAAGTATAAGCGGTCATAATAGTTCACAATATAGTACCACGTATATAATAATTCAGGGATGCTCCTGATGAAACCAAATTATGCTGGGTGCCACTACCCAAAGATATACTGGGTGCCTCTTCCCAAAGATATACTGGGTGCCTCTTCCCAAAGATATACTCCGAACATAGAAGACTTTATAGTGATGCTCCGAGCATGGGAGACTTTATAGTGATGCTCCGAACATGGGAGACTTTGGGACAAGGTCATAACACGTCCGGTTCAATAAGTTCCAACAAGTCATAATTTCGTAATTAAGTTCAAGGATTTGATTTCAAGTTCACAAGTTCTATTCAAACTAGTTAATAAAAGTAGTAATCAGTTTAGCTCAAGAATGGTTCATGCATTTCGCCCCAAAATATAGTAAAACGGTAAAAAGGGGATGTGATTACTCACCTGTTGCAATAGATATGATGACAGAGTGGATGCACAGAAATGAGACTCAACACTCTAACCGCGACCTATTATGAATGATATGCTCTAATATAAGTCATGAAACAATGTCGTGCATGCAAACTCATATGATATCCATACCACTTGTACACTTTTGAAAATAAAGTTTATCGTCGAAAAAATAATCTTATCACGTCTTGACAAATTGTAAATTACTTTACAAGTATTTACGTCGAAACAATATCCTACGATAGTCATTTAGTGATTTATTGTGAAATTATTACTTTTCGTCGTAAAATAATGTCATTGAAATTTCCATGAAAGTGACAAAAACGGCCTCTAAAAGCTAGTCGTAAAATGGTGCACGTCTAGCGTTAGGAAACAAACTCAACGGTTTTGGGAAGCTTGTATGATAATCTCAAAGTTTTAGTACATGAATTTCCATCCTAGAGGTCTCGAACATAAAGAAAAATAGAGGTTAAGTATGGTACTTTTAGTCCAAAGTATAGTTTAAGGTTGGTTTTTCGGCAAAGTTTGAGTAACCATAATTAATTCATTACAACTTCGCTAAACAAACAGTCGGACATTTTGGAAAATATACTTGGCGATATCACTTTTACTAGAAGACATCATTTTTATAAGAAAATGTACTCCATTTTACTTCTCCAAATTTTGTTCTCCATTTTTGTTCTCCAAACTTTTTGTTCTCCAAATATTTGTTCTCCAACCTTTTTGTTCTCCAAATGTTGGTTATCCAAACTTTGTTCTCCAAAACTTTAGTTCTCCAAAGGTTTGTTCTCCAAGATTTTTGTTTCAAAGTAATTTATATATTTTTGAGAAGCCGAAATAATTTATAACGCCTAAACTTCATTTTTGACTCGTACAAATTTGACGTAACTTGCTGAAATTCCAGAAAATTATATTTTTCGTCGCCAAATTGAAAAATTCATAACTTTTTCGTTATAACTCCGTTTTAATCCGTTCAAGCAGCCACGGTTTCGTTTTAAAGTATATTTTCTAAATATCTAGGCCAAAAATTTTTACCTACTGTCGGATTTTCCAGATTTTAAAAATAAGGACAGACCTTTTTCCAAACTTGTCGAAATGAGTTTTTCTCACCCCAAACCTATTCTAACCCATTCAAAGCAACTCCAAAGCTATTCTAATCCTACCATACACCTTCTTAGGGTGTCATGGGTTCCTAGACATCACCAAAACTAATATATAACAAGGAGTAATTATAGGATGGATTATATATATAACACTTTAAAAACCTTAAAAAGTGGTATAAACATCACATAACTTGCATGTTTCTCAAATAAAATGATATGACCATAACAATGAATGTGAAATAAAAACATGAATATGAATGCTTACAAGAAATATGATGAGGTTAAAGGACAATGGGTTTTTCCTAATCACTTGAGGTTTTTATTGCAAAACCTATACAACAAGTGATACTAGAGTGTAATAAAACCTTGTCTTGAAATTTTTATGATGATCCTCCCTTGGTCTTGGCTTGGCCGGTTTTGCAAGAGAGAAAGGAAGAGATTTGATCTAAAACACTTTGAAATAATGAAGTTGTATGTGTTTGTGATATTTGATTATAGTATAATACATTAAAAGAGTAGATATTTAGTAAAAGTATGTGAGTCATCCCTTGTATGTCGACATAGGGGTGTTTGTTGTAGCTTGATACTTTTTTTTTTAAAGTATAAGTGTAGATGATAGATGTGTATTTTGTAAGCTTAATTTAGTAATTAGGTATATATTTGAGCTTGTAAGGTAGCGTTAGCTAAATATAAATTTTAACGGGTCAAGATAAAATATATTGAGGTCATAAAAATCATAAAAATATATTTCCCGCAAAAATTGAGTGAAATAATAATTATCGTGTAGTTTTTAAGAAAACCGTCGTAATTATATAAATTTAACAATTTATATACAAAATAAATTTAAAACACTGGGTAAACTCATAATATTATTTTTATAACTTAATATGAGTATAAAAATATATCGGGATAATTTTTGGAAGTAACGGATCAATTGTTCAAAATAATTACTTACGCGATAACGTTTATTTAATATGAGAATTATACGTTTAATGAAAAATGCAAAACCATGCATGAACTAATATGATGACAATGATGTTAATGAAATGTAGACTAAATTTAGTCTATATGAAATGACCTCGATGATATGATCATGAATTCACAGTTAAACCATTACGGTTACGTGAATTTAATACTTGTAAACCTAGTTTACAATATACGATGAAATAGTAAATGTGAGAAATGACCGGAAATTGAGAATTGTGACATTCTTCCCATGTCAGCGGAATCACGTCCTCGTGATTCAATTAATGATACTATAGTCCGAACCGCGACAAAGGTTCTAAAAGTTCGTGCTCGTACGAATAGTCTAAATGATCATGTCAATGCTCATGCATACAGGTTCCCCATTCAACTAAGTACGTGCCCGTGATTAGATTTGATAGGGTAAACTTACCCAATATCGAACGTAGCCCTCAAAAGACCTTTAGATAGTGACTTGAGTAAACTTGTTTCTTAGCTTGACTTTCGCAACTCATCAAACAAGAACTGTCACTAGATCAAGCTAGGAAACAAGTCTTTTGAATGAAGTCTTTTGAAAGATTCGCTCGATATTGGATTTGCTTACACAAATCAAATCAAATCAACAAAATATAATACAACTAAAGTCGATATCGATGGGTCACAAATTAATCAATGCCGTGAATGTGGTAAAAAAAATTTGGAAGGAAGTATGCACTCAAAATCATGTCGTACCGAAATAAGGTAGTTGTTCAAAGGAATGTACCCGTTACGCGTTGCGGGCTTCCTCGGTACCCAGATAAAATGCTCGACCACGTGCGGGGGGAACATCATTGTTCTGATCTTGTGGGCCTTCTATTGCCAATGCCAGGTTTGGACGATTACCTCCTTGATTGGGAGTTCTTTTCAGCTTTGGACAGGTATTGCGAAGGTGATCTAGACTTCCACACTCGTAACATGCTTTTCTCTGTCCTTGATTCCCAGTCCTGTTTGAGCAATTTTGCGCGAAGTGGCCCGTCTGTCCACATTTGTCGCACCTTGGGCAGTCTCCCGAGTGGTGATAGTTACATCGAGTGCACAAAGGATGTGGACCTGCGTATCTTTTGCGCTCCTGAGTAGTCGCTCCATAGTTCCTGGTTATTCGTTGCCTCTTGTCTTGCTGACCCTGGTCTCGGCTTCCCTGGTGATCCTCCTGTCGCTTTCGTCCATTGTTATTCGCTTTTGCTAGTCCTCCAGACCTAATCACATCATTCGTCAAGCGATATGCCATACCCACAGCGGCTTGTAGAGTGGTTGGGTTTGATGAGGTGACGTCCCTCCTAATTTCCGGTATCAATCCCCATATATATCGGTCGATCAACTTCTCCACAGTGGAAACCATGTGAGGAACCATCCTAGTTAACTCATGGAAACGGATCGTGTACTTGTCGACTTCTACTCCAACCATCAAGTGATTCCAAAATTCCGCTTCCAACTTCTGCACTTCATCTTTTCTGCAGTACTCATCAGTTAGTAGTTTCTTAAATGCTTCCCAAGATAACGCATTTGCAGCCCCTCTTCCTCTAGTCTGCAATTGGTTGTTCCACCAGGTCAATGCTCGACCTTGTAGTAGACCAGCAGAGAACTCAACTTTGTTTCCTTCAGCACACTTCGTGATACTAAGTTTCGACTCAACATTCTCGAACCAGGTTAACAGTCCAATGGCACCCTCAGTACCATAAAATTCCATCGGATTGCATGTCATGAAAGTCTTGTAGCTGCACCCATTACCAGTGTTTGAAGTACCTTCTCCGTTGTTGGTTCGTCTAGCATCAAGGTGCGTCATAATTTGGGTGAGTAGATCCGCTATTCCAGTCGCGTTGTTGTTTGGATGGTCATTGTTGTTTGGGTTGCCGTTGTTGTTGACTCCTGAGCGTGTGTTTCTGGCAGCCATGATCCTGCAATGGACCAAAATATCGGGTTGAGTAAATGACACTCGAACGAAGGCAGATGAGGTTTAGAACGGTGGTAATGTGTTATAGTGATCGAAACATGACAGGAACAGAGACATGCTATGTCTAACAAGTCGAAAGATGAAAAAGAGAAGATATAAACAAGGTACGGTAATGTAGACGTGAACGTAAAAATATGCTATGCATACCCACCCAACCAATGCAACTTCAGGTGACCAGACTCAAAAGACTCGACTAAACATGATTTAAAACTACCACTCTTATCATTGCATGGTTCTTCATAAATTAGACATAGTTGATCAGGCTATGTATAATTTATGAGTAACGATGCAACGATAGGACTAGTTGACTCGGATAATGTTCGATGTTTAATAAAACTTTATTCCGGTTATAGTTGTGATTTTTATTTTTGAAAAATCGGCATTCTCTATAACCTTTGTCTCTAATACCAATCTGTCACACCCTCGCCGGAGGCGGAAACACGAGGTGTAACGGAAGGGAACATAAGCACAAGATAATAGATCATACCAACGTTAAGCTTTAAAAGAAAGAGTACACCATTACAATACCAGTTTAGCCGTCATCGGCAAATATATTACAAAGTTTAGATTCCAAAATATTTCGTTCTATTACATAACGATTTGTAGTGACAAGTAAAAACTTCATTATGCAAGACCTGGTAGAAAAGCTTACTAACGATCACCTGAAATGCATGAGAGAAAAACGGGTCAACTATGAAAATAGTTGGTGAGTATACACGTTTCGCAAAATAAGAAAACTCGTAAGAAATATTCAAAGCTTTCGGTCATCGAAAATAGTCCACAAAGCAAAGGCATTGTAAATCCACTCAGTTCCAAGTTCCGCCCATACAAAACTTGCAACCTGTGTGTTCACAACCCATTGCACAAAATATAGCGTATCAAGTAGTCAAGTATAAGCGGTCATAATAGTTCACAATATAGTACCACGTATATAATAATTCAGGGATGCTCCTGATGAAACCAAATTATGTTGGGTGCCACTACCCAAAGTTATGTTGGGTGCCTCTTCCCAAAGATATACTGGGTGCCTCTTCCCAAAGATATACTGGGTGCCTCTTCCCAAAGATATACTCCGAACATAGGAGACTTTATAGTGATGCTCCGAGCATGGGAGACTTTATAGTGATGCTCCGAACATGGGAGACTTTGGGACAAGGTCATAACACGTCCGGTTCAATAAGTTCCAACAAGTCATAATTTCGTAATTAAGTTCAAGGATTTGATTTCAAGTTCACAAGTTCTAGTCAAACTAGTTAATAAAAGTAGTAATCAGTTTAGCTCAAGAATGGTTCATGCATTTCGCCCCAAAATATAGTAAAACGGTAAAAAGGGGATGTGATTACTCACCTGTTTCAATAGATATGATGACAGAGTGGATGCACAGAAATGAGACTCAACACTCTAACCGCGACCTATTATGAATGATATGCTCTAATATAAGTCATGAAACAATGTTGTGCATGCAAACTCATATGATATCCATACCACTTGTACACTTTTGAAAATAAAGTTTATCGTCGAAAAAATAATCTTATCACGTCTTGACAAATTGTAAATTACTTTACAAGTATTTACGTCGAAACAATATCCTACGATAGTCATTTAGTGATTTATTGTGAAATTATTACTTTTCGTCGTAAAATAATGTCATTGAAATTTCCATGAAAGTGACAAAAACGGCCTCTAAAAGCTAGTCGTAAAATGGTGCACGTCTAGCGTTAGGAAACAAACTCAACGGTTTTGGGAAGCTTGTATGATAATCTCAAAGTTTTAGTACATGAATTTCCATCCTAGAGGTCTCGAACATAAAGAAAAATAGAGGTTAAGTATGGTACTTTTAGTCCAAAGTATAGTTTAAGGATGGTTTTTCGGCAAAGTTTGAGTAACCATAATTAATTCATTACAACTTCGCTAAACAAACAGTCGGACATTTTGGAAAATATACTTGGCGATATCACTTTTACTAGAAGACATCATTTTTATAAGAAAATGTACTCCATTTTACTTCTCCAAATTTTGTTCTCCATTTTTGTTCTCCAAACTTTTTGTTCTCTAAATATTTGTTCTCCAACCTTTTTGTTCTCCAAATGTTGGTTCTCCAAACTTTGTTCTCCAAAACTTTAGTTCTCCAAAGGTTTGTTCTCCAAGCTTTTTGTTTCAAAGTAATTTATATATTTTTGAGAAGCCGAAATAATTTATAACGCCTAAACTTCATTTTTGACTCGTACAAATTTGACGTAACTTGCTGAAATTCCAGAAAATTATATTTTTCGTCGCCAAATTGAAAAATTCATAACTTCTTCGTTATAACTCCGTTTTAATCCGTTCAAGCGGCCACGGTTTCGTTTTAAAGTATATTTTCTAAATATCTAGGCCAAAATTTTTTACCTACTGTCGGATTTTCCAGATTTTAAAAATAAGGACAGACCCTTTTCCAAACTTGTCGAAATGAGTTTTTCTCACGCCAAACCTATTCTAACCCATTCAAAGCAACTCTGAAGCTATTCTAATCCTACCATACACCTTCTTAGGGTTTCATGGGTTCCTAGACATCACCAAAACTAATATATAACAAGGAGTAATTATAGGATGGATTATATATATATAACACTTTAAAAACCTTAAAAAGTGGTATAAACATCACATAACTTGCATGTTTCTCAAATAAAATGATATGACCATAACAATGAATGTGAAATAAAAACATGAATATGAATGTTTACAAGAAATATGATGAGGTTAAAGGACAATAGGTTTTTCCTAATCACTTGAGGTTTTTATTGCAAAACCTATACAACAAGTGATACTAGAGTGTAATAAAACCTTGTCTTGAAATTTTTATGATGATCCTCCCTTGGTCTTGGCTTGGCCGGTTTTGCAAGAGAGAAAGGAAGAGATTTGATCTAAAACACTTTGAAATAATGAAGTTGTATGTGTTTGTGATATTTGATTATAGTATAATACATTAAAAGAGTAGATATTTAGTAAAAGTATGTGAGTCATCCCTTGTATGTCGACATAGGGGTGTTTGTTGTAGCTTGATACTTTTTTTTTTTAAAGTATAAGTGTCGATGATAGATGTGTATTTTGTAAGCTTAATTTAGTAATTAGGTATATATTTGAGCTTGTAAGGTAGCGTTAGCTAAATATAAATTTTAACGGGTCAAGATAAAATATATTGAGGTCATAAAAATCATAAAAATATATTTCCCGCAAAAATTGAGTGAAATAATAATTATCGTGTAGTTTTTAAGAAAACCGTCGTAATTATATAAATTTAACAATTTATATACAAAATAAATTTAAAACACTGGGTAAACTCATAATATTATTTTTATAACTTAATATGAGTATAAAAATATATCGGGATAATTTTTGGAAGTAACGGATCAATTGTTCAAAATAATTACTTACGCGATAACGTTTATTTAATATGAGAATTATACGTTTAATGAAAAATGCAAAACCATGCATGAACTAATATGATGACAATGATGTTAATGAAATGTAGACTAAATTTAGTCTATATGAAATGACCTCGATGATATGATCATGAATTCACAGTTAAACCATTACGGTTACGTGAATTTAATACTTGTAAACCTAGTTTACAATATACGATGAAATAGTAAATGTGAGAAATGACCGGAAATTGAGAATTGTGACAATTTCTGTTAGTTTTGACCGTTTTCTTACGTTCTAATCTGTTTTTTTATGTTTTTAACCGTTTTTATAATTTTTCGTATACTTTCATCCGTTTTATATGTTTTCGTCCGTTTTTATACGTTTTCAACGGTTTTTATACATTTGGTCTATTTTTATACGTTTTCGTCCGTTTTTATACGTATAAAAACAAACGAAAACGAACAAAACATATAAAAACGGATGAAAACGTATAAAAATGGTTGAAAACGAATAAAAATGTATGAATACGTAAAACAAAGGACGAATACGTATGCAAGTATTGAAAAATGGGCGAAAACGTAAGAAAAACGAACGGAAACGTATAAAACAGACGAAAACGTATGAAACGTAAAAAATTAACGAAAATGTATAAAAATAGACGAAAGCATATAAAAACGGTTGAAAACGAATAAAAACGTAAAAAAACGGACGAAAATGTAAAAAAACGGATGGAAACGTATGAAATCATATAAAAAAGGAAAACGGACGAAAACGTATAAAAACGGATGAAAACAGACGAAAACATATAAAAACCGACGAAAACGTATAAAAACAGTTGAAAACAAATAAAACATATAAAAATGAAAACCGGAAGAAAACGTATAAAAACGGACGAAAACGTAAAAAACGATTATTATACATCATTTTTATTTTAAATTTTCTTTTCACTTGATCAGTATTCATTAATGTAAGCTTGAAATTTAACTACTCATTAATCACTTGCAACAACTATCGAATATTAAAGGGGGTGTAACAAGTTTAATTCATGCATTTTATTAGTGGAGTATAATATAACAGTTGGGCGAAGCATCTAATTAATAAGTTTAATCTATGATATTCTAGGCTAAGGATTGCTGAAATGATTATACATGCACACCCTATTGTCGTTTCATTTAACAATGAACTATCGTACAAATTCCATCGATTGATATACACATAAGGCTGCTCCCATCCCTCACCAAGTGAGGCGGCAAGACCATATGCTGCGTGAGTGTGGCTGGGTGCATGGAGTGAGGTGATGGCAACGAACACCAAAGTTGAACTCCTCACTTTTGGGGCAATGTGTTAGTGGGTAAGTTTTTTTTTATTTAGTTTTTATAGTTTGTGAGTGTGTAGAATATATTTAATTGGGTATTTTAATAAATAAAAAATGTGTTAAAAGATTTAACGCTGATGTGAAAGATGAAATGATGTGAAGAATGGAGATAGTCTAGATGAAATGATGTGAAGAATGGAGATAGTCTAAAAAGATATACACATCACAAGGTCACAAGTGATACCATATCTCCTTTCATATCACTACAAGATTTTGGACTTTTAGCGACGACTCAAGTTGTGGTCACTAAAAACTTTAGCGACAACACATGATCTCTCTTAGCCACTTAATGGTTGTCGCTAAAGGTTTTAGCGACTACAAATTTCACCTTTAGCGACTACAACGTTTACTTGACTTTTATTGACTTTGACCTTTTGGCTTTACCATTTTTGTAACAGAACCTTTAGCGACTACATGTAGTCGCTGAAGGTTTCGACTTTTATTTACCAAAATTTTTAGCGACTACCTTTAGCGACTACTAATGGTCGCTAAATGTTTTAACTTTCATTAACCCAGATATTTAGCGAGCACCTTTGCGACCACGGGTGGTCGCTAAAGATTTGACTTTCATTGAACAAATCTTTAGCAACTATTTGTGATCGCTAAAGATTTGACTTTCATTGACTAAAAGAAAATGACGACCACCTTTGGCGATGAGTATGATTACTATTTTATGAGTATGATTGCTATTTTAAAGTATATTTTATCATAATTGCACACTGAAACAATACTTTTTTATTCATGATTTATTTTTCATCGTTGTTTAAATGTCAATCTCGCATATGATTTTTTTGATTGTTCAACATATATGATTGTGCATGTAATTGGGATATTAAGATTGATTAAAATGAATGAACATAAGTATTTGTGTCAACATCATTTGATATATATGAGTTGTGCTCGGCAAAACCTAAATGGTTACCTAATCCTTGTATATGCATCTTCATACTTATCTTTTAGATGTAACAATTAAATTTTTTACATCACTATGAAAATAAAACACAAAGTTATTATTTTATGGCATAAACTTGTAATCTTACTATAAACATTAAACTTAATATTTTGTAAAAGCTATTAACTATACTTCAAATGGTAAATTGTTAAATAATAATAAAAAGTATTACATAATATACAAATCAAACTAATAAGATACAATATTAATCTACACTATTTATCTAAATAGTAGCAAGCATGACTACTTTTTTTAAGAGTAAAATGCAACAAACGCCTTCGTGGTTTGACCAAATTGTAGCTTTCGTGTCTAAGATTTCGAAAGTGCAAGCACCATCCTTTTACAAAACTTTGGGTTGCAGTTTTATCATTGTCCAAAATAAAATAACTAAAATGCTCTTGTCAGAAACTACATCACATAGATGAAAATTGCAACCCAAAGTTTCCCACAGGATCGGTGCCTACGCTTTTGAAAATGTTACTATGTTAGAGGATGAAACTTGCAATTTGGTCAAACCACATGGACACCTTTTGAAATTTGCCCTTTTTAATGTGTTTTTTATTATAACTGCGCACTCAAACAACACTTTACTATACGTGATTTAATTTTCACCCTTTTTTAAAAGTCATACTCGCATATGACTTTTTTAATTGTTTAACATGTATAAATGTGCGTGTAATTGAGATATCAGTCTAGTCGCATTCGAGCCATGCAAATCGGTTGGGCACCAAAACTTTGCCTCCTCAACCGATGTTAACATCGGTCCTCACGGTTGCAAGCTTCGGTTGGCACATCGGTTGGGCACCAAATATTTGCAATATCGAGTGCAAATTCACTCGATGTTAACGCTTCCGAATCCCATGTCCCCAAACATATTTGACCGTATAAAATCAATACATTTTCAAAAATTGACCGTTTGGTCATAAAAAAAAAAAAAAAAAAAAAAAAAAAAAAAAAAAAAAAAAAAAACTTTTTTTTTTAAACCAATTTTACCACACTATAAATACCAACTTCACCTCAAACACACTTCTTAACACACAATTTCAAACACAATTCAACCTCAAATTACTTCTCAACACAAGATTTATTATGGCTTGCCGTCTCCCCCATTCCGTTGAAGATATGCAAGTGTACGTTCAAAATCAATGCCATAACGACGATGGGGCTCGAAAAAACGCTATTATAAGCGTCATCGAATTGTTTGACCAGGCGAAGGCGGAGAAGGAACAGATGAGAGAAAACTACAAGAGTTGCAACGACATTACGCCTGAACGAAAAGCTGTGATCGACATGACTCTGCATGCGGGGAGTATTCAGA
>BPTQ01000009.1:64594108-64772719 GCA_019973895.1 Chrysanthemum seticuspe
AAGCATGGATATACCAAATTAATACACGAGTTATACATCACCATTATTAGGGATCTTTCATGCAAATATAAATTAATCATCAAAGAAAATCGTCACATAATTTTCGGCCATATAAACATGTTACAAATAATTACTACATAATTATAAAGAACACGTCACAATAAACGAGTACTTACTTGATTCAAGGTGGCGTATATCGGATCCTCAGGCATTAACCTATATCAGATCTCTCAACCACAATTTCAAAAACACCAATTGTGACTAAATTACTATTTAGACCAAATATTGGTCTTTAGTCATTACATAAATCACATTCATTTAATTCAACATCTAACATTTCATAACATTTAGACATATATTAGTTTACCATGGACTTCAACTCACATACACCACATCATGATACTTAACACTTACCCGGAAAGTGTTTAAACATACTTAATCATAATCAATCTCTTATTCTATGGCTCATATAACACACCACAAAATAAATTCATGTCTAAGCATTATTATTCTCATAATCGCAAGTATCAAATCTACCTTATAACTAAGGCATTCGTTTTTCGCACTACTTACACTTACGAAACACGCATCAACAAGTGGTCTAAGTTTAGAAAACCTTCTAACAACAACCTAATTCACTCAAACCGAAGTTCTGATACTAAGCTGAAACTTGACAAAATATATGTAAATATGTATTTTTCCTTAATTTATTATTTAAACCTATATATTTATAATTTAGCCTGCTAACTTTGTAAATTTTTTTACTTTATATTTAAATATATGTAAATATGTATTTTTCCTTAATATTAATTTGCAAACTTTTATCTTTTAGAATTTATCAATTTTTAACTTTGTACTTTATATTTTTAGTGTTGTATTTGAGAGGATATCATTATTAATTTATTATATTCAGTTTACAATTCTTATATTTATAATTCATTTCAATTTTACGTTTTTGCTCCTTTCCTTTCGCATAATTTAAACTTTAACTACTTAATTTATACAATATGAGGTAATATTTCACCACACAATATTAATTTAGGAGTTGTTTGGATTAGCATACTTTGTTTGCTTATTAGCTTACATGAAGATGAAAAACTTATATGTTAATTTTTTTCGACTTACTATGAGTTTGCCAACTTGAGCTTATATAAATAAGCTATAAACTCAGGTAATTCAAGTGCCCCATAATTATGTCGTAACGTGCTGGCTTTAAAAACCTTGTTTTGCATCAATTTTCCTTGTAGGTTATGTGTGATAAATTAACGAGAACTAATGCGATTTGACTCATCATAAGAAAATGTCATCATCATTGCTTTATGTGTAACATCTCTCATATGTTGAACATCTCATTAACAATTAACAGTTTTATCAACTAGGTGTCTGCTCAAACTACTCTTGAGATGTATAAATCTTTTCTTATATATTGTTGAAAAGAGAACGTTTCTATAAATATTAATTGGTTTAACAAATTAAAACTAAGTTTGTGATGGACCGAATGATCTTACGTTGATAATTGATCGAGTCAGTAATTGAACAACAAAACTATACTCCGTATACGTTGTTGTTTGCATAAGGTTTTACTAGCTTGGTTCTGATTATATATGTACCAAGATAAGAATTGTGTATGTTCTTAAAGAAGTATCGAGCACGCTACACATGCATAAATTTAAGGGTACAAATTTAGGAAGTTCGAAGAGTATGAAGCTTTATATTTTAATTCTCGGAAGCACATAAATTAGCTGAAGTGACAAATTTGAATGCTAAAACGACAATTCTTTTCGGTAACCATCATTGACAGAAAGTTGTATGGTCAAATTCACTAGCAAGATTAGAACCGGATATAATCCTAACCAACATTGGTGCCGACTTTTGATTATGAAAATGAGAGCACTAACAGAGACAAATGCTAAAAGGACCAAGACGAAATGGATGATATTGACTACTACATTCTGATAACTAAAAAAACCATCTTGATTGATTTATTGACAATTGACTAAACCTATCATTAGTAGAAACACTTAAGACAAATCGTAAATATATAGAGGTTGTATATATTTTTGGCTAACCAATACTTGCACTCTTTACTTCAATCATGATTCATTTTTAATGAGATAAATACAAAAGATTGATAGGTTAGTTCCTATAAACTCATAAACTTCCATTGAAATGAAAACAAATATGTGGGTCAAATGTTAGTTGCGTAAGATAAACTTAACATCGCAACAGAAGACAATTTTTTTCTTTTTGAACGGTGATTTATATAAAAGCTAGCAATACACGCTAGAGATGCAAGTTTAGGAAGATGAAGATAGAATGTTACAAGGGTTACTAAACGAACATTTTCTATTCCTACCATTTTTTTCAAATGAAATACATAATGTATGTAACAACCAATGTTTTGTATTAAGAACAATGTCATAAAACTTCAAGATAGGAATATATATTATTGTTTCCTATGAATACATCTGTTGGATCGGATGAGGTCAAACTGTAGAACTTTTGGGTTGGATGAACCGTGTTGATACAATGAGCATTTAGGACAAAAACAACTCATTCCTCATAAAGTGGTATGGCTTTCAAAAAGATTTCTAGATAGAAATATCCAAAATTGTGGATAAACGAATATATATTTTGTAACCAAAAGAAATAGGAATATAGTGAGTAATCACTACACATATATATGTTATGATATCAAGGTATTCTTATAGCATGCAATATAAATTTTATGAAATTTATATTGTGATTGCTTATCATATATATTCTGTGTGATTTAAATAAAACTGAAATGTATAACAAAGAGGGGAAAAAGTTACAATTATTCTCCAAGAAAAGAACAAAAAGAACGTTTTTAATGTTATTAAAATAAACAATTCATAAGATTTTTTGCTTCTAAATAAGAAGAATAACATATCTAAGAGATAAGCTAGAATCATATGCTACTAAAGAAGAAAATAGACAAAAAAGATCCATCTTTCGTATTTAAAATTTATAAAAATTGAAAGTTCAGAAAATGAAAGCGAATCAAATTTATCTTTCAAGATATCTAACTATAACGAATACTCTTGATCAATATTGATTCTAAGTTTCTAGCACAATTGAACGGATATACCCAATGAATATATATGTGGAATTTGTTTCAGCAATGATTGATCGAACACATGCAATGATTAGACACATGCCACACATTCTAAACACTTTTAATGTTAGCACTTAACATCCTTCATTCCTTCCCAATTTCGATTTAGAGTTACAGATGTTTTCAGACTTTCTGTTGTCATGTTCTCTAAAACATTTGTCGTGTTTTTGTTGTGTAATATACAAGTCAAGATTACATTGCAAAAGATTAGACGTGATGCATTAAACCTACAAATGGGCCCTAAAATAGAATTCAAAATTGTTTTGATTGTCGACTTGTTATATAAACGCGTACAAAATATGATAAGTGTTGCATGCTCTACCACTTTGACCACGCTTTGGTTACTGAGTCAAATTATGTTGTGAAATTAAAAAGAATCGTCAATATTTGTAGGAAACGGTGAACACTTATTTATGAAAATCAGATTACAATTACAATTGATAAATTAACAGAAATAAATAATTAAATAAATAACAGACAGAATGGAGCAGAAGCAGAAGACAGACACTATTCAACGGAATTAAAACGAAAGCAGTAAAAACAATTGTACGAGGCTCGTGTTAAACACGATTCCCTTAAAACAGATTCGCCGTCTGTTTCCCAGGGTACAACGTATGCAGCTGTTGCACAGCCGGACTAAACAACTTGCCTGAAAGATCACGAAAAGCTTGAGCATTTCTGATCGAAAAGATTGCTGGAACGTTACTGTGTTGGAGCTGCGTTTTCTGTGTTCGAAACTGAATGAGGAGGCGTTTATTATATAGGCTAAACCTATCTTGTTCACCAAGACAAGATATCTGCCAATAATAAACTGATATGCATAATCTGTTAACTAATAAAAACGATTTGCATATATCTTAATTACACACAAATATTCTGTTAAACTTTGTCAACAAGTTTCAATCTATTCCTTAAATAGATTTACAGAAAATATTCTGGAAAAAGGAAACCCGAATCTGCAGCAAAAAGATACGCACGTATGCGAGGCTTCGGAGCTGCATTCGTGTCCGCATGTCGCGCGGGCTCGCATGAGTTCAGAAGCTTCGAACCCATTTTGGCCCAGAAATCTGCACCCCCCCTGCGCGCGCGCACGTAGGTGTTGGAGTAAAACCAACAAATCAATTTGAAGGTTCATATCAAGATTTCTATATAAACAAGGTTTCACTTCTTGTTTTGGGCGATGTGGGATACTCCCACTTTTCCATATTTTGTGTTTCACGTGTCCCACTTTGAGACACGATATCTCATTCATATTAACTCCATTTTGGACACGCTTTAGCTCGTTGCGAAGCTCTCGTCAAGGAGAACGCAAAGCTACCAAGAAATATAAATATATATAACATATACATATATTAAATAGTGTCCAAACATTTGCAAAAGTCACTTTGCAAAACTATTTTCCAACAATCCCCCACATGAATGGAAATCGGTCGAAAACACACGAAAGTTTCGGTGAAATTTATGCGGTTAAGTCTTGCATAGGATAGGTAGGTGTAACCCTTTGAACCTTCCCTTGTGAGATGCACTTAGTCTCCTAGATCTGAGTAGACTCGATGTCCTTGAACTCATCATCCATTTACGTAGACGACATTACACTTCACACAAGACTCTCCCTGACATTGTCAAGTCCTCATAGTCGTGTTCGTTATGGTCATGAACACTAGCCTGGTTCTGCAAGAGCTCTTAGGAATTGCGCCCCCACATTTCCCTTCGAAGCGACCCCACTTCTCTCTCACATAGGTGATTTCATCTTGAATCATTAAAAACATATGTTTTGTGATTTCATCTTGAATCATTATGCTTTATGATTTCATCCTGAATCATTAAAGCCATATGTTTAACCTTTCAACAAGTCACATTTGTTATAGGAATGGACTAGGAAAGTTACAATATTCAGTAACTCCCCCACATTGACGTGACTTCCCCCATATTTCTATGATTAGGTTGTCCTATTGAACCCAGATCTTGGGATCTCCAGTCAACTGGGTTAGGTTTTCCTTCATAGAAACTCATTCCTTCAAGGGCTTTAGTCCCATTCCTCTAGACGACTTACTTACTAACTCTCTGCTTAAGCCTTTCGTAAGCGGATCCGCGGTGTTATCCTTTGACTTCACATAGTCAAGTGAGATAACTCCTGTTGAGAGTAGTTGTCGTATCGAATTATGTCGACGACGGATATGTCTGGACTTTCCATTATACATTATGCTATGAGCTCTGCCAATTGCCGATTGACTATCACAATGTATACTAATGGCCGTTACCGGTTTAGGCCACCTTGGTATGTCCTCTACGAATTGACCTAGCCATTCCGCCTCTTGTCCGCATTTATCTAACGCGATAAATTCTGATTCCATCGTGGACTTAGCTATAACCGTTTGCTTGGAAGACTTCCAAGATATAGCTGCCCCTCCTAGTGTAAACACATATCCACTAGTCGATCTAGAATCCTTTATGTCAGATATCCAATTTGCATCACTGTATCCTTCGATAACAACTGGATATCGATCATAATGCAGTCCATAATCGCGACTGTATCTCAAATAGTGAAGTACCCGAGTCATAGCTGCGCAATGTGCATAGCTTGGGTTACTAGTATACCTACTTAGCCTGCTAACAACATATGCTAAGTCAGGTCAGGTACCTGTCATCAAGTACATTAACATGCCAATAATTCTTGAATACTCTAATTGGGCAACACCTAAGCCTCTATTTTTAGATAGATGCTTACTGGTGTCAATTGGAGTTCTAGCTAGGCCGGAATCCCCCGCATTATGAGTATTAAGAATTTTTTCCACATAATGTGCATGACTTAACACAAGTCCATTATGAGTTCGTATGATCTTTATTCCAAGGATCACATCAGCCAAACCCATATCCTTCATGTCAAACTTTGATTTCAACATGTCTTTAGTAGATTTGATCATCTTGTCGTTACTGCCAACGATAAGCATATCATCAACATATAAACACAAGATTACATATCCACTATTTGTGTCTTTGACATAAACACATTTGTCGCATTCATTAATTTTGAATCCACTCTCTAGCATAGCGTGGTCAAATTTTTGATGCCATTGTTTGGGAGCTTGCTTTAAGCCATATAATGACTTAACAAGCCTACAAACTTTGTTCTCTTTTCCAGGAGCCATGAAACCCTCAGGTTGGTTCATGTAGATTTCTTCTTCTAAATCTCCGTTTAGAAATGCCGTTTTCACATCCATTTGGTGAATTTCCAAATTTCTTAAAGCGGCAATAGCAAGTATCATCCTAATCGATGTTATTCGCGTAACAGACGAATATGTATCAAAGTAATCAAGACCTTCTCGTTGTCTAAATCCTTTGATTACTAATCTTGCTTTATACTTGTCAATGGTGCCATCGGCTTTCATCTTCTTCTTGAAGATCCATTTATAGCCTAGTGGTTTACAACCAGGAGGTAAATCCACGAGCTCCCAAGTATGATTTTGTAAAATAGAATCTATTTCACTTTTAATGGCTTCTTTCCATTGAGGCCCTTCTGAGGAAGTAACCGCTTCTCGGTAAGAAGTAGGTTCGTTTTCAACCATAAAAGAAACAAAATCGGGTCCAAACGATTTCTCGGTTCTTGCCCTTTTGCTTCTTCTAGGTTTAACCTCTTCTTCCTCAGTTTGATCTTGTCTCTCATCTTGGAGATCATTATCATCTCGTTGTCTCTTATCTTGGACAACTTCTTCATCTATTCTAGATGAACTTCTTGTTTCCTTCGTTAAACAAGGAAATATAGTTTCAAAGAATGAAGCATTCCTTGATTCCATTAAAGTACCCTTTTGTATATCCGGATTTTTCGAATCATGTACAATGAAGCGATAAGCACTGCTATTCTTAGCATATCCGATGAATATACAATCCACAGATTTAGGTCCAATCTTTTAGGCCTTGGGAGTCGGTATAGCTACCTTTGCTAGACACCCCCACACTCGTAAGTACTGATATGATAGCTTTCTTCCCATCCATAATTCATAAGGGGTCTCTTCTTTTTCCTTACGAGGTATCTTATTTAAAAGATAAGTAGCCGTTAAAATGGCTTCCCCCCACATGTCCTGGCTTAGACCAGAACTTATCAACATGGCATTAACCATTTCTTTCAAGGTACGGTTCTTCCTTTCGGCAATACCGTTCTGCTGAGGTGAATAGAGAGCAGTGAACTCGTGTCTAATTCCATGTTTTGCACATAGGTCAGCAAATGGAGACACATATTCACCTCCTCTATCACTTCGGACCACCTTGATTTTCTTACTAAGTTGATTCTCAACTTCGTTTTTGTATAGAACAAACTTGTCTATAGCTTCATCCTTACTTTTCAGTAAATAAACATAGCAATACTTTGTACAATCATCAATAAACGTGATAAAGTACTTATTGCCACCTTTTGTGGGTAGTGATTTCAAATCACATATGTCAGTGTCTATCATATCAAGTGGTTCGGTTTTTCGTTCAACCGATTTGAAAGATGCTCTTGTAAGTTTGGCTTCAACACAAGTTTCACATTTATATTTTGAGTCAATATGGAAATTAGGTATGCAATTAAATTTAATCAAACGACGCATTGAATTAAAATTTACATGTCCAAGACGGCCATGCCACATATTAGAAGACTCAATCAAGTAAGCAGAAGAATTCATATTATTGATATCTTTCTTAACAACCATTACATTGAGTTTAAACATACCATTCAGGGCATATCCCCTGCCAACATACACTTGATTCTTAGAAAGAACAAACTTATCAGACTAAAAAACAAGACGAAAACCAAACTTGTTCAACAGCCAACCAAACACAAGATTCTTGCGAATCTCTGGAACATACAAGACATTAGTCAACTTGAGCTCTTTCTCGGATGTCATCTTCAAGATTACATTTCCTTCGCCCTTGATTTCAGCAGTTGCAGAGTTGCCCATGTACAGCTTCTCTCCACTATCAACCGCTCTGAAAGAGTGAAACATACTCTTATCAACACACACATGACGGGTAGCCCCAGTATCCACCCACCATTCCCTGTTGTTGGAACCTACCAGGTTAACTTCAGAGATCATGGCAATGACATCAGACACCATAGCAATCATGTCCACATCTTCATTCACCACATTAGCCTGGCGTGGAGTCACCCGCTTCGGCATCTTACAGTTAGCAGCACGGTGACCTGGCTGGTCACAATTGAAACACACCCCTTGCGTTCCAATGACTCCCATAATTCTTTGGCAGTCTTGGTCTTGCAGTACACATTGTACAAAGAATCAACCAAACCATTCAGAACATAGTTGTGACACAAAAAGTTTGAATGTTTCCATGCTTCCAAGGCTTGAACAGCCTGTTGATTAGAGGATTGACCTTCTGCAGGAGGTTCCACGTTAGGTGGGTTCTCTTTTAAGAACCGCGCAAGGTTCAAAGTAGTGAGATAGAAAAACATCTTCTGTTGCCACCTCTTGAAATTCTGCCCATTGAATTTCTCTGGTTTCTCAGCATGATTAGCAACTGTGTTGGTAACTGGCGCACCAGGTACGTTCACAGGAGTAGTCACAGGAGGGTTAGTCGTGTTTGTCATCCTAAAAGATCAAACACAAACAGTTAAACAAACTGTTTTAAATGGTATCTACTTGTACCAGATCTGATTCAACAAAACTCTAACTTGGTTTTGATGGATCGAATAAATCAGTTCAATAGAAACTCTATCTTGGTTTCGTTAAAACTGATAATAAAACTGCTTAAAAAAAAACGTTATAGATCTGTTAATCCAAATCTGTATGTTAAAAACTGTTTAATAGAAGCTGATTTCCAAAGAAACTCAACAAGGTTTTGACAGAAAACAGTTATAAAAATCTGTTAATAATAAATCCGATTTTAACAAAGTGTTATAAATTCGGTTAAACCGAATATGTTTTAAGACTGTAGGAAACGGTGAACACTTATTTATGAAAATCATATTATAATTACAATTAATAAATTAACAGAAATAAATGACATTAAATAAATAACAGACAGAATGGAGTAGAAGCAGAAGACAGACACTATTCAACGGAATTAAAACGAAAGCAGTAAAAACAATTGTACGAGGCTCGTGTTAAACACAATTCCCTTAAAACAGATTCGCCGTCTGTTTCCCAGGGTACAACGTATGCAGCTGTTGCACAGCCGGACTAAACAACTTGGCTGAAAGATCACGGAAAAGATTGTTGGAACGTTACTGTGTTGGAGCTGCGTTTTCTGTGTTCGAAACTGAATGAGGAGGCGTTTCTTATATAGGCTAAACCTATCTTGTTCACCAAGACAAGATATCTGCCAATAATAAACTGATATGCATAATCTGTTAACTAATAAAAACGATTTGCATATATCTTAATTACACACAAATATTCTGTTAAACTTTGTCAACAAGTTTCAATCTATTCCTTAAATAGATTTACAGAAAATATTCTGGAAAAAGGAAACCCGAATCTGCAGCAAAAAGATACGCACGTATGCGAGGCTTCGGAGCTGCATTCGTGTCCGCATGAGTTCAGAAGCTTCGAACCCATTTTGGCCCAGAAATCCTGAAATCTGCACCCCCCCTGCGCGCGCGCACGTAGGTGTTGGAGTAAAACCAACAAATCAATTTGAAGGTTCATATCAAGATTTCTATATAAACAAGGTTTCACTTCTTGTTTTGGGCGATGTGGGATACTCCTACTTTTCTATATTTTGTGTTTCACGTGTCCCACTTTGAGACACGATATCTCATTCATATTAACTTCATTTTGGACACGCTTTAGCTCGTTGCGAAGCTCTCGTCAAGGAGAACGCAAAGCTACCAAGAAATATAAATATATATAACATATACATATATTAAATAGTGTCCAAACATTTGCAAAAGTCACTTTGCAAAACTATTTTCCAACAATATTGTCATCACACACGTCACATCTTTAAAAAACATAACCCTCTATAAAAATGTTCACATATATACACATGCAAAGTACTTACCAAGTTCTTGCACACTACTAGAAAAAATGCCATTAGCAACAATAGAGAAATCGTTGCTAAATTATGTACTTAGCATCTAATTTTAGCAATGAAATTGTTAACAAAGTTGCTATTTTTTTAGCAACAAAAAAATTAGTTGGTATTTTTAACAAATGACCATAAATATTTGTTGCTAATTTAGCAACGACTAAGCAATTTCGTTGCATTCTAAAATTAGCACCGGTCGAATTAGCAACTAGCATCAATTGATGCTAATTTGGCTGGTGCTAATTCGAGAATGCAACAAAATTGCTTAGTGGTTGCTAAATTAGCAACAAATATTTATGATTGTTTGTAGAAGTACTAACTAATTTTATTTTTTTTGCTAAAGAAATTGCAACCTTGTTAAAAATTTTGTTGCTAAAATTAGATGTTAAATGCACAATTTAGCAACGATTTCTCTATTGTTGTTGAAATAATTATTGCTAATGGCCTTTTTTTCTAATAGTGTTGTATCAAGGGTATGTTTCGCAAATTAGATTATGCTGGTGTTGATGATGTTGCTGATGCTGAAAAAATTATAAAAAGAGATTATTTTATAAGCTACATGAAGTAACATTTTATTTTTAGAGATTATGAAAGATTATTTTTTTAATAATCTTTTATAAGTTCTGTCTGACAAACAAAAATTATTTTTTAAATAGCTTATTTTTCCAAAAAAATAATATTATGCCTCAATAATCTTCTATAATCTCTGTTACCAAACATATCCCAAGTGTTGTTATGTACAAAGAGTCTAAAATATGGTTACAGTTTATACGTAGATGCTATGATAGTGCATAGGCTCTAGTTAAAATTATTAGCTTATTGTCCCATAACCAATACACGCATTTATAAACCCATAATCACTCTTTATAAGGAAAATAATAAAACGATGCAAGTAGATGTGCATAACACCAAGATTTTATTACGGAAAACATTCATAGTTATGATATTATTGTGAAGTGTTTTATGTAACGTGTATGTATATAACGTAAAATAATCAAAGTGTAACTGAAAAAGTTTGTAACAAATGTTATGTTATATAATAGAGTGTGCCGATGCATTTTTTTAAAAGTAATTATGGTGTCATTAAATATAACAAAGGCTAATATTTATTTAAAAAAAACAACATTTATAAAAAGTTGTCTTGCATTATAATTCAAAAAGTTGGTAAATAAATAAAAGCATCAAAATTTACGTTTTTTAGATTGCCAAATACAACGCCATAAATGAGATTTTGCAAAAGGTGTTGACTTTGAAAGTTGACTTTGGAATACGTCATAAATGAGATTGTGCAAAACATATCATTAGTTAAATGAGATTATGCAAAACATATCATAATTAAATAAAGATATGAGATAATTAATATTGTGGGTTATATTAATAATAATATTTTTCTAAATTTAAGAGATACACTCTTTGTGCAGAGATAGTAACAATATTTAACTTATTATCTTAGAGGAGAGTTATTTTACATATTAAACTTTTCTCATATATCAAGGGACTCATCTCTACCATCCATCTAAAAAGAAATCAATGGCTGAGATTAAAAGCATTTTATTATTTCAACTATTTTTTATAATTTAAATATCTCTTAAACCGTTAATCGTTAAGTGAAAATATTTACACCATCGCGACGAGCATTTAATTATCTTTCTATAGACGGGCACTTTGATATACTTTCGAAAAAAGAAAAAAATTTCGTTTTTTTCACGTTTTTTCGTTATTTTTTTTACGTTACTGAAATTTGCATGAAAAAAATCATATATGATAAAACACTAAATTGAATATCACATGTGATATTAGTGTTAAATCATATATGATATGTAATATCATATGTGATATTACACTAATATCTCATGTGATATTACATATCATATATGATATTACACTAATATCACATGTGATATTCAAATTAGTGTTTTATCATATATGATTTTTTAATACAAATTTCAGTAACGTAAAAAAACGAAAAAATTTAAAAAAAAAACGTGAAAAATACGATTTTTTTTGTCGAAAGTATATCAAAGTGCCTATCTATAAAAAGATAATTAAATGCTCGTCGCAATGATATATTTTTTTTCTCTTAACGATTAACGGTTTGAAAGATATTAATATTTGAAAAAAAATGATGAAAGTGGGTTTTTTAAATTGTTGGGATTAATCTCATCCATTAGATCAAATAAAAATGGAGGGTGGAGATTGATCCCTTGGTATGTAAATAATATTTTGTCCTCAAATGATCTTAAATCTTAATTACATATAAAGTAAAAACCAACTATTCGTGAAAAAAACCAACTATTATTAAAAGTAAAAAAGTGAAAACTGAATTTCTATATGATAAATCGTTATGAGTTGAAAATTCAGTTTTTTATTATTTAATTTTTTTGTAAAGTATTAAACACACGGTAATTGTAAAAAGTTGATTTTTTCTTAAAACTTCTCATAAAAGCCTCCTACAATTTCCTCTAACCTTCACTATTTGTAACCCATGCAAAAACTCACCGACCTAATACCAACGCCTTCTTTATATTTATTTGGCTCATCAATTTTGAGTTTGAGATATCTCACAAATACGTTATGTTAATACAAATAAGCCGTAAAAACGTTTATTTATATTTTATGATCTTCTAATATTTTGTCAATAACAAACGTAAAATCATTTTAACGAAACAAATAGAATACGTAAATAGTTTGAGTCAATAGTTTCCTAACACACTTACGTTTTCACATAAAACACTAAAACAAGTATAAGTGATTTTATGATTTAGATACATATGTACAACAACTAGTGTTTACATATTGGGTTAGCATATACTTAAACTAAGTATACTAAAATAGGTAAAAACAAGTATATACTAAAATGGGTAAAAACAAGTATATACTAAATGGGTAAAAACTAGCAAATGGTATTGACCCATAACCCATGGTTTTATATATACTACTTAACCAAGTTCATTGTATCCTTGAGATACATTGTATCTAGAAAGAAAACCATGGATCAACCCATAACCTATGACCCATGACCCATAACCAAAAATACCCATGGGCAAAGAGGAGCGTCCCACGGATCCCTGGCTTTGTGCTAGCCGGATCCTTTGTGGAAGGGATCCGCGGGATCCAAGTGATCTTTTTACACTCACCTTTTTACACACATACTTCCCCAAGTATTATAACCCTCTAACCTCAGATCCAAGTGATCTATGTAGTTTGTCTTTTGTTTTTGTGTGATCTTCTAGGTTCCTCTTAAAGGCGAGATCACCACTTCTTGAAGACGAGCAAGCTCAAGTCCATGAGTTGCCATGCTTCGTCATCATCAAGACAACTAAGGTTCTCTTGTTGATAGTTCTTTCTTCCTCCGTAGATGTTGGGGTTGAAGGCATTAGTGAAGGATGCCGAAAGTATCAAGACGAAGGCATTAGTGAAAGGTGCTTATCGTTCGTGTCAAAGCATTAGTGAAGAATGCTAAAGGTGTCAAGACGAAGGCATTAGTGAACGGTGCCAAGCGTTGTGTCAAAAGCATTAGTGAAGGATGCCTAAGAATCAAATCAAGTGGCATTTGGGAAGAATGCCTAGGTCGTATAATCGATGAGGTGCATCGTTATACATATAAGTATTTGTTTATTTCTAAGGATGGTGATATCCTTAATGGTGTTGTAACAAGGAGTGGATCTCCTTGATATTAGGTGTTGTGTTGTGAAGGGTAGTAGTTCCTCCATAGTAATGGAACTAGGTGTTTAGCCTAGTACCTAATAAAAGGTAGGCGACTTTGTGATAGGATTAGTTCTCCTTGGTGTGAAAGAACTCGGTGGTTAGCCTAGCACCGTATAAAGGGTAGGCGACGTTGTGTTAGGTGTGGTTCGCCTTGGTGTGAAGGAACTCGGTATTTAGCTTTGTACCGGAAAAAGGTTAAGCGACATTGTGAAGGCTTCTCCGCCATAAGGAGTTGGTGTAGTGTTTACGAACTCTCGAGTAGGTGACTCGGGGAGTGGAGTAGGGCAAGGAAGGTGTCCTTGTAGCCGAACCACTATAAATACTTGTGTCGTGGTGATGTGCTTCTTACTCTTTATCTTTCATTACACGTTTATATATCTATCTATCAACGTCCAACATAAACAACCAAATAGATTGACATAAGTCGATCTAAATATTTAAAAGGAAGTTTTAAATTGGTAAAACTATTCAACCCCCCTTTCTAGTTTTCCACAATTGGCATCAGAGCTTCGTTACCAAGTTTCTTATAGTATGTTGTACTTTAAAGACTTGATACGATCCGTGTATGTTTGAAAACTACAAAGAAGGATTTTTTTTAAAAGGTCATATTTTCTTTTAAATCATTTTGTTGGACATTGATAGATCATTCTAACAATCTTTGGTTTCAAGAAATCTTCATGCTAGAATCTCCCCAAAATCTTCATCTCTATTCTAAGAATAATGAAGTCAACATTCAAGGAAGGATCGAAAAAGTAATCACAACTTATGTACACCAAGTACAAAGGATTACTTTAAAAGCTCATGAAGTATCTTTGGTATTATGTCAAACCAAAAAGCATAGAGGTATGTTTTACTTTTCATTAGATAGGTTACATGAGTTTAATTTATTTCATAGTTCTCTCTGTTTAATTATTACTAGCATCGTTAGAAGTCTCTTTCGTCACTTTTCTGTCTTATTCATCATCGGGAATAGTATTCCTTTTGATTCGTCAAACTAACGCCGTCGTCACATATGAACCCTCGATATGTGATTCTTCAAAACCCGTCATCCAAAAACAATCTTCATCAAATACCTCCAAACTATTTTTTTAGTAAGCTAGTTTATAAGCCTACTACAAAAATAATGCCAAACAACCCTTGTTCTGTCCACAGTAGCCGGATCCCTCTAGTTGTACTAGCCGGATCCCAAATACAAAGGATCCGGGGGAACCGTGGAGCAGAACTCAGCTATATGCTTTCAAAAATAACCACTGATCTTTTCCCTCTACTCACATAACACAAAAACGACTACACCACTGATTTCATCCTCATTGGATTCCATAATCTCATGTATTCCTTCCTAGAACACCATTGTAAGTAATTACATCAACTTATTCTAATTCTCATCATCCTCATTCTAGGGTTTATGGTTTCACTAATCTCGAATCAATTATTTTAATTAGGGTTTTCAAAATTAATCATGAAAAGGGGCTTTTAACATAACTAAGATCACATTATGTTCACAACATTGTTAATACAAATCAAAACTATAAACCCACCACAACTAATCTTACCTAATTGAAAAATTTGTGTTTTTAGGACCAGCCATGCCTAAAGCCACTCAACAAGATCATCATGATACCGTCCATTACCTTACTCATTATTATCGAAATGAGGAATTCTCAAAAACCGACCGCAAGGTCTTCAAAAAGCTCGAAAAACGACTTATCCACGAAGGTGATGTAATCAAGGAATGTTTCCTTGAGGATACCGACATTCGTCAAGTCTTCTCGGCAATCAATTTTGATTGTCTTCTTGACATAGATGAACAAATTTGTCCGATCTGTTAATACAAATAAGCCGTGAAAACGTTTATTTATATTTTACGATCTTCTAATGTTTTGTCGATAACAAATATAAAATCATTTTAACGAAACAAATAGAGTACGTTAATAGTTTGAGTTAATAGTTTTCTAACACACTTACGCTTTCACATAAAACACTAAAACAAGTATAAGTGTTTTTATGATTTAGATACATATGTACAACAACTAGTGTTTACATATTGGGTTAAACATATACTTAAACTAAGTATACTAAAATGGGTAAAAACTAAGTGTATGCTAAATTGGGTAAATACAAGTATATACTAAATGGGTAAATACTAGCAAATGGTTTTGACCCATAACCCATGGTTTTATATATACCACTTAACCAAGTTCATTGTATCCTTAAGATACATTGTATCTAGAAAGAAAACCATGGATCAACCCATAACCCATGACCCATGACCCATGACCCATAACCAAAAATACCCATGGGCAAAGAGGAGCGGACCACGGATCCCTAGCTTTGTGCTAGCCGGATCCCTTGTGGTAGGGATCCGTGGGATCCGGGGAAACAGAAGAGAATTTCCTCTATAAATAGAGAGCCATTTCTTCCTCTCTAGGTGTGCTTTTTAACACATACTTCCCCAAAGTATTCTAACCCTCTAACCTCAGATCTAAGTGATCTATGTAGTTTGTCTTTTGTTTTTGTGTGATCTACTAGGTTCCTCTTAAAGGAGAGATCACCACCTCTTGAAGACGTGCAAGCTCAAAGTCCATGAGTTGCCATGCTTCATCATCATCAAGACTACTAAGGTTCTCTTGTTGATAGTTCTTCCTTTCTCCAGAGATGTTGGGTTGAAGGCATTAGTGAAGAATGCCGAAAGTGTCAAGATGAAAGCATTAGTGAAAGGTGCTCATCATCCGTGTCAAAGCATTAGTGAAGGATGCTAAAGGTATCAAGACGAAGGCATTAGTGAAGGGTGCCAAGCGTTGTGTCAAAGGCATTAGTGAAGGATGCCAAAGAATCAAATCAAGTAGCATTTGGGAAGAATGCTTAGGTCGTATAATCGATGAGGTGCATCGTTATACATATATGTATTTGTTTATATACAAGGATGGTGATATCCTTGATGGTGTTGTAACAAGGAGTAGATCTCCTTGAGATTAGGTGTTGTGTCGTGAAGGTGTAGCTCACCTAAGGTGTGAAAGAACTAGGTGCTTAGCCTAGTACCTAATAAAGGGTAGGCGACGTTGTGAAGGATTAGTTCTCCTAAGGTGTGAAAGAACTCGGTGGTTAGCCTTGCACCGTATAAAGGGTAGGCGACGTTGTGTTAGGTGTGGTTCGCCTTGGTGTGAAAGAACTCGGTATTTAGCTTTGTACCGGAAAAAGGTTAAGTGACGTTGTGAAGGCTTCTCCGCCATAAGGAGTTGGTGTAGTGTTTACGAACTCTCGAGTAGGTGACTCGGGGAGTGGAGTAGGGCAAAGAAGGTGTCCTTGTAGCCGAACAACTATAAATACTTGTGTCGTGGTGATGTGCTTCTTACTCTTTATCTTTCATTACACGTTTATATATCTATCTATCAACGTCCAACATAAACAATCAAATAGATTGACATAAGTCGATCTAAATATTTAAAAGGAAGTTTTAAATTGGTAAAACTATTCAACCCCCCCTTCTAGTTTTCCACAATTGGCATCAGAGCTTCATTACCAATTTTCTTAAAGTATGCTGTACTTTAAAGACTCGATACGATCCGTGTACGTTTGAAAACTACAAAGAAGGATTATCTTCATCATATTTTAAAATCACTATATTGTTTATTGTTGGACAATGATAGAATGCTCTAACATTTCTTTTCTAAGCATTATCCATACTTGAGTTTGGAGCTACCAAGAAGAGCATAAAGAACTTATCTAAATATTTCCTTTCGCAAAAAGAATATTTAGCCAAGGTATGATTACTAATCACTTGCTTTTAATTTTATTATTGAAATCATAGTTGCATGATTTATTAGTAATTGTTCTAATAGTTTTCTATATTAAAGTTAGTATCAAAAATAGTATTCTTCGACTTATTTGTAGAAACTATACTATGATTTCGTAATAATGACATTTTGGTTATTTGATAACTATTATCATCATTCATCACAAAGAATTTATTGACACTTCATCTATGTCTATAAATTTTCATGTGAAATTTCTTATGTTATAATAAAATGGGATTTTATTATAATGTTTGAAAAGTTTCCCAAGAATTATGACTAATTCTTAAAAAGGGAACCTCGTCTAATAGGAATAGTACTGAATCTTCAAGAACCTCAAATCACAAGTTTTAGAACCTTAAACACCAAAACATTAGGTTGTTTAGAACTCCCAAAACCTTAGTTATCAAGGAATGTTTGAGCTGATCTTTGCTATTATGCCGGATCCCTCGGTTTACACTAGCCGGATCCCAAATGAGAGGGATCCGCGGGATCCGTGCAACAAAAGACAGTATATGATCAAGAATGATCACTGTGGATGTTCCACAATAATACTCACCTCAAAGACTCACGAACAAAAACCCAGATACTGTTCATAGGAGCAAATTGATCATTCTTCTCAAGTATAAAAATCACTTGTGTAAGTATAATCTTCACTACATTGTTATTTTAATTCCTTGATTCTTAGAATTACAATTTCTTCATCTTTAAGAGTTGGGTTCAAATGGGTTTATTATAATTTGTCACCACATTGTTTTCTAAGATAATCTAAATCAAAAAATTAACATTGTTAATACAAATTAAACACATTTCTTGAACTCAACAAAGATGATGAGAGGAAAATTGTGATCAAACCCTCTAGGCTACTATTCATCATTAACACCACATTGGATTGTATTGTTTAGGAATATCATGCCTAGCAACAAGCAACAAGATTACCAAGACACCGCCCACTACATACCCATGTATCATAGGAAAAATGGCTTAAGTCCGGATGATAGAAAAGCCTTTAAGTTGCTTCAAAGGAGACTCTTTCATGAAGGTAGAGTTGTTGATCCATCATTTCTTGCAAATACTGACATAAGGGAAGTTTTTGCAACTATTGGGTTTGATTGTTTATTGGATATAAACGAACAAATTTGCCCGGTCTTTGTGCTTGAGTTTTACAAGACAATGGGGATAATTAGAAATGATGACGGGTCCATCTCAATTGAATTCACCATCAATGAGCGAGAGTTTAGTCTTTCACTTGAGGAGTTTGGAAGAATAATAGGAGTGCCACATGATGGTGTCTGCATGTACTCTAATGAGTGGTCTTTGCAAGAAATACACTCTATGGTTGATCATCACGACATTTATCACGCAACAATCCCGGAAGCAACAACGGTAAGGGATACCGTATTTATGCCAAGAGCATCCCCATCAAGAGTTACTAGGAAGTCAAAAGTGATCTATAGAGATCCTTTCCAAATGGAGCTCTCGGAGATGTACCCGTTGTATAGAAAATGGGAAGATGTGATAAGGGAGAATGTGGTGTGTTTAGTTGGAAACAAGGATCACCCTAACACATGTGTAAGCTTCATGATCTATTGTCTTGTGACCGAGACCCGCTTCAACATTGCCTACTACATGATCAAGAGAATGGCAAGTGTAAGAAGCATAGACAAGATGGTGCTTCCATATGCAATGCTTCTAACCCGTCTTGCAAAATTCATCTTTGCATTAGACCCCTCTCCACAATCCTTGGATCATAGCTTCTGCAATAAGGTTATGGTACCATTAACCGAGGGTAGAACAACAAGGTTTATGGTGGAAGGCAAGAGGCCACACCCACCCACGGATTCCTCGGACGAAAGGGAAAGGCAAGGAGAAGGTGGAGGTGAAGGGAGTAGTAGCAACCCACTTGAAAATATCGATCTTGACCCCTTGGACTACATTAACCAATTGCCAAACATCCCTAATGAATCACCCGAATGGCAACAAACCAAGGGAATCTTCAAATGCTTCGCCAATTTCTTGAGGAAGAAGAAGTGAAGATAGTTCGATAAAGAGTGGAGGACGGGTGAAGAAATGAAGGAGGAAAAGAAAGGTAAGACCTTAGGAATCTAGTGTATGATAAACAATCTCAAACAATGGTTTGTAAACACTTTAAACTATACTTGTAGTATGTAGGTATTGCCATACCTTGGCACTAAACATCCTAACTTGGATGTTTGGAAAATGAGATTTTATGACCTCTTGGAGTGGTCGTCGTCACTCATTTTAGGAATCTTAGTTCTTCCTACTTTGTTATTAATTATATTAGTTGTGTTCTTGCATTTAGTCCCCATAGAAACAACTAGGAGAAGCATTTACTAGGAAGTGCAAAATTGCATATTTGCTGAAAGCCTTCTGATCTGCAGTAGGCGGATCCCAGCATTTGTACTAGACAGATCCTTCCCAGAAGGGAACTGTGGGATCCGTGGTATCTGATATACAATACAGATTTAGGTACATCAATATAGTCTACTAGATCACCTCAAACAAGTCAAACACAAGATACTAGAGCCAACTAAGTCTTTCTCTTATAGTTGAAAACTTCACTCTCATCCATGGTGTTAATACAAATAAGCCGTAAAAACGTTTATTTATATTTTACGATCTTCTAATGTTTTATCGATAACAAAAGTAAAATCATATTAACGAAACAAATAAAATACGTAAATGGTTTGAACTAATAGTTTTCTAACACACTTACGTTTTCACATAAAACACTATAACAAGATTAAGTGATTTTATATTTTAGATACACATGTACAACAACTAGTGTTTACATATTGGCCTAACAAGTTTAAGTAATTCTATGAGTTAGATACATATGTACAACAACTAGTGTTTACATATTGGGTTAATACATACTTATATTAAGTACACTAAAATGGGTAAAAACAAGTATGTACTAAAATGGGTAAAAGCAAGTATATACTAAATAGATAAAAACTAGCAAATGGTTTTGACCCATAACCCATGGTTTTATATATACCACTTACACAAGTTCAATGTATCCTTAAGGTACATTGTATCTAGATAGAAAACCATGGATCAACCCATAACCCATGACCCATGACCCATAACCCAAAATACCCATGGGCAAAGAGGAGCGGACCACGGATCCCTAGCTTTGTGCTAGCCGGATCCCAAGTGGAAGGGATCCGTGGGATCCAGGGAAACAGTAGGTTTTTCCTCTATAAATAGTGAGCCATCTCTTCATTATATCTCACCCCTCTCTAACATACTTTCACCCCTGAGTTAAAGCTCACTAACCATAGATCCAAGAGATCTATGTTTGTAGCTTTGTTTTTGTGTGATCTTTTAGGTTCCTCTTAAAGGGAAGATCACCACCTTTGAATTCGAACAAGCTCAAGTCCATGAGTTGCCAAGCTTCCTCATCATCAAGGCTATTGAAGTCCTCTTGTTGATGATCCCTTTCTTTCTTCAAAGAAGCGTAGTGTTAAAGACATTAGTGAAAGATGTCTCAAGTGTCAAGACGAAGATATTAGTGAAGGGTATCTATAGTCTATAGGATAAGCACTTGTGGTAGGTGCTTAGAAGTCAAGACAAGAAGCATTAGTGAAAGGTGCTTAGAAGTGAAGACACAAGACATTAGTGAAAGGTGTCTTGTAGATCTAATCAAAGACATTAATGAAAGGTGTCTTGTAGATCTAATCAAAGGCATTAGTGAAAGGTGCCTTAGATGTACATTCGATATGGTGTGTTTCGATGTACTAGATAGACTAGCATTAGATCCAAGGATATTGATGTCCTTGATGATGTTGTAAAGGAGTAGATCTCCTTTGGGATTAGTCGTTGGTGTAGTGTGGTAGTAGTTCCTCCATTGCAATGGAACTAGGTACTTAGCCTAGTACCTAATAAAGGGTAGGCGACGTTGTGAAGGTGTAGTTCACCTAAAGTGTGAAAGAACTCGGTGGTTAGCCTAGCACCGTATAAAGGGTAGGCGACGTTGTGTTAGGTGTGGTTCGCCTTGGTGTGAAAGAACTCGGTATTTAGCTTTGTACCGGAAAAAGATTAAGCGACGTTGTGAAGGCTTATCCGCCATAAGGAGATTGGTGTAGTGATTACAAACTCTCGAGTAGGTGACTCGGGGAGTGGAGTAGGGCAAGGAAGGTGTCCTTGTAGCCGAACCACTATAAATACTCGTGTTGTGGTTTTGTGCTTCTTACTCTTCTCTTTTCATTACATATCTTTATATGCTTGTTTATCAACATCCAACACACACAACCAAATAGATTGACATAAGTCGATCTAAATATTTTAAAAGGGAGTTTTAATTGGTAAAACTATTCAACCCCCCCCCCCTTCTAGTTTTCCACAATTTGCATCAGAGCTTCGTTACCAAGTTTCTTGAAGTATTCTGTACTTTAAAAACTTGATACGATCCATAGTTAATTGAAAACTACAAAGAAGGTTTTTCATGAAAACAAACACCATTTTTTTTCAAAAACTATATGTTTGGATGTTGAGTTGATAACAACATTTTTTTATATATATATTGTTTAATTGCACTAATCTTTCTTGCTATATTGATTAGTCAAAGCTCATACCCACCAAGCTTTAAGAATTGCTTGGTAACAAGAATACCTTCCTTAAGAAGGTATCTTAGACGCAAAGGAGCGGGAATCGTCTAAGTGATATTTGTCATTTGTAGAAGACATTCCTAAGTGCATTCGAGGTATGACTTTCTACTTATATCTAAATGATACTTGTTTAGTATATAAGTGTTATTTGCTAGGCTTTTATTTGAGTAGATTTTTGTGTTTACACATGATTTACATGTAGCTTCGTTAGGAAGCTTGTTTCTCACATACGTGTTATTTTTCTCGTCTATAGTCATAGTATGTAGAGCTTATGCTTTATTTCTTCTAATAAAACAAAAACACGAATTTCAAAAATTCCTCCTTCCCTATTAATAAACTCACTCGACGCCCACTTTTTCAATCCTCACCTTTTCAAATTTTCCAATTTCAAAAATTCCCTCTCATTCAAAAACTTCATCTTCCTCCTCATTCCATCTCTTCCTAAACCAAGAAGATCCGTCGTCAACATGGTTTACATCGCACTCGTGCTCATCGCCCTAACACTCATCGCACTTGTGTTCCCTATGATGAAGTTCACATACGGAGACATTTACTTTGTGTTGTTAATCTATATTGGGGTCATTTACCCAATCCTTTGTATCATCCTTAGCATTGAAATGCAATATTATTGATTATCTATTTTATCTAGGATATTTGTGTTATTATGTGTGTTTCATTTCTTTTGATCTATATGTGTTATATTCTTTCGTGATACATTAGATGTCATGTATGCATGCTAAAAGAAAATGTAGGATAAAACATACTTCATGGTACAATAACCATAAAACCTATGTTTTTATTAAAACTGGTTCTGTTACTACAGATCCACGGATCCCGGAAGTTACACTAGCCGGATCCCTTTTGAAAAGGAACCGTGGGATCCGTCATACTGGAAAACAATTTTCATGCAAGATTAAAAACCACTATCTTTCTAAAAAAATAATAATCCACTAGAGCTTCAAAACCATGAGTTAGCTAAATACTAATTGTTAATAGAATAGTAAAAACGTTAGATTATTATAGGTTGACCATAAACGTCTTCCCTTATTAACCCATCACTTCTATAGGTTCAACTATGACGCATGAATACGAGTTTGATTTTTCACTCACTAGCGTCTACACCCCGAACATTTCCCTTGAACCCAACACACCTGGCAATCATGTCCGTGGGTTCAATAATCTCGAAAACCGTCACTTCCATGAAGGAAGTATTGTAGACACCTCTCTACAATTCGAAGAAGGTATCAATACCTCCTTCCGAGCCATAGGACTAGAATGTCTTCTTGAAATCAACGAGAAGATATGTCCAAGGTTCATAATGGAATTCTTCCGTCAAGTGGAACTCGTTTGTAACGAGGATCGCTCTCTATCTCTTTGGTTTTATATCAAAAACCAAAAATTCACTTTAAGCCTTGGGCATTTTGCTCACATACTCCGAATTCCAAACCATGGACAATGTGCCTTCACAGAAGATTGGTCTCTTGATTCTCTCTTCAATTTTCGTGAAGAAAATAGTCCATATTGTTCACACATACCCTCTCCGGAAGAATTAACACGCATGATATGCAAACCTCGACCATATTACTCCAATCCAAACATTATCCATACACGGGATATCCGAGAAGAGTATAAGCCTGCTGCTCTTATTCTACGTGAAAATGTTTGGAGTCTTAGGGGAAATCGAGATATTCTTCCTGCTTGTTGTGCTCACATGTTGTACTGTTTGCTAACACAACAACCATACAATCTCGCCTACTTCTTCGCAAGGCGAATTGCAAATCTTCAAGGCTCCAAGAATAAACTCATCCCTTATGGAATGTTCTTGACACGCCTCTATCACAATGTTATGCACTTCCATCCTCAATTTCAAAGTCCGTTGTACGTACTTGTGAACAAGATGATGGAACCGCTAAACATATCTCTCATGAAGACCTTTTTCATTCATGATTCCACCAATACCCATCAATCACATAATGATCCTCCTAGTGAAGACACTCAAGGAACCTAGAATAGTCAAATAGGATCAAATCTACTCTATAATCCTATCTCTTCCATGAAATAAAACATCTTACATTTGATTTCCTTGTTTTAGAACTCACTTAAACAAAACTCGGAATATAATGCATTGTCAAAGATCATTGCATACTTTTAGTAAAGGTTCTGTCTAACAGATAGACGGATCCCAAATGTTGTACTAAACGGATCCCTACTTCTAGGGAACCGTGGGATCCGGCAAAACAGAAAATGCAATTGCAAGCATTATATGTCAAACACATCCCTTAGAACACCTCACACTAAGCTAAACATAGTGTCTTAAGATTGATTAAGACTTTATCAAGATAGGTTGACCTTTCCTATTCTTTCCAACTCACATAGATCACACTCTAAGGCTTTGTTAGATCTATCATTTCAATCCATCACTCTTCCGCTCCCAAAACTCACACTTTATTCTTCTTATATGATCTCTCACAACTAGGTTAGAAGTCCTTCGATTATGACAATATTGATCATTAATCAATCTCACCTCAAAATTGATCAAAGTTGATCAAATCCTAGTTTTTCCCATCTCATAACCATTAGGATATTTTCCAAAACATAATCCTAAGACACAACCTGATCTCTAGGATCATTTAGTTTCATTTAACTTCAATTGACATCTTTAATGTCATCCTTGCTCATCCATTGGTACTTGTTGAAAGTTCCAAATCCTTCCATAAACAACAATCATTAGCTACACCACTCATTGCCTTCAAACACTTAAGCACCCCTTCATTTAAAACACTTAGGAGAACTGAAACACTCAAGGTGATGTAGGTCTAGGATCTTAGAAACATCATTTCCACTCTTTCATAAACTGCTGAACGCCGGATCCCTAGAACTAGCCTAGACGGATCCCTCTGAGAAGGGAACCGTGGGATCCGGATGACAGTCTATGAAAAATCTTACTAAAACAAATCATTTCAACTCAAACACTCCATCTCATCTTAAATGAGTTCCTAGAACAACACAACCTCTGTAGTTGACTCTTGTGCATGCCAATCATCTCATTCCAATGAATCTTAGTGGCTTGGAGCTTAAATGCACTTCCAAATCTTTTGGTTTATAAACCACCTTGTTGGGACCTCCATAGTCATCACTCTCATTCTAAATTTCAGCCTTTGCAATCTCTTCAAATCATCTCATCATGAGAAAAACCCCAAGTAACAACCTATCCACCAAAGAACCACCCATTAAAAGGGCTCGTGTTGTACACGAAATCTCTTCAGCCGAATCATCTCCGGTCAAATCAACAAACCTTCATCATCCAATCAAACCAATTCCTAAAAGGATAGTACCCACAAAACTAACTATACCAAACACAACCATACCTCCTAGGCCAAAGAATATATTCTCCACTAAACCATCACCCTTGGTTCCTAGAGCTATCTCTTTTACATCCCCACAATCATCACCTCACCTCTACAATTTAGAGGACTTGCCACCTAGGCCGTCTCATCCGCTTCCGCCGACAACATTTTCCTCATTAGGAGGAACAATGATTCAAAATCAAGGTGTTGAGTTAACACTTGCTCCGGCTTCCTTTTCGCCGTTTCCATCATATAATCCCATTTGGATTATAAGAAATCATCAAAGTCAACCACCCGACCTTATGGAAGTTGACACATCTTTACCACCATCATCATTCTTGATCGAACTATTCCTAAATGGACCTCCACCAATCCCTCCATCATTCGAGGCTCCTCAAACCACTTCAATTGATCCTTTGAATCAAGCCACTTCATTTCATCCTCCACCACTACCTAGCCATGACAAAGATTGCTATCATTGTGAACATGTTGAAAGTTTGATACATGAAGTACGAGAAGACCAACGTTTCATGTTCTATCATCTCCTCGAACGTTTCGACGAGATTAAACCTAAACATAACTTGAGCTAGAAGATTATAGTGGTGTCTAAACTTCAAGCGTTAGTTTGTCTAAGAAATTCCTAGTTATGTATTGTCTATTTTCTTATTTTTGAGTCATGTATATCATAACTCTTGTTTTATTAAATGGAATTACATGCTACTTGTTATTTTTCTGAGAATATGTATTCATATCTCATTTATGTGATAACATTACTTGTTATATCACCTTTGCTGATTTTAGTCATCAGCCAGCCGGATTCCTCAGTATTGCCTAGACGGATCCCTCCTTGAAGGGAACTGTAGGATCCGTGGTACAGAAGCACATATTTCTACTAACTTGAGTCTCTTTTGCAGGAAATTATGCAATATACTCTTGTTTTTCTAACCTTTGTTTTGTAGTTATTCAAAATACACATGAAGATTTTGACACCATAAAAGCTAGGGGGAGCTTTGTGTCAAATAATATTGCAAAATCATTTGCAACTTAATCCATTTTTGGATTACACTTCATGATACCCCATTGCAACTTTGCAATATTCGAGGGGGAGCACGTTTTCGTCACTTAGACGAACCATTTGCAAACTTAATTGCAAACACAACTAGCTCATTTTACACTATGTCCTTGACGCCCTTTTTCAAAGGGATGGACTCGTCAAGGGGGAGTTAAGACGAGTACCATTCCCGTCACTTGCTCTCATTACATCTTTTATTATTTTTCTTATAAAAATTGTGTTAGTTTCTTCAAACACTTTTTGTTTCGACAAAAAGGAGGAGAAGAAAGTAAAAACTACAAATTCAAACATTTACAAATTTTAGCTTTTCCGTAAAATAATTTTATGTTTTGTCATCAACAAAAAGGGGGAGATTGTTAATACAAATAAGCCGTAAAAACGTTTATTTATATTTTACGATCTTCTAATGTTTTGTTGATAACAAAAGTAAAATCATATTAACGAAACAATAAAATACGTAAATGGTTTGAACTAATAGTTTTCTAACACACTTACGTTTTCACATAAAACACTATAACAAGATTAAGTGATTTTATATTTTAGATACACATGTACAACAACTAGTGTTTACATATTGGCCTAACAAGTTTAAGTAATTCTATGAGTTAGATACATATGTACAACAACTAGTGTTTACATATTGGGTTAATACATACTTATATTAAGTACACTAAAATGGGTAAAAACAAGTATGTACTAAAATGGGTAAAAGCAAGTATATACTAAATAGATAAAAACTAGCAAATGGTTTTGACCCATAACCCATGGTTTTATATATACCACTTACACAAGTTCAATGTATCCTTAAGGTACATTGTATCTAGATAGAAAACCATGGATCAACCCATAACCCATGACCCATGACCCATAACCCAAAATACCCATGGGCAAAGAGGAGCGGACCACGGATCCCTAGCTTTGTGCTAGCCGGATCCCAAGTGGAAGGGATCCGTGGGATCCGGGGAAACAGTAGGTTTTTCCTCTATAAATAGTGAGCCATCTCTTCATTATATCTCACCCCTCTCTAACATACTTTCACCCCTGAGTTAAATCTCACTAACCATAGATCCAAGAGATCTATGTTTGTAGTTTTGTTTTTGTGTGATCTTTTAGGTTCCTCTTAAAGGGAAGATCACCACCTTTGAATTCGAACAAGCTCAAGTCCATGAGTTGCCAAGCTTCCTCATCATCAAGGCTATTGAAGTCCTTTTGTTGATGATCCCTTTCTTTCTTCAAAGAAGCGTAGTGTTTAAGACATTAGTGAAAGATGTCTCAAGTGTCAAGACGAAGATATTAGTGAAGGGTATCTATCGTCTATAGGATAAGCACTTGTGGTAGGTGCTTAGAAGTCAAGACAAGAAGCATTAGTGAAAGGTGCTTAGAAGTGAAGACACAAGACATTAGTGAAAGGTGTCTTGTAGATCTAATCAAAGACATTAATGAAAGGTGTCTTGTAGATCTAATCAAAGGCATTAGTGAAAGGTGCCTTAGATGTACATTCGATATGGTGTGTTTCGATGTACTAGATAGACTAGCATTAGATCCAAGGATATTGATGTCCTTGATGATGTTGTAAAGGAGTAGATCTCCTTTGGGATTAGTCGTTGGTGTAGTGTGGTAGTAGTTCCTCCATTGCAATGGAACTAGGTACTTAGCCTAGTACTTAATAAAGGGTAGGCGACGTTGTGAAGGTGTAGTTCACCTAAAGTGTGAAAGAACTCGGTGGTTAGCCTAGCACCGTATAAAGGGTAGGCGACGTTGTGTTAGGTGTGGTTCGCCTTGGTGTGAAAGAACTCGGTATTTAGCTTTGTACCGGAAAAAGATTAAGCGACGTTGTGAAGGCTTCTCCGCCATAAGGAGATTGGTGTAGTGATTACAAACTCTCGAGTAGGTGACTCGGGGAGTGGAGTAGGGCAAGGAAGGTGTCCTTGTAGCCGAACCACTATAAATACTCGTGTTGTGGTTTTGTGCTTCTTACTCTTCTCTTTTCATTACATATTTATATGCTTGTTTATCAACATCCAACACACACAACCAAATAGATTGACATAAGTCGATCTAAATGTTTTAAAAGAGAGTTTTAATTGGTAAAACTATTCAACCCCCCTTCTAGTTTTCCACACATGGCTTATCTAGGATACATCTTTGAAATATCCTTGATTTTTCAACTAGTCAAAACCCACCATATTTCCGCTCCAACACTCACACATTATCTATCACGATTGATAGCACTTAGTTAGGTATATCTTTCAATTTTAGCAAATTGATTTCAATCATATTTTTTTTTCAAAATTAGGGTCAAAAATTAGCTTTTCATTTCTTCTTATTTTTAAGGATTTTAGTAAAAACCTATTAGGACATCATCTGATTTCTAGGACTTGTTCTCACCATTTCTCCTCATCGAATTAAATGGAATCATTGTCAAACATATAGTTAGATTACCCAAGGTCAAATTTTATTGGCCAAAACCATCATTAAGCACCATTACTTGTTATGGTTAAGGATTTGAGATATCCAACAGCTAAAGACTTCAAAATTAACTCAAACCCTCGAAATCCATTAATAACAAACCTTACAAAAGCATAATAATTTCACCTAGACCTTGTCTGATAGCCGGATCCCTGGTCTTTAACCAGGCGGATCCCTACTGAGAGGGATCTGCGGGATCCGTAGATGCAGAGAGCATAAACCAGCTTCTATATTCAAACTCATGTCACATTTTGGTTCTCTAACCACTCTTAGCATACATTAATTATTCTCCTAGAGCTGATCAAAACCTCAAGAGCATGCTTAGTCTTATAAGTGGTCAAGAATTTAATTCCCAAATTCAAATTACTCTTTATAAACCAAACAATCTTAGGTTTATGGCACCATCCTCAATTATCTTTCAAAAATCAGAAATTATAAGCTCACATTAGCATCTTCATCACCATGACTAAAGCTCTTAGCAACAACTCCTCAAACATAGGATCATCCAAAAGAAAGGGCCAAATGATCCATGAAATTTCATCCACCGAAACATCTCCCATTAGAGATAATGACTCTAGAATCCCACCTCATCAAACCCATCCAACAAAAGCTAAGAGAACCGCAAGGATTAGCATCAAATCTTTCCAACTAGAAAAGGGATCATCTAGTTCCAAACCAAACATGGATAGTTCTAGCAAGCCATCAAAACCTTCATTCATTGAGAATGGACTACACTCCTTGAATGAGCCTCTTCCTCATCCAAACATATATTCATTGTTCCATTCATCACCAAGAACCTCCCATTCACCAACCTTTTCATTGAATCGGGAACCACCTACAACACCAACTAGCCCATCATGGGAGACAAGGAACAACCTTGATCATATGGAAGAAGTTCCATTATCACCCTCATTTTTAGAACCTCTCCCTACTTCTCAAAATGAAGACCCTCAAACACACATTGAGCCCCCTCAAAACATCCTTTTTCCTTCGGGGCCAAACCAAGACAATATTTGCCCAAATTGTCTAAGAACTCAAGGACTTGTTCAAGAAGTACGAAATGAGATACATTTCATGTTCAATCATCTTCTTGCAAAGTTGGATCAACTCAACAAATCCACCCATCCCTAGACTTAAGCACATTGTCACATTCTAAATCCCGTAATGAGATTAGCATTAGTAGTACTTATATGGCTAAAGTTCATTCTCTTAGTTTTTAGAGATTTGGTTGTGTATCTCTTGTTTTATTGAATGAATACTTATATGCTATGATTATTATGTGTGTTGTGCTTGTTATATTGTACATATATCTCATTCCCTCAAATAGCATTCCTTGACATTTCTTCACTGCTGAAGAAATTGTAACAGATAGCCGGATCCCTTCCAGATAACTAGACGGATCCCTCCTTGAAGGGAACCGTGGTACATGAGCACAAATTTACACTAACTTGAGTCTCTTTTGCAGGAAATTATGCACTATACTCTTGTTTTTCTAACCTTTGTTTTGTAGTTATTCAAAATACACATGAAGATATTGACACCATAAAGCTAGGGGGAGCTTTGTGTCAAACGACATTGCAAAATCATTTGCAAACTTAATCCAATTTTGGCTTACACTTCATGACACCCCACTGCAACATTGCAATATTCAAGGGGGAGCACGCTTTCGTCACTTAGACGAATAATTTGCAAACTTAATTACAAACACAATTAGTTTATTTTACGTTATGTCCTTGACGCCCTTTCAAAAGGATGGACTCGTCAAGGGGGAGTTAAGACGAGTACCATTCCCGTCACTTGCTCTCTTTACATTTTTACATTTTTTTCTCTTATAAAAATTGTGTTAGTTTCTTTTAACACTTTTTGTTTCGACAAAAAGGGGGAGAAGAAAGTAAAAACTACAAATTCAAACTTTTACGAATTTTAGATTTTTCCTTAAAAGAATTTTATGTTTTGTCATCAACAAAAAGGGGGAGATTGTTAATACAAATAAGCCGTGAAAACGTTTATTTATATTTTACGATCTTCTAATGTTTTGTCGATAACAAATATAAAATCATTTTAACGAAACAAATAGAGTACGTAAATAGTTTGTGTTAATAGTTTTCTAACACACTTACGCTTTCACATAAAACACTAAAACAAGTATAAGTGTTTTTATGATTTAGATACATATGTACAACAACTAGTGTTTACATATTGGGTTAAACATATACTTAAACTAAGTATACTAAAATGGGTAAAAACTAAGTGTATGCTAAATTGGGTAAATACAAGTATATACTAAATGGGTAAATACTAGCAAATGGTTTTGACCCATAACCCATGGTTTTATATATACCACTTAACCAAGTTCATTGTATCCTTAAGATACATTGTATCTAGAAAGAAAACCATGGATCAACCCATAACCCATGACCCATGACCCATAACCAAAAATACCCATGGGCAAAGAGGAGCGGACCACGGATCCCTAGCTTTGTGCTAGCCGGATCCCTTGTGGTAGGGATCCGTGGGATCCGGGGAAACAGAAGAGAATTTCCTCTATAAATAGAGAGCCATTTCTTCCTCTCTAGGTGTGCTTTTTAACACATACTTCCCCAAAGTATTCTAACCCTCTAACCTCAGATCTAAGTGATCTATGTAGTTTGTCTTTTGGTTTTGTGTGATCTACTAGGTTCCTCTTAAAGGAGAGATCACCACCTCTTGAAGACGTGCAAGCTCAAAGTCCATGAGTTGCCATGCTTCGTCATCATCAAGACTACTAAGGTTCTCTTGTTGATAGTTCTTCCTTTCTCCATAGATGTTGGCTTGAAGGCATTAGTGAAGAATGCCGAAAGTGTCAAGATGAAAGCATTAGTGAAAGGTGCTCATCATCCGTGTCAAAGCATTAGTGAAGGATGCTAAAGGTATCAAGATGAAGGCATTAGTGAAGGGTTCCAAGCGTTGTGTCAAAGGCATTAGTGAAGGATGCCAAAGAATCAAATCAAGTAGCATTTGGGAAGAATGCTTAGGTCGTATAATCGATGAGGTGCATCGTTATACATATATGTATTTGTTTATATACAAGGATGGTGATATCCTTGATGGTGTTGTAACAAGGAGTAGATCTCCTTGAGATTAGGTGTTGTGTCGTGAAGGTGTAGTTCACCTAAGATGTGAAAGAACTAGGTGCTTAGCCTAGTACCTAATAAAGGGTAGGCGACGTTGTGAAGGATTAGTTCTCCTAAGGTGTGAAAGAACTCGGTGGTTAGCCTTGCACCGTATAAAGGGTAGGCGACGTTGTGTTAGGTGTGGTTCGCCTTGGTGTGAAAGAACTCGGTATTTAGCTTTGTACCGGAAAAAGGTTAAGCGACGTTGTGAAGGCTTCTCCGCCATAAGGAGTTGGTGTAGTGTTTACGAACTCTCGAGTAGGTGACTCGGGGAGTGGAGTAGGGCAAGGAAGGTGTCCTTGTAGCCGAACCACTATAAATACTTGTGTCGTGGTGATGTGCTTCTTACTCTTTATCTTTCATTACACGTTTATATATCTATCTATCAACGTCCAACATAAACAATCAAATAGATTGACATAAGTCGATCTAAATATTTAAAAGGAAGTTTTAAATTGGTAAAACTATTCAACCCCCCCTTCTAGTTTTCCACACGATCTTCATCTTTGAGTTTTATAAAAGCATTAGAATCATTCGAAACGCCGATGATAGCATTTCAATCGCTTTCATCATCAATACACGAAACCTCCTTCTTCCTCTCAACACCTTTGCTCAAATTCTTCGCATTCCTTGTGAAGGAATTTGTATGTACTCTCAAGATTGGGCAATCAATACTCAAAACCTTGCACTTGATTCTAAACCAATGTACCACACTCCTCTTGATGAACCCGAAACCATCCGAGACACCATCTTCCAAAATAAGAACCGACCAATCCCGTCTCGACCGAAACAAGAAGGTCATTCACCGTAATCCTTTTCAAATGGAACTTTTCGAGATGCATCCCATATTTAAAAATTGGGAAGAAATCCTTAGGGAAAACGTCATAAGCCTAGTTGGAAACAAAGATCATCCAAACGCATGTCTTGTGCAAATGATCTATTGTCTTATCTACCAAAAGCCATTTAATCTCGCCTATTACATGGTAAGGAGAATGGCTGGGGTATTCAAAGCTTCCAACATGGTACTTCCATATGGTATGCTCCTAACACGACTTTGTAAGTATGTTAGTTCATTGCAACCATCCCCTATCAACAATGATCATTTCTTTGCCGATCATGTAATGGTACATCTTACCAAAATACCCTCTAAACGCTTCAAGGTCAATGGAAAGAAACCTAAAGCTCTCTCGGACTCCTCGGAAGGAGAAGAAGAAGATGTCGACCCCATAGCCAACATCAAATTGGAACCCTTTGATTACTATGATCAACTTCCAACCATTCCAAACGAAACCGCTGAGTTCAAACAATTGAGGGGCATGATTCAAAACCTTGCTTACAACCTCACTAAGCCGTCAAAAAGGAAAAGAAAGGATTGACGAAAGAGACAATAGGAATATGCTTATTTTCTTTTATTTTATGTATGAATGATTACGCTTTTGCACTATTGGTTTGTGGTAATTTGGATATTATTACTTTATCATGTTTTTATAAGTGATGCTTTGTGATGAAATGCTTGTTCTTATTGCTTAGCTTAACGATTTATTAATGTGCAAAATCTGCACATCAATTCTGTGAAGATGCTGATTTGCAGAAGCCGGATCCCTAGGATTAGCCTAGACGGATCCCTCCCTTGAGGGAACCGTGGGATCCGTGACATCAGATCAGCAATACAGCATCCCTTACATCAAGATAGCTTTCTAGATAACATCACATCTTGCTAAACACATGATATTAGAACCCAACTAAGTCCACTTCAAGGATGAGAAAGGATTAGACTCACTTATGGCTTACTTGAGATCTTAGTCAAATTGCCTCTCGATTTGTCAACGCATCAAAACTCACCATATTTCCGCTTCAATACTCACAAATTGTTTCTCATCTCTCTAAACACTTAAGTGGACATATTAAACAATTTTAGGAAATTGTTTCTAGTCATCTTTATCTCAAAGTGGGTCAAAAATTAGTTTTTCAATTCTTGTAATTTTTAAGGATTTTTCAAATTTCACCTCAAGTCAAAATATGATCTCTAGGATCATTTATTATGACTTGACACCACTAAAACTCTTAGTGTTATCCTTAGACATCCATTGGTAGTCATCTTGTCTCATCTCTCTTCCATAAGAAGCAATCATTTGCTATAACACTTATTACCCTTGATCATTCAAGTACCTTATCATCTTAAAACACTTAGGAGAACTGAAACACTCAAAATGAGATAGGCTTTAGCTCCTAGAAACCTCATTTCAAACCTGTCATAACTGCTGAGAGCCGGATCCCTCAAGAGAGGGAACCGTGGGATCCGGGTGACAGTTTATGTCAAACATTGCTAAAACAATCATTTCAACTCATCTTCCTAACTCAAACACTCCATATCATCTTAAATGAGTTCCTAGACCAGTGAAACTCTGAACTTCAACCTTGTGCATGTTAACCATCACATTTCCAAGAATCTTAGTGGCTTAAGTCTTAAATGCATTTGCCAAGCTCTTCCCTTTATAAGCCATATTGCTAAGAACATTTTAGTCATCAAACACAAACACAATTACAACCATCTTCCTTAGTCATTTCATCATGAGAAAGGCTCCTAGTGCTAACTCATCCACTCAAGAACCACCCAAGAAACTTCCTAGGATCATACACGAAATTTCCTCAACCGAATCATCTTCGGTTAAGTCAACTAATGTTAGGATTTCTCCTACACCAAGGAAACCAATCAAACTAATCCCCAAGAAAATTGTTCCCACTAGGATTTCATCACCAAACTCTACCAAACCAAACATACCCTCCACAACTCAACCAACATCATTGGTGCCTAGAGCCACCTCACAATCAACCCCACATTCCCACAATGTAGAAGACTTACCTCCTTGGCCATCTCACCTTTCACCACTACCAACAAACTCACTTGAAAAGGTTGGGCAACAAAATAAAAATATTGAATCAACACTTGATCCAATGTCAAACTCTGTCATTCCTCCCAATAGTCCATTTTGGATTATGAGAAGACATCAAAGTCAACCACCCAACCACATGAAAGTTGATGCTTCTTTACCTCCACCCTCAAACATTATAGAGCCATCACTTAATGAGCCTCCACCAATTCCTCCTTCATTTGAAGATCCTCAACCCACTTCACTTGAACTCCCACTTCAAGAAATTCAAAACCATGACAAGGATTGTTATCATTGTAAACATGTTGAAAGGTTGATACATGAACTACGTGAAGAGCAACGTTTCATGTTTTATCACCTCCTCGAACTTTTTGAAGAGGTCAACAAGCCTAAACTACAATGAGCATCATAGTCACAAGCTCAAACTTAGAACGTTTAGGAAACTTATCTCATCCTTAATCACCATTAAGCAATTAGTTGAATATTGAGTTTGGGTAACTCATTAGCATTAGTAGTACTTGTATGGCTAGTTCATTCTCTTAGTGTTAGAGATTTGTTTGATCATCTCTTATTTTTATTGAATGAATATCCATATGCCATAATTGTTATGTGCTTTGTGTTTTGTGCTTACTATATCATATACTACTTCACATATTCATTAGCATTGATTGAAACACTCTCATTGCTGAAGAAATTGTCAACAGACAGACAGATCGCTCCAAAATACCTAGCCGGATCCCTCCAAGAAGGGAACCGTGGGATCCGTGGTACAGAAGCACAAATGTCTACTAACTTGAGTTTTATATGCAGGAAATTATGCACTATACTCTTGTTTTCTGACCCTTACTTTGTAGATTTTCAAAATACACATGAAGATGTTGACACCATAAAGCTAGGGGAGATTTGTGTCAAACGATATTGCAAAAACATTTGCAACTTAATCCGATTTTGGATTATACTTCATGACACCCCATTGCAACTTTTGCAATCTTCAAAGGGGAGCACGTTTTCGTCACTTAGACGAACCATTTGCAAATATTTTTGCAAACACAATTAGTTTATTTTACGTCATGTCCTTGACGCCCTCTCAAAGGGATGGACTCGTCAAGGGGGAGTTAAGACGAGTACCATTTCCGTCACTTGCTCTCTTTACATTTTTACATATTTTTAAAAAATTGTGTTAGTTTCTTTTAACACTTTTTGTTTCGACAAAAAGAGGGAGAAGAAAGTAAAAACTACTAATTCAAATTTGCTACGAATTTGAGTTTTTCTTAAAATAATTTTATATTTTGTCATCAACAAAAAGGGGGAGATTGTTAATACAAATAAGCCGTAAAAACGTTTATTTATATTTTACGATCTTCTAATGTTTTGTCGATAACAAACGTAAAATCATTTTAACGAAACGAATAGAATACGTAAATAGTTTGAGTCAATAGTTTCCTAACACACTTACGTTTTTACATAAAACACTAAAACAAGTATAAGTGATTTTATGATTTAGATACATATGTACAACAACTAGTGTTTACATATTGGGTTAGCATATACTTAAACTAAGTATACTAAAATGGGTAAAAACAAGTATATACTAAAATGCGTAAAAACAAGTATATACTAAATGGGTAAAAACTAGCAAATGGTATTGACCCATAACCCATGGTTTTATATATAGTACTTAACCAAGTTCATTGTATCCTTGAGATACATTGTATCTAGAAAGAAAACCATGGATCAACCCATAACCCATGACCCATGACCCATAACCAAAAATACCCATGGGCAAAGAGGAGTGTCCCACGGATCCCTGGCTTTGTGCTAGCCGGATCCGGGGAACAGTAGAGAATTTTCTCTATAAATAGAGAGCCATTTCTTCCTTTCTACTCACCTTTTTACACACATACTTCACCAAGTATTATAACCCTCTAACCTCAGATCCAAGTGATCTATGTAGTTTGTCTTTTGTTTTTGTGTGATCTTCTAGGTTCCTCTTAAAGGCGAGATCACCACTTCTTGAAGACGAGCAAGCTCAAGTCCATGAGTTGCCATGCTTCGTCATCATCAAGACAACTAAGGTTCTCTTGTTGATAGTTCTTTCTTCCTCCGTAGATGTTGGGGTTGAAGGCATTAGTGAAGGATGCCGAAAGTATCAAAACGAAGGCATTAGTGAAAGGTGCTTATCGTTCGTGTCAAAGCATTAGTGAAGAATCCTAAAGGTGTCAAGACGAAGGAATTAGTGAACGGTGCCAAGCGTTGTGTCAAAGGCATTAGTGAAGGATGCCTAAGAATCAAATCAAGTGGCATTTGGGAAGAATGCCTAGGTCGTATAATCGATGAGGTGTATCGTTATACATATAAGTATTTGTTTATTTCTAAGGATGGTGATATCCTTAATGGTGTTGTAACAAGGAGTGGATCTCCTTGATATTAGGTGTTGTGTTGTGAAGGGTAGTAGTTCCTCCATAGTAATGGAACTAGGTGCTTAGCCTAGTACCTAATAAAGGGTAGGCGACGTTTTGATAGGATTAGTTCTCCTTGGTGTGAAAGAACCCGGTGGTTAGCCTAGCACTGTATAAAGGGTATGCGACGTTGTGTTAGGTGTGGTTCGTCTTGGTGTGAAGGAACTCGATATTTAGCTTTGTACCGGAAAAAGGTTAAGCGACGTTGTGAAGGCTTCTCCGCCATAAGGAGTTGGTGTAGTGTTTACGAACTCTCGAGTAGGTGACTCGGGGAGTGGAGTAGGGCAAGGAAGGTGTCCTTGTAGCCGAACCACTATAAATACTTGTGTTGTGGTGATGTGCTTCTTACTCTTTATCTTTCATTACACGTTTATATATCTATCTATCAACGTCCAACATAAACAACCAAATAGATTGACATAAGTCGATCTAAATATTTAAAAGGATGTTTTAAATTGGTAAAACTATTCAACACCCCTTCTAGTTTTCCACACGTTGCATGTTAATAATTGAGCAAATTTTCTTCAGGGTGGTGGTATTCTATGGTGAGTAGTAATAGCGTCAATTTCATATTAATATTGTAAGGACATAAAAGACTCTTTAGCCTGCAACGTTGGACATGTGTGTTTTCATTGATGTTATAAGACCTTTTGGTATGATTGTTAACTGCAGATCTTGTACTCAATGATAAGATCTTTGTCTATGATTTATCAACGAGTTGAATTAAGATCTTTGTTTATGATTTATCAATGAATTGAATGGACTGATTACGACTCTAAGTATTCTCTACGTATTTCTGACATGCTTTGCTTTTAGTTTTTGTACATCATTAAATTATCGATATTTTTTTCAGGTTCCACTGATATAAATGTGTCCATCATGTCCAACAAGAATGAATATCTCAATACAGGACGCTTAAGTGCTAGCATGTCGTCATGGATTACGTGTCTTAAAGTTTTTTAGTGTATATATTATTTTTGTCTTTATTAGGGTGAATATTAACGTAGCTTTGCATATTTTTGTTTTTTATCTTTTTGTGGCGATTCAGCTCATAGGTTCTTACTTGGCAGAGCGCGTGCATGTCAAGCGCCCATTTTATCTTTTCAGGGAAATTTTTGAACTAAATTTGATACTTTCTAAGGTTACTGATAACATCAAATAATCCTGAATATTAAGTGTCAATTTCCCCCGATAATGCTTGTAATTTATATCATTTATATGGATTTACGCATGTTTTCCATTATATTCCACTTTCAGGTAAATTACGAGCATTGGAGCTAAAGAGACGCGGAATTGGAGAATTATCAAAGATTTATCATAGTATGCTCACTTTGAAGAAGTTACGGCGTAACTCATCTCTCATATTAAGCCGTAACTAAAGCGTGACTCAGAAAGCCAACTCATCAGAAGATTACGGCGTAACTCTCCCAAAAGATTACGACGTAACTATATTAGGTCAAATGAGGTTCCGCGCCGCTGATAACTACGCCGTAACTCTTGCTTAAACTACGGCGTAACCAAGAATTATTGAAGATACGGCGTAACTACTTCTAAGGTTGCGCCGTAACCAGCAGATCTAGTGCAAATTACGAAGAAATAGAGGATTACGGCGTAACTATTCTATTGGTTACGCCGTAACCCAGATCTGGCCTATAAATACCCCACGATTTCCAGCATTTCAAAGCATCCCATTTCACACACCACAACCAAAGAACGTGGGAAGAAGCCAAAGGCAGGTCTAGAGGAGCGTACGGAGCTGTCTCCAAGGGAGAAATCATTCCCCTATGATAAGCATTAGCATTTTATCTTTTCTTTACTTTCGATTCATGTATTTCGTAACATTGAATATTGAATTGATTTGTATGGTTAATATGAGCGGCTAAGCACCTCTTGTTGCTGGCCTAGTTATGATTCCTTAATTTTTTTGTTAGCGTTTATATTAATTCCGTATAATTATTTCTAAGTGTATGCATGCATAGTTTATTGGTAGCTACCCTTGTTTCGGTAGTTTTGAATGGCGGTAGAGGCTAGTTGCTTAGGAGATATGACCAACTGACCCTAAGTGAGTAGATTGAGACGGGAAGGGTAAGATATGACCTGACGACCCTTTCTACTTATGCGATTTGACCAACTGATCACCTACCGTTTGGATGAACTTAAGAATTAGGTGGTGGGTGTTCAAGTTGCTAATGCCCGGGAACTCACTATATAAGTCTAGCATGTAGCGCAACTTAATGACTCGGCTTAAGGGACCAGGAACAACTGGACCTATGAGGGGACACCTGACTTCTCCAGTGGTGGCATCTTTGCTGATGGGTTAGGGCGAATTGACCAAATGTTGTCCTCTCGACTTTGACCCCACCTGAAGTAACTGGAAGTAATTAGACGTAGACATTACTAGCTAGGATGAATAACTAGGTTAGAGCCACTCTCCTATATTGATCACAACCTTTGCCTTTACTTGCTTTATTAGTTTATTAATTAAATCATTTTAAAATCTGTGACACCTAGAATTAGTATTAATCCAACACACATAGCTCTTGGGACGACCTCGGTTTTACCGAATACTACACTACACACGACCGGGTACGCTGCCCGTTAGTGCATTAGGGTAGACCATAGGTATAACGAGACTTTATAAATATTAAAACCTGGTCAGTAAAACCTGCATCAAGTTTTTGGCGCCGCTGCTGGGGAGCTATTTTAGGATTTTTCATAAATCTATTTTTAATTTTCTTTCTTCTCTTAAATGTCAGGATACAAGACTAGAAGCTCGAGGCCTTTTTTGGCCACCCCATTCGATAATCCGGAGAAACAATTTCGGACAAGGAAAGTTTACTCTCCGGTTCCTATTCATAACATCTTTTCATTTTACGAATCAGATCTGTCTAACGCAGAACAGGAGGTCATTGATGAAAATAATATCGATGAATTAACCATGGAGCAGTATTTGGAGCAACCAAATGAGAACTGCCAACTAACCTTCACACATGATTCTAGTACTGAAAAATACTCTATTCTGGACCAATTTATTCGAGAGTTACACGAGCTTAAGTTTTCAGGAGATGAAGATGAGGATGTTCAGAATCATGTAGAAGAAGTACTATACTTGTCCTCTCTTTTCAGCGTCCGAGGCATCCCGAGCTATTCAGTTACCGCAAGGATTTTTCCTATGACTCTTACTGGAACTGCGAAAAGATGGTACAATAAAATCCTTAACGAATGTAAAGGAGCATGGGATAAATTAAGAAGGGAATTCGTCCAACAATTTTACCCTCCTTAAAATTTGGCCAAACTTCTTGGTAAGATCTATCAATTCGTTCAAGTAGGAGAAGAAACGCTTTATCAGGCATGGGAAAGGTTTAATGAGCTACTTTATCGATGTCCCACTCATGATTTAAACAAACATCAAATCGTCTACGTCTTCTACCGGGGAATTAATGCGCTAACACGGGAACTTCTCGATTCTCCTAGACCTATTCCTGGCATGACCCCTGACCAAGCCTTGGAATGTATTCAACGGAATTCTGAACATTGCTACAAATGGCATTTGGATACAGGGTACGGACCAAGAGACAATTTTGATCATAAGGTAATGAAGACATTAACGAAGCAAGAATACAATTATGGTGAAATTTTCGAAAAACGAAGGCTGGAAAGAGCAAATGAAGCTGAAGCATGTAGGATTGAAAAGGTTAAGAGTGTATTCGGGACCAAAACCGGGAACAATCTTGAAAAAAGATTCTTGACTACATCAAGGAATCGAGGGAACGAGATGAGAGAATTGAAAAGATGATGAAGACTGTTGGGAATTATGTTTGAGTTGATTATGATAAAATATGAAAGATGAAAGACTTATGAAGACTATTGAAGACAAGGGACTTATTTGTTAAAATAGTATTTATTATATAGTCCCTAGTAGTATTTGTAACCCTAGTATCTCTATTATATAAAGAGATATAGGGAATTAGGTTTTTGTGTGTGTCAAGATGTGAACACCAAAGGTGTGTGTGTGTAACCTAGGCGTAAACTATAAACGCCTAGGATAGATATTCAATTAGTATTTAGTATAGTAGAGATGTTTAGTCGATTAGTGTTTAGTAGATTAGAGATGATGGCGAAGAACCTTTAATAATAACAATGATGTTTCGTTAATCCGATGTGCATTATATTTATCGTTGTTATTGTTAATCCCTAGAGCTCATAAATGATCTCACAATTGGTATCAGAGCGGGGAGCTCTTGATATAGGGATTTACAAGGTTTTTCGAAGAAAAAGGTAAAAATTCGAATTTGGAAAAAATTTCATAATCTTTCTGCAGGGCTGTTTTCAAACAACGATAAATTTTTCGTTAACCGTTGGATCAAGACGAAATTTTTGGTGAACATTCTCTATATGACAATCTAACTTTTCACCGAAGGGATCGTCGATTTGAGCTCTCAATCAAAAGTTATTCAGTGTCGAATATGGCTGCAGAAGGAGGTATTGTTTTTCGAATTTTTCAGGTTTTTAGGGTTTTCATTCTGTTGAGTGTGCATTAAAGGGTACTATCAAACCCTAATTCAATGAGCTTTTAATGATCACTATTTTTGGAGTATGGTTTGCTTGTTTGTGGTTGTCAAAACCCTAAATTGCTCAACGTACTGTTGTTTATACTCGAAGGTACTGTTGCGTTTTTCAATTTGTACTGTTATGTTCCAAGGTACTGTTCGAGAGTTCAAAGGTTGTGGTAATAATGATTGGTTTTTATGAGTTGATTATCAGTGGTAGTGGGCTTGTAGTTCTAGTTACTGGTAGATATACGACGAAGGTTTGAGGTTACTGGTATACATGCTTCCTTTGTAACGTATTTTTGTAGGCAAACCCTAGCTCACACGTTAATATTGCTAGTATTACATGTATGTACTGCTCATTATATAAGTTACTGCTTGGGAGTAGCCTATGTGTGAAAAGATTGTTGTAAATGGTAATTCATGTGGGCTTATTGCTATTGGATGTAACTCTACCGGTGGAATACTATGATTCATATGAGGTTACTGGGAATAAAACAAAATGTGAAAGGGCTGAGCTTGGTTGTTTGGTTGATAGTACTGCCATTCGATACTTGTACTGCTGCTTTCGTGATTAAAGTTATTAGTACTTCTGCTATGTTTTGTTATTTAGCTACTGTTGGTACTGCTCGTCCTTGAAAGTACTGCTCGTGGGGATTTGATTATTTAATTGGTGATCACGAGTACAAGCATCATTATGGGAGCTGGTAAGATGAAAGATACACACACAGCAGATTGGGTTTGATTTATTAGAGGTAAGACTCGTACAAACCCTAGTTCTTATTATAGTTTCTGTTCACGAGGGTTTGCTGAGATTATTAGTTCATTACTTTTTGTTGATATTGCATTATGAGTGGACATTATTGGATACTTAATACAAAAAGTTATGAGACTATGGATAGTGATAGTGATATGGTTATTGGACACACACCATATTTGATATTCAGTTTTTGGTTTTGAAGATTAGTATGTTCAAGATCAGATTGATTGGTTTGACCACACACACAAATAGTTTGGTTTTGGGATTCATGGTGTGACCTAATGTTCGAATATGGTTTTGGGCAAACGACACATGTATGGGTTATTGGATGACACACAGTTTGGGATGTTCTACTTCAGCATCAAGTCGGTAATACTTAGTTTTCTTCTTTAGTGATCATTACATGGAGTATAGTTAGTTTGAAGAATCAAGAAGATGGTTAACATATGGGTTTTAGGGGACGCTTATTGTTAAATGTTTAACCATCTACATGCATCATTCAAGGGGAAGGTTTTTACTACTACTTGTTAGTATTTGTACTATTGGTTCAAATTTCTATTGCCATAAGTTCATTTTTAGTTGCGGAAAACTTCATGGAGGGTATCTTGAGGCATTGGAAAGATGGATTAGTCGTATGATATTGGTTCGTGGTTTTGAAGATCAAAGTTGCTTATATTCGCGGTTCTCCTAATGGATTATGACAAAAAGGGGAAGAACTACTTGGAAGCTGCAACTTGAATATTCTTGGTGATTACATGTTTAAGGGGAAGTTCATTTATCTTTCATCATATTAACTTCAGGGGAAGTTTGTGCTTATTGGTTTTGTCATTATCAACTAGGGGAAGATTGTTGGGAATTATGTTTGAGTTGATTATGACAAAATATGAAAGATGAAAGACTTATGAAGACTATTAAAGACAAGGGACTTATTTGTTAAAATAGTATTTATTATATAGTCCCTAGTAGTATTTGTAACCCTAGTATCTCTATTATATAAAGAGATATAGGGAATTAGGTTTTTGTGTGTGTCAAGATGTGAACACCAAAGGTGTGTGTGTGTAACCTAGGCGTAAACTATAAACGCCTAGGATAGATAGTCGATTAGATGCTTAGTCGATTAGTGTTTAGTAGATTAGAGATGATGGCGAAGAACCTTTAATAATAACAACGATGTTTCGTTAATCCGCTGTGCATTTTATTTATCGTTGTTATTGTTAATCCCTAGAGCTTATAAATGATCTCACAAAGACATTTGTGGAAAATACAGTCTCTTCTCTCAAAATTCATGAAGATCGGATTAAGGGATTGGAAAAGAGTGTGAGCTCATGTTCGCAAGCCATCACAGATTACCTAGCGGCTCGGGAAGAGGAAGTTGTCAACAAGATGGAAACAATCCTTGAAGAACCGACTATCTTTTCGGAAAAGGTTAAGCGACGAATCAGCATGGAGAAACTCTCACTTCTGGATCAAACTTTACCGGTAAACGCCCCTCTTACTAATTCCATTAAAACTAATCATGATGATATTTTACAGGAATTAAGCAATGATGAGACGATTCAACTTAACGAAAGATGTTCAGCGGTTTTGAGAAATGAGCTGCCACAGAAGGAAAAAGATCCTGGTTGTTTCACTCTCCCTTGCTTGATCGGGAGTCTCAGTATGTGTAATGCCCTAGCTGATCTTGGAGCGAGCATAAGCATAATGCCTCGTTCGATGTTCCTACGTATGGGTATTGGTGACCTTAAACCAGCCAAGATGAAAATTTAAATGGCCGATCGATCCATGCAGTCACCGTTAGGCATCATTGAAAATGTGTTGGTAAAGATAAAGAAATTCCTATTCCCGGTAGATTTTGTGATTCTTGACATTCCGGAACACAACAGAATACCTGTCATTTTAGGCAGACCTATGCTTGCTACTGCCCATACAAAGGTGGATGTCTTTGCTGGAAAATTAACTCTCGAAGCTAATGAAGAGATTGCAACATTCGGAATGAACTCCTGTCCACTTCTCAAAAGGTATGTGCGGTAGACCCAGTAGGAAATTTTGGCGACGCTCTAGAAGAATTTCTTAGTGATCCCCCGGACCCTGTCGAGATAGATTCTGGGAAAGATTTTGATGTTTTTGTCAATTTTGAGGAAGAGGATAATTTAGGAATCAGTACTGATGACTTCTCGAGTGACGTCGAAATGGCCCATTGGTAAGACAGCTCTGTGAAGACTCTTTCACAACCTGGTCAACCAAAGTTTTATGAGATGGGAGCTCGACTCCATCATAGAAACCCTCATTATCTAAAAAATTTCTTGCAAAATTGGGTTCATTGATTTCCATCAATTCATTGACACGGAGTCCCCAGTTAACATCATTTCTAAGGAATGCTACAACCAGGTTATGAAAAAAGAACTCGAATATAGAGGAAACAATTTCCTAGGATTTGCAAATAACATCAGTGTCTTTGTTGGGACTCACTCATTTCTGGTAGACTTTGTGGTTTTGGATGACGTTAGCGAATTCATAGAAGATGGGCTAACCGGAGTAATTTTCGGGAAACCTTTTAAAGAACTATCTGGGCTAGACAAGGATGAGAAAGAAGGGCTGGTATGGTTAAAGATTGGGGACGATAAAACGATTTTTAAAATGCCACGGACTGTTACAAATTTTAAAAAATGAAAAAAAGGCAGTTAAGCCATGCTCAACCACTACTCGATATTAGTGATGAAGATAAGGCAAAGGTTATTGACCACCCTTACCAGAAGATCAAGAATTTTTACTCGGGATGTTTAGAACTTGGGATGGACTACAAACGGGATGAGAACCTGATTAGTTGGATCCGACGTGGAGATTGCCATATCCACGAAATGACCAACAAGCACTGGTATCCCCAAGGCTCTGAGTCTAACATAAAGACTCGTAAATAAAGAAAAGTGCTCTTTCGGGAGACAACCCGAATTATCCCTTTCTTTTGTTTTATTTCCATTTCTGTAGGGTTTTTTGTTTTTAACAATTTTTGCAGGAAACAAGGACTGATTGCTGCAGTATGCTGATCTGAATATAGTTACGGTGTAACTCACCTCAGTGGTTACGCCGTAACCAAACCCATTGCAGTAGAATTTCGGATGCCTCACCAATTACGGCGTAATTCCATCTCCGTGGTTACGCCGTAGCTACACTCTTGCAGCGTATGTCAGGTTTTGCCTAGTTACGGCGTAACTCCTTCTAAAAGTTACGACGTAACTATCCTCTGCCTTACTTCTTTCATTTTAGGCACAATAACCTTATATTAGTATTTTAAATGAACTTTGTGGGTGTGTTTCCTGTAAACCCTCACGAGACTTCACTCGTCCACTTGGGACACCAAGTGGTTTAAAAGGCTTGTTGCATATGCTAAATGCAACCGTGATTCCTACGAAAGTGAGTTAGGTTTGTTTTTTATTTTTCATTTTTCCTTTTTAGAATTATGCTTGTCGGTAGTATGATTTCAGGGATTGAAGTTTGCTCATGGATGCTTATACGAAGGCACGACTCTTTTTCGTGGGCCTTCCTTCTTTTTGGAGAAAATTTCACGGAAGTTCTCGCTTTAATTGTACTTTTCTCTTCATCTTTATTTAACGCTTAGTACAAAAGGGACTTTGAACAATTCAAGTGGGGGGGGGGGGGGGGGCGGGAGTAGAATTGTCTCTTGAACTTTATTTTGCCCTCGTTTTTCTAGTTTATTGTGAAAAATTATGCCATTTTTAAATTTTGACATGTTTTTCTTAACCTAACTAGATTAGACCTTAGCCGAGCATATACAAACCTTGATATTATATGGTGAGATTAGCCTTATCCGTTTCCAATATTTTACCCAAAATCTACCAAATTATGAGTGTGCCGGTAGCTTGTAAACTTTAGAACTTGGCCTTTGCATCATTTCGAGACCATAGACGAGGTATGTTGAGTTAGCTCGATGTATTTGGACTTTTCAGTTTAAGAAGGCAATATTATAGGATTATCACCCAAATAGCCTACCATTGTATGTCTTCCTATTAGTCACCTCGACTTCTCGACCCCCATGTGAAACCCTTTTGTTGCACTCACCTTTAGTGCAAGATACCCCTAGATACACCCATCTGTGCCATTCCTTTCATTTTGTTAACCCAATATATTATTTCGATACACCTATACACCTTAGCCTACCCTGTAGTCTTTATTTGTGATTGGGAAGTCATCATTTGCCTAAGTTCAAGGTTCAAGTGGAAAGGTTCGGGAATCACGCTTTCGTCGACGACACATTCTTAAAGATCATTGAAGACCTCCCGAATTCTCATTGTTCATCTTAAGTGGGGGGATATTATGTTTAGTTGTTATGCTTATGTTGATTCAAAAAAAAAGTTATGTTATTTAGTTTGTTGTAAAGTGCAATGTTATAAGCACTATGTTATTAGCTTCATATAGATTTAGTATCGAGGAGGCCACCTTGGTCACATTCGAAGATTGGAGTTGGTTAGTGAGCCAACTGTTGGAGAAAAGGTAGTGTACCCATCATGACGTCCTCTAATGACACATCTACCTAATACATCATGATCCAGTTTCTTGACTTCAAAACTTGAACTTTGAGCGGACAGTAAGTGGTGATGTCTTGGTTAAAGATTTAGACTATTTGCTTGATTTTTATTTTACACCATTTATATATCCCATGTCTTATCCTACCCTTTAGTCATGAAGCATGTCTAGGTGATGCATCGAGCAATCTTTGGTGTCTTGGCCATGGATTTGGTCATGTATCATTGATTTTGTCCACTTCGCTGTGACATGTTAGTAATGACGAGTTACCCTTAACCTTTGTCGTGTCTACCCATATTGCCTTCGAAAATTGTTTAGCCCTTAACTCTAGTGGTGGAGATTTGTGTAACCGCCAAGCTTATGATAGAATACATGCTATGACTGTGAGATTGAGTGATCACCCCGAAATTGACACTTAGAATAGTTGAGAGATTTGAGTGTTTCGTTCCCATTTCGTGAGGTGTTCGGCTTTGTTTTATTCTAGCATAAGGGATTTCTAAACTTATATTTTCCAGGTTATGGGAGATATCTTTTTAGGAATCTTTCTAATAAGGTCTACTTTAGGGCAAGTAGAGTTCAAGTGGGGGGATATTTGATAACATCAAATAATCCTGAATATTAAGTGTCGATTTCCCCCGATAATGCTTGTAATTTATATCATTTATATGGATTTACGCTTGTTTTCCATTATATTCCACTTTCAGGTAAATTAGGAGCATTGGAGCTAAAGAGACGTGGAATTGGAGAATTATCAAAGATTTATCAGAGTTATGCTCACTTTGAAGAAGTTACGGCGTAACTCATCTCTCACATTACGCCGTAACTAAAGCGTGACTCAGAAAGCCAACTCATCAGAAGATTACGGCGTAACTCTCCCAAACGATTACGACGTAACTATATTAGGTCAAATGAGGTTCCGCGCCGCTGATAACTACGCCGTCACTCTTGCTTAAACTACGGCGTAACCAAGAATTATTGAAGATACGGTGTAACTACTTCTAAGGTTACGCCGTAACCAGCAGATCTAGTGCAAATTACGAAAAAATAAAGGATTACGGCATAACTATTCTATTGGTTACGCCGTAACCCAGATCTGGCCTATAAATACCCCACGATTTCCAGCATTTCAAAGCATCCAATTTCATACACCACAACCAAAGAACGTGGGAAGAAGCCAAAGGCAGGTCTAGAGGAACGTACGGAGCTGTCTCAAAGGGAGAAATCACTCCCCTACGATAAGCATTAACATTTTATCTTTTCTTTACTTTCGATTCATGTATTTCGTAACATTGAATATTGAATTGATTTGTATGGTTAATATGAGCGGCTAAGCACCTCTTGGTGCTGGCCTAGTTATGGTTCCTTAATTGTTTTGTTTGCGTTTATATTACTTCCGTATAATTATTTCTAAGTGTATGCATGTATAGTTTATTGGTAGCTTCCCTTTGTTGGTAGTTTTGAATGGCGGTAGAGGCTAGTTGCTTAGGAGATATGACCAACTGACCCTAAGTGAGTAGACTGAGACGGGAAGGGTAAGATATGACCAACTGATGACCCTTTCTACTTGTGCGATTTGACCAACTGATCACCTACCGTTTGGATGAACTTAAGAATTAGGTGGTGAGTGTTTAAGTTGCTAACGCCCGGGCACTCACTATTATAAGTCTAGCATGTAGCGGTACTTAATGACTCGGCTTAGGGGACCAGAAACAACTAAACTTATGAGGGGACACCTGACTTCTCCAGTGGTGACATCTTTGCTGATAGGTTAGGGCGAATTGATCAAATGCCGTCCTCTCGACTTTTACCCCACCTGAAGTAATTGAAAGTAATTAGACGTAGACATTACTAGCTAGGATGAATAACTAGGTTATCACGACTCTCCTATATTGATCACAACCTTTGCCTTTACTTGCTTTATTAGTTTATTAATTAAATCATCTTAAAATCTGTGACACCTAGACTTAGTATTAATCCAACACATATAGCTCTTGGGACGACCTTGGTTTTACCGAATACTACACTACACACGATTGGGTACATTGCCCGTTAGTGCATTAGGGTAGACCATAGGTATAACGAGACTTTATAAATATTAAAACCCGGTCAGTAAAACCTGCATCAGTTACATTTTATTGTTTTTGTTGTCTCTCGATTTAGACATGTTTGCTCGTCGATTGGTTAACTATATCTATTACGTAATTCTTGTTTAATGTATGATATTATGGCACCCTACTAGTTCCCTTGTCATGTATCTATACTATATAATATATGATAATACTGTACCACCAAATAAAGCACAACATTAAATTTTATTATTAAAAACACTTCCATATTTAGCACTAATGTACAACACCCCAATGCCTTCACAATACTAATCACGTGATACAACACGTGACCACGGGAGACACTTCTCCTTACGTTTTAGAACCAAGAACAATCATACCTTCATATTTGGAAACTCATTAAAATTTTCCCAATCAGTTACAACAATACTCCTAATTTCAGATCCAAATCAAAAGTCAAAACATATATCAATCATATATACTCTCCCTATTTTCAAAATCACCATGGATGAAACTGTAAACCACCCAATAATATCGGTAAGTTTTAATTGGATTGAATCAATTTGGTTTATATTATTGCTCATTTTTTATGTTTATGATGTAAACCCAGGAATGTCAGCCTTTCAGGTAATGATTTTCATATATCATGAGGTTTGTTTCACTATAGTTTGCTATTTTGAACTTTTTTATGATTGTTTTCTTCTTTTAATTTTTTCGTTTTTTACAGATTAGGTGTTAAAACTTTCATGAATCCATCAATTCAACCAACTCAAAAGGTATGTGCCTTTATCTTTCATAAGTTGTTTGATAACATATGATTGATCAAAGCGTCAGTTTCAAGTCAACAATTAATATTTTTCTTCCTCTATACGATTCAGTTTCAATGTACAATTTAATCCGACAATTAATGTTAAACGATTCAAAAAACCGTAAAAAACAATCTTTGATTTGTTCTCTTTGTCTTTGGTTCATGTAGTAACATCACAAATTAGTTTTTACACAAATATGTTCTTCAATCAGGTTCGTTTTATGATGTGTTTTGAATTCTGTATTTTGATTGTAATCTGTAATGGTCTTGAGCTATTTATGCATATGCACATTAAGTGTTCGATTAAATATTTGTGATTTATGATTTATGGTAGTTTCTAACCCAGGATTCCAATTCTTTAACCTGGGATTCATGTTCTGCTCTCAAGGCTAATATTTTATTACTATTTTTTATTTAACGGATGAAATTAAGAGGTGAAGAATCATCAGTTGTAAATTTCATTCATTTTTATGTTTGTGTTATGACATGTTTTCATGTATATTTGATTTCGTGTTTTGCTGATTAAGGTGTTGTGGTGGTTTATTACGAATGCCACATCAGAACCAAAATCGTTGTAAACAAGTGAAGAATCATCAGTTGTAACTTTCATTCATTTTAGTTTCTATAACTTCTTCACAGGTTTGTATCCAACTTCTTCTCAGGAACACAAAATCGTTGTTTCAGTTCCACCGTATAGGATAGTGAACGGCGAGCTCATGGTATTACGAATCTCCATAAAATCAAGGTAAAAAATGAATCTTATGTATTATAGTTGTTCATTGTACTGGATTGCATCATTTTTTGTTTTCTGCTTTCATACGTTGTCAATTCAGTTTTAATCTCAAATTATAAACTGATTTCGGCATCATCAAAGATATTAAACTGTAATTTTTAGGATCATACACTGCTATTATACAAAACGTCATCTAGACTGGCCTTATGTGTGTTTGGAATAACTTATAAGCAATGTTATATGAACATGATTGGGCTTCTGCTTTGCTGATTATGACGTTATATGGACATGCTTATGTTGGTGGAGTTGAAATAATACCCTGTCCTGGCTTACAAGTGTGTTTTTTTAAATGTGCAGGTCAATTAAGCTCCATTATGATGGGGTTATACATGTTGAATCAGCAACTATGAAGCACCGTTGCAGGTAGTCGTTATCGATGGAATGGAACACGATGCCTCAAATACCAATTGAGGTAGTACAATTTAGGTTTAAACTTTTTGATCAATTGCTCATCAATTTTGCACATGGTTTTTGCATAAAGCTTTAATATATCATAATATATATTAAAGAAATCGTTCTATTTCTCATCAATATGATATTAAAACTTTACATAGGAATTTACTTGAAAGTTCGTATAACGGCTATTTCGGATTAACTATTAGAATGAATACATTCACAGGTTGTTTGGGATCGCTAATAAATTGATTGGGCTCAATAGCAGTTTTAAATGGGTGATTGGGTCATTTTTAGTGTTTTTTTTTTAGGTAAAAGTTTAAGTTTTCAAGGGGTGTTGTGATCTTCTTAAGGGGTGTCTCGATTTGCTTAAAAACCACACTATATTAGTTGTTTAAGTCAACTGCTAGACAAAAGTTTAAAATGAGTGTATGCTAAAGGCTAAGGGATCGGGACTCTTCATTACCATGCCTACACGCCTGAAATAAATTGATAATACTAATTAGATCCAATAACAAAAGGTTTTAGTATATAACACATGTTCATAAATGCACAACTGTAATAATACTTGTCATGTGCATGATGAGCAGGAAAAGTGGGCATAAAATCTTTGGACTTGGGAAGAGGAACTTCACGAAACCACTCATGGCTAAGAGCCTCTTGAGCTGTTATCCGCTGCACATAATGCAAAATTTCTTAAACGATGTAAACCAATAGATAATTGTATATTTATCACCATACGTCATCATTCTATAACAAGCTGATACCTTTTCAGGGTTGTAGGTTAAGAGTCTGTTCAGCAAATCAAATCGAGCATCAGATAGGACTGGTGATCCAGTGAAAGAAGTTGCAGGGAATTTTCTACGCAATAAATTATACCTGAGGAGAATAGAAGATTGCCAATAAAAACACTACTAATTGCAAATATGACTGAATCTGTTACCAATGGAGGCCAGAAAGCCAGACCAGAGAGTCACCCAAACCTGGAAGCCTGGGAAAACAGTGGCAAACAAGATAATGTAAACCTCAAATTCAACATACAAACTTTAAAATACAAGAAATGAAGCACTTACTGGTGTTTGACAAAGTTCAGCTTCACTCCAGGAAGTTTAGAGAGCCCAGGCCAAATCTTTTCGTTTGGTGTAACCATTGTTGTTTTAATTATTTTTTATTCCTAACAATAACGTTTCAGTTATGAAAAAATTAAATACTTTCTTTTGCTTTGTGTATTGATTTATGAATATTCATTTAATCTCAAATAATTCATTTTATTCTATTGGGTTTTCAGGGTGGTTTTCGTGATGGATATAAGAATTCTATATAAGAGAAGGAACTTCCCAATGGAACTTGCACTATTATGAGTTCAAGGGTTCGGATCACAAAACATGCAAGCAATCCAACTTGAACAGGTAAGTTCATTTATAAATATTTGAACCACAATCATGACCTTACATCATTTATAGAACAAAATTAGTTCTTGATCAAAAGCGACAATTAGCATCTTGAGTTTTTATTGTCTTTTTGTCTGTTAACATATTGGTTAATGTCTATTTCAATGGTAATGATTCAAAACCAGTTATGGATTCGAATAGTCAAAAAAGGATGAAACGACTTTGGGTTGCTACATTTTTTGGTATTTCGTGCAGCAGAGTTGCTTGAAATACGTACTATGGCAACAATTTTTGTACAAAAAGGAAGGTCTCTTTGAATTTTTTTGACTTCGTTCTGGTACGAGTCTTGAAGGCAGTTAATGTTACAACATTGCATTATATGTTTAGATCAGATTATCTTTTGCTACTGTTTTTCCACTTACATCAATTGGCATTAAATTGCAGTTTAATGCAGGATGGTATAATGACACGGAAGGGAGCAAAAGGAATTCGGCGTGATGTTTTGGAGTGTGGAATTACTAAGACAAGATCATAGATAAAACCAAGTGCAACCATAGCATGGTTTAACATCAAATCGACTAAAATGGTATGTGTTTTGTGAGGTGAGATTGAATATGATGTATATGCATTCCCATTATCTGAGTCTTAACAACGGGGACGGATCAAGTTGGTCAAGATGAACCAACTCATATGAAGGTATGAACAAAGTACAAATCATTTGGTATAGAATTTAATTTCGCTCATATTATTTTTCTGTTTGGTTTAGAATTTTGAATTTCGCTCAAAGTGTTTGAATTATTCGCTTTTGAGCTTATTTGAAATTGGAACTTCTGATAAGCAAATAAGCCTTAGGTGCAGATAGTGGTGTCACTGGTCTGAGCCAAAGTTTATTTCTGTAGAAAGCTTAAGTAGTAAATAGCGGGGATGCCAGAAACTAAATCCAGGTGCATAATTATGTCTAGAACACTTGCTTAAAAACTGCTTTTAACTTTATTCTTTGACTCCCAGAATTGCAGCGACGCAAGAAAAGAGATAGGGTATACGATTGGGACGCTTGAGCTTACTTACGCTTATCAGATAAAGGGTTTAACCAAAGATACTGATGAAGGGCCATTAAGAAAGTAGCATGAACTTTAAAATTCATAATTTAGGTACACTTAAAGGTTGCAATTAGAATGAAATTGATTAAATAAAACCTGAATTCAAACAATTAAATCAGTATTTAGATCACCTTCTTTATCCTAATTACTACTTCCTATTGATTTAAATTCAGTGGAGGACATTGGCTGAAGAGGCAAAACATAGGTGCTGCTTTTGGAGATTTGTTTTGCTGCAGTTGTCTATCCATCTTTGAAAAGTGAGACATATGGTAATTTTACCACCAAATGTTCCCTTTGAAGGGCCGTGTTCTTAACCTTTATGTCAGCCCATTTTATTGGTATATGGGTCTATTTGGGGTAATATTTTTTTTACGGGTTAAACATATAGACTTGGGTAAAATAAAACAGTTTGAACGAGCATTAAACAAAGTATTTTAGCAAAATTTTTTATGCGCAATTCTGGAAAATATTACTATTTGGAGATTGCGTACTTATAACTTATGTATGGTAACAAGAAGTTATGAGTGCAATTGTTTTCGAAAGGGATACCTTATTTTGCTAAGGTTGCATGTGGAATTAACTAAGAAAGTTATCTGCAACTTACATTGTATGATCAAACCGTCAAAGTAACTTTATAGGTTATTGATGTATAATTTTCTGATAACTTTTGTAGACAATATTTTTTATGATACTTTAGAATCATAGTTTTTGATAATGTAGTGTGTCTCTTTTCAGGTTACGATACCAGCTTCATTTTATGTGACTTATCCAGAAATTCCAAGGTTCGTTGACGCCACACCAGTTGTAGACATTAATATTCGCAAATGGGAATTTAATGATATGAAGCTATAAAATATAGAATAGAAGTACTATTCCATTCTTTAAAGCCGGTGTTTACGAAAGGATATCTATGATTCCAGTCTTTAAAGTCGCTGTTTTCAAAAGGGTGCATATGATAGAGAATGTTTAACACAACTCACATAGATGAGGCTGTTGTGTTTGGTGCAGCGCGGAGAGGGTAAAATAAAGGTATAAATGATTTTCATTCTTATGGTTTAATCTTTTAACAAAGCAACGCTAATATAATAATTTACACGCGGATGTTTGCATAGTCGAGGGTGTATAAGGTGGCAAATGCAAGATCCAAGTTGCTTTTATTGGCATCTCTTCCTAAGGTGGCAAATGCAAGATCCAAATTTGGTAAACTTTTTATTTATAAACCCACGCTAATTATGAAATTGAAGTTGTACAACATTTTTATGTATTTAGTAATTGTGCGGGTTAGGTAATGGGTCAAAATGGATTTTTTTGAACATATTGAAACTCATGAAGCTGGTCCATTTACTTCATTAGTTGCTAATCCGATCTATTTATTGTTATATTTTACACCTGACCTGTTTGAAATGGATGGAGCAGTTGGTTGGAGAACAATTCCAAGTAGATAATCATTTAGTACGGGGTTACCCTTGGTTCCTTTTCAAGATTTAATAAAACATGTTTGTAACGCTATTTGTTCCCAAAAAAATGGAGGTTAGTTAATCGATTAACTGGTCGTCTTCGTTATATTTTCGATCGATTTAATTGTTTACCTTTTAATCCCGTGATGCTCATAGGAGATTACTTGATTGATTAACATGCCATCTTTGTTGTATTTTTTATCGATTTAATTGTTTACCTTTTAACCCCGTGATGTTCATGGGAGGGTTACTTGATCGATTAACAATCCGTCTCTACATAATACAATTCTATCGTTTCACGGTTTTCCATTGGCATGTATTCGCAAATGAAAGTGAAGCAATCTTTCGATAACCGAAGGAAAAAAAGGAAGCATCAGATAAAGCTTTTAAAGAAGAATATTTACAAGGGATTGAGTCCGAGATTGTAGATAAAAGATCAACTTTAACTTTCAGGTAAAAAATTCGTCACTGTTAATAAAACAACATTACCCAGAAAGCCTTCAAGGCCTCTTTTAGGGTAAACTGGTCGAATTGTTTGCTTATAATATGTTATAACTACTTCTTTGATCCTGCATATTATATATAGAACGTATGTTTATGGTGATGATAATAGCCTTTTTCATGAGATTATTGTGGATCTGGCGTTTCGTCTACTCAAGGTACTGAAACTATCTCGATACTTGGGGTATTATACAGGTTCAAGAGAATAAAGTGAAGAACACTGCAACCATATGGATCTTTCCAAAGTTACTTTCAAGTTATGGATCTTTCCAAGGTAGACTGTTGAATATTGCAGGATATGAATGTCTGCTTCAAAACCTTTCTTCTATGTGTGATGGGTATCCAAGAACGAAGACTCGAGAACAAGAGGACTTAAATGCTACTATGGCTGTAAACTTAATAATTATAGTAATTTTTTGAATGGTAGTTTTCTTTTGTCAATTCTAAACCTTCTTAACAATAAAGTGATTTCTCTTATGGTTGGGTTTGGAGTGACTGTATATTCTGAATGCTTCCTTGTGATTTTTTTTGTTTAATGCACCAAGCTTTTTGATCCATGCTTCTTTAAAATGGACTGTTATAAATATGAGTGTGGTAATGAATATGATTTTCGCTCCACTCCCATATTTTTATACTTCAAGAGGCTTCATGAATCAACAAGTAAGCATGTTTGTTATATATAATGTCGGTGACATGACATAGTAAGCTTTATGGTAAATCATCTCGCCAGTGAATCCACCAAGGATCGTGAGGAAATGCTTACCTCTAATGATCGTGAGGAAAGAGTATCCTATGTGAGTGTCATTTGCCATGAAAATAAAAAAGATCCAAAGGCAACCGCTTTCAAAAGTTGGTTTGTATCTGCCACGTCATGTTTTCACACATGGACAACTATATGTGGCTCTTTCACGTGTCAAAAGAAAAAAAGGTTTAAAGGTTGTTGTTTCAGATGTGGATGGTAACCTATCAAAAACTACTATAAATGTGGTATATAAAGAAGTTCTTCAAGGTTTATGATTAACGGTCAATAGGTATGTACATTATACATATGCCATGTTTTATGCCATTTTTTTTAATTTGCACTTATTATAAATCACAAACTTTTTTTTTCTTGCACACATTTTTATACTTATTAGGTGTTCACGTAATGGACCTTTAAATGAAGTCTTTCAATGGTCACTACATAAATTTGCTTATGAAGACAAATAAATTGGAGAGCACGTGGCAATGAACGTTTATTACATTGATATTTACAAGCATTGTATTTTGAATATCATTCACTTATAACGTATTATTCCGTTACAAGAAAATTTCATAGCGTTTATGTTCGTTGTTCATTCTTACTTTACTTAATCTGTACTGCTATCCAAACTAAGGAATTGATCACTCTAATGGATAATGTAATGGGACACGACTTCAAGTTTTATGAGATGGTGTACAAGAATTAATCATATGGCCAATTAGCAGGTATGTGGCACAAATGAAGAGAATCATATCAATGGCTGGGAACACCATACCTCCGGCACCAGTTCAAATACTATTTATTTATTTATTTATTTTTATTATTTTTGTTTTCATTTTTGGGTTTTATAAATATCATACATTTTGCTAAAATGCTTCATTTTTTACAGCCAATATTTACACAACCATTACCACATATATATGCAACACAGAGCTACATTGCAAGTAACATGCACTATCTTCTGACAATTCATGGAGAAATACCCGTTGTGGCCACTTACATCTGGAATCGCAACTATGTTTGAGGCCGCTGAACTGCATGGAAACATTGCAGGAGGACCTTTACAAGAAATGAATGGTAAAGTATAGAATTGGGGATATTCCAGGCCACACAGCCGGAAAGGACACCAAGTCCAGACTTAGCAAGTATGTTTCTCGGTTCATTGAGTGTATTTCTATTGTAAACATAACCTTGACAGAAAAAATAAAGAAAAATATGCTTGATAATCTTAATGGAATTTTGAGACATCCGAACGGTCAAATATTAGTATGGGTATTTAGCATTTCTCTTGCTGTTATCAATTCATTCATTGATGATTTGTCAAAGGTGAGTAATGGTATGAATGATGTTCTCATAGGTTTGCAATAATGAAAGAATATACCAGTGGACTCTCCTTTTTCTTCACTTATCACCCGTTTTGAACGAGCACTATACAACCTAACAGTTGCTGAGTACCTATAGGCGAAAATTTGGGATGGTCGAACGGGTGGGGTAACAAGTCAAATTTGTTATTATGTAGGTTTGGCTTAAACTTAATAAATTAAAATTCAGTTTTTTTAGCTTTTATAAGTGCTTGGATTGTTATATATAGGCTTTTACAAAATCTCAAGTATGACAACTTGCTACGTTATTGTTCTTCGAAAAAGCTGATATAACATGTTGAGCATTAATTATACTTTATGTAAGACTAATTTGAGATTGATTCTCTAATTTCACCAGTGAGTACAACTTTATTTTTCCACAAATGTATTCTTTTGATTAATTAGAACTTTCCAGACACTCAACAGAACACATTATCAACGGTTTAAAATTTTCTGGTGTCCCAAACCATAGGCTCGCATTGAAGGTCGGTGTCCCAATAATGTTGCTGAGAAACATTAATCAATCACAAGGTTTATGTAATGGGACAAGGCTTCAAGTGACTAAATTAACGCGCGCGTCTATTCTAGCCAAAATAATTAACGGAACACATTTTGGGAATACGGTTATACTTCCAGGGTTGAAAATTACTCCGTCGGATAAACGTTTACCACTCAATATCGTGCGCAAATAATTTCCTGTGTCTGTTTCATTTGCCATGACGATAACAAGAGCCAAGGCCAATCACTTTCGAAAGTTGGTCTATACCTACCACGTCCTGTTTTCACACATGGACAATTATACGTGGCTCTTTCACGCGTCAAAAGCAAAAATGGTTTGAAGGTTGTTGTTTCTGATGTAGATGGTAATTTATCAAAGAGTACTACAAATGTAGTCTATAAAGATGTTCTTCACGGTCTTTTATCAGTTATCAACAGGTATGTTCGGATTTTCACTTAATGTGATACGAATTTGTTTTTTACATGTTTATTGTAATTCACACAAATGTTTTACTTATGACTTCATATTAATAAATAACATATTCACTATTTGTTTTCTTTAATTATTTTTCTTATTTTGTTTACATACTAATTTTTCATCTTTTTGCAACATCTTTTTTCATCTTATTACTTTTATTATCATCTCATTTATCTATTTTTTTTAAAAATAACCCGGTGTCAACGGGTCTTATAAGATAGTATTTATAGGTAAGATTAAACATAACCCTCAAATAATCAATTTTAGAGCATTTAAAAAGCGTAAGCATTTATAGTACAATATGTATTTATATTTTTTTGGTATATTCTAATTTCTTAGTATATGAGCTTTAACTTGTGTATCCTTGCCATTTAAATAGAAATCCTGAAATAAGTTGTGTATCTTTGACTTTCCATTTGATGTTAGAATAAAACTACTTATCAAACACCTTAGACTTTTATATACTTTTAAGAGAACAATAATTAAGTTTTAAATAATCTAAAGTATTAAACAAAGTCAACCAACGATGTCTACTTTATTTCTTCTTGACACAATGAAGGCTATGGCGAATATTTTCAAAGGTGTCACATTAATGCATTACGTAAAATAAGAGTCGACAAATACTTATTGATTTGATATATCATTCATATATGTACATTATGAAAACTTTACTACAAATCGCTTTCATATATAATTCTTAAGAGTGACAACTTTCAAATCGTTTGAAGTTTTCATATATCAAATCGTTTTAAGTTTCAAGTCAAATAACTTTTCAAACCGTGAGTTCCTCTATAACTTTTCAAATCGTGTGTTTTAAGTCAAATTGTGTGTTTCTATATATAAGTTTTAAGTTTTCACTTATAAAGTTCAAGTGAAATTTATTACATCAGTGTCATCTAAACTTGCATATATGTTCATTCAATGGATTCATAATGCAAACTAGCAAGGTAGGCTTCACCACCTAAAACATGATACTTTAATAGTGGTACTATACCTCTAAAAATTTTAAGAAAGAAGTTTGTCCATCCAATACTATATACATATTATGAAATCACCCGTAAAGATTACATCAATGTCATCAAACATATTATGTAACTTATTAAAACAAAACAAAAAAATGGATAAAAAGACATACTGTAGACCGTGTTTGGGCATGCTTATTAATGTGTCTGATAACGTATTGTGTTATCACAATATAAATAAGCTTTGTTTTGTAGACATTCTTGTAGCAGTGGTCCCATCTTTGTTGATGGTATTTTGTTTCGACCCCTTGATAATGTAAGCCTAAATAACATATGTAAGATAGTTCATGTTTAAAAGAATATTGTTTGACGTGTATGTCTGACTCATATCCCAATTAGAAGCCTGGGTTATCAAATAATGTTCAATGATTGTCCCGTTTCTTAATCTCAAGTGATGACGATGATCAGTTTAGATATGTCCTAATCTCTTTATAAATGAAGCTGCAAATTTAAGCTTTGTTTTATATTAGGCAGACTTGTATAAACTAATGATAATTAGCGTGTACTACTTTTACTCATTGTAAGTGTAAACTGAGTAGTCAATAGACACTTATGATAATCAACGTGTACTTACCATTAGTTCATAATAAAAAAAAGACTAAAATACACCGTTGGTCCCTAAACTTGTAGTGGAGGATCGCGATGGGACGAAACCGGGCATAATCATCGCCACGGGTCCAAACAGTACCGATTAAATGCCAGATTGGTCCCTTGACCAATAACGGCGTTGTCAACGTTCCGTTATACCCAAAATAAACCCGTAATCATGGTACTGCTGGGGGTAGAATAGTCATTATGTGGTATACACTGTATAACCTGTCTTGTCCAATTTCCCGCCATATTGTACAATATAACAAAACCGGGTACTCATTGCTCATCCCCAAACTTGTTTTGGAAGCCTACCCAGAAAACACTAAGGCAATGTCTATCATAAAATCAAATAATCTGAGTAAGAAAATAACAAACAACCACCTTGGATTTACTCTGTGGCGAGTAAGGGAATATCCTTTATATGATGATCGTGAAACGGAGGAAAGATCTGCAGTCAGGAGATATTGTAAGTCTTTTTTGGTTAGAGCCTATTACAATCATATGTTAGTACGAGTGATTAAGTTATTCCCCTTTTAGGTAACTTTAGCTTAACAAAGTTTTGTACATTTTTTTATACAGCGGGTGAACCTGGATCGTTTAGCATGATGTTCCATTATGAAGGTACATTCAAATACTTTCCAGGTAGGATATATCAAGGAGGCAAGAAATGCCTTGTTGATCTTGTTGAAATAAAAGAGGTATCTGTTGATGAAATGGATGCTCTCATGACCCAAATCGGTTATGAGTCTGGACAAACCAATTATTTCTACTTTCTTAAGCCTGGTTGTACATTAGACGACGGTTTGTTTTCTTTCCGTGAACCTGCTAATCTAGACTTGTTGAAAGATGTTATACAGCATAAGCTGATAGACGTGTATGTTGAAATAGGGAAGACTAGATTAGAATTTTGTGAAATGTCCCCACAATCAATTAAGACTGTGTTTTGGGAGATGGATGAAGATAGGAGAAAAGTTGCTACTGCGGCTATTCAATCATGTTGTAGACGGTTGGTGTTAGATGATATAGATAATGAACCTGCCCTATATCAGTTTATCCAACTTACACAATTGCCTGTGGACGTCAATGATATTGGTGAAGCTAGCAATTTGCCAAACATTGAGCCACTCTTTTCCACCTTAGACTGCTCATTTGCTAGCCAACCTGTTCAAAACAGTGAGCGTGCTTTAGTAGTTGTTGATGAGGACAATGCTCTAAAGGAGCCTGATAATGTTGAGGTTAATCTGTTTAGAGTGATTCAGGGGAAGGACTTTGACAACGGTGGAACAGCACTAGTTGATGTCAATAACACCTTTGAGGAGCCTGAAAATTTTGAGGTTAATCTGTTTCAATTGACACAGGACAAGCATTTACACAAAGCAGGCAGACCACTACTTGATGTGAATAACAGCTTTGAGGAGCCTGATGTGGATGTAAGTCTGTTTCAACTGACTCAGGATAACATGGAAGAGGATCCTGTTGTTGATCGTAGTCTGTTACAAGCGAGTGACACTAGTGAATTTGGCAATGCAGTTGAACCAAATCAAGATAACACTTGTTAAGAGAATGATGCACAGCTTGGTATGCTACAAGTAGGTCAGACTACTGATTCAGGTGAAGAAGGAACAACATGTTATATAAGTGATGACAGGCAGTTGGTAAATGATTTACCTGTGATGGTTGATGAAGTATTTTGCGGTGACCATGTTAGTTTCCAACACGCACACTTTGCTAATGGCTTTTATACCACTTTTTTCTATACTGGTCAGGAGTTTGCTACTGCAGGGGAAGTAAAAAAGCTAGTAAGAGAGCATTCAATAGAAACTAGGAGGGAGTTGTTTTTTTTGAAGAATGACAAAACAAGAATAAGGGTCAGGTGTAGGGGTTGTGTTCCAGTTTCAGGCCCAAGTGAAGGTCCTGGACTGAATATTGGCCCATCTAGAAGTCCATTAAGCAGAAGGGGTATAAGAGCATTGCTTTCTGCCAAAAAGGACCCTTCAGAAATACTCTGCCCATGGCTATTGTTTGTCGGCAGGAATGGTGAGACAGGTATCTGGTCGGTCAGAACATATAATGAGCAACACACTTGTTTGCAATCAAGGGAAGTCAGAGCTTTTGACCTTCGCTATATCTCACAGAAAATTACAGCACAAGTTGAAACAAATCCAGAGCTTCCTGTCAGGTCGGTGCATAATCAACTTACCAACCAATACGACCTTCAAGTGTCCCTGCAGAAGGTATTAAGGGCCAAAAACCTAGCTATAAAAGCCATCAGGGGTCAATTCAAGCTTCAATTTACCATGTTGAGAGATTATGTTCAAGAGTTGCAGAAGACAAACCCTAATACGACAGTGGAGATGAATGTGGAACGACCTCCGGATGAGTCTCTTCCAACCAGAGAATTCAAGAGAGTGTATGTTTGTTTAGGTGCACTGAAGCAAGGATTTAAAGATTGTGGGAGATCGTTGTTGGGGCTGGCTGCTTTTGCAATTCGTGGTCCTTTCAATGGTCAACTGATGACAGCTGTGGGAATTGATAGCAATAATGGTATATACCCTTTCGCTTATGCTTTTGTTGATTCAGATAACATAGGATCTTGGACTTGGTTTCTTCATTGTTTATCCGATGATTTAGCACTTGGGCCAATTTCAAGCATCACTTTTATTACTGACATGAATAAGGTACTCTCTTACTCTGTTCATGAATTTAAGTGTCACTGTTTTGAAACAGACAGTAAAGATATTTGATTTTGTGCAGGATATAAGTAGAGCTGTAGCAGAAGTTTTTGAAAGTGCAGAACACAGATTCTGTATTAAAAGCATACATGAGAAAATGAAATTGCAATGGAAAGGTAGGGCCTATAAAGACCATCTGTGGAAATGTGCAACAGCCTCAACTGTTGTACAGTTTCTGAAAGCTATGGCTGATCTCAAGAAACTTAATCAACCAGCCCATGATTGGTTAAGTAAGATACCACCGATCCATTGGTCAATGTCACATTTTTCATGTAAGTGATCTATCTGTTTCACTTACTTTGTCATCGTAAATGCAGTATAAACAGTTACAATTAATACATGTTTATTACTTGTCATCTTTAGGGAGAACTACTTCTGATGTGTTACTTAATAACATGTGTCAAGTGTTTCATGAGAAAATTAAAGAGGGGTTAAGCAAACCTATTATTACAGCCTTAGAATACATCAGGGAATATTGTATGAAGAGGATAATGCATGTTCTTATGGTGATTGAGAAGAGTGATGGGCCATTAACACCAACTGCACAACACATGCTAGAGGCTATTAAGAAAGAGGATGTTAAGTATAATGTGTTATGGAATGGGGGATCTAAGTTTCAGGTTAGTGGACCATGGGGTGACCAATGTGTAGTTAATGTTGTACACAAGACTTGTACTTGCAGAAGGTGGGAGATAACAGGTTTACCATGTAAACATGTTGTTGCTACCAATTGGAATATGGCTTTAAATGGCCAACAAGTCGGAGCTGTAGAAACATGGGCTCATCCTTGTTACTATCTTCTCACTTGGGAGGCTACCTACAAACACCATGTCCAGCCTATAACTAGCAGTGTACATTGGGAAAAATCAACTATGCCAACAACAATTGTTCCACCGAAATCCGAAACAAACCCGCCTGCCGCAAAAGGTAGAAAAAGAGTTAGGATAGCACCTGAAACTGAAGAGATTGTGAAGGATGGTAAGCTGTCAAGGGCTTGGAAGAGTGTCAGGTGTAGTATTTGTGGCATTGCTGGACACAACCGGGTAACATGCCTAGGGTATGGTGGAGCTCAACATAGTGGAAATGCCAATAAGGTAAATGTCAAAAAGGTGCCTACTAAAGCTGCAGGAAAAAGAAGACATCCTAAATGTAAAAAGGTAGCAGCAGATAAAGAAGCTGAAGGTACGGGTGTTGTTCTAGAAAGCCAAGTTAGTGCAGTTCAAGGAAGTGGTGTTCAATCTACAAATCAAGAGCCAGGAACTGAAGATCCCATCATACATGATGCATCCTTGTCACAATCCCAGCAACTTCAAGCTGAACCATTTGCCGATCCCATCATGCATGAGCAATCCCAGTCTGAGATTCAGTCAAGTGATGTTCAAGCAGTTTCTGCTTCAACCCAGCCTGCTACACGAAGAATGACTAGGAAGCAGGCTGCACTGGAAAGAATGATGGCCTCACCATTGGTCAAATCTGTTATGCTAATTATCTAGACAATATTTCATCTAGTTTACTATTTATTTTCTATGGACAAGTTATGTAATCTAAAAACATATCTGTGTGTGGGTGTGTAACTGTAGCGCTCATGCTTTGAAAAGTATGCAATTTTATGCAGCTGGAATTATATCCATTTGCATTAACTATGAAACCATGTCATTATTGTGTATTTTTTGAAATTGACTAAGCTTGATGTGTGAATTGTTTGCGTCAAAAGTAACCAAAGCTAAAATAGAACATCATAAGAATGTTGACATTTAAAAGTCAACCCCAAAACACATTGCAAACCATCTGCATAGCCATGAGGCATAGAAAATCAGAAACAAACAAAACTGAATACTTCATAACAAGGTTACTACAATTCAAGATACACAACATTAACCAACTAGCCTCATTACATAAAAGGTTAAAACGTTATCCCAATGCATAAACAATGAAGAACAACATCCAACTTAGCACCATGTAAATCTTCCACTTCCACACATCACCTTGAGCAGCTACTAATCTTGCCTCAAGCTCATTTCTCCCCCTCAAAAGTCCTGGTATGATCATTCTTGAACGAGCACAGATTTCAGGATCATACCATCTTATCCACCGACAAGAAGACCCCTATTGTTGGTTATGACAAGTCATTAAACAACCACCATTGTTACAAACTTACACAAGAAATATTAAGACGCACTTACTTGAACAGGACAACCAAAGAATCGACGCCCTGGGTTGGCAGAGGTCCACGAAGTACGAATAATAGCTTGCTTACCACACCAGCAACGTACCATCTTGAAACAATTATCTTTTTGAAGAGGACGGGTTTTGAAGGATAGTTTAGGGATGGGTCATAAATGTAGATCAAACCTTGTTACACACATATACTAGCTACATTCACCGTAGAACGGTTTTATTTAGTACACTACAGTGAAAGACGGTTTTGCCCTCAGCAAAATAACGTTGACAACGGCAGGATTGGTCAAGGGACCAATCTGGCATTTAATCGGTACTGTTTGGACCCGTGGCGATGATTATGCCCGGTTTCGTCCCATCGCGATCCTCCACTACAAGTTTAGGGACCAACGGTGTATTTTAGTCTAAAAAAAATTAAGTTTAATCATCGAGAATACTACATCGACTCCACTCGAAACTAGCTGATATACTTATTCGTCTCATGTTCGAACATTTTGATTACCGCTTTTACAAATAATTTATCAAAATCAAATTGTCTAAGTGATCATTGATTAATGTCCAGTTTTACTAAATATTTTTATATGTTATCTGATACATGTTAAGAATTTTTGCTTGAGTTTAAATCATCGCATGTTACAACCGTTTGCAATTATATCTTGATCTTTTCACGTTCTATTTTGAACGTAACATGAAACACGTACCATAATATCACAAATCATTAATTGTCTGCCGCTAGGAATTTCCGTTGCTATGCACAGGTACTCGCTTAATATAAATGAAAGCATAAACTTGAAAACCTTAGTGTATCTCTAAAATTTTGATTACAAGTTAAATAGTGTATCTCTAAAATTTATATAATAAGTTACATAATAAGTTAGGGCATTGGTTAAGATGTATTAGTTCATTACGATTTTTTTTTAAAATTGAAACGCATTTAATACACATAATTAAACTTATAAATTAACTTAATTATTTGTGATTTTAAATTTAATAAGCATAAAATATCTTTAAATAATTATTTTAACCAATGCTTTGATGGCATTGATTAGACAAACCCTTCTTCAATTGTCAATTTTTTTTGCTCTTTTGCTTATTCAAAATTTCTTTTTGTTGTTATACATAAAAAGATTTCTATAAAATGTATGTATGATGAAAAAGATTGATTCTTCATTTCTTTGTGATGCCAACAAAAGTTATATGTTTGATGAAAAAGGTTGATTCTTCATTTCTTTGCGATGCTAACAGAACATTAATATACCTTTTAAAGACTTTTTCAGTAATAACATATGGATTGTATAAATTGATGTTGTCCTTATAAATTTTATTCACTACATACATACCTGATCACTTTTATTAGCTATAACTTTTTTACTGATAAAGATTACATCACAATTACATAATGTTGTACTAACCTCAAATTAACCTATAACATATAAAAGAAATTCACTCCCGTTAAACATTTATAAAATTTAATTACACACATCTTACACATTAAACAGGTTTATCTGAAAGTGATAATGGGCTACAACGACCTTCGAGGGAACATCTTTTACCACATGGCTACATGAACTTCCATCGAACCAATATTTGATGACCTCATGAAACAAAGAGGCCATATGTATTAATTTAAGCCATTATTTACGATTATAGTGGAAGCTTTTCAAAAGAAAAAATAATTGCAAAATTTTCACGAAGAAACTTCCCAAGTTATTACCTTCATTTTTGGATAATTTAATCATGACTCGATCCAAATAATTGCAACTTTATACTGTTTAGCAATGGGCACGAATATGAAGTCTCAAAGTAAAAGGTGTTAAATAATATTGCATTGTTTTTGGGTTTGGTATAGATGTAAAAGCCTCGTTTTGTATGAACGATTGGCTTAAAAATCCTAGTAATATTCCTATGTAATTTGTTAGTTTCTTGCTAGTGTTTCTTTAATAAAATTGCCGTTCAAAAAAAAAATACCGCATTATTCAAGATGTATATCCTTGCCAACACAATAAAAAGTGGATATATACTTGTCAACATAATAAACATATGGATATATGAGTAGAATAAAGCCAATTATGATTTTTCGAGTTCACATTAAGAGCTAAGCTTTTCCATAATCATAAAAACATCTTATTGTACAAATAATTTTCATATACACATATATAGGGTATAGGGTATGTTAGGCGAAAGCAGTTAGTGCTAAGGCTGTGGTAAAGTTGGTTTTTTTTTTCATTCTAAAATTACAAAAAAGACTATACGAAACAGAAAATATAATGTATGGCGAGTCGAAAGTAGTAAAAAAATACGGAGAAGAAAACAACAAAAAACTGTTTTGTCATGTTAATAAAGTGGGTAAAACTGTCAAAAAAAGTACGGAACATGCACTATAAAGTTTAACAAGTCAAAAGTATTAAAAGACAAAATATACGAAACAAAAAACTATAAAAATTACGTTATCCTGTCAATAATTTGGGTAAAAGAATGGTAAGGATAAGATGGGTATGAGTACTACTAAGGTTGCGTTTGGTTGATGTATATTAGGAGAATTTAATGACATTTGTATGTTAAAACCTTTAAATATTATGTTTGATCTCTAATATTATGTTTGATATGTCAAATAAAGGAATTTAAAATTTAATAAATTGACAAAATGAAGAGAATTAGAATGATTTAAAAAGTGAAGAATTTTAATTTATTTGCAAATAATTTCTTTTATAAAGGACTAAATTGGAACAAAATATCATTTTTACTTTTTTTCTTGTTGTTTTTGTTATTTATTATTATTATTTTATATTTTGTTTTTTTGAGGATAAAAGTTATTCCGTCATTAAAAAAAAATTGCAACAAATATTACAAATACTATGAATTTCGATCAATCAAACATGTAAAATTATTTTAAATTCCAAAATTCTAAATCAAATTTTATAAAATTTGAAATTCCAAAATTTCAAATTCACAAAACAAACATCATCTTAAAGAAATTATGATCTATGTAAATCACACCTCCACTTTATGTGAATACATCATACTCACTATTATCATAAAGGAAAACATATGGTCATCGTTATATAAAATAATGTAACATAGTTCAAATCACCGTTTATGCATATAAAAGATTCTATGTAAGTTGTGTTTGAGGTTTATATGGTATGATTATAATTTCTCAATCGTCGACGAGCATCAGGTGGATTGCTTGTTACACGTCGACCTCTAATGATTTTAAATCAATAACGCATTCAAAAACATATCTTACAACATTTTACTGTAACAATTCTTGAACAACATGTCCATGATACATGTTACTGTATATGTTATGTATTTATAAGATTTATATATATGAAAATAGAAGTAATTAATCCATGGTAGTGAATATTGTTGCACGCATTATGGGGTTTTGGTCTCAATAAAATGTGTGGATGCTTGAAACATAAGAAATTGATCAATAGATTTATTTTAGCATTAAATAAATTTATTCCATAGCTGTTAACGTAGCTTGAACCAAATTATTGGAGGAGGAGGGCTGACATATTAATTTCCAATTTCAGGGGCCATATTGTCAAAACAAAATTTTTTTATCACTAACTCGGTTATCAATAATACATTAAGGACAGAGTTAAGATTCTCTAATGTTCAAAATGAACATGGCCCATCATGTTGAGGTTGTTGTGAGTGGAGATTTGATTTAAAATTAAAAAAGGTCCCATAATAATAATTTTTTTTTCTTCTCACAAAAACCTCATCATGATAGGTGATGTTCATTTGAACATTAGATAATCCTAACTTTTGGATAAGAAAAGGGGCCAGGGCTCACCCTGCCTTAATAAAGCTCTGTCACTGTCCATAGCTAGTAGCTAGAAATACAAGTCAATTTTGTAAGTAATTAATCCATGGTAGTGAATATTGTTGCACACATGATGGGGTTTTGGTCTCAATAAAATGTGTGGATGCTTGAAACATAAGAAATTGATCAATAGATTTCTTTTAGCATTAAATAAATTTATTCCATAGCTATTGACGTAGCTTGAACCAAATTATTGGAGGAGGAGGGCTGACATATTAATTTCCAATTTCAGGGGTCATATTGTCAAAACGAAATTTTTTATCACTTACTAAGTTATCAATACATTAAGGATAGAGTTAAGATTCTTTAAGGTTCAAAATGAACATGACCCATCATGTTGAGGTTGTTGTGAGTGGAGATTTGATTTAAAATTAAAAAAGGTCCCATAATAATAAAATGTTTTTTTCTTCTTCTCACAAAAACTCCACATGATAGGTGATGTTCATTTTGAACATTAGAAAATCCTAACTTTTGGATAAGAAAAGGGGCCAGGGCTCACCCTGCCCTAATAAAGCTCCGTCACTGTCCATAGCTAACAGCTAGAAATACAAGTCAATTTTGTATGTCATTATAATTTCTCTTTTAAATATTACTAAGTGAGATTTTAACTCTTGTGAGAAATTATGTAAGATTTTTATTTATTTATTTATTATTTTTTTCCCCTAGAAATGCCTCCTTAGTTGATTTAAACTCCTTAGTTAAAGCATTTTGGTAATTCAAGTTTTGGAAGCTTAACATTTGATTAATATTATTTGTAGTATATCATATAAATGTCAAAAACTTGAATCAACTTATGAATTTCGGTTAATCTACACCAAAATTGATATTGTAAATTATCCTTTTTTTTAAAGACAATAATTATATTAATAACAACTAGCAAGAAGCTAGGAAGTACATAGATGAAACACTTGACCAACACGACCTTATCAATACAATGACACTAAAATAAACATCGTAAACCAAACAATCTGTTGGGTTCAGTAAATACCCAAACCCCTTAATCTAGGATTTGAATAGAAAATAGCCAAAGTGTTTAGTCCGTTAAACACTAACAGGTCACTGAGTGCATAGTCTCTCAGTGAGTCATCTTCAGGATACTCAGTTCGAGGCGAAGAAGAAGTCTCTCCACTCAGTAAGGCGGAACTTAAAGGGTGAAGACTGAGTCAAGAAGAAGATGATGGATTCAGTGAGTGATGACAATAACTCACTGAATCCCTAAGACTCCTCTCCAACTACTTACACTGAAGACAAACTGAAGTAGAAAACTGAAGGATGTAAAGACTGAAGAATGAGCGGGACAAGGCGGGATAAGTTTGAATCAGATAAGACGAAGTCCTTATCAACCAAAGTCAACTTTCCCTGAATGGCAAAAGATCAGGCTCAATGTCATCACTGAACTTAGGAAAGTAGTCTTGTCTCTTACCTAGAATAGTCTTTGTAAACAGAGACAAAATACATCAGTATTTTGTCTTCTGTATGATGTCAGTTTGTCACTTAGGAAAGACTTAAAAATCATACATGTATAAATAGCATAAGAGATGGAGTGAAAAGGTTAAGCTTGTGAATTGTAAAAACACACATACACGCAAGCCATCTTTTCACTCCCCAAATACAACTTAGTTCCTGAGATAGCTCAGTGAGCTCTAAGAGTTGTGCTCAGACTTAGCCTGAGCTTAGAGAGGAGTCACCAAACTTTGTCATTTCAATCCCAAGTACTATTCCGCAAGTACTTGGGTAACGTATTCTTGTTGATTAACTTCTAATAAAGAATATGATGTTGAAAATTACTTTGTGTGTTTTACTTATGTTAATTTCAGTCATTGTTCACTATTAACTTGTTTTGTATTCTAAAGCTGTTTTAAACGATAGTGAACGGGGAACAACACAATCTAAAAAAGAAACCCCGCTATCTTATCTCGAAAACGCGAACCACTCAGGGGCAATCACCCTATAAGAAGTATGAAACAAATGGACAACCAAACACAACCACAACCTTGACACTTATACGAAACTCACCGAAATCTCAAACAAACCAGTTTGAACCACACTATCGAACCGGGTGGTGGCATGGTGAAATGTAAGAAGAGTTGATGGAGAAATACCCTTAATTGTTTGAGAACCACAAGTTCATACAATAGCCCCGTGCACCTTGCTAAACTATATCACGACCTAACCCATGCCACAAACCATAAACACAAACCATGACCAACTTCACTACCCAAATCACAACATCCCCGTAGAACGAACCTGAAGCACAAACCACGCCCAACATTACCCTCAAGTCACGACCTCCACCACTCCTAGAAACCACATACATTAGCACCGAATCGCGCCACACTACTGCCCAAATCACAACCTTTGTTGCACCCAATCACAACACTAAACTTGAACCACAAACCTCGACTCACACGTCACCACAATCCAAACTACAAACATGAACCACAAACCATGGGCTGCACTACTACCCATATCAAGACCTCCACCACGACCCGAAACACAAACCTAATCAACAAACCCACGACCTACACCACGACCCGAACCACGAACCTAATCAACGAAACACAACCTCCACCACAACCCGAGCACGAACTTAATCAACAAATCACGACTTCCACCTCGACCCGAAACACAAACGTAATCAACGAAACAAGACCTCCACCACAACCCAAAAACACGACTGCAAATCTTAACCACGACCCAACAACATACCATACAACCAACCCGAACATCAAACCCACTACCCGAACCACAAACCACCAAAATGACTTTGATCCAAACACTCACAAAGATCCTAAACTCGATCCACGACCCCCAGACACATGCCAGACACAAACGACCATGGAAAGCTACATAAATAACAATAAGAAGAAGAGAAAAACTGTTAGAAAAAAGAAGAAAGTATATACGGAAGAGAGTGAAAGAGGGAGATCCTACGGATTGCCAGCCAAAGCCGACGGCCGGAGAAGGAAGAAAAGTGGTGGTGGCGTGTTTTTTGGATTAGGGTTTTATAAAGAGAGATTGAACCAGCAAAAAAGATATTTCTACGATTAAAAACTATGAATCAACGGACTAAATACATTTCGCACGTATAATTTAAACTTTCTCATGTTAGGGATTTCTCATTCGATCTTGATTCTACTAAATGAATGCAACTAAACTATGCCAATTCACATTCTATATGTGTAAACCACCCTTGCTAGTGTTCAACAACGAAAGTACTCAACACTTGTTACATGTAACATAATCAAAACTGATCAATCTTAGCTCGATGTGTTCAAAGAACTGACAATGATCCACCAACATGATCTAGCCCGAGAAATTTTGTTTTGCGAATTTATATTTGATAAAGGGGTTTAACTGTTTTAGGGTCTAGATCGATGAATAATTGAGTAAATAGTTGATTGGTCATTGGACTTTTAAGTGTATTATTATTCTGTTACTTTTTTCCGCATACCTTCTTGTCGAATGCTGTTTGACTTCCTTTTTTTGACATCGTGCATCATGACCATTTAGTTTATATTCAACACAAAGCTTCCAAACTTTTCTACTTTTTTCATAATTGTGAAAGACACCATAAGTGACATGGATTCTTAAATGTTAAAACCCACAAAACAAAGTGGTATTCAGTGAATATGGTTGAACTTGGTGGCTACAGCACATGATCAGTTTATGTGTGGTCACTTGGTTTAATGACGCCAAAGATTCCCCACACAAATAGTAGCCTTTTTTCTGGAAGTTGGTTGGTGGGGTTGGATGGGGTGGGTGCATTGGCATTTTTACTACACAAAAATAATGATTTCATTTTTACTAGTTTACTTATTGTGGCATCATGATTCATGCATGCTTAGAGCTAGCACTCGGTGTCATGGCCGAGGGGGTTGTGCCATCCACTTTGGCGGGTGCCTAACTGGCGCTACCACACTCCTTTTGCGCCAATTGTCATGCGCTATGGCTTGAGCCGATAGATGGCGTGCACTATAACATTGGTTTTGTATGTGTTTCGTCTTTATCTTTGTATAAAAAAACGGATTTGTGGGTCGCAAAGGAGTTGGTAGGAGGGGTAAGGGGTAGCAATAGTACAACCCCTTCAATATTTCACTGTTTACGTCTTTAAAATCAAGTACAATAAGTGTTAAAAAAGTTTAACCGATATTCTGGTGGCTCTTACAATTGGTCTCACATGCCAAAATTAAATGAGAGAGGTAAATAGCGTAACTTAAACACTGTGATTAAACACTTGGACTATTATTGCCATGAAACACTGAATTAACTTTATTAAATGCTGGTTAGTGAGTGGAGTCTGGAGCACGTATGGTATATCTACTGTTGACTAGGGTTAGCCATGACAATAATTGATTATTATCCCTCGTACATGAGCTTTCATTGGAACACTGGTCATCACTACTGTGGAGGGTGATAGGGATGGAACACCATCTGTGGTTCAAATCGATGGCTAAAAACCTTGTGGATGATGAGTTCACATGGACCATGCATATATACTGCCCGATAAGTTTAAGCTATATTTTCTTTAGGGGGTTATATATTGCATATTGGCACTGCACGGCCGGGGAACGTGGCATGTATAACATAGACCAAACACATGCGCATATGCATATGTAGAGTTAGAATCAGCTGACACCGTGCGAAAAACCAAATGTAAAATGTTACATTATATTTGCATGTATAGGTGTTACATTAAATTGTCCAAGTGTTTTAACCTTCACACAACTATATGTGCAATGCTCAACAATGGTACCGAATTAATGTGTGAAGATTTAATATTGTTGAAAGTTGTAATTAAACTTTAACAAGTTTGATGTTGTATATGAACTCAAGCTATAGCCTATATGTGTCTGTACACCACTACAAAAAAGACTAAAAAGAGCGGTTAGAAAGCATTAAAAAGATCGGTATCCAACCACTCTAACTAAGGGTGATCTATTTGAGGGGGCAGCCATATAGATAGGTTTAGAACCGATCTTTTTGATACCTCAATCAGAACGGGCTAAATGAAGAAGCGGTCTATTATGTGATTTGGGCAGGGTTGCCTTAGGAGCAGTTAGATCGGGTGTTCAACCGATCTATATGATAATTGTAATTTAAAAATTATATGTAGCTCTAAAATTTGATTTTTTCGGAATTCAAAACAAAAGTGCAGGCTTCTAAAATTTAAATCACACAAAAATGCAGGCTTTTTCCAGAATTGCATTCCCATACAGATAACTTAGTTAAAGATTCAACATTTATGTTACAACCCAAAATAACTTCGGTTAGAATAACGACAATTGCAACATAAATCAACACCCTATAATTACGAGCTTAACAAAGTGCTACTAAGTACTAACTACTAGCCAAAAATCCAAGCTGCTGAGTTGCAAATATAAAGGTAGAGATCCACTCCCACCTCAAAATAAGAAAAGCAATCAAGGATACAAAAGAGAAAAGCTCGATGACCTTTAAATCCATTCCTTATAGGGCTGTCGTTATTGTTGTTGTCGTTGTTACCTGCTCTCAACATAAACATAAACTAAATCATAATCTACAAGGATAGTTTAACATAAAGTGGTGTTTCGACTAGCTTAATTATTATTCGAGGATGATTAGCTTAAGATGCCCTAGTTGATACGTTGAGTTTCTTACAAGTGGTAAACCATAATCACCCTCATACCATACTTTTATTGAATCTGTTTCAAACTTAAAACATACATCATTGTTTAACTATTTGCTATGATGTAAGCTTGTTAAAGAACTTCAGTAGTTACATTTTAAACGCAAATAAGCTCTACAAGTAGAATCATTGTTAAAATATATAAAAAAAAAATACTATAACACTGAAAATACTTGAATCATTTACTATAACACTGAAAATACTTGAATCATTTACTGTATACATTTTCTTTTTCAAAGATTGCTTAGATTGGGTAGTAACATACCTCATTAGTCGCGCCACAATGAAAACCACGCATTGACGACGGCGTCTATCTCACTTATACTTAACGACTTCTCTTCACTCCAAGGGAGCTATATGCACCATAATAAATAATAAAAGATGTTATGGCATTTGCCATTTAGTATAAAAAAGAAAATACAAAGATATTAAACAAGTACTTACTATATTCGGAAAATCATCATGTTGATATTTTAGCACATAGTCAAGCATCCACTTCATGACATAGAATCCACACTCCCAATTCTCCTCTTGCAGATTTACAATAGGCAACTCCTAACTCAAATGACCAACAACCCTATAAAAAGAGAAAATAAGCAATTTCTATGTTAATGATTATAAAAATATAAGTGAACTTGAACTCAGCTTAAAAATATTATTACCATTCCACATATTTAACAAGATAGTAGTCTTCCTTGGTTCTCTTTTCTTCCCACTTATAAGAATCTAATATGAATCCCCTTCCGTGCTTTGGGCAAATAATGAGAAGAACATGATGACCACTGTATATGTGCAAACAATTACCGAACATGATGACCACTGTATAAAGCAAGTAACTTTAAAAAATATATATAAAGATAAAGATGGTACCATCTTACCTTTGTAGGTATGGTGCCAGAAAAAAATCATAACCCGAAGTCTCACAATTCAATGCTTCTGTCAAGTAAATTACAATATTGATGTCCGTGTCCAAGTGTGTGTCTGCCGTGATCATTTCCGGGTTCAAGAAACCAGTCTTGTTATTTTGATTCGGTGAGTTTGCCTTGAGAATATAAAGTAACCTAATTAAAATTGCAAATAAACCCAATTACCTCTAAAATTCATCGATTTAAGTCAATAATCTGCTTAACTCTTGTTACAATAATTCTGCCTAAAACTATAATAAATGTGAAGAGATTGTATCATGCATTCTAAGTTTCTAACAAATAACTTATATTACTATGGAATATGGATTCTTTTAATGAAAACACACGCTACAACCTTGTTAATGATCCAAGAGCCCATGATCCAGGACCCATCTGGCATGATAATAAAAGACCCAATAACCCAATTTCCACATGAATTCTAGAACTCTAGAAGTTTGACGACTAGCGCTTCTGAGTTACTAACTTGCCATTATATACAAAACGTACCTCGAGAAAAGAGTGAGAATGTTGGTCCCTAGTTTCTCGCCCGTCAAAAGTTCAATGATGTCTATTGGGTTGATTGGAAGGGTAAAATAGTCAGCATCCCGAAAGATCTCTTTTTTGAAATAAACCATTTGCGGCATGGCGCAATCCTCATGGGCCATCCAACGATAATATCCCTTCTTCACAGCGTCAGATCTTTCATCTATATCCTCTTTCAAAGAATGTAACCGTTTTCTGATGTCGGCTTTTTCCTTTTCAACTTTTGACAGCTTGACGGGTTCTTTTAATGTCTTTTTTCTTTTCTTGCTCCCCTATACACACATCAGTACATATGAATCATTTCGAAGTTTTATTTTGAAGCCTATCAAAACTATAATGCTTTAGGATTTACCTGAGTGATAGTAGGAACAATCACTAATGCTCCACATTCCATTGAAGGACCTTGTACATTTTTGGGTAAGGTACTCTTGGTGGCAGCTGAAGGTCCTTGTACATTTGTAGGGATCGTACTCTTGGCAGCAGCACGTGTAGTAGGGGTGTTTTGCAAACCCTACAAAATTTTAATTTAAATACATAAGTAACACTTACTGATATATACAACAGAATTGAGAAAAGTGTATTCAAGTAATACCGAAAAGCAAGAAATGGCACCAATTGGCCATTGAATAAAGGCCCCGGCTGTGCCACCTAAATTAGGAATCTCTTCATCCGGCACAGGAAGCTCCAAATCTTCTTGTCGATTAAGTACTTTGAGAACCGAGACCCTCATGTAACCCTTTCGTAACCTTTTTCCAAGTATCAATCCGTCCCCAACCGGATATAACGTCGCGTGTGCGCACAAGATCTTCGGCCCAGTCAAAATGGATTCAGGACTGAACAAAGCGCATACGGTGGGTTCCTAGAAAACAAACCACGTTAAGTATGTGTTATATTAGGCGTATGTATATAAAGTATGCTACGTGTCAGTTGTCTACTAAATATAACAGATACACATCCACCTTTATGCAATCTATCTTGATGTTGCTTGTTGTCGAGCCAACACTACTCGTTCCACAGACCTTGTCCTTCCTGATTTCTTCCAGCATTTTCTCCTTCAATTGATCCCAAATTTTACCATTCATCAACTTTTCTTTCAAATTTTCTGTCAACTCTTCAAACTCTTGTGATTCTTTGTAGGTCCTTTTTTCCTCACATATCCTTTTGAGCCTTTCTTATATCCAACAATAGAGCTAACCCCCTAGTGTGATCCCCATGCTCCGGTCCGCACACAATGATCAAAGGATCTGCTCCAGGTTGAGATTCAATCGTCCCTTGAGACAACTGCTCGCTCGCTTCTACCTGATAATTAATGCAAGTAGTAAATAAACGAATACAACTTAATCATAAACCCCTATGAAAATGAGAAATTATAACACTATTATTGCAAAACATGTAATATAATTACCAATTTTTTTGATAGCTCAGCTGTCTCTGGAGTCGCAACTAAGTTTCCATCTTTATCAGGACGTCTCCTACCCAAACAAAAACTACTCCCACGACCTGGTATCTTGTGAAGATATGTTGCTCTTTTCGGGTCATTCCTTTCCTCTTCCCACTGCTCCTCAAAACCAGCAAACCCTTTTGCTCCTACCCGAGGTCGATTTGTTTGTTTACATGCTCGTGCTCTCGCTTCTTCGCGCTTTCTCTACACATGGGAGTCACTAACAAATTAGAACATTTTCAATGTAAGTTAATAGTATATTATAATAGTACATGAAGAAGTGAAACGAACCAGTTTCTCATCATTATAATGTTGTATATGAATAAAAGAACCGGACAAGTGCTGTGGCGACTGCTCATGTTTCCAAATAGATTAATTCCATTTGAACTAAGCCCAAACAGTATATTTCTAATCTCAGCTCCAAATTCTTCATAACGACTATCGATATTTTTCCATTGAGGAGAATCAGCCACATGTCTCATTTTCCCGTCGATTTTGCGATCTTCAGCATGCCACCTCAACAATTTTGCATTCTTAGGGTTTGAAAATAATTGCTTAAGTCTTGGTTTGATAGGTAAATACCACAATACTTTAGCAGCGGGGCCATTCTTTGTCACGTCATCATCAAATTCTGTTAGATTTGTATCTTTATACCTTAAAACCTTACATACAGGACATTTGTGTAAATCTTTATACCCCTTTCTATACAATATGCAATCTCTTGGACACGCATCTATTCTTGTGACTTCCAATCCCAATGGACACATCAAATTTTTGGCTTGATACGTAGAAGTGGGCAACTCATTGTGTTTAGGTAACATTTTATTTAACAACTCTAATATTTTATTGAAACATACATCACTCACACCATATTCTGCTTTTAAGGTCAACAAATGCAACACGGCTGAAAGTTTGGTAAAATTCGTACAACCAGTATACAATGGTTTTTCTGATTCGATAAACAGTTGTTGTAATTTCTCCATATCGATTTCAGTATTATGCTCCGCATCATGTAACATGTCATTGATATTTTGATTACTACTACCAGAAATATCATCACCGCTATCATCGTTATTATTGGCATTACTTTCCGAAACAACATTGTTACAATTACGTTGTGCTTCACCATGATAATCCAACCACATGTAGTTATCAGTAAACCCATTTTGAAACAAATGGTATCTAATATTCTCAATATCATCATGACAAACAAAATTTTGACAGTCTTTACACGGACGTGAAATACGAGCTTCTCCTGTCTTTGCTCGATGATCCTCAGCAACTTTAATAAACTCAGACAACCCTTTGATGTATTCAAGGCTAGAACGTTCTGTATCGTACATCCATTCCCTATGATCCATCTGAAATATACAAATTCATATTTTTAATAAGATGCATGCATGATGTAGTAGCATATAAAACTAGTTCCAAGCCGTCAATCCTAACCCACTTTTTAAATATTTAGTCTCATATGTGAATTCGTATTATAAGTCGAGTATTATTGAAGAAAAATCGGCAGTATTTCCCCTTAACTCCTCAAGTATGCGCATAAAACGCAAACTCAAAGGAGTAGGGGAAATGATGTCGATTTTTCTCAAATAATGCTCAATCTCATAATACGTAATCACATCCTAAATGAGATAACATATTTAAAAAGCAGTCCCAAATGGGGACTATCCGAAACTAACCTCTGTTAGGTTAATTTTGGACGGGTATTAAACTAAGGGGATATGAATCTAAGTGAATCTATACTAAATGCTTAAATGCTACCATAAAATATGTTGTTAATATGTGGTTAGCTTAGAAGTTTAGTTAAGTACCTTACTTCAACGAGTCAATATTAGCTAGGTATCAACGTTACTCATAGAAAATTCTTCAAAGAAGCCTATATATAAACAAACCATCAAAATTAACAAACAAAGCTTCAAATAAACACAAATTTACTCATAAATTAATTTTGTGTTATAAAATGAAAGAGATAAATAGTAAGAATAGTTATAACATTAAGTACCTTTTAAATTGAGACAATATAAACACTTGAAAATGAGAATTTTTGAAGCATTAATTGTGTTTTTTTTAGCATTTATTGAGTTTTTTTTGAGTATTTATTGTGGGTTTTGAGCTGTGTTGATGAAAATTGAGACCAAAGTAAACTTTGTATACCCTGTCTGCTGAGAGGGAGCCGTTGGTATAAGCCATAAATAGATCGGTTATTTAGAAAAAACCGATCTATTTAAAAGTAGTCGTGATGACAGCTAGGTTATCTCGGAGAATGTGGCGTATAAATAGATCAGTTGATATATAAAGTCCGATCTATTTACATTTAAACTTAGTTAGAACGGTTTTTATCTTAATAACCGATCTATTTGTCAACTCCCCACCTCTTTTCACTTAGTTAGATAAGGTTTTAAGAAAACCACTCTATTTAAGGTGTTTTATATAAGCTTTTGTGTAGTAGTGGTAGCAACCACCATGCAGCCCATGCATGCATGTGTGTATATGGCATATAATGTGTAGCAAATTTGTAGCTCTTAATATGGGTTTGTACAACATTACGACTCTTCAGCTCCATTGACCATCTCAAGACGAATGTGCACCCTTTTTTTAATTCTTATAGTGTAAAAGGAAAATATATCTGATGTTTTTTCTTCATATTCACCTAATCTACAACATCAACTATACATAAGCACTTCTTGTTATATACAATTGGAAGTGTTTGACGTGTTATATGTAGTGTTTACACATCTTATGTTGTTAGAGAAATTGTTCGAAGGACTAAAAGAGTCACGACTAACTTAATGGCTAAATTTGGGTGTCACTGTATTATTGGCCAGTATTATTGGCTATAACAAAGGAACACACTCAAACTTAAACAAATGAGCGAATGCCAGATAGTTTTGAGTACAAAATTAGGCATGAATTATGGCCTTTATCATTTCTCCTTTTTTAATGACCAAAGTTGGGTTGCATCGTGCAACATAATCAAACTTTTGACGAGTAATTCGCCAGTTGAACTTGACTCGAGTTCGTTCAAGTTTGAACCCAACTTATATATTTCTTGAGCCAAACTTAAATATTTCTCGAGCCGAGCTTGAGCTTCTATAAAAAATACTCACCGAGCTCGATTCGAGCGTAATATTTTTGAGCCAGGTGTCGCTATGCCAAATTTCAACTCGACTTGAGTTGGTTGCAACCTGTAGAGAAAAGTAATCAGGTTTTCAGAAGAATATTAGTTGTTGAAACAAAAACGATTTTTTAGAAACATTTGTAAAATGCCTCAATATATAAGATCTTGAGAAAAAGGGAAAAAGGAAAATCTCATTTAAAGATTTATAAATATCCAATATATTCTTCCTTAGAATTGTTTTATGACCTTTTAGTTATCCGATATATTCTTCACCTTCATAAGCCTTTTCAAACCTATTTTAGATCTTAAGATAGATTTAATATATAAAGCATAAATGGTACCACAATCATGCATTGAATCAGGGTCTCGGAGGGGTGTGCGATAGGTGTCGTTGCATAAGGCCTCCATTTAAAAGGGACTACATTTTTATTAGTTTTGCATATAAAAACATACAATTTTAAACATATATAAGTCATATAATTCAAGTTTATGTATAATTTTTCTTTAGTTTAAAAGTGTACTAAGACCTCTTTATTACTATTGCCTAGAGCAAAAAAAACCATGAGACAGCTCTGCATTCAATTAATCTAATAACACAAGTAGGCTCTCTTCTTTGAGCATTTTGTTTGTTCTCATCTTCAGATTTATTGAATTATGTATTTCCACTTTTCCTTGAAATAATTGAAGTCTAGAAGTCATGATCCTTTCACCAAATATTCCTTTCAACTTTAGAAACTAATGTCGCTTGTGTGCATTATATATCATAGGGTTGAACACACCAAGAATTGTTCGTTTGTTGTCACTAGCTTAATTAATTCAAACATACAAACAAAATTACCAAACCTTTCAGATAATTTAAATAATCATGTTTGCATTCACAATTGTAAAATTTATAGTCAACTCTAACTGCTATGATCAAATTCAATTCACACAGGAAGACAATTTCATATCACGGACGGGTTTTAAGGTCTTTCAAGAACATGGAAGTGATATGATGATTGGTTACACAATCTAAAAAGACATTGAGATCGACAAAACCCTATAGCTGTTTGACTTATCAAGTACTGTGCAATGAGTCCTCAATGTACCATAGACCTACTTTGGTGCATAAGAAGGTATGGAGTTGTGGTCGAACGTAGCCATGGGCCAGTGTGGTGGTCCAAAGAAGGCATATATCGATCGAGTGGATGAGTCTCAACCATACCACCATCCCATGTTCTCACATATCCATCATTCACTTTTAGGTTTTATGGATTCTAGTACGCTATAAGATATAACTACATACTCCATATTAGTGTATACTAGAGAAAAACCGTATAGACGGTATAGTGCTTTGGTTGCTTACCTATAGTATAAAGATTTTTCCCAGGATTAAATTTTCATGTATATGTAATAGCTGTTAAACTCATTTCTTTGTATTTCTTTACATAAAAATTTTGTGCGTTTTACTAGTTTACTACCAACTATACTGTTTCCTGCGGCAATCTCATAGTAATATTGGTTAAGTTTGATCTTTAGAACCCTAACGATGATTAACAAAATTGTTCACTCTATTCTTTAGCTAATACAACACTAGTCTCCATTATCAATTTATCATGAAACTTTTCTGCATGTAGTATTCCTCTAGCTAGAGGATTAGAGGAATATCCATTTTTATCATGATACATAAACCACACAACTTGCAACCTTTGTATCTTTCTCTTCAAGAATAAATTATAAATATGTTTTCAAAAGGAGATACCATGATTCTTACATATTGTTTTTAATAAATTTGATGTGTACGTGCTATAAACCTGTTCACAGAAAAAAAAAAAAAAAAAAAAAAAAAAAAAAAAAAAAAAAAGAAGTAAATACACTATAACTAAGGATTCCCATCAAAAGCTTCCACTCGAAAAATGCCAAGAAATGGAATGAAAAAATAAAACTAAAATACAAAGGATGAGAAAAATATTCCCTTGAGACCCGTTAGATTCAAATCACTTTTTCGTGTAAAATAACCATTCTTGTGGTATCAATTATCCAATCTTTTAATTTTATATTTTAGTTGAATTGAATATATATGTTTGCATTCTAATTTCTCTTGTTGCTAATTACATTTTATCATTGTTAGCAATATTGAGCTAGATGACTTTACCAACTTTAGTGCCCAAATATATTTTCTAGCTACAAGTAAAGTGATAAAAATGAGTCGTGTCGTCCGGCCGTGATCATATCTAAACTGCGGGCAAGTGTTCATAAATTTTCAAAAATCAACAAATCTCAATGACACTTAAAATAAATTTGTTTCAAACGGAATGTTATCAATGTGGCCAAACATTAGGACTCTGTCTAACAATCATTTTCTAATTAACATCAATTCTAAAATTAATGAGAGTATTGTGTTACATCTTAGTTTCTAATAAAAGAATGCCCAAAAACAATGGTGGAAATTTTTAGTGTGCTCTTTTTTCCTTTCAAAAGATATTCTCTTAGCTTTCAATTCATTCATACATCAACTTTGGTCATTCCTCATGACAAGTGACAACCAAAATTCCAAAATATCATGTTATTCCAAAATAGCTCTAGGTGTTGTCATATTCTAATCATTCTTTTCCTTTTAAATATACTTAAAGAAAAAAAAATATCAACTTTGCTATCAATTTTAGCCCATCCAAATGAATATTGTTCGGATACTAATTGTTTAGAATCATGACCCATGCCGCATGACAATGCCTAGCCAATATACGTTGAAATGTTATGTAACTAACCCAAAAATCGACGGGGAAAGCATCGCTGCTGCAAACAGCATGTAACAAATCTGCAGCAAAGCAAAAAAAAATTGCAACTTTCATTTTTATACACATAGCCTTTATCATTTTCTAATTTGCATAATTGGTCTTTCGTTATAAGCCTTGCAGCATGTTCCATCCCAACAACCAACAACAGGGATGATTTCCCCTAAATAGAAAATTTAGATTTCGATTACAAGCTATAAATCACATTTAATGTATCGTTTTCAAGGAAAAAAAAACTATACAATATATTTTTTGGTATGACAATACAGTCTTAGAAAAGATATCGTGATTAAAAGTAGACAACTCACAACAAAAAACGACACTTTTGATTTTGTAAGCATACCCACAAGTTTTAAATCTTGAGGATTAGTTTGTTTTCGTTGATGCTAATCAATCTTTTCATTGAAATTGAATCACACGATTTTGTTTTTCAGTCCACTAGATTTTCCAAATGAATTATGGACCAAATATAATGCATCTCCAAAAAGTATTGAAGTTGACTTATAAATGTGACCCATGCTTGGGGTACACCGAAGCTACATCAATTTTTCTTCACATATTTTGAAGTATGCTTTTTTTGGTAAAAGAACCCACAAGCTCAAAATGTGAATTGGGAAATAAAATTTAGACAGTTATTGTTTGTCAAAGAAGATGTATAAACGCAACTATTAAAGGGTATTTGTGCAGACAACGTCAGTTTTATCACTTTATATTTTCAGCCATATTTCTCTATTAAGTCATTAACAAATAATTTTCATTTAACTTTCTGAATTAAGTTTTTTTCATATACAAAATGTAGTGCCAAAAACGCAATTATAGTTGAAAGTATGCATCTTTGAAACACAAAAAAGTGGGGAAGTTGAAGATAATGACTACTGTGGGCAGCCATGTCCATGTGATGTAGAGCTAAAGGCAAGACATGTGCTTGTGAAATGTTGGAAATGTTTGGGTGCCTATTCTTTCTATAAACCACACATTGACTTATAAGTATTTGGTTGATATTTGGCATTTCATGTATTATGTAAGCATGTGATATATGCTTTAGCAAATCAATAGCTAGAGACATACATTATGTGACAACTGACAAAGTATCGTAAACTCAACGGGGTTTAAAAAAATAATAGAGTGGTTTTTTTTTTAGATTCATGAACTTAACAGAACTAAAAATCATACTACGAAAAATTATGTGCATATACTTCATATAGAGTCTAGAAACCAAACTTCCATGTACAGAAATACTAGAATTCCGAAACAACCAATTAAACAAGAAACTACAAAAGACCTTACAAATGTTACCAATTAGTATATCACTATTCGCAGCTTCTATCAACATCCATTCCAGATTATCGTTTTCAAGTAGTATGAAAAGATATCAGCAACCATCATATATGTCTAAGTGTCACCATCGCTAAATAGGTTAAGCAATGCCAAGAAAAGATTGAGAAAGTCAAGATATAAGGCAATTGCAGCCAAGATATAGTCATCGTATGTGTAGACCTCGATCAGATTAAATGTGTCGAAGACAATGTAACCACATAAAACTAAAGCAGATATACCCCCGTATATCATGTGAGTAAGTTTACCCATTGGAAAGAATATCTGCCAAAAAAAATGAACACATAAGATATTGGCAAACTTAACATACTTCTATGAGTAACCATTTAATGCAACAAATTATAAGCATGCTGCATCAGTAAGTTACATATTCATAATTTGGTGAAAATAATTAGTATGATGCATCAAATGGTTACAAAAGAAATCCAAGTAGAAAAACAAGTTGGACTGATATTTATAAACAAAAAAAATAAAAAGAAATTAAGATCAAGGTAATTGTAAAAGGGGAAGCATGTGCGAACCTGAATGAGGCCAAATACAATAAGCATATTAAGAGCAGCGAATAAGAACGGGCCCAAAAAGCTAAAGTCATGACCTCTCTTTGCACCCCAAAATGTGAACAAAGTGAGACTCACAACCATCACAGTGGTTAGAATGGCAGCCTCTAAGATCACCTTTCCTGCAACATTGTCGAAAATTGAGTAATCTTTTTTATAATGGATCTCAAACTGTGCATAACTTTTGAACCAATAAGCTTAGATGTCAATTTTGAATCAAAGTAGGTCATACAGTTGAAGTAAAATTTAGCTATAGAGAGAACGGGTCAAATGGGGAGAAAGGGTAAAAAACGGGTCCAAAGTCACATATAGTATTCCAGTTGTATAGAACCTACTAAATGATACAATATATATAAGAAGCTTAAATTACAGAACAAAAGCACTGGATTTGCTATTTGTTTACAAAAAAAGGATATAATTGGGACTCGAGGTCTTACGGGTCAACCAACCCGCACCAAAAACTACGCATTTCAATCCGCAGACGTTACCCAAGTCCCCATCCCATCCCATCCATTTTGCCACCTCATAAATAAGCATTACAATGGCATTCAGGACTAGGCCCAACCCGTAGTACTAAACTCCTATTTCAGGTTCTGATTATAACTCCCAACATCATTTTAATGCATATATTACATAATCTGGAATACCAATAAACATTCACATTTTGGCCCAACCCCAAACACCATTCCGTATTCCTAATTGGGCCTCCTGTTCTATCCTGTCACCAATTTTAGAGATCTTTACGATACTTAACTATTATAACGATAACTCCCACTCTCCTACACTCGCTCTCAACATCTACTCGCTATATACAACAGAGACACATTGCCTCAGAAAAACTACAAACACACCTTAAACGTGTACCCTTTGTCTTTATTGACCAACTAAAAATGACTTCAGAGTTTTCCGAGGCCTCTACTCGTATAGAAAGAGTACCACATACCATCTAAATTAAAACAGTTTTCTAATAAGCCTAGAAAGCATGAATTAAGGAAATGTGCAGCGATCACTTACCGTGAGTAAAGGAGCAAGCCAGACCAATTGGCAACGCAAAGGAGATAGTAAAGATTGCAAGAAGCAGATAGTTGAGCGGATGACTCTCATGAAAGAAAAACAACAGGAATAACACTGTACAACACAGAAACCCCATATCAACACTTATCGAACAATAAGAACACAAATGTAAAAATTACGCATAAACTTCTAACACAAAATCATGAGCATGCGCACGCAAACACATAGTACAAAAACCTAATCAGTTAAGCATATTAAAAAAATCAATAAAACATGTTAAAGAACACAAATTATAACTAAATTATTACGTAAAGTTACTAACAAACGGAATTATAAGCAAAATCACATAACAAACCAATCCACCCGTCGTAGTAGTAAAAAACGTCACAATAGGATGAAACTTAACAGCCAAAGCTCCAACAGCCACCGTCAGAAGCAACTGTACGGTCACAATAGCGTAAACTTTGTGAATAAACCCCCAACGAAGCTCAGGAGACTCCGTCATTGTCGGATACAGCTTTCCGCTTGGTCCGTCTTAATATCGGACTTACCGGACGAGGACATTGCGTTAATTTGATGTAAAGTTAAGCAGAAGCTTTATTCAAACTATTAAAATTTGTAAAATAGTCTTTGTTTCTAAGTAATAGTCTCATAATTCTAAGAGTGGACGGTGTGGGCTCGCCGTGGGCTCGCCGTCGCCTACGTGGCCGGCCGCCGTGGCTCGCCGCCACACCGCCCTGCCTTGTTGTGGCTCGCCGCCGGATACCAAATCGTGGGGACGACGAGGTGAAGCTACTGACACAAAGCAAAGTTTACGTTATAAAACGTAAACATTTTTGCAACGTTAATTTTTTTTTTTTTTTTTTTTTTTTTTTTTTTTTAATTTTTTTTTTAAACCCACCACTCCTATATAAACTATCATCATCTTCTTCATTTTACACATCTTCAAACCCAAAATACATAACAAATCTTTCTTAACCAACAATATCATTTTACACAATGTCTCAAAACCCACATGACGGAGGATACTTCACAAATCTACTTAACTCAAACGCACAACAATACGGGGGTTCTTCAAACCCGTCTACCCCTTCTTCGACCAATTCCAACCCGTCTCCACAAGAAATAATGCTTAACCAACAATATCAGTTTCAACAAGGTTTCGCAAGTTACCCCAACCGATTTCCATCACCGCAGTTCTTTAACCCGTTACAATCTCCACAGTTTTTTAACCCGTCCCAGTCTCCACAATTGCCCCAAATGGAATCACAACCGACCGGTTCACAATTCAAAGTTCCAAAAGCACGTGAACCGGCAAAAGGCAGGGGCAAAAAATCGAAGGCAAAAAAAACTGCAGTAGATTTGGACAGGGACGATGACGAAGATGTTGAAGTCATAGCACAAGTGAACAGGAGGAAGTGGACCAAGTCTGAAGAAATGTTACTTGCGCAGTGTTGGATAGAAATTTCCCAAGATAAAGATATGGGCAATGACCGTCCGGAGGAGCACTTTTGGAACGACATTCTCGAAATGTTCAATTCTCAGACAACCGATAACCAGCGTGGCAAGAACATGATAAGCGGTAAATGGACAAGGATTAACAGTGATTGCCAGAAGTTCAACGCTATTTACAAACATCTTCAGCGTCGAAGTGGTGAAAATGACCAAGATCATGTCGATAATGCCAAAGTTAGCTTTACGCAGCGTTTTGGTGGGATGGAATTTTTGTATGAAAAATGTTGGGATGTTTTGAAAAATTATCCCAAGTGGGATGCCGAAGATCCTATTGACATTACATGTCTCGAGGATATATTCGGGCCGGACAAACGACCTCGGCCTGAAAGAGATGTATGCAAACGAGCCGGCAAGAAACAGAAGTCGACTTCAACGTTAAGCGCTGCAAGCTCCGGTGGAAGTCAAACGAGTAGTTTTTCGGGACATATATCCGAAATATATGCTCAAAAAGCCGATGCTCAAAGGGCTTGTTACGAGGCGAGGCGGGAGAAGGAAAAAACGTGGCAAGAGAAGATCGAGATGGATTTTCTCATGATAGATCCGAGTACCAATCCTGACCCGGTGAAAGCAGAAATCATCCGCAAGAGGCAAGAACGTCTAGTCAATAAATATCGTGAAATCATAGACGAGTAGTATTTTTTACTCATGTGTTGTATTTTTTTTTTACCCGTGTCGTTTTTTTTACCCGTGTGTTGTATTTTTTTTTTACCCGTGACGTTTTTTTTTACCCGTGTCGTTTTTATTAGTAAGTGTTTTTTTTTTTTTTTTTATGTATTGTATTTTTAATTTGAATGAAATGAATTTATTTAGTTTATTTGGAAATGAAAATTGAATAAAAAAAATAAAGTGGTAGTGGTGGGGCCCAAATGAAGAGGTTGAGGTTTGTTATGAGTGAGGAGGGGGTTTGTTGTGGGAAAATGAGATGCTGATGTGGCGCTGAGGTGGCGCGACGATGAAGTGAACACTTGTTATGATACCTAGCACTCTAAACAAACTCAAATACTAAAATGCATAAAACACTGTTAAAAAAATTAATAAAAGCGGGAAATTCCTGAATTTGGTTTTTCTTAGAGTTATTTGCGTTTTTAGAAAAAGTTTAATCGCTTCTTTGTTACACGGTAACTATTTTGGACTCTATTTCTTACTCGTTAAGTTGAATGAAAGTGCAATCCATGTGATGATCATTATGTGTCAGTAAAATTTATAATGTTTACTTTTGAGTTCTTTTGAAGCGTTCAAGTTTATAGTGAGATACTCGGACGGAGGAGAGGTAAATAGTACAAATTTCGTTAGGTTTGTGCATTTTAAGGTTGGCGAAGGAATGGTCGAAATGGTTTTGGACTAACTCGGTGAAGTCGTTGACATCTGAATAAGAAAATGATCGCAATCCTCGAGTAACGTGAACAGAAAAAACCACATCCCTTTACCGTTTCGTTGTATCTCAAAATAATTATAACATGACAAACATTTACGCAGTATAAAAATAACATAAATATTATTGTTTATTTTTCTTATTTTTTGGAGAATTATTGTTTTATCTGTAACTACTTAATTTATGTTTTCTAATAAGTTACTAAGTTAGAGTAATATAATAAATTTATCAAATCTTTTTATTTATTTTTAGCAATAGACAAGTAATTTAAGATAACTTAAAAAAACACATGGACAAATAATTTGAGACAATAGAAAGTATATAACATACCAAAATGAATGAAAATGTTGACCTAAGAATACATGTAATGGGGAGCACATATGACGGCTATCATCATTTTCACATTAGCGCCAACTCGTCTTTCTTTTTATACAAACTTTTTCATGATCAACTTAGTGTAAGGCTCGGCAAAGTGGGTGAGCACTAAGTGAGGCAAGCCTCACCTTTCATCCCCATTCAAGTCACCAAGTGAGCAATCAACAAAGAGAAACGAAACGCGAGTGGCTCACCTTCGGTTTGTTGAAAAAATTTTGAGCCCCTCTTTTTGTTTTAAATTTTTTATTTGGTTTGTAATTGTGAGTGTGTCTTAGGTTTTTAGTAGGGTATATTTGTATAAAGTGGATATTTTATTGAAAGTTGATGGGAAGATGACCAAAACGGGTAAAAGGTGAAAGGGAGTGGGGAAGTGAGAAAAGAAAAAGCTGAGGTGACGCTGATATGTAAGGTGAGGAGTAGTGCCCACTACCTTTAGTCTAATAAGGCGACCGTGATCACCATTTTCTTTCATATACATTTTTTTTAAAACACTAAATTTTATTAGTACTTAAAAAAACATTAAAGTAAAACAACATAAAATCACAAACACAACCTTGTCAAATGACTCGGTCGAATATGTGATCGAGTCTCTCCTTTCTTTGCTTGCTGATGCGTCTAGTTGGGTCACCGTAACAAGAGGGAATGCGTTCAGGGGGGGGGGGGGACGGGTTGTGTGACCTTCCATTACAGATGGTCTAAGGTATTAAACCCTGACCACCTAAAACGTTACTCCCAAGAGAGATAAATAATCTTTTATTTTATTTTATTTTTCTTATGTGTCATGTACGGGGTTAAAGAAAGATTTAAAAAAAAAAAAAAAAGTCGAAAAAGTTTAGTGAATGAAAGATAATGTGATGCATATGTTGAGAAAAAGTCGGAAGTATGAAAGATAAAGTATTTAAATGTTGATGTAGAGTTGATATAGATAAAAATGCGTTTCACCGCAACTCTCCACACTAGCAATTCATGTCTAATTGATTTTTATAATATTTGCAATATTTCTTTCTGGTAAACTGTTAGCAAGTTGTATACTTGTACGAGGTTTTAACACGGTTTATATGCGTTTAAATTTGTAGTAGGTTATTCACATATGGACACAGGCTGACCCATGGAAGTGATGGCTGGGTGCAGCACGACTGAGCTCGATTTTAGTGCACGTAATGTAAAATTTAGAGAAGTTTACATACTTTAAAATTTGTGCAACACCCATTTATATGTTATAATACTTGAGTTCTTTTTAGTATAACTTTTAATTAGGAAAAAGTTTTTGTGCTACACCTCTTTAGATACCAGGATCCGCCACTGCATATGGACATATTTTCTCTAGGCTCATGTGTTGATTGTCTTGAGATGACGTGATAGTATACAGAAGCTAAAGAAGTGGATGTATTGTATGAAATCCAATGTTAAATCAGTGATGGATCCACAGGCGTAAGAAATTTAGATTAGATAGGTGTAAGCAGGGACGGAACTTGGGCAGTTTTACTTGGGGGTGGGGGGAAGGGGGGTTGGCGAAATCTTCATAAGCTTTAGATGAAAAGCATAGTGTATATATACCAACAAGAAAGACAAGAAATACGTGATTTGTCAAAATATAGTTTAAATACCAATAAGCGATACATCAAAATATAGTTTAAAAAAGCAAAAGATACGAATGATATAAAGTTACATCTCGTCACGACGGCCTTTAAGGCTTTTTTTTTTTTTTTTTTTTTTTTTTTTTTGGTATAAGGCCTTAAAGGCTTTTAAATTTCTCAATTACGGATTTACGTATTTCATTTAAAAGCTTTATTAAGGCTTTTTATTTTTATTTTTTAAGGCCTTTAAGGCTTTTAAATTCCTCAATTACGGATTCACGTATTTCATTTTAAGACCTTATTTTAAATTTCTCAATTACGGATTTATAATCCATTTTTTCAGCAATTTCTTTTTCTATGTGCAAGAAAGTCATCTCACATCTTATTACGAAGTCTAATTACCCAGCTGATAGCTTTGTAAAAAAATAAGAAAGGACTCCAGAAATTGAAGTTATGTCCTCTTTTTGCGGCCCAAAATGTGAATAAAGTGAGACTCACAACCAATACTGCGGTCAAAATTAGCTTCCAAGATCACTGTTGAGGTAAAAATCTGTATTTACCCGAACAAGCTAAGATCCTTCGGCTAATCCTTCGGTAAAGCTCTCCGGATGAGCTCCCTTCGGATCTGTGAACACAAAAAAAACACGCGTTAGCCTTGCCTAGGGTTTTATCCCTAGACCAAGCTCCGGCGTGAGAATGAGTATGGTAAAATGTCAGAGTAATATGTAAAAATGGGATGAGAATTAGTTAACCTTGAATGCAGTAACTTGGCTCATTTTATAGATGAAAGGTTTTGTCCTTACCCGAAGGTCACGTGCGCGATAGTGACTCTTTCGTGCGGGAGTTGACTTTACTCTGTTTGGATTCCGTCTGGAAAGGGTCAGTAGTTCTGATCAAGATTCCCTTCCTTTTATACATGGTGATGTCAGGTGTCCGTTATGTCGAGGGTTATGTCTAACCCTCCGGTATATGCTGGTCTAGCCTTGCTTGGTCTAAATTGGCCTGTATGTTTTGTCCGGAAGATTGCGCATTGTGCCGGGCGGTTTTGCTTTTGGGCTGGAGAGTTAGGCTCTTCGGCGTTTTGCTAATGTGTCGGGGAGTTGCTTTCCGGAACATACGCCAACATGTCCCCCCCCCAGTATCATGTTAATGGATGCATCCATTATATGATATTGGGAGTATGTGGTGACCTTCGGGGAGTATTGCTCCGTCCGTTCTTCTTCTTCTTCTTTTTTTTTTTTTTTTTTTTTTTTTTTTTTTTTTTTTACTGTATAGATTGTGACACGTCAGCAGGACACGTGGCGGTGGTGATGATACGACATCAGGACACGTGGCAGCGGACGTGTGCTGTGTGGTGATGATGGTGCCACGTCATCGTCTGACACGACGGGACGTTTCATCTACCCCTACTTTTGCCTATAAATACCGCTGTCATTTTCATTTTTACCACCGTAAAACTTTTCACACACACACCTTCTTTGCGTTATTTGGCCGAACGGTTTCTTTGCTCTTCGTCTACTATCCAGGTACTCTTCTAGTTTTCCTTCTTTAGATTTTAGGTTGTATTCATTCCCTTCCGGCCATAATGTCAGAACCGTCCGGTTTCTCATCTGCTCGTGGTTTCGGCCCTGTTTCCGAGGGTCCATCGCAACCAAAACCTAAATTTGACTTGGACAAATATACATCAACTATGACTAATAAATTACTACAGTGGGCCGTAGAGGAATTTGGGGTACCCCCCGATCTTCACCCCGAGACTTCTACCGGCCGATTATACAATGGGGCAATTAGGAGATGATGCCATAGGCTTGTATTTAGAATATTTCATTGAAGGGGGGATTTCCGTCCCGTTTTCCAGTTTTCTTTTAGATGTTCTTCACTATTATAAAGTTCACATTTCTCAGTTAGTGCCGATAGGTTTGCATAAGGTCACACTTTTTGAAGTATATAGTCGTAGTCTCCATATTATTCCCACGACTTCCTTGTTCCGAGCTTTTTATAAATTACATAAACAAGGGCACTGGTTCACCTTTGCTAAGCGAGATGGTAAGCACCGTCGGGTATGCTTTCAAGAGATTTTGTCTTCGTTGAAAGGTTGGAAAAGACAGTTCTTTTTAATTGATCGTCGGGCCGTACCTTTTGCTATGCTGTGGAGGCATCTGGATTCAGATGTCTCTGATCCATTTCCTACTGGGGAGTTTTCCGTGCCTCATGCGGATTTATTGTCTGCTAATGTTATCGATTTGATAAAGATTCCGCCGGGTTTCTTGTATGCCGTTAGGTTATCGGCCAAATGGGAGTATCCGGGTTACCGGGCGGCTCTGAAGGATGTCGAGGGGAATGGTACTTGACCTGTGTATTATCTAATTAGTTAAGACTTTGTATTTTCTCGTAATTTTAATATTTTCATGTGTTTCACAGCTTTGACCATGTCCGATTATCTTATCAAGCCGAGCTACCGTAAGGGGGCTGCTATGACGCAAGGAGATAAATATCAGGAGGGGCAGGCTCATCTGATGCATGTCACTATTCCGAGTGTGGTCGGTACTCCGGTGCCGCCTAAGATTGATGCTATGAAAAGGGTCGAGGTGGCTGACCCGAAAGTCTTGGAGGCTAAGGAGAAGAAGAAAAGGGCCGCAGAGGCCAAGGCTGGGGGTTTTAAGCCGCGCAAGCGCCAGGCCGGAGAAGGTGGTTCTGTGCCGCCGCGTCGAAGGAAGAAAAGCCCTACGCCGGTTATTAACTTGGATTCAACCACCAACCCAACGCCGCTGAATACCGTTCCTCCCGAGGGTCCACAGCCGAATGATCCTCTCACCGTCGAGAAGGAAAACCTGGAGGGTCATTCTAGCAATAGGTTGGAGAATGTTGATGCTGGTGCTGATGGGAACGCCGGGGCGGATCCCCAAGATCAAGATGCAAATCCAAAGGATCATGATGCCGAGGCTTCTCGCATTGTTGAACAACCTGCTCCTCAGGAGGACGGTGAGTCGGTTTCCTTTTACTCCTAATTATACTTCTCCCCATCGTTATTTATTTATTCTTTTTATGTACTTATCATTTATCTTTTATTTTTACAGTGGCTTCTCCTCCTTTGCGCCGTGAAGGCAAGGGTATCGATGAAGAAGAGGGGACTACGTCCAATGCCACTTATGTGCCGGGGTGGTCAATTAAGAAGGACGAGAGGGTTAAGGGTTATGAAAAATACAGAGATTTGATGGTTCACTTGCCTCCTCCTGCTGAAGAAGAGTATATACAGACTTTGACGGATGTCGAAGCGGCCCAAAGATCATGGGCTATTCTGGCCAGGGGCTCTCTTGCCTTTGTTGATCTGCTCGTCCGTTTTGAAAATCTCGATCTGGAGTATAGGGAACTGGCTGAAGAGAATAGGGGATGTGAGGCTGCCGCCAAGGATAACTTTGCTTTTTTGGATAAAACATTGGGGGAGTTGAAGGTGGCGAAGGATGAGCTGGGTGAAAGTTCTGCCCGGGAAGAGGGTCTGAAAAAACAAGTGCGCACTTTAGAGGCTGAGAAGGTTGAATGGTCAAAGTTGTCCCTTACCCAGAGCGAAAGGATATCCAACTTGGAGAAAGAGCTGATGGAGACCAAGGGGGCCCTGAAAAATGAAGAGTAGGAGAATGTTGCCCTTCTGAAATAGCGTACCGAACTAGCGGTGGCAGCTGGGAATCTGGAGATTGACCGGTCAAATTTTGTTAGGGATTTCATTCCTCCTTTTGTGGCTCTCCTTCTTAGCAGCCACAAGTATAAGGCTTCTTTGGCTGCTCCCTTCAGTCTGAGTGGGATGGCCGGGTGGCTGGACGGTGTGTCAATTGGCCGTTCGGAAGCGGAAGTACGGAAGATTTTGGCTGATACCGAGGACCTGGATTTGGATGCTCCTAACAAGTACCTGGCTATGTATGATGAGCTTTTTGTTAAGGAGTATCCTTATCTTGCTAAGGTCCGAAATGCTTGTCACCGTCCGGTTGCGGATATCATGGCTTTGGTGCCGAATCTTGCTCCGGAGCGTGCTGCTGGGAAAGAAGGTGGGGACAAAGGTGAAGACGGGGAGTCTAATATTCCTCCTAATTGAAGTTTGTCTTTATCTTTAGCTAACTTATTGGTCATGGAAATTTTTGGGCGGTTTGTAATGTTTGTAATGTCGCCGAACAAGGTTGTTTATTGAAGCTTGTTATGATTAAGGAAACTCGTTTTGGGATAGTTGTAATGTTAAAGACATGCTTGCAGTGTTTAATGGAACTCTTTTTGGCATTTTTTTTTATATCTCTAAGTGCCTGCCTTGCTGACTTGACCTTGTCTTAGTGTTTAATAGATCGTTCGGTAGTCTTATGGCAACCCTTTTTGGATATGAACCATTTTTTATTTACCTCGGCAATCCTTTTTGGGTATGAACCGTTCGGTATTTTTATGGCAACCCTTTTTGGGTATGAACCATTTCTTTTATCACCTCGGCAACCCTTTTTGGGTATGAACCGTTCAGTATTTTTATGGCAACCCTTTTTGGGTATGAACCATCTTTGAACACTGACCATCTTTCCCCGGAGGTCGCGAGCCTATCGGGGGGATCACTTAATAATTATGTTCAGAAAACAATAAACGTGTGGAAAAATGCTCCTCCGGCATCCGGGGAGCTATACTTTTCATTAATAATTTGTTTCAACAATTGCCTCGTGGGCTTAACGGTTACAAAGCTTTCCCTATCTTACAAGAAACACTTCCTTAGGTTTATTGCGTTCCAAGTGCGGGGAACCTCCTTTTCTTCAGTTGTCTGTAACTTGTACGAACCATTATCGTATGCCTCGACGACTTGGTAAGGGCCTTCCCAGTTTGGTCCCAACTTTCCTTGGTTTTCTTGTCTGCTAGCTTCATTTTTTCGGTAGACGAAGTCTCCTACTCTGAGTTTTTCACCTCTAACCCTTCGGTTGTAATATTGCTCCACCTTCTTTTTGTATCTTGCCTCTTTGACAGCTGCTGAGTCTCTCCTTTCTTCTAGTAAGTCCAGATTTAGCGAATCTCCTCTTCGCTTCCGTCTTCCGTCATCATCATCGTTCGGAAGGTAGGCATGCCAATTTCTGCAGGGATCACTGCTTCGCTTCCGTATGTCAAACTGAACGGTGTTTCACCGTTGCTTGTCTTCAGGGATGTCCGATGAGCCCATAAAATGTTCGGTAACTTATCGACCCATCCGGACCTACTTCTGCCTAATATCGTTTTGAAACCATGCATCAGGCTTTTGTTTGCCCCGTTCCACCAGACTGTTGGCTTGAGGGTGTGCCACAGCAGTGTTTATCTGTTTGACATTAAGCTTTTCACACCAACGCTTGAAGGGGTCATGGATGAAGTTGCTACCGTTGTCAGTTACAATTATATGTGGCAAACCGAAGCGACACACGATATTTTCCCATACAAATTTGATGACTTCCTTTCCTGTGGTTTTTGCCAGGGGTTTGGCCTCCATCCATTTTGTAAAGTAGTCGATGGCTACGATGACATACTTTACTTTCCCAGGTGCTTCGGGGAGGGGGCCCAATACATCCATTTCCCATTGGAAGAAAGTCCAGGGTGACATGATAGAAGTCATAAGAGTCTTAGGTAATTTAGGCACCGGGGAGTGTATTTGGAAATACTCGCATTTTTGAATGACCTCTCTAGCATCCTTATGCATCGTCGACCAGTAATATCCTTGTATGATCAGCTTTGCCACTACGGATCTTGGACCTGAGTGCATCCCACACGCCCCCTCGTGTACCTCTCTTATCACATAATTGGCCTGTAATGGACCCACACATCTTAACATTGGGCCCAAATATGATTTCTTGAACAATACTTCGTCTTCCATTGTATAATGGGGGATCTTCATCCGTAGGGTTCTTGCCTCATTTTCATCATTCGGCCATTTTCCTTCGGCGATGCATCGGATGATTGGAGACATCCAGTTTTCCTCCTCTTCTTCCACTATTGCTCCGACGACCTTTTCCTCCGTTGATGGTGTTTCCAATACTTCTACAAGTATTTCTTTGGTCAGATGGTCGAATGCAACTGATGCTAACTTACTTAACACATCGGCCTTCTGGTTCTGTGCCCTGGGGATGTTTTGTATTCTGAACTGCTTAAAACATCCAATGTACTCCTTTGCCTTAGCCAAATACCTTGCCATGCTTTCCTTGTAAGTGGTGAACTCTCCGTTGATTTGGCTTGACACTAGGTTGGAGTCCACTTTAGCACTTAGTACTTGAATCTTCATATCCTTGGCTATCCTTAGGCCGACCAGCAATGCCTCGTACTCCGCCTCATTATTGGTGCTGGGGAAATTCAGCCGAAGGGCATAAGTATACTCTGTTTGGTCTGGGCTGATCAACACCAAACCTGCCCCGAAGCCTTTCTTGTTAGACGCTCCGTCTGTGAACAAAGTCCATTCTTCCTCTGCGGTTGAGATGTTGCACATTTCCTTGCCCTTTTCTGGTCTCCCTACTTTGCCGACCGGTATTTCATTTATGAAATCTGCCAAGACCTGTCCCTTGACGGCGTGCCTTGGGATGTAGGTAATTTTGTAAGCTCCCAATTCTACTGCATACTTCATCAATTTCCCTGAGGATTCGGGTTTGTTCAACACGTCACGAATGGGCTGGTCTGTAATCACCTTAATGGGGTGGGCTTCAAAGTATCTTCGGAGTCTCCTGGAACAGTGTAATAAAGCCAAAGCCAATTTTTCTAGAGGGGCATAATTTCGTTCGGCTTCGTGGAGTGTTCTGCTGACATAGTGCACCGGCATTTGTTTACCCTTCCTTTCTACCATTAATACTGCGCTTATGGCTTCCTCGGCTGCCGCTAGGTACACGAAAAGATCCTCTCCTGTTACCGGGGCGGTTAAATTAGGCAGTTCTAAGATTATGCTCTTCATCTTCTGAAATGCTTCTTCGGCCTGCTCGCTCCACCGGTACTCACTTTGGTTGTCTTTCGTGATGTTCTTTAATGTGTTGAAAAAGGGCAAAGCTTTTTCAGCCGATCGAGAGAGGAACCTATTCATGGCTGAGAGCTTCCCGCTAAGGCTCTTATAACAACCCGTAAAATTTCGGATTATTATAATAATATTTATCACGTCAGAAATTTTAAATCATTTATTTCCTGACAGAATGCCAATATCTAAAACTTAAAAACGAGAGGTCATTTCGTTTCCTTAGAAATAAGACACCGCACATACAATACTTGCCCAAAAAGTATCTGTGAAATTTATTATTTGTCCAAGTTAAAATTTAAGCATACATAAGCTTAATCCATTAGTTATCCTGCATACTGCAGCGCAGTAGCAAACAAAACTAAAAATAAATACTGAGATAAGATAAAAATACACTTTTTATCAATCACTAATAATTTACGAAAGAAAACAAAGGTTATCTCGTGAATTTAGGAAGCCACGACACCGCACGCATACCGACGCCGATTAAATAACGGCAAACAGTTATAATCAAATTTCTACATAATAAGAATGTCATATTATTACGGTTAAGAAATCGTTTCCAAAAATATAATTTCTATATCTTTCGGGTACTGGGAAGGTACGTTTACTCGAAGATTCGACAAAACACGGGGTACCGATTATACTGTTCCGTCTAATAAAACAAAAGAGATAAAACTCTATCTCCCTTTCTCTCTCCCACATTTTTAACACACCTGTCCCATCCCTCCCTCCTTTGTCGACACAAACCAGAGAAACCAACACAAAAAATGGTACCCTTCTACTTCATCTTGAAAGTTAAACACAAAAGGGATAGTCTACACCTTCCTCAAGTGCTCTTCTACACTATAGACCTTCCCACGCATGCTCTGAAGCGCGGCTGTGAAAGAAGACTAAAGCCAGGAATGATACTCGCCTACACACTAGGTCAAGGAAGCTACAAGACTCCATTCCCCTTCCTCATCTCTAAATAGAAGCTAAATTATCAGGAAACTTGCTCATCTCTCGCTCAATCAATCACAATCCAAAAATTAGGGTACTTAGAAGATTAGGGGCTTTCAAAATTGATAAGGGGGTTTTGGTACTTGGGATATAGAGAGCCTAAATCAAGCTTCAATTCGTTCAAGTCCAACTATTTCGTGCTCAACTAGAGTCTTCATGTGTTCGGTTTATCCCTCGACTCCATTATCTTCCTTGTAAGAATAGTTATCTCCTTTGTGTTAAAACCTAGATGATAATTAAATTGTTATTATGATGTTTCTTGTAATTCGAATGAATGAGTAAAATTAAAAGGAATATTTTTGGTTAAAGTTGTTGTTGTTGTACCGTGGCTGCCAAAGACGAAAAACACCAAAACCAAAACTTAAAACATGCGAAAACAAGTTTATGCATAAATCATAAATCAGCTTAGGATTAGTTTCGGATTATCTTTCATGTTTATATCGGCTTATATAATCTCTAAGTAAAAAGTGTTTCGACCTAATGTATGTTTAACTAAGATGGTGTATTGGTTTGGCATAATCTTAAGTTGCGCATTAACCTACCTGGTCATGACACAATGTTGTTTTCAACTCACTCTTGTTGCCTGAGTCTCGACTTATGTCCCATCTCACCCGGTCATGGTGTTTTCGATTTATTTTTGTAACTGTAAACACTTCTTAGGCTAAGGTGGCCTCGGTCTTGTTCGGCTGAGAAGAGAACCCACATTAGGGGTGGTTGTTCATCTCGTTTTATGCGTACCATGTCAACACCAGACCCGAAAGGGGGTGTAATTTGGTATCGAGTCCTTCACCCACCGTTATGCGCAACACAAACATCCTCCTGTTGTTAGTAATTAGAGTAGTACCCAACTGTTATAATCACAATCCTAATAAATTATTGATGTCAAAGTATTTATGTTTATATGTGCTACGATTCATCAAGAAATACCCCGAAGGTGTGGGTGTTCGACTACCACTAGACCCCAAGAAAGACTCATAGAAGTCTCGTTAAATCGGAGTTCATTTCTCATTTTGTGCTTGTGTTTTGAGTACACTTCTCGCATCAGTCTGTCCAAACCACTCAAAATCTCCTATCGCTGCTTGTTATGAGTGGTACTTGGGCCTCAAGCCCATATTTCCATTGAGGGTCTAATTGATTTATTGAGATAGGTTAACAGTTGGGCTGCGTGGCCCAGTACCATGAAGAGCCTATTTAGATTCAATCAATCCCTAAGGTGGAGATAGTAGACGTGAGTACTTCTCGACGCATCCGACTATCATGTCCGCGACATATTATTTCCTACGACTCGTCGAAACAGCAACATCACTTGTATATATTGTAACTTGGTACAAATATCTAATATAAACGAGTTTTGAAATAAACTAATGAGGTACTTGTATTACTTACAACTCGATTGAAAATGTCATACATTTATACTAGAAGAAGTCATAAACTTGGAAAACATATATTTTCAAGTATTAGAAACCGGATAATAAACTCGATATACAACTTTTGACATTTCCTCAACTCGAATAAATAGAAAATATACACTTGGTTCATGCCAAATTTCCTAAAAACATTTCACTATTTTCCAATTCACAAACTAAATACAATTCATGAAAAATTATATTGTATATTTTCCTAATGTATATAAGACGAGTTATATACAACCTTTCGAAACATATTAGTATTTGGAATATATTTATTAAAAATCTACATTTTATACTTCTAATATAATATACACATAAATTAAGTTAAGGCTTAACTTCTTAAAATAAATACATTTATACTAGATGGCTTAAATATATATACACGTAATAGATATACATCCTTTCATTTACACCGACAACGTCTTATTATAAGAGTACTATTTTTCCGTACATTATCGTTTGGTCTTCATTAGACCATAGTCGCCTTCATCTTTGATATTCTTTCCGAATTATACTCTCATAAGCCGAAATCCACCCAAATTCCTTGTAAATTGTTCTAAGATCGATGATGCCACATAAGCAACAACAACAACAACAACAAGTCAAACATTTTAAAATTTATAAAGTTAGTTAAACATTATCGAGTCTTAAACATAAAGACTAAATTGCCGTATTAATTAGGTTGCGTGTCGGAGCCGTGCACTATCACTCCTTGATTTAATTCTCTTTAGACTTCATATTGCACATTGCCAAGGTGAGTTTCATAGCCCCTACTTTTACTTGTTTTATAACTGTTTTGGAGGAAGATACATGCTCATTTTTACTTAAATGATTTAATTACTAAAATTCTGCATTCTATGCATACTATGCCCTTTGATTGATATGTTTTAAGATACATCATACCTAGATGCTTTAAGGACCACACCAAAACTTTTGACCTAAGATATTACGCAGCTCAACCTAAGACTTTAGATCCCAAATTGCCCTTTTCATGAACCGTCAATTCCTGCTGGGAAGCGCGAATGTTATAAATAGATCTATTGGGGGTGACTCCCCTGTTTGGTTGACCCCGCTTGGGTCAAGGCGTAACATATAGCATGTCGGGACCGAGTGTATTGGGATAAACACTCGCCATGGGCTCCTTATTTGTATGACTTCCTTGTGCATACATAAACTGTCGTAGCTTCGGTTGCATGAACTTAGTGCTAGCGTAATAGATTCAATATATGACATTATATTCGTTGTAATGTACATATACCCTACTTATGGTCCACTAATGAAATCTATTTTATGAAATCCTTTTATGAATTGAAACCATAAACTTTATGACATTATGCAAGACGTATTGATCATCAAAAACCAAATTTGAAATAGTGTACTGAAATCCCTTTTTAAATAAACCTATGAACTCACCAGCGTAAGCTGACCCCTTTTAGCATGTATCTTCAGGTTTTGAGGTGATAGCTTATCTTTGGAGGCGCAAGGCAAAGGCATAGCATGGTCATAGACGATTCTGATTTATGTATTGGGACCACATTTTTATAATGGGCCATTTTCCGCACCAAATCAAAAATGTAAACATTGTTTTTAAGAAATGAATAAAAGTTTATTTATGAAAATCCGTTGTTCTATGCGTATGTTGTGATACCAATTTAGTAGCACCCCGATACTTGTATGCTTCCACTGAGTCATTTTTGGGGGTGTTACAGCTCTGCATTTGCTTAAGTGTTCGGGGCGATTGCATGTCGGCTATCTCTTTTGTTTTCTTCGGATTGGCCCTTATTCCTTCGGACGTAACCACGTATCCGAGGAACTTTCCTTCTTTGACTCCGAACGAACACTCTTTCGGGTTAAGCTTCATGTTGATTCTTCGGAGGTTATCAAACGTTTCTGCCATGTCTGCCAACAACTCTACTTCACTTCTGCTCTTGATCACCATATCATCAACATACACCTCCAGATTCCTGCCAATTTGCCCCTTGAAAGATGAGTCTACCAACCTTTGATAGGTTGCCCCGGCGTTTCTCAAACCGAAGGGCATTTTGGTATAGCAAAAAGTTTCGTGCTCCGTGTAGAAGGTTGTCTTCTCTTCGTCTTCCTTGGCCATCTGAACTTGGTGGTACCCCTTGTATGCATCAAGAAAACACTTATACTTGTACCCCATCACAGACTCTATTTTCCAGTCGATATCTGGGAGTGGGTAGTAGTCCTTTGGGCATGAAGCGTTGATGCTTTTGAAGTCCATGCACATTCTCCATGTTCCGTCCGGTTTCTTTACTAGAAACGGTTTGGAAATCCAAGTGGGGTATTTTACTGCCCGAACTATCCCTGCTTTCAGCCATTCTTCTACTTCGGTATTGATTGCCTGGTTTTTCTCAACTGAGAAGGTTCTCTTTTTTTGGGCTATCAGCCTGTCGTGCACATTGACATTTAGTTTGTGTTCTATAATTCGCCGGGGAACTCTTGTCATGTCGGCCGGTTGCCATGCAAATACATCCTTGTTGTTCTTCAGTAGTTCCACCAATTGCCTTTTGCACTCTTTGGAAAAGTTGCTTCCGATGGTGATCAATTGCTCAGGGAACTTAGGATTTATCATTACTTCTTCTGTTTTTCTGTAGGGCTCTTCTTCTTCCACAGGGTATTCTTTACTCTTGCTTCCCGATCCTTCCGCCATGAACTGTTTTTCTAACCTTCTACACTCAGAGATGGTAACTGATCTGGTAACCAGAGTTGCAACTCCCCTCGGTGTTGGGAATTTTATCATGGAGTGGTTGGTTGAAGGGATTTCCCTTAATTCCCTAATGCCTGGTCGTCCCAGAATAATGTTTTACGGAGAGGGGGATCTTATTACTGCAAAGGTCATTATCGCTCGGCGATATAGGCCATCGTTCCCGAAACAAACATTTAGGTCTCTCTTCCCGAGGGGTCTGATTGCTTCGCCTGAAAGTGGTGTGTTCGTTTCTCTTAGCTTCGCTTTGATTTTCGGGCATAAGTTTTGAAAACAGTGTTCGTACATTACTTCCACAGCTGATCCTGGATCTACATAAACCCTCCTCATGGTGTACCCTTCTACATCTGCTTCAATTATCAACGGCTCTTCGGAGACGTCCCCCGGTAGAATGGGGGGAAAGCTATAGGGACATTCATCCAGTCTTCCTCTCGGTTACTGGTCTTCCTTTTTCTGTCTTTTCCTCCACTGCATACCATGTTTATCACCCTTCCTCTGCCGGGCTGATTATCTCTAGGGGGTTTCTTCCCCTTTGCCTTACGTCCTTCAATAAATGATCCAACTTGCCCGTCTCCAGAGCTACTCTTAGTTGCTCCTTGAGTTGGTAGCAGTCATTGGTGAGATGACCCTTCTCACCATGATAATCGCAAAACTTATCTAAGTTTTCCCTCCTCGGAGCCCCTCTCAAAGGTGGGGGTGGTGGTAGCTTTAGCTGAAGCTCTGTTGCTAGAATCTCCTTGGGTGCTTTTGAGAGAAGGTTCAAATCTATTGGGCGGGTGTCGTTCCTGTAATGGTTTCTCCGGTAGTCGCTCCTGTGGTCGCTTCTGTAGTTATCTGTCTTTGTCGGTGATGAGTGTCTAAATACTCATCATTTTTGTATCATTTAAACTGCAAAAACATCTGAAAACACTTAGAAATGCATCAAAATGATAAAAATATCACAAATAAGTGTTTTATGTGTTTCAAATGCAAAAATACCAAAATCAGATGAAAAACGTATCAAGTTTGCATAATTGGCAGTTTTAGTCCCCCAAGTTTCAAAAGTTGTAAAATCTAGTCTCTGGAATTCAAAAATATGGAGTTTTATCATTCAAGGTCCCTGAAATATTCTAAATTATCAAAAATGGTCCTTGAATGAATCTTTGGGCAAATGGCAGAAAAGGTCCCTCAACTTTACAAAAGTGTCAAAATTGGTCCTTGGATATTTAAAAATGGAAAATAATCAAATATGGTCCTTGTACTATTAAATATTGGCAAGTTTGGTCCTTTTGATAAGTTTTGAAAAGTGGCAGGTTCAGCCCCTATACTTTGCAGAAATTACATGAATGGTCCTTGTTATAATCCAAAACCAAATGGACCCCTTTATGTATTTTGATCCCCAACCAAATCCAAAAGAACCCATGTCATTATCCTGTGACCCCCCATTTTGAACCCTTTTCGTTAATATTAAAAACGGGTCAACAAAAGTCAACGCGCCAAAATACCAGTATCACTGTTCATCTTCTTCACCTTCGCCTGTAATCCCAATACCAGTGGTTTTTTCCTCCACCTCACCACCTTTACACCTCACTACCTATCTCTCCAGCTCATCCCCCCTCCTCCTATACCAGCCACCAAGCATTTAATGCTTCCCCACCATCAAACACTCCAACCTCACCTCAACCCCTGTTTTTGCTGCCAAATCACTCCTAGCTCCATATCTACTTCTCATCTTGTCCCCTCCACCTCCACAATCTTCCAATAATCTTTAATTGAAGAAAACATGCTCTAATCCACTAGTACCACTTTTGGCGCCAAAATCAGTTTTAAAGGCTAGGATCTGTTTCGAGCACCAATGGTCAAGATTGTTGATGGGAAATGTTCAGAGGCATATGGGGAGTCTCAAAAAGCTATAAAGAAGAGAGGAGATGCAGTGTAAAAAGATATCTAGTTTTAATTTAGTTAATGTATGTCGTTTTCATTAATTTTACATTTCCAGTATAATTTTAAGCTTTCAAGTACTCTTGATATCAATTTCAGTGTAATATAAATCTTTTGCAATCATCAATTCCAAGTTTTCAGTTGCAAATTCAGTTTATGCAATTTTCATTTCAAAAATCTCAATATGTGTTAATGTTGTTGTTAGTTGTTGCTTTGGACTTATAAGCTAACATAAGCTCCTATATAGCTTATTTAAGCTATTAGAAACCTTAAAACTCAGTTTAGAAATCAAAAAGAAAAATTACCAAAAATACAAAAAAATTAGTGAAAAATAAAAAATTCATGGAAATGGTGATCACAGCTGGAGCAGGGTTAATAATGGATTGCCCTTTGGTTTAGAGCTTCTTGGGAAGCCATAGGAAGTGTTTACAGACCTTGGTTCTCAATTTTCACTTGATTTCCATCTTGTAAGCCTTTTGCTCAATTTTAGCTTTTCACTGTTAAAGTTACTTATAAGCTTCAATCTTTGTGTTTTTATGTTTCTTAGTGGTAGTTAAGTAGAATTAACCTTTAAAACCAGTTGCTTGTTCTCTTTAATTTGTAGTTACTATAAATTTTATTTTAACAGTTATTATAGCATAAGTGTCAATTCTTAGTTATATGTTGTTATTGTTGTTATTTAATGTTTCTTCAGTCTAATTAAATGATAATATAAGGTCTGTAATCAGTTACATGGTCTAAATCTGTGCAACCTTTTGAAAATCTTCAAAGCAGTTGCATAAAAGGTTGTTTGGATTCACTGGTTTAACTGTGTTATAGAATGTTTATGCCATTGTTCTTGTTTGATCTGTGTCACATTAGGTCATAAGAACTCAAAGAAGCAATAAAATCCAGTCCTTATTTTGTAAAAAGTCAAAATAATCTTTGATCTCATCTTGATTACTAACTGTTGGATTTCCATGATCCATGATCTTGTTTTTATGTTCATAAGTTGTTATCATTGATCAAACTAGTCCTAATTCATCTTAATACATCATAATCAGTGATTAGGATTGATTCAAAGTCCATTTTAGTCAACTTATTTGGTTTTTATAAAAAGTCAAAATTTCCATTTGGTCAGTTTTTAAATAAAATAGATAATTTTATATAGGGTTTAATTTTGAGTTTCAAAATTTGAGCTTTTGGGATATTAAAATATAGCTGCTCATCTTTATCTCAGTATTTTTATATTTTCTAGATAGCTTATTTAACTGCTTATTCTTTAGCTTACTTTAGACCCTTTTTCAAAAATGTGTCCTGTGCACAGTTGAGCATCCATTTTCACAAGCTTGTCAAAAGCTCATTAGTGAGTCTCAGCTCGTGTGCTTGAGTTTTTTTGTGAAGCTAACCTAGCTGTCTTAAGGTTCCAGTGCTTATTTTCAATTTTCTAGCCTATTTGATAGGGCTGCAATCAGCTTTTTCTTTGTCCCATTCCACTCAGTGTATACTGAGTGTATCAGCATACACTGAGTAATCAGTGTCTACAAGCTTTTTCAAAAGCTTGTCATAAGCTCATCAGTGGACCCTAGGGGTTGTTCTTGGTTCCTTTAAGCTCACAACCCAGTTGGCTATCTGTTTCAGCCAAGTTTGAGAGCTTAAGCTCTGTGGACCCCACTTATTTTGACCTTTAAACTCTGTCCCATAACTGTCTTAGAACACAAATAAGCCAAGTGCTTATTTGCTCATTTTAAGCTTTTCAGTGTAATACTTTGTGTTTTTTTTAGCTTAATCTAAGTTCCTTTAGCTTGTTTACATCTTATTTTACTTTTGTTTCTTTCTGTGAAGCTTATTTGAGCTTGCAAAATCAAAATAAGCTCATTAGCTTAACTGTTGAGCTAATAAGCTCTCAAACAGCTTATTTTCAAGTTGTAAAATTTTTGTTTTCATTAAAGTTACTTAATATCAGTAGTTAAATAGTTTCCAAAAAGAAAAATCACAAAAACATCATTTTAAAAATAGTGATAGCGTTTATTTAATAGAAATTAGCTTTTTAATTTTTCTTTTCAGCTTATTATTAAGCACTTCTTGTTTTTATAATTTTCTTAGCTTTCTGTCACCATAGGATATTTTTAGAAAAAGTTTCATAATTTTTTCTTAGCTTGTTTAGTATTTATTAGACTTTAAAATAGTTAAAAGTATTAAATAATTAATAATAAATAAATAAAAAGCATAAAAAATATCTTTTCATCTTTAAAATTAGTTTTCTAATATTTTAGATTTTTCCAAGTTAAAATTTCATTTTTGCAGGTTAATTTTATATTTTCTTGTATTTAAGTGTATTTTAAATAATTAATAAATAATAATTAATTAATAATAAATAGATAAAAAGTGTAAAAAATATATTTTCAACTTTAAAATAAGTTTTATAATATTTTAGATTTTTCTAAATCATAATTTCATTTTTCTAGCTTTATTTCACATTTTCTTATATTTTAGAGTATTATTAAATAGTTAAAAATAGTTTTTAATTTATAATAATTAAATAAATAGTTTTAAAAATAATTTTCTTTTTCCAATAATTTTCTTTTATTATTATGGTTGTAAAAATATCATTTTCATATTTATAGGCCTTTTATTTCTTATATCTCACGTTTTATTTTGTACGTTTACGTAGTTTAAAAACGTACGCATTTAAGTTTGTTTAATCTGATTGTTGTGATTTACACTTCTGTATCCAAATACAATTCCAATCAATCAGTAGTGTAGTTATCAATCAAAATCCTTACTGATCACTATCCTTAGTGATTATTCGACATCTGAAAGTATTGAGCACCATTAATCCTCCGTGGGACTTAACGACCTAGGGAAACACTATATTCCTCTGATCTTAATTGTATTGGTTTTAGACTGTTTGAATTTTATTACGGTTGACCATTCACAAGTGGTTGACTTGTGTGATAAACTTGACGGTTTGCCACCAATCAGTCGGGTAATGGGGTTATATTGGCTGCGGGACTTTTGTTCTGTTCTTCGGTCTCCCCTCCGCTTGTCGGAGAGATTTGCCATTCTGGAGGTTCGATCGGCTGACTACCAGCGTATGACTTACGGTTCCATTCCCCTTTAGGGAGCTCCGTAGTGTTGTAGGCTTCCTCTGAACGTACAAAATCGTCTACCCTCTTCATGATTTCTGTAACTGTCTTGGGAATTCTATCCGAAAAACGCTTTACTAATTCCGGGCACTTGCTTCCATTAATGAATGAGGATATCTGCATTATTTCCGGCACACCGGGGATATAACTAGCCTCGTCGGTCCACCTCTCCTTGAATTCCGGCAGGGTTTCATGAGCTTTCCGTATGATTTTTGTGAGTTCCATCGGATCTTTAAGACACTTTCTTCTGAGCGCGAATCTTTCTAGGAAACTCTCTCTAAGCTCCTCCCAGCCGTCTATACTACCATTGGGTAATCGCTCGAACCACCCACTAGCCGGACCGTCCAAAGTTTGTTGGAACATCCAGCACCATACCGGCATCGGCCATCCGCCATGATTGGCTGCACCGGAGAAACGAGTGACGTGATCATCCGGATCCGAGGATCCGTCGTAAAGCTTTATGTTCTTGGGTAGCTCATGTCTTGGTCCGGCGAACTCTACCATCCGCCGCGTGAATGGGCATCTGGGGGCGTCCTTATACGGTTTATGTAAGTCTTCCACGACCCGCTTTCCTTTCGGATCCTTTTCTTTTTCTACTTTCCGGGCGGGTTCTTCTGTTTCGTCACCGAAATCGATCCGTATGGGCTGCAACGGGCTTTTTCCTTGAGTGTTATGTTGCTGTATTAAGGCCTTTAGTGATGACATGTGGCTTAGTATTTGTTCTTCTAAATTAGGGGGGTTGTTTACGGGTGGGGTTTCAATGGAGGGACCTGGGGGTGTTTCGGTGGTAGGACCGACCATTTTCTAGCTTTGGTAGTTCGAATAGCGGTCCCACGGATGGCGCTAATTTGTTGAGGTAAAAATCTGTATATACCCGAACAAGCTAAGATCCTTCGGCTAATCCTTCGGTAAAGCTCTCCGGATTAGCTCCCTTCGGATCTGTGAACACAAAGAAAACACGCGTTAGCCTCGCCTAGGGTTTTATCCCTAGACCAAGCTCCGGCGTGAGAATGAGTTAAAATGTCAGAGTAATATGTAAAAATGGGATGAGAATTAGTTAACCTTAAATGCAGTAACTTGGCTCCTTTTATAGATGAAAGGTTTTGTCCTTACCCGAAGGTCACGTGGGCGATAGTGACTCTTTCGGGTGGGAGTTGACTTTACTCTGTTTGGATTCCGTCTGGAAAGGGTCAGTAGTTTTGATCAAGATTCCCTTCCTTTTATACATGGTGATGTCAGGTGTCCGTTATGTCGAGGGTTATGTCTAACCCTCCGGTATATGCTGGTCTAGCCTTGCTTGGTCTAAATTGGCCTGTATGTTTTGTCCGAAAGATTGCGCATTGTGCCGGGTGGTTTTGCTTTTGGGCCGGAGAGTTAGGCTCTTCGGCGTTTTGCTAATGTGCCGGGGAGTTGCTTTCCGGAACATACGCCAACAATCACCTTCCCTGCAATGTTGACAAACATATTGAGCATCTTTGTTTACATAATGGTGTCATTTGGAAAATGCATGCGGATATATGTACAGATTTGTAACTGAGATATACCAAAGGTCACATATAGTGTATTTCAATTGTATAGAACCTACTACATCATATAGTATACATAAGAAGCTATTTGTTTACAAAATAAGGATATAATTTGGACAAGAGGTCTTACGGGTCAACTAACCCGCACCAAAAACTACATGTTTCATTCCGCAGACGTTACCCAAGCCCCCATCCCATCCATTTTTCCACCTCATAATTAAGCATTACAATGGCATTCAGAACTAGGCCTAGTCCGTAATACTAAACTCATATTTCAAGGTCTGATTATAACTCCCAACATCATTTTAATGCATATATTACATAATCTGGAAAACCAATAAGCATTCACAATTTTGGCCCAACCCCAACCACCATTCTGTATTCCTAATTGGGCCTCCTGTTTCATCCTGTCACCAACTTTAAAGATCTTTACGATACTTAACTATTATAACGATAACTCCCACACGCACTCTCAAAATCTACTCGCTATATACAATAGAGACACATTGCCTAAAAAAACTACAAACTCACAAACGTGTACCCTTTGTCCTTATTGACTTCAACTATAAATGACTGCAGAGTTTTCCTAGACCCCTACTCAAATAGAAAGAATACCACATACCATCTAAAACAATTTCCTAATAAGCCTAGAAACAAAAACAATAAATTAATGGAATGTGCAGCGCTTACTTACCGTGAGTGAAGGAGCAAGCCAGACCAATTGCCAACGCATAGGAGATAGTAAAGGGTGCAAGACACACATAGTTAATCGGATGACTCTCATGAAAGCAACACAACAAGAATAACACTAATACACTATGCAACACAGAAACCCTATATCAGCACTTATTGAACGATAAGAACACAAATGTAAAAATTACGCATAAACTTCTAACACAAAATCACGAGCACACAAACATATAGTACAAAGAAAAAAAAACAATGTTATCTAACAAAAACTAATCAGTTAGGCATAAAAAAAAAACGAATCAATCAAACATATTAAAGCACAAAAGTTACAGCAAAATAGTTACGTAAACTTACTAATAAACAGGATTATAAGCAAAATCACATAACAAACCACTCCAGTCGTAGTCGTAAAAAACGTCACAATCGACGGAAACTTAACAAACGAAGCACCAACAGCCACTAAAAGAAGCCACTGGCGTAAACTTTGCGAATAAACCCCCAACGAAGCTCAGGAGACTCCGTCATTGTCAAATATAGCTTTCCGCTTGGTCCGGTCTCAATATCGGACTTACCGGACGAGGACATTGCGTTAATTTGATGTAAAGTTAAGCAAAAGCTTTATTCAAACTATTAAAATTTGTAAAATATTATTTGTTTATAAGTAATAGTCTCATAATTCTAAACGAACTCCAATACTAAAATACATAGAATACGGTTAAAAAAATTACTAGAAGCGGGAAATTCCTGAATTTGGCAATTTTAGAGTTATTTGCATTTTTAGAAAAAGCTTACTCCGTTCTTTGTTACACGGTAACTATTTTGGACTCTATTTCTTACTCATTAAGTTGGATAAAAGATCATTTGAGGACAAAATATTATTTACATACTAATCCTTCATTTTTATTTGATCTAATGGATGAGATTAATCCCAACAATTTTAAAAATCCACTTTCATCATTTTTTTTTCAAATATTAATATCTTTCAAACCGTTAATCGTTAAGCGAAAAAAAATATATCATTGCGACGAGCATTTAATTATCTTTCTATAGATAGGCACTTTGATATACTTTCGACAAAATTTTTTTTTTCGTATTTTTCACGGTTTTTTTTTTAGTTTTTTCGTTTTTTTACGTTACTGAAATTTGCATTGAAAAATCATATATGATAAAACACTAATTTGAATATCATATGTGATATTAGTGTAATATCATATATGATATGTAATATCACATGTGATATTAGCGTAATATCATATATGATATTACATATAATATCACATGTGATATTACATATCATATTACGCTAATATCACATGTGATATTACATATCATATATGATATTACACTAATATCACATATGATATTTAAATTAGTGTTTTATCATATATGATTTTTTTATGTAAATTTCTGTAACGTAAAAAAACGAAAAAAATAACGAAAAAACGTGAAAAAAACTAGTTTTTTTTCTTTTTTCGAAAGTATATCAAAGTGCCCGTCTATAGAAAGATAATTAAATGCTCGTCGCGATGGTGTAAATATTTTCACTTAACGATTAACGGTTTAAGAGATATTTAAATTATAAAAAATATGTGAAATAATAAAATGCTTTTAATCTTAGCCATTGATTTCTTTTTAAATGGATGGTGAAGATGAGTCCTTTGGTATGTAAGAAAAGTTTGGTATGTAAAATAACTCTCTTCCATTAAGTTGAATGAAAGTGCAATCCATGTGATGATCATTATGTGTCAGTAAAATTTATAATGTTTACTTTTGAGTTCTTTTGAAGCGTTCAAGTTTATAGAGAGATACTCGGACCGAGGAGAGGTAAATGGTACAAATTTCGTTAGGTTTGTGCATTTTAAGGTTGGCGAAGGAATGGTGGAAATGGTTTTGGACTAACTCTGTGAAGCCGTGTACATCTGAATAAGAAAATGATCGCTATCCTCGAGTAATCTGAATAGAAAAAACCACATCCATTTACCATTTCATTGTATCTCAAAATAATTATAACATGACAAACATTTACGCAGTTTAAAATAGCACAAATATTATTGTTTATATTTCTTAGAGTTAATTACATAAATCGTCCTTGTGGTTTGGTCAAAATTACGGATCTTGTCTCTATATTTTTTTTTCAGTGCGTTTCGTCCCTGTGGTTTATAAATCTTACGGATTTTGTCCCTAATCCGACCCAGTCCGTTAAGTGTTTTGCGCTTTAGTCCTTCGTTAGTGCAGTCCGTTAAGTGTTTTGCGCTGTTAGTCCTTCGTTAATAAATTTTGCACCGTTAGTCCTTATTTTTTAAAATATAGTTTTCCCCAATTAGTCCCTCCGTTAATAATAGTTTTCACCCGTTTTTGTCCGTTTTTATCCGTTTTCGTTCGTTTTTTTATCCGTTTCCCCCCGTTTTTTTACGTTTTTCGTCCGTTTTCTTTCGTTTTTTTATAGTTTTTGACCATTTTTCTTACGTTTTGTCCGTTTTTCTTACGTTTTTATCGGTTTTCATCCGTTTTTGTCCGTTTTTTTTTACATTTTTCTTAAATTTTTGTCCGTTTTTCTTATGTTTTGTCTGTTTTCTTTCGTTTTGTCCGTTGTTCTTACGTTTTGTCCGTTTTTCGTACGTTTTTATCGGTTTTTCTTACGTTTTTGTCCGTTTAAAAAAAAAAAATTTTGAATAAAAAATTTCAAAAAAAAATTTTTGAATAAAAAAAATATTTTTCAAATATATATATATATTTTTTAAAATATGTCCGTTTTTTTTCAATATTTTTCGGAAATTTTTTAAGATTTAAAAAAAAAATATTTGAAAAAAAATATTTTTCGGAAATTTTTTTTCAATATGTTCGTTTTTTTTAAAAAAAATATTTAAAAAATAATATTTTTGTTCAAATATTTTTTTTGAAATTTTTTATTCAATTTTTTTAAAAAAATTTGATATTTTTTTTTCAAAATGTAAGAAAAACAGACAAAAACGTAAAACAACGGGCGAAAACGGAAAAAAAGGACAAAAACTTAAAAAAACTGGCGAAAACGAATAAAAATGTAAAAAAAGGGTCGAAAACGGATAAAAAACAGACAAAAACGGATAAAAACGGACAAAAGCGTAAAAAACAAACGAAAGCATATAAAAACAGACGAAAAGGGATAAAAACGTAAAAAACGGACGAAAAACGAAAAAAAAAACGAGGGGAAAACTGATAAAAACAAACGAAAACGGATAAAAACGGACAAAAACGTAAAAAATCGGGCGATAACTATTATTAACGGAGGGACTAATTGGGGAAAACTATATTTTAAAAAATAAGGACTAACGGTGCAAAATTTATTAACGAAGGACTAACAACGCAAAACACTTAACGGACTGCACTAACGAAGGACTAACAGCGCAAAACACTTAACGGACTGGGTCGGATCAGGGACAAAATCCGTAAGATTTGTAAACCACAGGGACGAAGCGCACTGAAAAAAAAGTATAGGGACAAGATCCGTAATTTTGACCAAACCACAAGGACGATTTATGTAATTAACTCTATTTCTTATTTTTTGGAAGAATTAGAGTGTTATCTGTAACTAATTAATTTATGTTTTCTAATAAGTTACTAAGTTAGAGTAATATAATAAATTTATCAAATCTTTTTATTTATTTTTAGCAATAGACAAGTAATTTAAATTAACTTAAAAAAACACATGGACAAATAATTTGAGACAACAGAAAGTATATAACATACCAAAATGATTGAAAACTTTACCTAAGAATACGTGTAATGGGGAGCACATATGACCGCTCTCACCATTTCCAGATCAACGTCAATTCATCTTTCTCTCTCTACAAACTTTTTCATGACCAATAAGTAAGGCAAGCTTCACCTTTCATCCCCATTCTAGTCACCAAGTGAGCAATCACCAAAGAGAAATGAAACGTGAGTGGCTCACGTTTGGTATGTTGAAAACAATGTGAGCCCCTCTTTTTGTTTTATATTTTTTATTTGGTTTGTAATTGTGATTGTGTGTGAGGTTTTTAGTAAGGTATATTTGTATAAAGTAGATATTTTAATGAAAGTTGAGGGGAAGATGACCAAAATGGGTAAAAGGTGAAAAGGAGTGGGGAAGTGAGAGGAGAGAAAGCTGAGGTGACGCTGATATGTAAGGTGAGAAGTAGTGACCACTGCCTTTAGTCTAATAAGATGACCGTGGCCACCATTTTTTTTCATATTCATTTTTTTTAAAACACTAAAATTAAAATTTTATTAATACTTAAAAAAACATTAAATTAAAAATATACATTTAACATGGATTAAGTTTGCAATTTATTTAGAATTGTGATTAGCCATACACCTTTTTTAAAGTTTAGGGGCTAAAACTGTAAAACAACATTTAAAAAATAATATTAATAAAAAAAAAAAAAAAAAGATGAATAGCTTTAATATTTCAAAAACCACACAAAAAAAGCCATTTTTATTTTTAAACCTTCACACAACACAAATACATACAAAATATCAAAAACACTATAAAATCACAAACACAACCTTGTCACATTACTCGGCCGAATATGTGATCGAGTGTTCCTTTTTTTTGCTTGCTGGTGCGTCTAGTTGGGTCACTGTAACAAGGGGGAATTCGTTGGGTGGGGGGGGGGGGTGACGGGTCGTGTGACCCTCTATTAAAGATGGTCTAAGGTATTAAACCCTGACCACCTAAAACGTTGCTCCCAAAAGAGATAAATGATCTTTTATTTTATTTTATTTTTCTTATGTGTCATGTACGGGGTTATAGAAAGATTTAGAAAAAAAATAAAGAGTCGAAAAAGCTTAGTGAATGAAAGAGAATGTGATGCATATGTTGAGAAAAAGTCAGAAGTATGAGAGATAAAGTATTTAAATGTTGACGTAGAGTTGATACAACCAAGAAATGCGTTTCACCGCAACTCTCCACACTAGCAATTCATGTCTAATCGATTTTTATAAATTTTGCAATATTTCTCTCTGGTAACTTTTAGCAAGTTGTATACTTGTACGAGGTTTTAACAATGGTTTATATGAGTTTAAATCCTTAGTAGGTTATTGTTAGGTCACCATAATGTAAAACAAACATCAATATGTAAGAAATAGATATGAAGTGATCGGTTGCACACAATACACACACACGTTAAGATAGTAAACAAAGGTTATGCGTAGGAATGAGAGTAAAGTGAACAACCAACCTTCAAATGAAGGTTTACAAAGGTATTTATAGGGGAAGGGACTAAGGCAATACTACAAGTTCCCTTCCTTCCTTATGGGCTTTCTACATAAGCCTTGCCATTAATACAAACATAAAAGCCTAATTAAGCTACCTATTACATATTGATTATAAACACTTGAAATACAAGTTAGAAGTGATTCCAACAATCTCCCCCTAAGTGTTGGTAATTAATAATGACTCCAGCAATCTTGAAAAGTTGTTGGCGTAGATGTAATAGTAGTAGCTTTGACGTCTTCTGACCTTCTTCTTTCTTGTGAGAAGAAGAGTCTTGATTCTAACAATCTCCCCAGTGTGAGGATCATGTTTCTTTGAAGTTTTCAGCTTTGACATCTTCATTTATCTTTGTTCTGGTGTGGATATAGTGATGTTATGTTGTTGTAATATGCATCAGGTCCTGCTTCGTTGCTCAGGTGTCTCCACGTCCTTCTCCAACATGCTCACACACTCTTTGACGTTGGACTTCATGATTGATGTAGTTCTCTTTAGTCTTTAAACTTTGTAGATTCTTTGGCTTTGACTAAGAATCATTCTGACTTTTGTGTTGCCTTTCGAGAGAACTTCAATTTTTTGTTGTTGTTGGTATGAGCATGTGGAGAATCTGTACGATCATCTCCCAGGAGCATCCATAAGAAGAAAACATAAGAATTGGTTAGTGATAAACACCAATCGATCACTGTGGTCATTTCTTAGAGAATTGACCACTACGATTGTTCTTCTGATGAATATCTTGATTCCATTCACCTTGGTCGGGCGAATCAGCCGTCCGAATCCCATAAGGGACAGTTGGCATTACATTGAACAAGTTCAAGTAATGACCCACATCTTCAGGACTCGATTCTTGAAGGAATCTCCTTAACGGGATTTCCAGCACTTACAAGTTCGAACTTCGAGCGTGTTAACAGCATAGTGTGAAAACACATCTCTAATTATAGCAAAGGCTGTTCCTGAACTGGAGTCCCTCAAGTGGGATAACACGATGTACCGAAGTACACCTACAGTTCAGGTGAGTCGCTGAGGTATACCGAAGCATCAACCCACGAATGTAGACCGTTTGAGACAACACTAAGCGTAACCCACGAGTAGTTACCGAAGTGACCTGATGTCAGGGCTGTTTGATGTTGACCCTGGCACGAGTTTCCATTCAATCACTGAGGATCACAATTGTGAACCCCTCATAAATGTTCTCGATAGATTGCTAAGATCTGTGAAGGACTCGATAATGTTATCACTTGCGTCCTTAATGTTGAACGACAAGTGATGAAATGTCAAGTGTTCCTAAGAGATCTTTTGATGAATCTCGTGGCTCTAGACTCAATAGTGCGCTTTGGTTTTTTTAAGCGGAGACTAGGGAGAGGGTCTCCTTCTTCAATACCAGCAATCTCTAAGAGAAAGCCGATAGTTTACGTAGGGTTCCCTGTGAGAATGAAACAAGCTTCTGTTGAGAGAATCTTGAGTGGCTAAGAAGGTTTAGTGCATGCGTCACTGGGTCCATGACGACTTTAATCTTCAATACCGGTGTCATCTAGTGACAACCAGTAGCATATGTATTGATCCCGGTGTCTGTCCTAAGTTGAATAATTTGGAGGGCTATTTCTTTTCACCATTTTCTTTACATTTCTTTTTAATTCGTCAACTCCTTCTTTCTCCGATTCTCATTTTCTCCTTTTGATAATCATACCTAAGGACTTCTAAATTCTAACTATTGGTGGTGTCCTTGGGTAGATCCCTCCGGCTCTGGCAGATCATAGGACGGTTATTCCTACCCTTAGTCACCTTATAACTCCATGACTATCCTAAGTTGCCATAAAACTATTTTCTTGAAAATCTCTCAAAGTGTTTATGAGTGAAAACATTTTGTAACACTTCGAGAGTTTAGTATTTTCAGAAATACTCCCCCTCCACATGTGCTCAAGTGTTTAGACGGAAATCTACACAGTGATGGTTGAGCTCGCACTTTTGAATTGATCGACTCAAGATAGACAATTCCCCGCGAGACACGGTTACATTGCATAGTTAAAGAGTTGCATTGTCAGCTTTTAGGTGACAACTAGCTCTAATAACTACCTTGAAGGTGTGGACAAACCTCGAAATGTTGTCAAACCCGTCAAAGTTCATGTCTATCAAGAGTTTCTCGAAAAGGTACAATCTACTCGAAGATTGTCTTGGAAGACAAATCTTTTCGATGTATGACAGTTCAGTTCTCATCAATTCATGGGTTAAGTCTTAGTCACACGAAGATTCAATCACATTTCCAACATATTTGTATCACATAATTTTTCTCCGCCTAAAAAATGGCATATATGTTATTTTTGATAAAATTTTGATATTGAATATGTCCATTTCGAGTTTTGTGGGAAGATTTCCACGAAGAACAATTTGTGAACAAAGATTTTAGCAAATACTCCCCCTCAATAAGTAATATTAACTTTTTTTGAGATTTTGAAAACATAAGGGGAAGTACTTGTTCTTTTGAGCAAAACTTTGAAAAAATGAAAGTTTTGATAAGTTTTACTCAAAGGTAAGAAGCTTTCGCTCCTTTTATAGGATTGTGGCACTGATGCATACCACAGGTTCCTTTCAATACAAGAACGGGTTGTACACTGTTATGTGTGCACAAGCCATTGTCAATATATCAAACAAACAAAATCACAATCAAGAGAGTTAAGAGAGTACCCAATGATTACAGACGATCAGCTACTTTCTGAGGACGTTGGTAAGTCAGAATCGGAAAGTTTGGTCTTCCTCCCACATAGCTCTCCAACCGTTGCATCTGATCCCGATGAATCAACCTTTAATCAATCCAAGTGATAAATCAACGAATCATCCTTGTGATCCTTTGAATTCCATCTCTTCGTCAGAAATATACCCAACTCAATGTCCTTCAAACGATATGCCAATCCATCTCGAACCATCTCCAGGGTGGCGTCATATAACTTTGTGAATTTCATCGAAAGCCATGAAGCAAGTATGATGATTTTCACATCGGTAGACAAACCAAAACTTTGGATTATGAACGATTTTGTATTGAGGTTCTTGATTGATTCCGTTGAAATGAAGAATTTTGGTAAAATTCGACCCCGAGGTGGAGATCTTCAACACACTCTTTGATTTGATGCGTATGAAAACAAGGAGTGCAGTAATGTACTTGATCTAAATTTCGGTTGAGGTTCAGGTTGGTGCTCAGGTATGTCGTGATCCTCACCACCAGTGTATGTCAAGTGATCAATGGTTTTCTCCATTGGTGGCTTGGTTTCTGAATCCCTTGGTTAATCAGATGGTGGAGGCTGTGTTGCTTGTTGTGTAGTGGTGATAACCTGCTTAACCATTTGTCGAATCATTGGATGGAGTTGCCTTCTTAACAGATTTTGTTGTTGACTTAGTTGTTTCTTTTGTTGATGGAGGTGATGATTAAGATGATGATTTGGGTTTGGTGGAAGTATCAAGAGGTGGTTCAGAATACTGTTGAGGTTTGTGTATTGGATTGTCAACTATGTAGTTGTCTGATTCCTTCTTTAACTTTTTCTCTTCAGCTCTAGCAACTTCTTCTGCCTCTTTTCACATAATTTCCTCTTCAGCCGCTAAATTATCATCATCAGTCACTCTTTCATCCTTATCATGATCGTAATCTCCTTTGTCATAAGTTTCCTCATCTTCATCATGCTATTCTTCTTGCAGTTGTTATAGATATTGTTGTGGTTGCTTCATTTCAACAGTTGTAGTGACAGTGACACCCTGATCCTTACCGGGTTGATTAACCAGATCGGATGGGGTAAGAGTTGTTTGCAATGGATCTTCCATAAGTGGAGGACTACTGCTTGACCCTCCTGCCCCACCGAGTTGATTAACCAGAAAGGTTGAAGCATGGTATTCCATCCTTTTCTGCTTTATTGTCTTACGAAATTGTATTTCCTCATCCATTGAATCATACTCATCATCAGTATGACTTTGTGAGCATGAATTTGAATGGATGTTGCAGAAGGATGTCCACAACAATTCTGCAAGATGATTCAGAGCATATGAAGTTGTTGAAGACGACACGGAGATTGTTCTTGCCAATTGTTTTGTCGTATCCAGCTGGGAATGTGTTTGCCATCGAGAGCTCAGCTGGGGCATTGATGTTTGATTGACTTGCAGCCATTTTGTGATCTAAAAGACATTAGACAAAAAGACAGACATATGGAAACACAATGTGTTTGTTTTAGTCTGATTTATTATCTAATTCCTTGTTTGATGGTAACATGTTTATGTTAGTTACAAGTCCTAAGTCACATTTGTCCAATTGTTTGAAGTTGATGTGATAAGTTACGTGAACGTGTTAATTTTGAAATTTCAAAGTCTAATTTTTCACTTAACACACAACATATTAACTTATGTAAGCTTATATGAAACATCAGGTATTTGTGACTTATGCGTAACATTTAACAAGTAATATATGCGTAACAGGCCAAAATGTAGTGAATAGTGGGTTATGTGTAACAAAGATCCTTATGCGTAAGAAAGGAGCTTATGCGTAGTAGTAAGCTAAAACGTAAGACTAAGCTTATGCGTAAGAGTTTCTTACGCGTAAGACAAGTTCAAAGGCTTTAGGCTTACGCGTAGGAATAAGCTAGATGTTACGCGTAAAGTTTACTCGTAAGAGTAAAGCTTATGCGTAGCAAGCCTTGTTTACGCATATCTTTCCAAGATACACGTAATCCACTGTAGACCTCTTATGCGTAAGAGTTACGCGTAAGATTTCTCTTAGGCATTACCTTTACGCATAAAAGTAATCTTTAAGCGTAACGGTTTGAACACCTGAAGATTCTGACATTACGAATAATTAACCTGTTAAATATAAACATGAAAACTTGATTGCAATTAATTCCAAACATCTTTTAGATCACAAAAAAAGCATAAGAACATATCAGATACACACAGAAAGACTTAGGCGTAAAATTACTTAAACCCTACACCCTTAATCTACGCGTAAGAGATATAGCTACACAAGTCAAACAAGAATGTTTCTGGAGTGTCCTAGATGTCATATGAGTGCAATGGGACAAGATTTAACACACTTCCACCACAGAATCAGAAGATTCATGGGGAATGAACCCTAAAAACTTAAAACTTAGAATCTTACAGTTTAGATGTTTTTGGGCTAATTTAAAGTTTCAAAACATGCATATATACTTTTTCTAACACTTTCTTGACCACCTAATAACATATCACAGAATAGAAAAAACCCTAAATGAGTGCAAGAACCCTAAGTCAAGAGTAAAGCAAATTAGTGATTCTGGGTGGTTTAGGATGGTTGAAAAAGCTTTATAACACATTTAGGAACGTTTTAACACAAGCCAATTCAACCCAAACACATTTATATGAAAAACCCTAATTCATATGCATGAACAAGCATTCAAAATATATTTTACAAAGTTTTAGCCGTTTGATTTGAAAGAATTATTGAAACCCTTGTTTAGAATCTTGATCAAAACAGTTTAGAACTTACAGATTATGAAAAACTTGAACGGATTTGAAAATTTGATTTGGGTCGTTTGATCTTGGTGGATTTAAGGAGTAAATGCACATGAGGTGGTGCATTGAATGTGTAAGGTGAATGTTTTTGTTAAAAATTAATTTTTTCAAACTTGACACATTTGGCCCCTTAACCTCAAAGAGATTCCAACCAAGATCCTTTAACTCCCATTTTGGTTACACAAAGCATATTTAGGCAAGAAACATGACGATACTCCCCCTTGACATTTGAAATAATGAATTTTGTAAAGATTTGAGTCCGAGGATGGTATTTTACATGATAAAGTATCCACCACTTAATAAGAAACAACGAATTTTTGGTAACATGCAAGTACAAGGTTTTATGAAACATAAAAATATTTACATTCTCCCCCTCAACACTTGTTCGGGTAAATGGTGAAAGATTTGATGGAACACAGTGTTGACGGAAGATTTGTACTTGCGATGTTTGGCTTTGATAAAAATTTAGATAGAAGAATATTTTTGGATTTTATCTGATTTTATATTTTTGTATTTTGTTTTTGAAAAAAATATTTACAAAAGAGGTTTTTGTGTTTGACTGGTTTTAAGATTGTGTTAAAAGTTCGTCCAGTTCCTCTGGAGTCAAACACCTCAAGCCAATCCGGTGGATCAACTCAGTAAACTTAGCAGGAGCTAAGGCTTTGGTGAGAAGGTCCGCAAGTTGGTGTTCAGTACCCACAAAATATAATTCAACGGTACCCTTTTCCACATGCTCCTTGATGAAATGATATCGAAGATCGATGTGCTTGGACTTCGAATGTTGAACAGAGTTGCACGATATTGCAATAGCACTTCGATTGTCGCAGTACATAGGTATTCTGTCAAATACATAATCATAATCTTGAGAGACCCAATAATACTTCGGTATTTGGTAGGGTCAACCAATTTCCCAGCTTTGCATTCCAGTCCTAGAAAGAATGTAAGTGATGCAGGTTTTACTGACCAGGTCTTAATATTTATAGTGTCTCGCAATACCTATGGTCTACCCTAGTGCACTAACAGGCAGTGTACCCGGTCATGTGTAGTGTAGTAAACGGTAAAGCCGAGGTCATCCCAAGAGCTATGTGTGTTGGATTATTACTAAGTCTAGTGTCACAGAATAATAATTGTTTCGAAAGGGATTTAATTAATTAAACTACTAATGCAGAATAAAGTAAATGAAAGCAGATAAATGGTAAAGAGAAATCAATAGAGAGAAGTGGTGCTAACCTAGTTAATCATCCTAGCTAGTTATGTCTACATCTACTTACTTCCAATTACTTCAGGTGGGGTCAAATTAGAGAGGACAACATTTGGTCGATTCGCCCTAACCTATCAGCAAAGATGCCACCACAGGAGAAATCAGGCGCACCGTTATAAGTCATGTTATTCTTGGTCCCCTAAGCCAAGTCATTAAGTACCGCTACATGCTAGATTCAAAATAGTAAGTGCCCGGCCGTTAGGAACTTAGACACTACACCCCCCCAATTCTAAAGTTCATCCAAACGATAGGTGATCAGTTGGTCAAATCGCACAAGTAGAAAGGGTCGTCAGTTGGTCATATCTTACCCTTCCCGTCTCAGTCCGCTCACCTAGGGTCAGTTGGTCATATCTCCTAGATAATTGGCCTATACCGCCATTCAAAACTACCGAACCGAGGGTGACTACCAATGAACTATGCATGCATACACTTAGAAATAATTGTACGGAAGTAAAGGTAAACGTAAACAAAACAATTAAGGAATCATAACTAGGCTAGCACCAAAGGGTGCTTAGCCGCTCATATTAATCATGCAAATCAATTCAATATTCAAAGGTACGAAATACATGAATTGCAAGTAAAAGAAATATAAAACGCTAATGCTTATCGTAATGGAGTGACTTATCCCTTGGAAACAGCTCCGTATGCTCCTCTAGACCTGCCTTGAGCTTTTTCCCACGTTCTCAGAGTTTTGTGTGTGGAATGGGATGATTAGAAATGCTGGAATTCGTGGGGTATTTATAGGCCAGATCTGAGTTACGGCGTAACCCATATAGGAGTTACGTGGTAACCTTCTATTTTATTGTAAAAAGCACTAGCTCTGCTGGTTACGGTGTAACCCAATGAATGGTTACGCCGTAGTCTTTAATAAACTCGGTTACGTCGTAAGTGATGCAGCAGTTACGGCGTAAGTATCAGCGGCGTGGAACCTCTTTTGACCTAATGTAGTTACGTCGTAACCCCTAGGAGGAGTTACGCCGTAACCTTCTGATAAGTTGGCATACTGAGTCACGCAATAGTTACGGCGTAATGTGAGAGATGAATTACGCCGTAACTTCTTCAAAATAACATACTGTGATAAATCGTTAGATATGTTTCCATTTTCGCGTCTCTTTAGCTCCAATGCTTGTAATTTACCTGAAAGTGGAAAATAATGGAAAACAAGCGTAAATCCATATAAATGATATAAATAACGAGCATTATCGGGGGAAATTGACACTTAATATTCAGGACTATTTGATGTTATCAAATATCCCCCCACTTGAACTCTACTTGCTCTCAAGTAGACCTTATTAGATAGATTCCTAAAAAGATATCTCCCAACCTGGAAAATATGAGTTTACAAATCCCTTATGCTAGAATAAAACAAAGCCGAACACCTCACGAAAGGGGAACAAACACTCAAATCTCTCAACTATTCTAAGTGTCAATTTCAGGGTGATCACTCAATCCCACAGTCATAGCATTTATTCTATCATAAGCTTGGCGGTTACACAAATCTCCACCACTAGAGTTAAGGGCTAAACAATTCTCGAAGGCAATATGGGTAGACACGACAAAGGTTAAGGGGTGACTCGTCATTACTAACATGTCATGGCGAACTGGACAAAATCAATGATACATGACCAAATCCATGGCCAAGACACCAAAGATTGCTCGCTGCATCACCTAGACACGCTTCATGACTAAAAGGGTAGGATAAGACATGGGATATATAATTGGTGTAAAATAAAAAACAAGCAGGTAGTCTAAATCTATAACCAATTCATCACCACTTACCGTTTGTACAAAGTTCAAGCTTAGAAGTCAAGAAACCGGATCATGAAATTCAAGGTAGATGTGTCATTAGAGGACGTCGTGATGGGCACACTACCTTTTCTCCAACTGTTGGCATAACTACCAACTCCAATCTTCGAATGTGACCGAGGTGGCCTCCTCTATACTAAATCCATAAAGCTCATACAACAGTGATTATTACAACGCACTTTACAATAACATAATCATAACAATTTTTTTTTTCTTTTTTCGAATCATTTTTTTTTCAACATAACAATCAATACTAACATAATATCCCCCCACTTGAGATGAACAATGGGAATACGGGGGGGGGGGGGGGGGGTCTTCAATGATATTCAGAAATGTTGGCGATGAAAGCGTGATTTCCGAACCTTTCCACTCGAACCTTAAACTTAGGCAAATGATGACTTCCCAATCACAAATAAAGACTACAGGGTATGCTAAGGTGTAAAGGTGTATCGAAACAATATATTGGGTGAACAAAATGAAAAGAATGGCTCAGAAGGGTGTATCTAGGGGTATCTTGCACTAAAGATGAGTGCAACAAAAAGGGTTTCACAAGGGGGTCAAAAAGTCGAGGTGACTAATCGATAGACTCACAAAGGTAGGCTGTTTGGGACATAATCCTATAACATTGCCTTCTAAAACTGAAAAGTCCAAATACATCGAGCTAACTCAACATACCTCGTCTATGGTCTCGAAATGATGCAAAGGCCAAGTTCTAAAGTTTACAAGCTACCGGCACACTCATAATTTGGTGGATTTGGGGTAAAATATTGGAAACGGATAAGGCTAATCTCACCATATAATATCAAGGGTTGTATGTGCTCGGCTAAGGTCTAATCTAGTTAGGTAAGGAAAAACATGTCAAATTTTAAAAAATGGCATAATTTTTCAAAATAAACTAGAAAAATGAGGGCAAAATAAAGTTCAAGAGATAATTCTACTCCCGTCCCCCCACTTGAATTGTACAAAGTCCCTTTTTTACTAGGCATTAAAATAAAGGTGAAGAGAAAAGTAGAATTAGAGCGAGAACTTCCCTGAAATTTGCTCCATAAAGAAAAAGGCCCACGAAAAAGAAACGTGCCTTCGTATAAGCGTCATGAACAAACTTCAATCCCTGAAATCACAATACCGACAAGCATAATACTAAAAAGAAAAAATGAAAAACGAAAAACAAACCTAACTCACTTTCGTAGGATTCACGGTTGCATTTAGCGAATGCAACAAGCCTTTTAAACCATTAGGTGTCCCAAGTGGACGAGTGAAGTCTCGTGAGGGTTTACAGGGAACACACCCACAAAGTTCATTTAAAAACTAATACAAGGTTACTGTGTTTTAAAATGAAAGAATTAAAGCAGAGGAAAGTTACGTCGTAACTCCTTTGAGGGAGTTACGTAGTAACTCCTTTAAGGGAGTTACGCCGTAACTGGCAAAACCTGGAATGAGCTACAAAGCGAGAAGTTACGTCGTAACCACTGATATGGTGTTACGCCGTAATAGGTGATGCGTTGCTGCTAAAAGTTTGGTTACGGCGTAATCACCAAGATGAGTTACGACGTAACTTTGTTCGGATCAGCAACTGCAGCAGCAATTAGTTCCTCGTTTCCTGCAAAAATAGTTAGAAAACACAAAACCCAACAGAAAAGGAAATAAAACAAAAGAACGGGATAATTTGGGTTGTCTCCCGAAAGAGCACTTTTCTTTATTTACGAGTCTTCAAGTTAGACTCAGAGCCGCAGGGCTTCTATGGGGTCCTTTGGACTTCCCCGACTTCTTCCATGTCTTTCATTAAATTGCACCTAACCCACCCGACATTAGTGGCAGTGCGGAGATATTCTTTGGTTTCAATTTTCCGGATCTTGCAAAATTTTTCTTCAGGCCCCAAATGGTATCTCGTAAACTTAAATTTTTCAGCTATAATAGGTGGTGGCCTCTTAAATGGGATGCCAAGAAGCTTGCATCTTCTTTTCTCGTGTACTTCATCATCTGGGTCAATGAAACCGTCTTCGCCTTGTAACTCTAGATAATCGAAATCATCGTCGGAATCGGTATCTTCAAGTTGGTTGAGTATTTGCTTGCATTCTTCATTTTCCACTTTAGACGAGCCCTTGGTGTCATCATCTTCTGGTTTTTCATAAGGAACTTTGTCATTAGGATGATCCTTACTCATACATCCATTCCAGATTTTCTTTTTAGTTAACGCGTCAATTTTTCCGTATTTGATTCTGACCTAATCGTTGAATCCGATATCATCTGGCCAAGGCAATTATGTTCTTTCAGAATCATTAGTTGAAGTCCAAAGGAATTCGTCTTCCCCAGCTCTCTCAATGCTGCTTCCTCCATCTCATTCATACTCAAAAGGATTGTAGGAAGCCCAAACTTTTCCGTCCATGGTTTTAATTTGTTGACACCAATGATTTTGAACTCCTTCGGCATTATCATCTTCAGAAGGAATATCATTGAGGGGCTTAATGGTTTTTTCTCGAAGAATATGTTTCTCATAATTGAGTTCCAGATTTCTGAACAAAGCTGAATTAATTATCGCATCCCCGAATCTTATCGAATACCAATCACTGAATGATAGATTTCCAAAATCAACGTCGTGCCTCCCAGATTCGTGTTGGCATATCCAAACTTCGTTATTCTCATTTCCTCCTCCGTTGCAATAATCACGAAAAGGATTGCACGTTGGCCAAGCGTGAGTAATCTCATCTTTTGTGATGAGTAAGGGTTTGCAGTAATGCTTAATGGGTGGTCCTTCCACTTCGTTGATCGAGAACTTGGCTAACCTTTCTTCGTCATTTAGTGTAGTCCACTTGTATCTGTTATCTTTTATCCTTTCTTTATCAACACCACCATCGCAGGTTTTCTGAGGATCATACGAGGCCCACAAGCTGTAGCATTCTCCATCGTCGATTGCAATAGCCTTACACCAATGACTTCTCCTTTTAGGTTTGTCGTCCTTGGTGTCCGTGTCTTTGCTTGAATTCGGGTTACCCCGTAACTCTGAGGTGTGATTACGGCGTAACTCACTCTCGCCATCAGTATCGGACTCATCAGAGTACTTGTTGTTATCAGAGAATACAGCCTTACATATAGTGGTTCTGCTCTTTTTTTCTGCGTTTCTTCTTTGTACCTCGTCGCCAAGCTTTCCAATTAAAGTTTCCAAGTTTTTAAGTGATATGTCATGGGAAGAGAGACTCTTGTTTGTATTATCTTGGAAATTTCTAAGCCATTCCTCTTGCTCTTTTTTCCTCTTGGTAGTATCCACAAGGTACTTGTTAATAATTTCCTCCAGGTTAGCTCTTCTCTCATTACGCTCATAATAGGGTGGGGGTCCTCCACGAAACCCATTATGATTATCCCCGTAGAAAGGCCTATTCTCTCCATATTTAGCTTCCTCGATCGTATCTTCCTTGTCGAATTTAGGACAGTTTTTAGTCAAATGTCCCCCACCACAGTTTTTGCAGCCGACTTGGATGGCATGAACAGTTTCTCTGATTTTCAGCATATCTTTACCGAGATTTTCAAGCTTGTTGGTTATTGCTGCAATTTCATCAAGACTTCCGCCTTGGTTTCTTTTACTCCCTCCGTCGTGCCATTTTTGAGAGTGATCCGCCATTTTTTGAATAGCTTTAATTGCAAGAGTAGGAGTCATGTTCGGGATAGGTCCTTGATAGTCCAGCATCTGCCTTGTAGTTATGTTAATTCCTTTGTAGAAGATGTTGACCTTTTGCTGGTTGTTCAAATCATTAGTAGGACACTTGAAAAGAAGATCGTTGTATCTATCCCAAGCTTGGTTGTTAGGATTTAGTAAATCTAGTTATTAAAGAGTCGGTCACCTCAAGTATATGTAATCGTTAGAAAGCTCGTAGTCGCAGTTATTTAAAGTTAAGTAGTATTTAGTTAAGTAACATCGTGGAGGACGGATGGGTCTTTACCCACTGTATGCCTGATCCACAGCCCGTAGGTGGCGATTTGTGTAAGACTAAAACTACTCTCTACCTCCCAAGGTAGAGAGTTAGAGCTCATAATAATACTTTCATTTTCTCTCACTAAGTTCCCAAACCTCTAACTCTTTCTCTCTCTAAAACATTAAGTTATACGCCCACTTGATCATGATTTGATGTGTATGTGAAATCCAATATGTTACAAATGGTATCAAGAGCCATGGTTTGATCATCTCTCTTACTTATCCTTGGATTTCTAGTGGTTTTATATGGTTTTTGAGTTTGAAAAAGTTTAGTGGTTTTTGCATCATTTGGATCAATTCTTGTGTTAAAGTTTGAATTTTGAATGTACTTTTGTGTTTAGAATCATTGTATGTGCTTGGGTTTGGATTTGGAAAGCTTGAATCACTGTGGTTGTGCTTGTTTTGGATTGAAAAGTGTGTTTTTGAAGTTTTTCTTGCTAGCGACTTGACTCTCGTAGTGTTTTTCTTCATAGCGACTTGCTTCAGTAATTGTTAGGGAGTTGTAGTGTTAATTGTTAGTGACTTGAGCCTAGCGACTTGTCTATTGAGACAAGCCGACAAACAGTACATGTTAGTGGATTCTCCACTACGGCTAGCGACTTGGTTAGGTTAGCGACTTGCTTTCAATTTTGTTAGCGACTTGTACTTTGTATTCTCAGCGACTTGATATTAGCGACTTCGATCTTAGCGAGTTGTTCTTTAGCAACTTGATTGTTTAGCGATTGGTATTATAGCGATTTGTGTCCAGCGACTTGGGTCTTAGCGACTTGGGCTTAGCGACTTGATTCATAGCAATTTGAAGTCTTGCGAGTTGCTACTTAGCGACTTGGTGCTTAGCGACTTGGTTCAAGGATTCTTAGCGACTTGGTTGATCTTTTGTTTGTAATACGGTTTTCTCTTGATTTAGTAAAATCCCGTGAAAGAATCTATTTCCCGGTTTAATCATTGAGTTATAAAATCCCGTGAAATCTGTAAACATGTCTACCAACGTACCTACAATCATTTTTACTGTAGCTGAGGACGTTCAAGCAGCTCGTTCAGATACTCATCCACCCATGCTTGACAGAACTGACAACAACTCTTGGGCTCAACGAATCAGATTGTACTGTCTTGGTAAGGACAATGGAGTTAACATTCTCAAGTCAATTGATGAAAGACCGTATCAAGTTGAGACAACCAGAGACATACTTGACACTGCTGCAGATGGCTCAATGATATTAGGACTAGACAGACCTAAAATGTATGATGAACTGACTGATAAGGAGAAGAAGAGATACGATGCAGACATCAGGGCTTCTAACAGCATACTTCAGGGTTTACCTAAGGACATTTACAAGCTGATCAATCACAACACTGAAGCTAAGGCTGTTTGGGATAATGTCAAGATGCTTCTCTCGGGTTCTGAATTGACTAAGGAAGACAGAGAATCACAGCTGTATGATGAATTTGAGCACTTTAAGATGAAGCCAGAAGAAAGTGTCTATGAGTATTACGTGAGATTCCACAAGCTTGTGAATGATATGAGGAATATCAAAATGACCATGCCAAACATTCAGCTGAATTCAAAGTTTGTGAACAACATGAATCCCGAATGGCATAAGTTTGTCACCTCTGTGAAGCTAACCAAAGGATTGAAGAACACCAACTATGAGCAACTTTATGCATTCCTTCTTCAGAATGAGAGACATGCTATGTTTGAACGAAGGATTCTTGAACAGTTCAAATCTAAGCAGGGAGAAACTAGTTCGTCAAATGACTCTACAACTTTTTACACCAATGTTGGAATTACCACCAAAGCTTCTCAAGTCATACCCATGGGTAATGGTAATTACAAGCTCATCCCTGATCCAGCATATAAGCCTCCTGACCCAAACACATTCATGGAAAACTTCATCAATCAACTGTCTCTCATGGTTAGTCAAAACATGAACTCTCTCCCACACACCAACAATAACCTCAGAACAGCATCCAATCCACACAATCAAGCTACTGTCAGAGATGGGAAGGTTATGGTGCAACCAGTTCAAGAAAGGCAGTATGAACAGGGAAGAGGTGGAGTTGGTAGAGGATATATGGCAAATCAGAATCGTGGAAGGAATCCAAATCAAGGACAAGCAAAGATAGTCAAGTGCTACAACTGTGGTGGTGATGGACATATAGCTAGAAACTGCACATCTCCAAAAAGCCCACAAAATGCAGATTACTTCAGAGACAAGATGTTACTGGTGCAAGCTCAGGATAATGGAGCTGTGTTGGATGAAGAGGAGCTGTTGTTTCTTGCTGAGGGCAATGCCAAGAAATATGATGCAGATGTGGATGAGCAACCAATTCAGGAGATAGGTCATAATCATCAGAATGCCTTTCAAGTTGCAGACTGTGATACATACGACTCTGACGTCGATGATGAACCTACTGCATAGACAATTTTCATGGCAAGCATTTCTCCAATGGTCTCATCATCACAGCAAGCTGGTCCATCCAAAGAATCAATCATCTCAGAGGTATTAAAACTATACGATGATGTTGATGAGCAAAAGATACATGACAAAGTACAATCAATTGAAACTTTTGAGTCAGATATTGAAAATATGGGTAATATCAATGTTGTCCCATATGATCAATATGTGAAACAAAGTGAAAGTGTGACTGTACCAAGTGATGCATCTTCTGCAGTCAATGATGACTATATATTTGATGAATACACTGCATGTGCCCCTGATGATTCTGTTATTTCTGAACTAAATGCCTATAAAGAACAAGTTGCCATTTATGAACAACGTGCTAAGTTTGAGTTAAATACTCGTGAGCAGGAGTTGGATAACCAAATGCGTACAATTATCAGAAAAAGTAATTTTAGAGAAGAATTGTTAAAACAAGAGTTAAACTCCTTACAAGAAAAGCTTTCTAAAACTGTTAAGCAAAAGCAAGAGCTTCAAGATAATGTTAAAGTGCTTAAACAAGAATTTAATGCTAAGGAATCAAAACTTTTGAATGACTTTTTCAAATCTAAAAACTTTGAAAAACAAGCTTGAAAATAAGTTTTACGTACAAGGGAACACCATTCAGACTGCTCACATGATCACTAAGCATAGAGTCTTAAGCGATAAGCACAATATCCCCATTATAAAGGAATCCAACCCTGAGTATGGTAAGAAAGCAAAAGCTGCTCAAAATATAATCTATGATGGCAATGAGATTCTTAAACCTAGACAGAAACCTAGTTGCATTGAGTGCACTGAGGAAGATAGAAAATTAGATGATGCATCTAGGGAGAAAATGGATATGAAGCTTAACGATCCTGTGTGTAAAGAGAATAACATAACGATCAAACCCCATGATTACACTAAGGAAAATTGGATATCCTTAAACAAGTTTAAGCCTCAGACTCTATTAACCCTGAACAAGTATTCTGGAAAAAGGATATGGATATGCAAAAAGCTGAAAATCTTGTTGAAAAGAATCCCCCTAGTAGGAAATTGCCTCAAGCAACTGTGTATCCTCCTAATACACCAATGCAGTTAGTTCCTAGATCTATTGCCACTAATAGCAAGACCTTGATCTGCCTGTATGTTGTTTATCAGCTGTTTGTTGATTTTGAGAAAACGTGTAAGAAGAGAATCACACCTACAGGGATAACTGAGGGGGAAAGGGGTTTTGAGCAAACTAAAGAATGTTATTTAACTGAGGTCATGCCTTTCTTTAAACAATTAAAAGGTCAATTTGAGAGTCTTCAAAAGGGGATAAATTCTGATATTAAAGAAATGGAAAAAGAAATTTGATGCAATGATAGTTGAGGTCAATGATTATGAACAGGAACTCAAATATTATGAAGTTGAAAGGAAGAACTTGCATATCTTAAATGAGAATTTGATTTCGAGTTGTGTTGCTCAAGATGTGTTTTATACTGTTACTACGCACTCTATTAATGCTTCTCGATTTCATGAATTATCTATTGCATTGAAAGTTTCCCATGATCGTGTCATTGAGCTTGAAAACAAAAAATCAGAACTAAATGAGAAAATTGATCAGGATGATCACGATAATTTGGTAAAACATCTTTCTAAACTAGAAGTTGAACATTTTGATTTACAACTAAAATATCAACATCTCAAAGATTTCAGGAGCTGCTAGAATGTTTAATAGCAACATGTCCTAAATCCTTAGGTGCGAAAGGTAAAGTTGTGATGCCTTGTTCTATGCCTAGTCCCAAGCATACAAACCATTCTATGCCCAGTTTTAAGAAAGTGAACACTAATGTGCCTTCAAGTAGTTCAGATCCCTGCACTTCTAGTTCAGGAATGCAAAAAGTAGCAAAACCAACTAATGTTCCAATTACCTCTACAGGAGTAAGTAGTGACACCAAAGCAAGCGGGTCAAAGGCTCAAGGCAACACAAAGAATGATAGGACCTTGCATGCTAGGAATGTTCAGTGGAAGAGAGTAGAAGATCACCTTAGAGAGAATTTGAATAAAACGAATCATGTTGATTCTAGTGTTAGCTCTAACCGTACTGTAATTAATGCGAATTCTGCTACTTTTGGCAAAACATGTAATGATGATTGCGTGGTTTCTGTTACTAATCTTGAATGTGGTGTGAATGATTTGTCTAATGTTGTCAAATGCCCAATTAAAACTGTTAATGTTAAAAAACAAGCGAAGAAGGCTAAAAGGCAAAGGCGTAAGAAAGTTAGAAAACAGTGGAAACCTACAGGAAGGAATTTTAGTAATATAGGTTATCAATGGATACCTACTGGCCATAAGATTAATGAGTTGTGCCCTAAATTTGCTAAGTCAATGCCCACTAGAAAATGGATGCCTACTGGTAGAACTATTCCCTTAAGAAGCGAACACATTTTGAATAGGTCAAATACGGACACTAGCACTGCATCTATTTCTGATGATTCTATTGCTTCTACTTCTGATGTGGGTGTTCCAATCACTGTTACTAACCAAATGGAACCCATTCTTGCATGGGGATCCTAATTATCCAGTTATCCATTCTTGTCTATGTTCAACTGCAGATCGTTCAAATCGTTTTGTGGTACCTGGACTCAGGCTGTTCCAAGCATATGACTGGAGACCGGTCACGGCTCATGAACTTTGTGAGTAAATTCATCGGGACTGTGAGATTCGGAAACGATCATTTTGGTGCTATTATGGGTTATGGAGATTACGTGGTTGGAGATAGTGTGATTTCCAAGGTATATTATGTTGAAGGTCTTGGACATAATCTATTTTTTGTTGAACAATTTTGTGACTCTGTCTTAGAAGTGGCTTTCAGAAAACATACTTGCTTTGTTAGAGAACTTGATGGTGTGGAACTTCTCAGAGGAACTCGTGGTTCAAACCTATACACCATCTCTATCGAAAACATGATGAAATCTTCACCCATCTGCCTGTTGTCAAAGGCATCTAAAACTAAGTCATGGCTATGGCACCGTCGTCTCAATCACTTGAACTTTGGTACCATAAACAATCTTTCCAGAAAGGACTTAGTAAGAGGACTACCTAGACTTAAGTATGAAAAGGATCATCTTTGTTCAGCATGTCAATTGGTAAAAAGCACGAAATATGTCCATAAACCAAAACCCACAAACTCAGTAATGGAAGTTCTTCATACCCTTCATATGGATCTGTGCGGACCAATGAGAGTGCAAACAATAAATGGGAAGAAATACATTCTAGTAGTTGTTGATGACTACTCTCGATTTACTTGGGTAAAGTTTTTGAGGACAAAGGATGAAACTCCAGATGTCATCATCAAACTTATCAAACAGCTTCAGGTTCGACTCAACAATACTGTTAGAATTGTTCGAACAGACAATGGCACAGAGTTTGTTAACAAAGACTTAATTCAATTTTATGAAAGCATTGGAATCAGTCATCAAAGAAGTGTTCTACGAACTCCTCAACAGAACGATGTAGTTGAAAGACGAAATCAAACTCTTGTGGAAGCCGCAAGAACAATGCTAATTTATTCAAAGGTTCCAATGTTTTTATGGGCTGAAGCCATTGCCACTGCTTGCTACACCCAAAATCGTTCCCTTATTCACACCTCTCATGGAAAAACTCCATATGAACTTGTCCATAAACGAAAACCTGATCTATCCTACCTTCGTGTGTTTAGTGCTTTATGTTACCTAACTAATGACGGTCAAGATTTAGGTAAACTAAAAGCTAAAGCGGACATTGGAGTATTTGTAGGATATGCACCAAACAGAAAAGGATACCGAATCTACAACAAGAGAACCCAAAATATCATGGAAACAATTCACGTTACGTTCGATGAGCTGACCGCTCAAATGGCTCCAGGACAATCCAGTTCTGGACCCGCATCTCAACATTCATCAAGTAGTCCTATCAGTTCTACCCTTGTTTCTAATCCCTCACCAGCAACTCCTTATGTACCTCCTTCAGAAGATGATTTGAAGAAATTATTTGATCCAATGTTTGATGAACACTATGAGCCAAGTGCTAATGATATGTCAATTCCATCAACAGAGGCTGCTTCTATCCTTGTCAATAAAGTTAACCCTTCAGTTTCAATGTCATTAAGTCAAGAAGCGCCTGCTGCTGATCAATCTGTCTCATCAACTAATCATCAATCATCAAGTGTACACAATGGAAATGTTGATTCTGTTAGAGATGATGAAAACCCTTTTGCTCCTCTAGAAGATGAACCCTTTGAAAACATATTTGCTCCTGAATCATCATCAGAACCATCTTTTTCAGGAGATATCGACTCTGCTACTTCAGTTCCTCAACAACAACCACATGAACACCTTAGAAACTGGACACATGATCATCCATTGGACAACATCATTGGAAACCTTTCTCGTCCAGTATCCACACGGAAACAACTTGCAACCGATGCCTTATGGTGCTTCTTCAACTCCGTACTCTCTAAGATCGAACCAAAAGACGTGAAAACTGCCATGAATGAAGACAGCTAGTTCAATGCCATGCAAGAAGAAATTCATGATTTTGATCGACTAGATGTATGGGAATTAGTACCTGCTCCAGATTGTACAATGATCATTGCTCTAAAGTGGATCTTTAAAGTAAAACTTGATGAGCATGGTGATGTTTTAAAGAACAAGGCTCGATTGGTTGCAAAAGGATACCGTCAAGAGGAGGGTATTGACTTTGAAGAATCATTTTCTCTAGTTGCTCGTATCGAGGCAATCAGAATCTTCTTGGCTAATGCTGCAAGTAAGAACATGGTAGTCTATAAGATGGATGTAAAGACAGCTTTTCTTAACGGAGATCTTAAAGAAGTCGTATACGTCAGCCAACCTGAAGGCTTTGTGAATCCAGAGCATCCTACTCACGTCTATCGTTTGAAGAAGGCTCTTTACGGTTTGAAGCAAGCTCCAAGGGCTTGGTATGATACGCTATCGAAGTTTCTTCAATCTACTGGATTCAGCAAATGAGCAGTTGATCCGACATTGTTCACCAGAACGTCAGGCAAACATTTAATTCACATTCAAATATATGTTGATGATATCATTTTTGCCTCGACTGACCCCAATGAATGTGACCATTTTCAAATGAAATGGGTTCCAAATTTCAAATGTCAATGATGGGACAAATGTCATTTTTCTTGGGATTGCAAATTTCACAATGTCCCGGAGGCATTTTTATAAATCAATCTAAATATGCAAATGAGATTTTAAAGAAATTTGGATTTGACTCTTGTGACCCTGTTGACACTCCCATGATAGAGCGTACTAAACTGGATGAGGACCACTCAGGGATCATGGTAGACCAAACGAAATATCGTAGTATGATTGGATCCCTGATGTACCTCACAGCCAGTAGACCAGACATTCTGTTGGCTGTTTGCATGTGTGCTAGATATCAGGCTAAGCCTACCAAAAAGCACCTTGAAGCGGTTAAATGGGTCTTTCGGTATCTCCAAGGAACCATCAATATGGGACTTTGGTACCTAAAGGACACCGGTATGTCACTAACAGCCTATGCAGATGCTGATCATGCAGGATGTCAAGATACGCGTCGAAGTACGTCTGGAGGTGCTCAGTTTTGGGTGATAAGCTTGTGAGCTGGTCTTCAAAGAAACAAATGAGTACTTCTATTTCCTCTACAGAGGCTGAATACATAGCCATGTCATCTTGTTGTGCTCAAATCCTATGGATGAGATCACAATTATCTGACTATGGCTTTGAATTCAACAAAATTCCTCTCTACTGTGATAATAAAAGTGCCATTGCTCTTTCATGCAACAACGTTCAACACTCAAGAGAAAAGCACATCGACATTCGACATCATTTCATCAGGGAGCAAATAGAAAACGGTGTGGTGTAACTCTATTTTGTGAGAACAGAATACCAGTTAGCAGACATCTTCACCAAAGCTCTTCCTAGAGAACGTTTTGAGTTTATCCTCCCATGACTTGGTCTAAAGAGTCTTCAACCGGAAACACTCAAACGTCTTCAAGAGGAAGACAAGGAGTAAAGATCTTTCTTCATCCATCTCTTGTAAATATTTATTTCGAAAAGCAAAATACAAAATTACAAAACCTTCAAAAAGCAAATAGAAAAATATAAAATCTTGAAAAATTTCGAAAAGTATTGTCTTTTTATCATGTTTTTTTTTCTTGATTCGATAATATCTACGGTCTTTGTGCGCTGTCATTCAAAGAATGACACGGGACTTTAGATGCTGTTTGAATGTTAAAAAAAATCAAAAAAAATCAAAAAATATTTTTGGGAGAAAATGAAATAAAAGGTTTATAGTCATTTCAGTCTATAACCCGTTTTTAATGAAAGAACAGAGCCATGCTTTAACGTATGTTTCAAATCTCATGCTCTGATTCTAAAAACAAATGTTTTTCACCAAAAGGACAAATGTTTCTTTCACAAATATTTTTCCTTCTATAAATTCTTTTGAAAAATATTTGCTATCTAATGAAAACAATGTTGAACAAAATAACTCGGACTAAATTTTTGAAATTCACTTGGACTTGACATCGGTCAAAATCTCGATCTCTCAATCAACAACTTATGTCATTGATTGAGGGGGAGAATAATTTCAATTAAATCAAAAGGTTATTTGTCATGTTTTCAAAAGATATTCATGCATGTTATTGGAGTTTAAAGTCTCATAAGTGATCCTTCTCGGTTAAATGTTTTCATAAGCAAGTCATAATTCTCCTTAAAAGCTTTCAAAAAACAATTTAAATCTATAGAGATCACAAATCTCAAATGATTTGAAATTTGTGATCGGGGGAGAATTTGTGATTTAAATTGGATTTAAACTGATAATTCGATAAATGGTTTCACAAGTGTTTAGCAAGCTTTCCTCCCCACATGTGCCAAACGATTTCAAATTTTCCATGCACATGTTGAGGGGGAGCATCCTTTTAAAACCACAAAGAATTGAAACGTGATTGATTTGTCTCTAAGTGCAGGTTCCTTCTAATATGTGCAAAACTCTTTGAAACCTCGAGGCACATATTTAGGGGGAGCAAACTTATGAAAACCTCATCCTTCCTCAATATGCTTTATCTACTTGATTTGATCAAGGAAGTGATGTTGATATCTTTTAGAAAATGGTAATCAAAGAAGTTAATTCTTCCTCTTGCCTCCGTTTGCCAAAACGATTTCAAACACATGATGCACATGTTGAGGGGGAGCTCTTTTTCTAAAAATATCAAAAACAATTCAGGTACAAAATGCTTTGATAATATATCACAAGTATCTAGATTGATTTTCAAATGGTTTTCAATTGGTTCCAATGGCAGATGAACAATACCAAATAGACCGACCAAATTTAGTTTATGTATGGTGATATAAGGATGATAAGGTTAGGTACGTGTTCCCACGATCCTCCAGAACCGGAGGGATCTTCCCAGGGACAATCTACTAGATAGTGTAGAGTCCTTAGGAATGTTGAAAAAAGGAGAAAAATGAGAATATGGGAAGAGTGCGGACTGAGACAGAGCTAGTACTGGAATAAATCCAACAAGGTTCTAGTTATGAAGTCTCGGTAAGCACTGAAGGGATTGAAGAATGAAAAAGAAATGAATATGAAAAGGGTGAAAATAAATAGCCTTCCACTTATTCAACCTTAGGGCAGAAACCAGGTTCAATTCATATACTATTGGTGGTTACCAAGGTAACATCGGCATTGAAGACAAGACGTCATGGACCCAGTGACGCACTGCACTACAACTTCCCAAACCACTCAAGTTCCTCTTAAAAGGGCTTGTTTCATTATCATGGGGAACCGACATTATCTATCAACTTTCTCTTAGAGTTTGTTGATATTGAAGTAGGAGACCCTCTCCCTAGTCTAGAGCCAAGAGATCATCAAATAAATCTCATTAGGACACTGTCAATGAAGACTCTCTGTTTCACACAATGTGGAAAGAGAGATTATATCTTATGAGTCCTACGCATTATCCTTGTGGTATTGCCAGAACATCTGAGTGATATGCAAACATATTCACAATGAAGATAGAAAGCCTTCTGGAGCCAACATCAAACAAGCTCCTGGTGGGTGGCATGTGAGATCTATCCAATAGATCAACCATGTGACAACTGAACAGAAACAATGGGGCAATTCAATCTTTTGAATCAATCCGGGTTCAGGTTATGGATTGACGGATACCTTTGAAAAACCGGTCATTGTGCTTAAAAAACTATTTTCTTTAGCACATCGACTGTGTACTAATATTTCAAAATAAAAGGTGTTTATGATTGATAATTGATTTTCATTAAAACCTTCGTTTTATTGCAAAAAAAATTTCTATTGAGCGATACACGATTGTTTTTCAAATCTCTTTTCATCAATCAGTGAATCTCAATTCACTGGTTCACTCAGTCCGTGTTGTCTTCTTTGAGATGTTCCGGTTTGAGAACAGCTAGAGCAGCTGCGAAACCCTGTCAAGGAAATTCTTCAGAATTATACCTGATCACAGGCAGTACTTGTACTGATCAACGGGGAACCGTGGGCCGTGTACCTCAATTCAACGAAAATGATCAAAGACACTTTCGTGCACTTTATTGCTAACTGTTGTATGCAGGTACGCCCGACGTTTGCAGCTGATCAGAACAAAGCGGTCAATCCATAGCCACATGCTCACTCTACACATTCATTTCTAAAGAAATCATGATAAGTGCATCAATGACTCTGATATTTTCACTCCATGCTTCTGCTACGCTGCTGCAAATATCATGAATCAACTAAAGCTTCCGCTACTCTGATAAGAAGAAATCATGATCCAGAATGTGAGCATGTCGGTCCAAATGTCACAACATCACATAATACCAACACCACAATGGAAGAGTCAGAGATTTATGTTAGCCGATGATCTCAATGCTGGCTCAAAACTCATCACCACGTGGATCAGTTAAAGACCTCCACTTGGATTAACCAAACATGCAAAAATGAAGAATCAATGACTATGAGCCACAGAGCAAAGAACATTAACAAGAATCCAAGAACAATCTAAGTGTAACTTCTGTTTGTATTCAATGTATTTTTGAGGTGACCTCCCTTAGGGGGAGATTGTTAGGATTTAGTAAATCCAGTTATTAAAGAGTCGGTCACCTCAAGTATATGTAATCGTTAGAAAGCTCATAGTCGCAGTTATTTAAAGTTAAGTAGTATTTAGTTAAGTAACATCGTGGAGGAAGGACGGGTCTTTATCCACTATATGCCTGATCCACAACCCTTAGGTGGCGATTTGTGTAAGACTATAAATACTCTCTACCTCCCAAGGTAGAGAGTTGGAGCTCATAATAATACTTTCATTTTCTCTCACTAAGTTCCCAAACCTCTAACTCTTTCTCTCTCTAAAACATTAAGTTATACGCCCACTAGATCATGATTTGATGTGTATGTGAAATCCAATATGTTACATTGGTACATTGTTTCATCGTCTTCTTGTTTGAAATTATGGATCTCTAAAAGCTGGTTAGAAATCTTTGACGGCGGGCAATATCTTTGAATAAAGTGTTTCTTTAGTAGCGCCCAAGTATTAATTGCTCCCGCGGGCAATCTTTCGATCCATCTCCTGGCAGCTCTAGTAAGAGTCATAGGGAATACTCTAAGCATAACAGCATCATGAGACACGCCCGGAATGTTGAAAAGGCTTGCAATGTATAGGACATTTTCAACGTGCTCATATGCATCTTCGTCCCTGTTTCCTGAAAAAGGGGTAGCACGAAGCTCCCTCATAAATTGGTCTTTGATTTCGAAACGGACATTCGCTCCAATTGCCAGTCTTACGAGACCCGGCCCTTGTTCCACTCTTGTCAACGCCAAGTATTCCTCAAGAGTGAGGTCATCGATGTTAACAACTTCCATGGTACCTGAAAACTTGAAATATGATCGTGAGAAAAGTTTAAAATGAAATCAAAGACTTAATACCAATCTTAATATAACTCCCCGGCAGCGGCGCCAAAAACTTGATGCAGGTTTTACTGACCAGGTCTTAATATTTATAGTGTCTCGCAATACCTATGGTCTACCCTAGTGCACTAACGGGCAGTGTACCCGGTCGTGTGTAGTGTAGTAAACGGTAAATCCGAGGTCATCCCAAGAGCTATGTGTGTTGGATTATTACTAAGTCTAGTGTCACAGAATAATAATTGTTTCGAAAGGGATTTAATTAATTAAAATACTAATGCAGAATAAAGTAAATGAAAGCAGATAAATGGTAAAGAGAAATCAATAGAGAGAAGTGGTGCTAACCTAGTTAATCATCCTAGCTAGTTATCTCTACGTCTACTTACTTCCAATTACTTCAGGTGGGGTCAAATTCGAGAGGACAACATTTGTTCAATTCGCCCTAACCTATCAGCAAAGATGCCACCACAGGAGAAATCAGGCGCACCGTCATAAGTCCTGTTGTTCCTGGTCCCCTAAGCCAAGTCATTAAGTACCGCTACATGCTAGATTCAAAATAGTGAGTGCCCGGCCGTTAGGAACTTAGACACTATACCCCCCAATTCTTAAGTTCATCCAAACGATAGGTGATCAATTGGTCAAATCGCACAAGTAGAAAGGGTCGTCAGTTGGTCATATCTTACCCTTCCCGTCTCAGTCCGCTCACCTAGGGTCAGTTGGTCATATCTCCTAGGCAATTGGCCTCTACCACCATTCAAAACTACCGAACCAAGGGTGACTACCAATGAACTATGCATGCATAGACTTAGAAATAATTGTACGGAAGTAAGGTAAACGTAAACAAAACAATTAAGGAATCATAACTAGGCTAGCACCAAAAGGTGCTTAGCCTCTCATATTAATCATGCAAATCAATTCAATATTCAAAGGTACGAAATACATGAATTGCAAGTAAAAGAAATATAAAACGCTAATGCTTATCGTAATGGAGTGACTTCTCTCTTGGAAACAGCTCCGTATGCTCCTCTAGACCTGCCTTGAGCTTTTTCCCACGTTCTCAGAGTGTTGTGTGTGGAATGGGATGATTAGAAATGCTGGAATTCGTGGGGTATTTATAGGCCAGATCTGAGTTACGGCGTAACCCATATAGGAGTTAAGCCGTAACCTTCAATTTTATCGTAAAAAGCACTAGATCTGCTGGTTACGGCATAACCCAATGAATGGTTACGCCGTAGTCTTCAATAAACTCGGTTACGTCGTAAGTGATGCAGCAGTTACGGCGTAAGTATCAGCGGCGTGGAACCTCTTTTGACCTAATGTAGTTACGTCGTAACCCCTGGGAGGAGTTACGCCGTTTTCTTCTGATAAGCTGGCATACTGAGTCACGCAATAGTTATGGCGTAATGTGAGAGATGAGTTATGCGTAACTTCTTCAAAATAGCATACTGTGATAAATCTTTAGATATGTTTCCATTTCCGCGTCTCTTTAGCTCCAATGCTCGTAATTTACCTGAAAGTGGGAAACAATGGAAAACAAGCGTAAATCCATATAAATGATATAAATAACGAGCATTATCAGGGGAAATTGACACTTAATATTCAGGACTATTTGATGTTATCAGTAAGTTCACCCATCATGGACATTTCAAAATGTGTTTTCATAAGTTTTGAAAAAGAGTTTGAGTACTTTTTATGTGTTGACCCAAAAATGATGTCATCCACATAGATTTGAACGATTAAAATATGTTTCTCGATATATTGTATGAACAGAGTTGGGTCGACCGATCCTTTAAAAAAATTATGAGATAGGAGAAAGGATGACAACTCATCGTACCACGCCCGAGGGGCTTGTTTGAGACCGTAGAGAGCCTTGTTCAGTTTGTAGACATGATTAGGGAACTCTGGATCAACAAATCCTTCTGGCTGACTAACATAGACCGTTTCCTTCAGTTTACCATTTAGAAAAGCGGTTTTGACATCCATCTGATAGACCGTGATGTTCATGTGAGCCGCAAATGCCAGAAAAATCCGTACAGCCTCAAGTCTAGCAACCGGTGTGAATGATTCCTCGAAGTCAATCCCCTCTTCTTGTCTATAACCCTTAGCCACCAGACGTGACTTATTTCTGATAACCGTACCTTCAGCATCCAACTTGTTTTCCCAAATCCATTTAAGACCAATAACATAGACCCCTGTTGGTTTTTCAACCTATTCCAATACTTCAAGACATTTAAACTGGTTAAGTTCTTCTTGCATGGATTCAATCCAGTTGTCATAATTCATTGCTTCTTTAATGTTTTTGGGTTCAGATTGGTAAACGGTAAGTGCATAAATGCAATGTTCACTGTCAGTCTGAAGGTGATGTCTAGTTACGACTGGTTGATTTGGGTTTCCAATGATGTTCACAAGAGGATGGTCTTTAGTCCAACGATGTGTGGAGGGTTGATGTTGATATACATTATGCAGATTTGGAGGATTTAAATGGCTTGTAGATGATTCCGCAACATCTGAAGAAGCAGTTGCATTTGCGAAAGGGTTAAAGAACGCATTTGGATCATAATCTGCGGGTGTAGGTACATCATGATTCAGAACATCATTAGCTGGTTCAGCGACATTGGATGAAATGCTTACGCGTAACTGCTGCTTAGGCGTACACTTTGAGCTTACGAGTAAAAATAGGGTTTTATAACGAGTAGAAAGTACAAACTATCACCAAAACTGATTTTTATGCCCAAAAGTGTGTTGAAACCAGATTTTAATGATGAAATAGCTTCAATATCACCAAAATAACAAGAAAGTTTGAAACTTGATGATCCAAAACTTATTTTATCCTTACGCGTACAAAATGATACACGAATAAAAAACAAGCTTAAAAACGACACTACACACGTAAAGTTTAAAACTTTATGCAAAAAATTTAAACTTTAACACTAAATAAACCTAAAACTACAAGAATCTTGAATTTATAAGTGTAAAAATCAAAGCTTTAAGCTTAAGAAAGTTATATTCATTCAAAACCCACGCGTATGATAATAACTTCAAAAACAAAAGGTGTTTCACCCAACTAGATGGCGATTGATACCACTTTTAGGTCACCATAATGTAACACAAGCATCAATATATAAGAAATAGATAAGAAGTGATCGGTTGCACAAAATACAAACACACGTTAAGATAGTAAACAAAGGTTATGCGTAGGAATGAGAGTAAAGTGAACAACCAACCTTCAAATGAAGGTTTACGAAGGTATTCATAGGGGAAGGGACTAGGGCAACACTACAAGTTCCCTTCCTTCCTTATTGGACTTGGGCCAAGGCTTATGGGCTTTCTACATATGCCTTGCCATTAATACAAACATAAAAGCCTAATTAAGCTACCTATTACATATTGATTACAAACACTTGAAATACAAGTTAGGAGTGATTCCAATAGTTATTGATGCAGGTATTCCGACCAAGATTTAATATTTATAAGTCTCTTCTACCTAAGGTCTACCCAATGCACTAACGAGCAGTGAACCCGATCGTGCTTAGTATAGAAGGTGGTAAAGCCGAGGTCGTTCCCAAGAGCTAGGTAGATGAGGATCCTATTAAGTCTAAGTGTCACTTGTTTTAAATGGTTTTAAGGTTGAAATGATTAATTAAACTAAAGACAAGAAATAAATTGCGGAAAGTAAATAAGGTTGTGAACAATGGTGAGAAAGTGTGCTAACCTAATTAGTCATCCTATCATGTAATGTCTATATTTTCTAAATTACTTCCAATTGATTCAAGTGGGGGTTTAAGTTGCTAGGACAACATTTGGTCAAATCATCCTAAGCTATCCACAAAGGTTCCTACCCGACGTCAAAGGTCTACCCTTTGGGGAGTCGAGGGTCTTAAGCAACCTAAGCCAAGTCATTAAGTACCCTACATGCAAGATTCAAAATAATGAGTGCCTGGACGCTAGCATCTTAGACACTCATACCTAACTTCTTAAGTTCATCCATCCGAACGGTGATCCTTTAGTCAATTCGCACAAGAGGGAAAGGTAGTCAGTTGGTCAATTCTTACCAGCCCTTTCTCTACCTACTTACTTAGGGTCAGTTGGTCAATTCTCCTAAGCAACTAGATACGGCCGCACTTCAAAACTACCGAAGCTAGGGTAACTACCATCGAACTATGCATGCATACACTAGAAACAATTTATTGAAGCATGAAAACACAAACAATACAATTAAGGAATCATAACTAGGCTAGCACCAAGGGTGCTTAGCCGATCATATTAAAAGATACCATAAATACAATGTTTACCATAATTGAAGACATGAATTAAAGTAAAAGATAGTAGTGATCGCAAAAGCTTATCGATATGGTGTGATTCCTCCCTTGGAGATGGTTCCGTATGCTCCGTGTGATATGCCCTTGGAACCCTCTTCACGTTCTCTACCTTTGAGTTGTGAGTGAATGATGTGAAATGCAGATTTTAGGGCTTGTATTTATAGGCCCGATCACAGTTACGGCGTAACTTAAGTTACGAGTTACGTCGTAACTTAATTATCTTCAAAATAGAAGCCTCGTTAAGGTAACTACGGCGTAACATAAAGAATAGTTATGCCGTAATTGCAGCTCCACCGTAGTGTTGATGAGAGTTACGCCGTAACTAATACGTCCTCTTAACAGAAGGTTGTTACGTCGTAATGCTTGTAAGAATGTTACGGCATAGTTGATTGAGGCGCGAAACATTTAATGACCTAGATGATTACGGCGTAACCTTAGTTGAGAGTTACGCCGTAACTGCAGTTGAGTTGGTCTTCTGTGACAAAATTCCAGCTACAACATAATTGAGAACATGAGTTACGTTGTAGCTTCTTCATAAATAGCATACTAAGATAAAACCGTTAGGAAAATCTCCAAATCCGCGTCTCTAAGCTACAATACTTATATTTTACCTGGAAGTGAAATATGAAGGAATACAAGCATAAATCCATATAAATGACATAAAATACAAGCATAAACAGGGGAAATTGGCACTAAAAAGTATGGATTATTTGATGTTATCAGTTATTCACTTATGGACACAGGCTGACCCATTAAAGTGACGGCTCGGTGCAACACGATTGCCCTCAATTTTAGTGCACGTAATGTAAAACTTAGAGAAGTTTACATACTTTAAAATATGTGCAATACCCATTTATATTTTATAATACTTAAGTTCTTTTTCGTATAAATTTTAATTAGGAACTTTTTTTGTGCTACACCCCTTTAGATACCAGGATCCGCCACTACATATGGACATATTTTTTCTAGGTTCATGTGTTGATTGTCTTGAGATGACGTGATAGTATACAAAAGCTAAAGAAGTGGCTGTATTGTATGAAATCCTACGTTAAATCAGTGATGGATCCATAGGAGTAAAAAATTTAGATTAGATAGGTGTAAGCAGAGACGGAACTTGGGAAGTTTTACTTTGGGGGGAGGGGGTGGCGAAATCATCGTATGCTTTAGATGAAAAGCATAGTGTATATATACCAACAAGAATGACAAATACGTGATTTATCAAAAAAATAGTTTAAATCCCAATAAGCGATACATCAAAATATAGTTTAAGAAAGCAAAAGATACGAATGATATAAAGTTATATCTTGTAATGACGGCCTTTAAGGCTTTTTTTTCGTATAAGGCCTTTAAGGCTTTTAAATTCCTCAATTACGGATTTACGTATTTCACGCCTTTAAGGCTTTTAAATTCCTCAATTACGGATTCACGTATTTCATTTTAAGGCCTTCTTTTAAATTCCTCAATTACGGATTTGTAATCCATTTTTTCAGCAATTTCTTTTTCTGTAGTCATCCCACATCTTATTACGAATTCTATTTACTCAGTTGATAGCTTTGTAAAAAAATTAAGAAAGGACTCCAGAAATTAAAGTTATGTCCTCTTTTTGCTGCCCAAAATGTGAATAAAGTGAGACTCACAACCAACACTGCGGTCAAAATTAGCTTCCAAGATCACCTTCCCTGCAATGTTGACAAACATATTGAGCATCTTCGTTTACATAATAGTGTCATTTGGAAAATGCATGCGGATATATGTATATGTTTTGTAACTGAGATATACCAAAGGTCACATATAGTGTATTTCAATTGTATAGAACCTACTACATCATACCGTATACATAAGAAGCTATTTGTTAACAAAATTAGCATATAATTTCGACCAGAGGTCTTATGGGTCAACCAACCTGCACCAAAAACTACCCGTTTCACTCCTCATACGTTACCAAAGCCCCCATCCCATCCATTTTGCCACCTCATAAATAAGCATTACAATGGCATTCAGGACTAGGCCCAACCCGTAGTACTAAACTCCTGTTTCAGGGTCTGGTTATAACACCCAACATCATTTTAATGCATATATTACATAATCTGGAAAATCAATAAGCTTCACATTTTGCCCCAATCCCAACCACCATTCCGTATTCCTAATGGGCCTCCTGTTCCATCCTGTTACCAACTTTAAAGATCTTTACGATACTTAACTATTATAACGATAACTCCCACACGCACTCTCAACATCTACTCGCTATATACAACAGAGACACATTGCCTCAGAAAAACTACAAACTCACCTTAAACATGTACCCTTTTTCCTTATTGACTCAACTATAAATGACTGCAGAGTTTTCCTAGACCCCTACTCAAATAGAAAAAGTACCACATACCATCTAAAACAGTTTCCTAATAAGCCTAGAAACAAAAACAATAAATTAATGGAATGTGTCGCGCTTACTTACCGTGAGTAAAGGAGCAAGCCATACCATTTGCCAACGAAAAGGAGATAGTAAAGGGTGCAAGACACACATAGTTGATCGGATGACTCTCATGAAAGCAACACAACACGAATAATACTTTGCAACAAAGAAACCCATATCAACACTCATCGAACAATAAGAACACAAATGTAAAAATTACGCATAAACTTCTAACACAAAATCACGAGCACACAAACACATAGTACAAAAAAAAACAATGTTATCTAACAAAAACCTAATCAGTTAAGCATAAAAAAAAACTAATCAATCAAACACATTAAAGCACAAAAATTATAGAAAAATAGTTATGTAAACTTATTAATAAACCTGATTATAAGCAAAATTACATAACAAACCACTCCAGTTGTAGTCGTAAAAAACATCACAATTGCAGGAAACTTAACAAACAAAGCACCAACAGCCACAAAAAGAAGCCACTGTACGGTCACAATAGCGTAAACTTTGCGAATAAACCCCAACGAAGCTCTGGAGACTCCGTCATTGTCGGATACAACTTTCCGCTTGGTCTGGTCTCGATATCGGACTTACCGGACGAGGACATTGCGTTAATTCGATGTCATGTTAAGCGGAAGCTTTATTCAAAACTATAGAACCAAATATTTGTAAAATTTTCTTTATTTATAAACTAAGTAATAGTCTCGATCATCATTCTAAACAAACTCAAATATCAAAAAGCGTAAAACACGGTTAACAAAATTACTATAAGCGGGAATTGAACTTCCTGATTTTTTTTGAAGTTATTTGTATTTTTGGAAAAAATTTACTCGGTTCTTTGTTACTTGATTACTATTTTTGACTCTATTTCTTACTCGTTTAGTTGAATGAAAGTGCAATCCATGTGGTGATCACACTATCAAGGTCGTCTCGTGGTTTTCGGTGGCCCTATCAATAACAACAAAGAGGTCTTATAATACTTGTAAACTAATGAGAAATTGTATATAAACTTGAATTATATGACTCACATATGTTTAATATTATATGTATTTATATGCAAAACCAATAAAAATGTGGCCCCTTTTAAGTGGAGGCCCTTTGTGACAGCACCTATTGCACACACTTCAGAGATCCCGTTGATCATTATGTGTCAGTAAAATTTATAATGGTTACTTTTTGAGTACTTTTGAAGCGTTCAAGTTTATAAGATACTCGGCCTGTCCGTCCGAAGAGGTATTTTGGGTTAGCGAAGAAATGGTCAGAAACGGTTTTGGACTAACTAGACGAACCCGTGTGCATCTAAATAAAAAATGATCGCCGTCCTCAAGTAAACCGAATAGGAAAACCACATTCATTCACCGTTTCGCTCTATCTCAAAGTAACTATTAGCTAAATAACATATTAGAGTTTATTATTATTTTTTAAGAATTACAATTTTAACAGTAATTAATTCGTTAATGTTTTCTAACAAGTTAGAGTAATATATTTAAATTATTCAAAATTTTCAATCTATTTTTCTCTGTAGACAATTAATTTAGGATAATTTAAAAAAAAAAGTAAATGAACAAGTATTTTGAAACACGAGAAAGTATATAACATACCAAAACGAATAAAAAACTTCCACCTAAGACTAAGTGTATTGGGGACCACACATGACCTCGACAACCGCAACTCAACTTTCTCTCTCTACAACCTGGTTTTTATAACTAACTTAGTGTAATAAGACGATCATGGTCACCACGTACTTTTTTTTCATTTTCATTTTTCTAAACACTAAAATTAAAATTTCATTATTAATTAAAAAAAGGGAAAATGATGCAAATAGACCGCGCGCCTTGAGGCTTATCACTTTCTTGACCACTTTTATTTTTAATTTGAAAATAGACCGAGGGCAACCGCTGTCATTGGGCAACTCATCGACATTGCGACAAGTGTCCCGTATGTGTAAGGTATTGTTTTTTGGGCAACTAAAAAGCGGTGGGCAACCGTATAATTTTAAAAAGGGTTCTATCGTCATTTTACGTTAGACAAAAAAGTACACATTTGAATAGTAAAAGTACAGTATCCATTAATTAAGAGAGTTCAAAATCCAAAAGTCACTGACCAATAAAGCATCCATAGTTATCGGTTTTCTGGGTTTTTGCTTCTCGCAGTACTATTTTCACAAATCAAACCGTCTTCTTCGTCAGCCCCCTGTCTTCCTTGTAATGTCAGTTATGTCACCATCTTTAAAGCTACAGTGTTGATTGCAAACCACATTCGATTGATCAATTTTTTAAAAAATGTTCCCAAATATGGTACGTAAATATTCTTCTCGTTGTTTATTACATATGATTATTTTCAATTGGTTCTGTGTTATAATAAATCGTTTTTGTTATTCGATGAATACCTATGTTAGATAGGTGTTAATTCCATTTTATAATCCATTGCTCTTTTTTATGTGTATCTCATTCGTAATTATGTAGGGTATGATACCTTAGATGTCGTTAGTTAAGTATATAACATTACTTGGTTCATTAAAAAATTTAGTGGCAGTTTGTAGACTAATAAGGAGTGGTTTATATGCATCATCTATGCAATTGTTTCGACGTTGGTATAGATTCTTTCTATGGCCTGAATTATTTTTGGTTTTTGTTGACCCTTTTTAGGACTACGAAGCTAAGTTAATCATTACGAGTAAACTGAACTGCTTTTCGTAATTATGTAGGGTAAAATACATCTGTTCCGTTTACCGCTCTTCTACAGCTTGTTTAGAGGCTTCTTCTGCTTTGCCCTTTCCTTTTCTGTAGCAATTTCTTTAGCATTTACTTCCATATGTAATCTTTTAGCAATTTTTTCATTAAAAGCTATCTGATCCTCTGTACTTTGAAACACCAAAGTTGGATCTGCAATCCCTTTAGCCTTTTCAATATCAGTTTGAGTAACTACATCTTTCTGCACAGGTTCACCAATGTTTAGAGTCTTAGCAATAGGTCTAGGTGCAGGGATAGGGTGAGATTGCTTTTGGTTGACCAATTGTATGGCAATCTCATTGTCAGCCTTTTTTGGTTTTGGTGTTGGTGTTATTGATGTGGTTATAATTGTAGCAATGGTTGCCTATGCATTGGAAATGTCTGAACTGGCAGTGGGTATAATAATTGCAGCAGTGGTTACTCCAATACTAGCAGTGGATGCAGCAATATTGGCAGTGGTTGCCTGCACCCCTTCATTCTCCTTTTCTTCAACTGCAGCCTTTAAAGAATCATCTTGACTCTTGAGGTTTGGAAAATTTATGTTTCCTAGTGAATAATATCAATAACTAATGGAATTTTGAGTTTAGTATTGCAATTAAGTCTAGTTAGAGTATATTCGCATGTGAAGAATATCGAGATTGGCTATTATTTTGATTATTTATGTTTTCACAAATGATATCATAAAATCATAACATAAAATTTGATGCAGTAATCTAGTACCTTGTTAATTAGATAAATACTTATTACCTTACATACCTAATAAGTCCAAAATAGCACATTCTTAAACATATACAAAACACATTCATAATCCCAAAAATCATCAGCATCAGCTGCAACTTCTTTGAGTATGTTGATAAGCTTTTTGGCACATTCAACCATCTCTTGATACTTAGCTTTGACAATAGCATTATGATCTTTCAAATTCTTAAAACTGGTTTGCATCTCTTCATACTTCGCTTAAGCATCAGCATTATAATCTTTGTAAATCTTAAAATCAGCTGTCGCCTCTTCACACGTTGCTTTCAAATTAGCATTATCATCTTCGATCCTCTTAAAACGCGCATTCATATCTTCATACTCACATTCATACTCTGGAAGTTGTTCAATCATTCTCTTCCTCTTATCAATCAGCTCTTGTTTCTCTCTAAAATTTCCTTCTATTGGGAAAGTCTTTCCCGGCTCACAAGCAATTACCATTCTCTTGAAATGGTCTATCATGTCTTTAAATAAAGAATCGTGCAAATTAGTACAATTCGGAGTGCATGTACCATCTTGACACAAAGAACACGTCATTTTCACAGTAGAAGTGAAAGGTAAATTTCACAAATGAAAAGGTGTTTTTAGTTTTTGTGTAGACAGCTGTATTATTTATTGACAATTTGAATTGGTGTATAGTGTGAATAATCCAAACTAACTTTAAGAATTGGTGTTTGCAAATGGGTTTTTTGTGGTCACTAAGAGTTAAGTATCAGTGGCCTCTGCATTTTACTTTTTTTGACTTTTTTTGTGAACTCTAGCATTTGGCTATTTTGTTTTCACTTTTCACCTGTTTACTGGTAAGGATGTCAGTTGCTTTTTGGGAAATGGTTTTTGTATTTTTAAATCAATTTAATAATCTTCAACTATCAACATCCACACATTCCTCGAGCATTACCAATGGGAAATGATTTGTACACTCCACTTTTTGTTTGGCACATTCCATCCTGTGCATTGAACAGTTGTACAGTTTATCAATTCTGCTTTATAAAGTTGTACATTTGAGTGTGCAAATCAAATCTAAATGTGTACAAATCATCTCCCATATCAAGTCATAAAAGACTTGATGCATTGAACACAATTAAATGGTTGAGGTAAAAAGCTTTTGCAAAACCAACTACTCCACTGCAAAAAGCTTTTGCATATTTAATGTTGGGTGAAAAATGAAATTTTATAAATACAAAAGCTTTTTGACAATAGCTTCAAAGGCTTGAAGTCTTTACAAGTGTTTTTGTAAAAAGTCTTCTTCAAAGTTATTGCCACAATGGAACAAGTCATTTGAATATCTTATTAGAATAGTAAAAAATTCTTTCACCAAGTTGCCATTGCGGATGCTTACCCTGGCTGACTTTCATCGAAGAATCCAAATAAAAAAATCGTTGTCCTTTTCTTCTTTTTTATAAACAAAACCAGGTTTGTTGTACTCCCCCGTATGTACTTTGTTACCTTATTCGTTCATATATTTATAGAGTACATGAATATAAATAACTATGCAGCTTTATATTTTATATTCTATTATTAAATATTTATTTAATTAAAAGTTATTGAAATTGTTATTAGGGTTTATGTTTTATAGGACATGGCGGAAACCAAAGAAGTCATATTTAAAGTGCACCACAACGGGAAATTTGAATTTCAGCCACTCCGCTATATAGGCGGTCGCCTTGCTGATGTATGGTGTTTTAGCTCCACCAGGGTTGCATTTACCAGGGTGCTTGATCATGTTTTGAATGATATTGGAGGGGGAAAATGGGCTTTATTTTATGCTGCACCAAATAAGGCACTAGAAGATGGTTTAACATTGTTGCACACAGACAATGACGTTCGACGAATGTATGACCTTGCTGATGAGAATGGATCCATGGACGTCTACATTGTGCACGAGCTACAGCCTTTGTCACAATTTTATTTAAAAAACATGGTATGGCTGGAAGAGGACGCTGGCATGCGGTGCGGTAGTGCAACACCTTTCAAAAGAAGGAAGCTAACAAAGCGTGTTTCTATCACAAAAAATAAAAGAGGGTTCGAGATTATAGAAAAAAAGGGCTAGTGCACAAGGAATGGTTCCACCTGTTATGAATGTTTGTTTCCTTTAAAAAATAATTATGAGTTTATGCTGCCAACCATGCGATAGTGCTTTTATGCCAAACTTAGTGCTGTTAGGTTTATGCTGTTAAGTCTCTCCTTTATGATCATATGGTTAAGAATTATGGTTGCCCGATCGTACAAAAAGTATTGCCCAATTATGGCATTTAGTTACCCAGATTGCAAATTGGAAGGTGGCCTGAGGTTCAAACGAAATTGCCCAATAACTTAAACTTGATTGTCAGAATTTTCGTGTCTAGATACTAGATGACGATAACGGTTGCGTTTGCTCATTAGAATAGCACAATTGGGGATAAATACGCCCAAAAATACTAACAACTGCTACAAGAGTTAAAAGACTTGTTTTGAAAGTACAAATTAATTTTGATTAAATTGGGGATAAAAAAATAGAGTTACAACTAACAATCTGTTGCAATCAATTTTGAAATAAACATCAATGGTGCCCAACTCTTCTGCTGCAACTCACAACATGGTTGCGTTTTTGGAAAAACCAAATGAGGCTATATGGTTTGAACAAATTCTCAATTATGCATATGTCAATACGCAACCACTGCTACAGTTTAACAAACCACTGCTAGGTTCGCTCAAACCACCGCTAGTGTCGACGCAAATATCAACTTTGTTTCTGTTTTCCAAATGACTAGTTGAAGTTCAAATTTTAAAAGTGAAATTTAAAGTGCGGATATGAATGATTTACTTCAGTTTGTCAAACGTGCTTAAGCAACATTTTCAAAACCAACAACAGATGTGGAAGCTACATTTTACCAAAAAAAAGTATATATAGACATAGCAAACTTTCAGTACAAAAAAGGATAATAAACCGATAAATTCAAACGGTTTGTAATTACGGATAAGTCTTATCCAAATACCAAAAAAGGAGAGAAAATCTGCAAGTAAATATTCACGTTCCTTTCCTAGAAATTTTATGACAAATCCAGCAGGAAAAATAGATGCCCAGGAGCCTAGGCACGTGCCTACCCACAAAACAGTAAATGGAAATTAATGATACTGCGTGCAAGAACAGTAAAACCCTCGCTATGAAGGCGCGAGGTAAATAAATTTAAAGCACATAAAAAAAACAACCATTCATCAACCAACAAAAAACCCCAAAGAGAAGTTGAAGATGTTAACAACCCGTTGCCCATGCACCGTCGGTTCCAAAATACATAGCCTAAACCTTTAACCCCCAAAACAAAAACATAAGCGCAAAGCAGTTGCTGCGACAACTGAAACATGTTCTTAAATGACTACTAATAACAATTAGTCGTTCCTAAGACGACAAAATTGACCAATCTCCTCAACCATTCACAACATTCCTTCAACTAAAACCCCGTGTCCTTTGAGGTTTGTGGAAGCCTGCCCTAACCATATGGCGTACCAAAGGTTGGAGTTTAAACTGATTAGACTCTCATTAGCCATTTGGGATGTTTAAAGTTCAGGCAGTTCTTTCTTAACCTCGCTCTTCCCGAGCGGAAGAAGGATGTATATCATGGGTATTGGATCGAAGGAGTGGTAGAATGTGCAAAGAGAAGCAAACAACACGGCTGAAATTTCTGGTCTCAGTCCTCTGTTGATTGCAGCCCGGCCCCCGAAGCAAGTGTACGTCTACTAATCCTGGCATATCGGGTTGGATAGACTGGGTTAAAGGTAAAAATGACGAGCTTGTGGGCACTGGGATTAATTTTAGAGCAAACCACATAAAGAATTCATAAAAAAAATCCCATGCTATCGTGTAGAGATGATTGGTGTATTTTGTGACAGTTCTCTCTCCTCACTCCAATTCAAACCTATCACGTCAGCGTCTGGATGTATTTTTTCTGAATTATTTGTGGTTCTACCATTGCTCTAAAATAAAAGCTGCGCGAATGGAAAAGCAACCCCACTAAAAGCTCTTCCAGTACCGCGCAGAGGGGCGGATTTACACGGGAAACCCGTTGAGAAGCCTATCGAACTTCTGCAGGGAATCCCATATGAAAATACGGCCGCCCCAGGAGGAACCAAGCGACGGGAAATCCTTCAAGAAAATGATAGCAAACAAGAAGGAATCCACACTCACAATTAAGTCGCGTACCACTGCTAATGTACTTTTTCACTGCTAGTATCATTGTCTCGTTTAATATGTAACATTCTAGAATTTCTTTTGTAGGATGTTTTGTATTAGATAAGTATGCTAAGTATAATTATCTTGTATATTGTAAAGGACTCCTTAGCCTATAAAAGGAGGTCCAGGCTAGAGTTACACCTAACAATCTGTTGCAATCAATTTCGAAATAAACATCAATGGTGCCCAACTCTTCTGCTGCAACTCACAACATGGTTGCGTTTTTGAAAAACCCAAAAGCGGCTACATGGTTTGAACAAATTCTCAATTATATGCATATGTGAATACGCAACCACTGCTACAGTTTAACAAACCACTGCTAGGTTCGCTCAAACTACCGCTAGTGTAGACGCAAATATCAACTTTGTTTCTGTTTTTCCAAATTAGTTATAATAAAAAAAAGTCCCTGAAGTACAGTATGGTTTTTTGCGAATTAAAAGGTTGACTAGTTGAAGTTTAAATTTTAAAAGTGAAATTTAAAGCGCCGATATGAATGATTTATTTCAGTTTGTCAAACGTGCATAAGCAACATTTCCAAAACCAACAACAGCTGTGGAAGCTACATTTTTCCAAAAAAAGTATATACAGACATAGCAAAGTTTCAGTACAAAAAAGGATAATAAACCGATAAATTCAAACGGTTTGTAATTACGGATAAGGCTTATCCAAATACTAAAAAAGGTGAACAAATCTGCAAGTAAATATTCACGTTCCTTCCCTAGAAATTTTGGGACAAATCCAGCAGGAAAAATAGAAGGGTAGGAGCCTAGGCACGTGCCTACCCACAAAACAGTAATTGGAAATTAATTATACCGCGTGCAAGAACAATAAAATCCTCGCTTTAAATACGCGCGGTAAATAAAGGGAAAAAACATAAAAAAACAACCATTCCTCCACCAACAAAAAACACCAAAGAGAAGTTGAAGATGTTAACCCGTTGCCCCAGCACCGTTGGTTCCAAAAAGCCCATACATAGCCTAAACCTTTACTCCCCAAAACAAAAACATAAGCGCAAAGCAGTTGCTGCGACAACTGAAACATATTCTTAAATGACTACTAATAACAATTAGTCGTTTCTAAATTGTCGAGAATGACGACTAATAACACATCCCCACGACCATTCACAACATTCCTTCACCCAAAACCCGTGTCCTTTGAAGTTTGTGGAAGCATGCCCAGACCATATGGCGTACCAAAGGTGGGAGTTTAAACCGATTAGACTCTCCTTAGCCATTTGGGATGTTCAAATTTCAGCCAGTTACTTCTTAACCTCGCTCTACCCGAGCCGAAGAAGGAAGTATATAATGGGTATTGGGTCAAAGGAGTGATAGAATATGCAAAGAGATGCTGAAAATTATGGTCTCAGTCCTCTGTTGATTGCAGCCCGTTTCCCGAAGAAAGTGTACGTCTACCAATCCTGGCAGATCGGGTTGGATAGACTGAGGTCAAGGTAAAAATGTCGAGCTTGCGGGCGCCGGGATAAAATAAAGAGCAAACCACTGCTAATGTAGTTTTTCACTGCTAGTATGATTGTGTCGGTTTAATATGTAACATTCTTGAATTTCTTGGGTAGGATGTTTTGTATTAGATAAGTATGCTAAGTATAATTATCCTGTATATTGTAAAGGACTCCTTAGTCTATAAAAGGAGGTCCAGGCTAGAATCGATACACTCCAAGGTTGTAATCGCTAATACTATTTAGAGTATTCGTGTATTAATAATATATGTAGGTCTTTTATAGACCATAACTTATTGGTGTGAATTTAATTTGTTAACATTAATATTTGTTTTCAAACATACTATTCAAGTGAACACTGATGAAAAGGAAATGTCGATGCATTATAACTAGTAAGATTAAAAAAATGTTACATAATTTTTGTTAGGTCACGGATTTTAAAAATACCAAAAAATTGTTATAAAGAGCAACACAAAACAAATATTACCTTGTTTACTTACGTATTTATTATTTCATCTAAATTTGTTATTATTATTTTTTTTATTTTTTTTACGAGATCATATTTAAAGAGTTTATGCCCATAATTGGTTGATTATTATTTTAGTATAAGCTTCTTGTGAAATTAGAAATGAAAACGGTAAACATGCAACAGGAAAGACGAAAATATTTATCATGCGGTGCCAAACAGCTTTAGCCTTTGACCAATTAAAGTCCCATTGTAAAAACATCAACATCATCAGTTTGACGTAAGCACATAACGCTTCATGTTATTAGATGTGTAGAGTGAGTTGATTATTTTGAGGTTTATGCGACTTTTCTAAATGTCAAAAAATGGTACAATGCTTTTATGCTTGATTACTTAAATTAAATATCTATAATTATAAAATGAATTGGTTGTATACTTACAAGTTACAACTGCTAGTTAATTTTTACTACTGCTAGTTATACTGACTACTGCTAGTAAACTGAATAGGTTGTATACTTACAACTGCTAGTATTATACGCACAACTGCTAGTTATTATTACAACTGCTAGTGATAGAAGTTGCCATACGTTCAACAGTTAGTTGCCAAATTGATATTTGGAAACAACTGCTAGTTGGCGAGATGAAATAAAAATGGATAATGGCAACAGAGGAAATACTAAATACGTTGACATACAACGTTTCATACAGACGACAACCTACTACATATTACGATTACTACATAAACCCTTGATAAACAGACACACCAAACTTTCTGTACACAAATTTAATTGACATAGGGTATTCAAACCATACATAAACTACAACCACTAGAACAATTTTACAACGGTTGTGACGGAAGATCGGGGGAGTTTCAACAGCTTCCTAGCGAACTCCCAATTCGTCTTGATATTATCATAACCATCGTCCATCAAATTGCTAGCCCTGATATACATTTTCCTTAACGACGTGGAACAAGCAAGTATAAACTCCTAGGAAAGGATCGAAAAATCACCGTCTGAATCTGCCCATGACTGAATGTGGTGTGTCTAAATCTAATGAACGTTGTTCCAAAGGTAAAACACTAAGCGTGTGTGCAGCCTGGAAAATCAAATAGTATTGAGATAGAAAAACATGGCAGTTTACGGATGTTTATTTGATACGTATGAAATAGAGTAATAAAGTATTACACTTACTCTGGTTTCCAGCTTTTTCAAGTTTGGAGATCCGCTAATCATTTGGACGATGAGTGACACGATAACAGTCTCGCCAAAATCAATTCCTTTTAGATTCAGATTAACGAGGGATACAAACGGCAAAGGGACATTCATCCTGGAATTACCATCACGCATCAACTACAACAGGTCGACTTTTGGGTTAGTTTCAAAGATTAAATGTCGTTACACATATATTTAACATTGTAAAATTAGAAGTGTAAATCTCAAAACGGTCTTACCGTGCAATAGTCAAAATCCAATGTAAGGGTCTCAAGAGATGGAAGTCTTGTCAGGTGAAAGATATTGGATGCTATGATTGTCGTGACAGCATTCGAAATACCGAATGGCAAATGTAACTTCTTCAAATTCCTAAGACTTGCAAGATTCCATAGTTTCATCCCGTTTGTACTCTCAACATCCAATGTAAGAGACTCAAGTAAGGAACAACCAGCAATTAAATCCCAAATTGTACCGGTAAGAAATTTGACTAAACACAATTCTAAGCTCAATAAATTTAGAAAAGTAGTGAAAAACACCAAACTAGGAAAATCACAACAATGAATTTCAAGATGTTTAAATTCAATACGTCCTTAAAGTTGGGTTGGCAATGTAACTGGTTGTCCATACCAGTTTCTAATTGTCAGGTCCTCAATTCCTTGCAGTGCCAAAAACATAAGCCAATCATGAATCTCTTCATAATTCAAGTCTTCCATTCCAGACAACGGTTTGGGATCTACAGAGAAGACAAACTTTTTATGGGACCCGTAAGCTGATTTAAAAGTCTAGTAACATGGCTCCCATCAAACTTATATGTTAAATAATAAAAGAATTCCTCATCAATTATGACTTCGGTGAGCAAGGTCCACTTAAACCTCCAATTTGTAGATAAAATTGAGGTGCTCACCGCTTCTGTTATTGGAAATCGATTCAAAATGTTACCGATCACTGTATCTGGCATGTTGCTAATATAATCTCGCATAATGGTGATAACATTAGCTCGAAACGACATTGTTTTCAAGGAAATTTTGTTGGTTTTTTTAATTCTCGACAGGAGGCTTTGGATAAGGGTTGTTGATTTGCAATTGATGGTCAGAACGAGGGTGTGTTATGATCATTATATGTAGTTGTTGGGTTAGTTCATTGATTCGCACGCCCAAGATACAAGCTTTTCAAATTTGGTCCGTAAAATATTACGAAATGGTATATTTTAGTAAGCCATGGTAATATGGCGGACGTATTACACAATCAATGTGCTGTGAGCATCACTTATTCTAAAAACGATGACGTCTTTAGTTAGACGTAAGCACATAATGGCATCATGTTATCAGATGTGTAGAGTAACATTCATTTGAGTTGACTATTTTGAGGTATATGCGACATTTCTAAGCGTAAAAAAAATGCTACACTGCTTTTATGCACGATTACTTAAATTAAATACCTCAAATTATAAAATGAATTGGTTGTATACTTACAACTGCTAGTTATTTTTACTACCGCTAGTAAAACTGAAGTGGTTGTATACTTACAACTGCTAGTCATTTTTACTACCGCTATAGTTATTTTTACTACCGCTAGTAAAACTGAATTGGTTGTATACTTACAACTGCCAGTATACAGGTTACTACTGCTAGCTATTTTAACCACTGCTTGTGATAGAACACATCAACGAAATGATGCCACATTCGTTAATACTGTTGTGTATGGCCGTGTTTGTGCTGCCCATGTGTAGGTGCTGCTAATACCATTCTGGTGCCCTTGTGTATGTGTTGGTCTTACTATTCTGGGCCTGAATAGAGACATATTGGTTTAGTGCTGCTAGTATTAAACTTACAACTGCTAGTTAAATTGTACTAGTGTTGAATGGTAAATCTGTTAATTTCAAGTGTGCATAGTCACTAGTTGGTAGTTATTAGTTGATTGTAGAATACGAATTGTAACAACTAGAAGGACTCCTTGGTTTATAAAAGTAGTCAATAAGGAAAAGAAGTTGCCCTACGTAGAACAATTAGTTGCCACATTGTTTATTGGAAACAACTGCTAGTTCCACAGATTAAATAAAGATGTATAATGGGATTAAAGAACATAGGAAATAGTAAATACGTTGACATACAACGTTTCATACAGACAACCTACTACATATTACGATTACTACATAATTATGAGTTTAATGGTTACATAATATATAACCACTTGATTTATAAAATTTAGCAAGTACGCAGAAAAAGCTAACCACTCCATGCTTCCTTCATATACAGACATCGTACCAAAACCACAAAGCTTCATTCCCATTAAGCATGATCCCTAACTTCTGCCGAACAAACCTGTTGAACATGAATATAGATGTGTAAGTTAAAAATAAAACATTAATAGAATGGCAAGTTAAAAATAAAACATACTATAAATAGCATGGTCTGGCTGATTTAACAAAAGAAGAGATTCTTTATATGGGGCGATGTAGAAAGATCCCGCATCTCCTAACATTCCCATGCAGACAAATAATTCAAGTTCTTTGTTGTACACAAATACCGACTGACCCAAATGATTGTCGATGTACGCTTCCACTATTGGAGCTTGATCCTTTGTATACCCAAGCAAACAAACCGAATATTGGGTAGGGATGGCGAATAGGCTTCTAAATGATGTTATGGAAGAACCATTGACGTCCAACAACCATCCGCAAAACAATGGAATATCTTCACCAATGATCATCCCAGAAATCACTAGAGAGGTTCCAAGATCGAAAACATTGAATGGAACTGGGAGTTCATTTTTTAAAATCTGTGGTAGGTCTATAACTTTAAATTGGTTGGTTACCAAATCAAAAGAAATCAACATATAAATCTTATAAATAACATCGTCCTTATTAGTTAACTTTTCACTCCCAGTCCAATAGAGAAAACGACCTACAACTGCATTACTTTTACGTTTCAATTTGATAGTTTCACGAGGGGGGTGGAAATTTTCAAGGATTTTCCACCTTAACGAGTTCAAAGAAAAGACAGAGACATACCAGAAACCACTTTCGAAAACAGGATAGGAGACCTTCACGATCGTCGGGTCAAGAGTGTCCGGACGGACGGCAAAACCAAAACAAATCTTTTGACGTTCGATTTGATGCGTGTAAACCGAGACAAATACTGCAAGTGATTTTTTGATTGTCGGGTTCCAAATAACAGTCATTAGATTAGAACCATAGACAAAACACCAAAGACCATTAGAATTGCCAACTGTAATCATAGATGAAAGCATTAAATCTGTATTAAGTGGCGTAGCGATTAGCTGTTCATCTAAAGCTAACACAAAACCTTGGTCACCCATATCGAATGTTAACGTAAATAAACACTCATCATTACGACGAACACCGTAATTAAAGATGGAGCTTCCACAATCTATACTAGCCTTCCATAACTTGCAAACACTACGTTGCTGGAGTATAGACTTAGGAGGTAGCCTACGGATGATATCTAGTTGAACATCCAGTAGGATATTGTCAGACATATTTTCTAAACAAAAGCAGAAAGATTGGGATAAAGATATGAAGTCAATAGACTAAAAGAAGAAAGAAAGATTTTGTTAAACAAATTGTATTGAAGAAAGAAGAAAGTGATTGGGAACAGAAGACATTAAAGGACATGTACCGTGAATCTGTGTTTTGTGTGGGCGTTTGTTTTTTTATTTTTTTTAAATGTGAAATGACAAAACTATCCTCGTGTATAAATACAAGTTGCCCAAAAAACATAAAGATGCCCAAAAAACAATACAAGTTGCCCAAAAAACAATACGTTACAATACATGACATATACCTTCAAAATTCGTACTTGTGTCATAAGTTGTCGGACACATGGCAGCCCCTGGTTGGGTCCAAGAAAAGCGGTGGGCAACCTGTCTATTTTCGAATTTTAAAAGGGTGTGGTCCATAAACTGATAAGCCTCAGGGCGCGCGGTCTATTTGATTAATTTTCCCTTAAAAAACACTAAATTAAAGTATACATTTAACATTGATTAAGTTTGTAATTTATTTAGAATACTAAAATTTAGGGGCTAAAACTGTAAAACAACATTTTCTAAGAGTTTTTTATAATAATATTAATAATAATAATAATAATAATAATAATAATAATAATAATAATAAAGGGCTTTTGCATATATATCCTCTCGAAAATGCAAAATTGCCTATATATCCAAAGCATGCATAAAAACCATTGTACTATGTGCATAAAAAACTTGTACAAAGGATATATATGCAATTATTCACTTTGGGAGGGATATATATGCATTTTTGCCTAATAATAATAACAATAAGAAAAAAGCTATCATTTCTTCATCGTTTCAAAATTTTAAAAACACACAACAAAAAGCCATTTTAAGCGGTCACATAACACAAACACAAACAAAATCACAAACACAACCTTGTCACACGACTAGGTCGAACATGTGACCGAGTCTTCCCTTTCTTTGCTATCCTATGTGTCTAGTTGGGTCACCGTAACAAGGGGGAACGTGTTCAAGGTGGGGTTGATCGTGTCGTGTGACCCTCCATTACAGATGGTCTAAGGTATTAAACCCTGACTACCTAAAACGTTGCTCCCAAGAGAGATAAATGTGTTGGTTTTAAGGACATAAATTAGTAGTCGTGAGTTATACTGAACTCGAGATCACGGGATTGCACACTTTATGTATGAGAATTAAAGTTTAATAATTAAATGTAAAATGTTATATTTAGTTATTATTTACATGAAACGAATAACGAACGTTAAGTAATTAAACGTAATGGACTAACGATCATTAAATGTTAAAGGAAAGGACTAAATATGAAATTAGATGTCAAGATGGTTCTAGAATCCCTTGGGGATTCACAAACCGATTGGCCAAAGGGTTTAGAATTCCTAATCCTACCCTAACTTGGACACTAAGTTTCTATAAATATAAATGCAAGGCTTAGGGTCTTTGTTATTCACTCTTGAACACATAACCTAAAACCTAAGCTTGTGGTTTTCTCTCTTTTAGTCCAAACGATCATCCCTTTAATCTTAGGGGTCAATTACCTTTTTTTTCCTTAAACAAAAGTTTTGGGTTACATAAACTAGCATTTACTTTAATTCGTTATAGTACGTGTGTACAAGAACATGGTACTTACACACTATTGTAAGTATCTTGGATTGAATTGCAAAAACGGTAAAGGGCAATTCTTATAATCCTATAAACCCTAATTAGGGGTTCATCTCAATTGCTAGTTTGGGAATTGATTCTTGTTTAGCTAGAATCAAAGGTACGCATACTTTTATGTTTATGTTAATTAATTATTCATTATATGTTCCTATACGCTTCCGCATGTACTTGATGTTTATTGTGTTTTAATTATGATGGTCATATTATTAAATTCCAACAGTGGCATCACGAGCTTTGTTTAATGAGTAATTAGTTACTAAACACGTACAAATTGTTATTGTATTGTGTTTGTAATATGATTAATTCTAGGGTTTGGTTATTGTTTCAAAACCCTAATTTTAGGGTTAGGGCTTTAGCCCTAATTGGTTTAATAATATTTTTATAATTCGACCCATAATTTTTTTAGTCGATTTATAATTTTTGTTTAGGGTTTATGAAATTGTTTTAGTAATTTGATATTTAAACCTAGAATTGTATATATATTACGTAAAATAATTCGTGAATAATTGTTATGTGTCATGGAATTGTATGCGATCTTGTGACTAATTGAATAAGTGTTATATTGTATCCATGATGAGACATGCATGTTTGTCATGGATTGTTTCTTGAATTATTAAGTGTTAAGTTATTTATCACATGTATTGTTTTGATAATTCTTAAATTGGGGAAGACCTCAATATATATTAATGAATCAATTATGTGCAATTTGGTATATGTTTGACTATGGCTTACGTAATCGATTTATCGATGTATGTGGCTCACTTTCCTTAGTAAGTGAAAAACCTAGTTAATATATACTTAATTTAACCTAGAATTGATTATTAATAGGTTTTATCGAATAAGTTTCATGTGGCTACTTGTTTACGCATATTAATTGTTAGTTATGTGCATTGTTTTAGTTGTTTATTTTTTATTTACTTGTTTGTTAATTTTGTTTGACAAGCTTTAAGCAAAGGGTAATGTTTTTTAATAGAAAAATAAATGGACTAAATAATGATGAAATATGATTTTTTTAAGTATAAAATCTCAAATTTTAGTCGATTGATGCGACTGTACTAAATGGTTAGAACGGATCACCCATTATGACAAACTATGTGAGGGGTTTAAGGAGGGTCTGCATTAAATTGCGACTCGAAATAAGAAGGTTTTTAATATGCTATGCGCTGACCCGCTTCTCCGTCACTTTGTGCATCATATTTGGAGCTACCAAGTATAACTATTCTATGTATGAAGCATCTTAATGCAAAGTTGTAAGTTTCTCAACTCATCGATTAAAACTTTTTTGATTTAGCCTGGTAAAAATTAGTAAAAGTTTTTATTAAAACTATGCTACAAGATGAATGCATGACATCTTTGTAAATATTTGATTTGACACCATAATCAAAACTAGTACCCTTTAAATTAAGTTAGTGCCATCTAGTTAAAGGAACACTTGAAGTTGCAATTTACATCATATGAGAACTTGGCGAGATTATAATGGAAAGGTAAATCTTCATGTTGAGTGAGACCTCAATTGGACACTGATGAGCGTACGAAGCACGTTCGGGGTCAAATGAACTTCCTTTTCGTCGAGCAAGTTTTTCAACACCCTAGGCAGTGAACCTAATCGTTGTAGTGTAGTATTGGGTAAGCCTCTGGTATTGATATCGTTCTCTAGGAGAATAGGAATGCTAGCAAGAAGTGTACAACGCTAAGCTTGGGGTTGAGGATGATTATTTTTTATCTTTTATATATTTTTTAGAAAGCTAAGGGTAAAATATCGGGGCAATGGATTTCGGGGTGGTACTTCTACCGATTACTTCTACTATCTATTATCTAATACTACGGATAGTCTATGTCTTTTTTATGTGTGCTCGTATGATGATTAAAAATGTGTTTACCTAGATACTATTACTCCCTAGTTATCTTTTATTGGTGGCTGAATTGTCACGTCCTTATTCTTAACGCGTTGCGTTTTCTAAAGTCGTAGGGAATGCTTATTCCCTAACTCTTTATGAATACCTTAAGGTTATTGCCTACGAAATCCGCTAGATGTTTCATAAACTAATCTAAAGGTTATCTTTGGATGTTTAGACTACGGAATCCTCTAAGTGATTCATAAACTAATGTTCACAAAGATTACTCAAGCATTTAAACACAACGATAACCTAGTGCATTCCTAAGCCATTTACAACTAAGATAAGAGACAACCAATCAATAATTAATAACTAGGTTTCATAGATCTAAGCAAACACACAAGAAATTTAGCCGGACATGTTAAACAAGCAAGCATACACACATTCAATGGAAGACATAATGCAATTAATGGAATAAAACACTTATCTTGATGTGTAAAATAGGGTTGGGACCCTAAGGTACTGTCCAAGTCGGACTACAAACGTTTAGGGTTTTTACTCAACAAGTCTACCTCCTAAAAGCTAAAAAATCAAATTCTATATATAGATTTACACTTGCGACAACGTCGCCTTATAGGTGGGACGTCGTCTGATCGCCGTCATTAAGGTTTTCGTCTTGGCCAAGTTATCGTTGGGACGGCGTCACGTTGTACTTGTGACGTCGTCGAGCTTCAGCAGGGACGTCGTCTGATTCTGGATCTGGGCCGTCTGAGATGAAAAGTCTTAGTGACGCCCTTCCTCTTCAAAGCCTGACACCGTCAGGTGTATTTTAGCAAAAGTCTACTGAGTCGTCAGGTGTATTTTAATTAAATTCGTAGAGAGGGACGGCGTCGCCCTTTGGTTGGGACGCCGTCAGCTTCAGTTTCAGTAGCTTGAGTATCTTTGATCTTGACTTAGCCATTTTCTTCATATATTCACTCCTTTTCGTCCAAATATGCATCATTCCAGCATTTTGCTTCCAAGAGACCTAAAAAGTGAAAAGGAACGAAATTAAGCAGTAACGGATATAAAAGTGGGCGATTAAGGGCTTAAATGACCCTTTAAAAGTGTACATTTTAAATCCTTGTCAAATATTCTTACACTTGGTATTTGCTTGTCTTCAAGCAAATGTGCTTTTGGCCAATCAATTTATAAGTTATGGGGCATGCAGTATTGGTTTAACATAATTCACAACAAGTAAAAGTACCGCAATAGTCATAACAAGCACGAAAATTATATACTAGCACCTCACAAGGGGTGTTTGGATTCTCTCATCTCTCGGGTGTATATGAAATATAGTAAATGGAAATGGAAGATAAACACTCATTACCTGGTCATAATACATAGATTACCATAGGCTTGAGACTAGATCAAACCTCCACCGCTTTGGCGTAAGCACCTAGGAACAACTATCTAAGAGGTCTTTTCAAGGGTTGTAACGTTAGGCTTACGGTAGGGAAACAAAGGGTTTTGCTGGATAGGCGATTTAGTGGTGGCAAGTCAAAAATCTTATGTTACAAGCATGAAAAGAATGGCGTTGCTAAGCCAAGACTCGACTCACTAAACTCTAGATAACTGGAAACAAACATACATAAATTGAAAAACATAAACATAAAGATAGATGTAGGATGGTAGCCCTTTTTTTTTTTTTTTTTTTTTTTTTTTTTTTTTTTTTTTTTTTTTTTGAATACTCTATTTTTTTGATTTTTTTCCATACACTTTTACTCTACCATCCTTTAAGATAACATCAAAATATAAGGGATTTATATGAGCATCCCTACACTTGAGTTTTTATCACTCTAACACTAATTTGACCGGATTTGAAAAGATCAAAACACTTGGAGTATTTAATTACGTAAATAAAGGGAATTTTAATTTAACGTTCCTTCCCGTCAGTCCATAAAATTTTACTTTACCCATGAGTCCCAATCATCCCAAAACTGTGTATAAAAGATATGACTCGACTTAGCAACCATGCAAGTAACTAGATAATTGAACTAAGAGTTAAGTATGATAACAATAATGCACTAAAGGTGAGTGCATACAAGATATGCTAAGGCGATTTGGGTGTACATTTGGGGGTGGATTGTAAACAATGCTCTTCATTGATATTCCGTAAAACTGAAACATCACGAGAACCACGAAAAGGATAGGCTCTGAGGGGTTAACTAGGGGTATCGTGTACTAAAGATGAGTACATAGCAAGGGTGTGGGATAATTACTCGAACGATGTGGAAGAAGTAATTATAATACGGGTTTCAAACAAGGGTTATCCTAATGCCTCTTATCATTTAGTTATTCCTAACTACACAAGTGTAGTCTCACTAGCGATCTCGGGATGCATCACAAAACAAGTTCTAGAATCTATTATACTACTGGTACACTCTCTAAGCATTAAAGGTGAATGCTTTATTCCTAAAGATCTAGGGGCGAACCTCACATTTTTGGGGTGGAATTTGAGTGGTAAACGGTGTTTGTGCTAGTCATATAACTCTTATCCATGAGACGCTTTATTAAGATAAAGTTTTTGCTCGTACATGTCATAAAAAAAATTTTAATTTGGTGCTAAAATTGCCCTAACAAATATTTTTCATAGCTTATTACATAAATGAACTAGGACAAGACAAATATTCAAGGATAAGCATAGTTTCAAAGTTCCCGTTTTATTCTCCCGCCCTACACTTAAACTGAACATTGTCCCCAATGTTCACCGAAAGTATCAAACTTATGATAAAGAAAGGTAATTAAAAGAGAAAGAAACTAGTAGTCTCCTGATTAGCTCGGTTAGATCCGTGTGAAGTAGTGGTTAAATTCTTTCCAAGAAGAATGTATACGTGATAAGCTCCATCCAATGTTGAGTTTCTTCTTCTTGCCAAATAAAACCTGCACACTTTAAGAAAATAGAAGAAACATTCGCGTAATATCGGCGGTAAAACTATATATGACACAACTACACTAGGATATAATGCTTGTGGAATGGATGTTTGCAGATTTTCTTGAAAATTAAGACCTGAGAATTTCCAAAAATTTAAACTTAGCACAGAAAACGAGAAAATTTTATAAGTTGTTTCTGCAACACCTGACGTCGTCAGGTTCTAATCCTGACGCCGTCAGGTTGTCCTGACAGAAACTGGTCTACTGCGTTTTCCTAGAAAAATTATGGAAAAATTACACCTTTAAAATCTGGAAAAATTCCTGCAAAACATCCATTATGACTCGATACAAGCATTTGACTCTAACAAACACACAAATATATCAATTTCAATAATTGTAATTCTCATGTTCGCGTTCTTTTAAAAATGTGTGTAATCTTCCCTACACTTATCTTATTGCAAAATACCTTTATATGTAATTAAGATGAGGTTAAAAACAAAATAAAGCATTTTCACAAATTCAAACATGAGAATAAACAACAATGAAAAAGATATATGACACACAAACAAGCAAATATTTAAGCATGGATTGCCTCCCACGAAGCGCTTTTCTTTATTTATGAGTCTTGTAGCTAGACGCAAAGTCGTGCTCCTACGTGACTTCATTTCCGTCACCTTCTTCCAAAACAATATCTTCATCATTGATTAGTTCGCTATTGTCCAACTGATAATGTTTCACACGTTGTCCATTCATGGTAAATTCTCTTCCATCATTGTCTAACAATACTACGGCTCAATTGCTCATTTTCCTCTTTATTGAAAAGGGCCCATACCATCTTGATTTGAGTTTTTCCGGAAATAGTCTCAACCTTGAATTATACAAGAGCACCTTATCTCATTCCTCAAACTCTTTAGGACTCTTTATCCGTTGATCATGCCATCTTTTTGCCCTTTCTTTATATGTGATTGATGACTCATAGGCTTCAAGTCTTAGTTCATCCAGCTCTTGAAGTTGTAAGAACCTATTTGATCCTGCCTCAAAATAATCCATATTACAAGCCTTAACTGCCCAGTATGCCTTTTGCTCAAGCTCAATAGGGAGATGACATGCTTTCCCATACACTAAGCAAAAAGGGGTTGTTCCGATGGGTGTTTTATAAGCCGTTCTGAATGCCCAGAGTGCCTCATCTAGTTTGAATGTCCAATCTTTTTTGTTCTAGTGAACCGTTTTTTCAAGTATTCGCTTTAATGCTCTATTTGTGTTCTCTACTTGCCCATTAGTTTGGGGGTGATATGACGTAGAGAACCTGTGCGGAACACCATACTTCTTCATTATCTTTTCCATTTGAGCATTGCAAAAATGGGTTCCTCTATCACTAATCAATGCCTTGGGAATCCCAAATCGTGTGAAGAGCTTCTTAAGAAAATGAGTGACTAGCCTTGCATCATTAGTCCTAAGGGCTTGTGCCTCCACCCATTTGGACACATAATCAATGGCAAATAGAATGTATTCATTTCCTTCGGATGATGGGAAAGGCCCCATGAAATCGATACCCCAGACATCGAATATTTCACAGACTTGGATATAATTTTGAGGCGCTTCATCCCTTCTTGAGATGTTTCCCGATCGTTGGCATGCATCGCACGTTTGAACTAATCTCTTTACGTTGCAGAAAATAGTAGGCCAGTAGAATCCGGCATCAAAAACTTTTCGTGACGTGACATTTATATCGTGATGCCCCCCAAATGGTCTCGCGTGACACTCTCTCATAATCCGATCAATCTCTCTTCCAGCAACACAACGTCAAATGATCTGATTGGGGCATATACGGAATAGGAAGAGCTTGTCCCAAAATTAGTATTTCAGTGCGGTGAAGAATTTCTTTTTATCTTGCCTAGTCATGTAATTTGGTAAGACCCTACTGGATAGATAGTTAGCATAATCCGCATACCACGGCTCAATATCCTTAATGGCCATCAGCCGTTCCTCAGGAAAAGAGTCACGAATCTCGTCATGGTCTAATTCCTCTAAGTCTGGGTTTTCCAATCGCGATAGATGACCAGCAGCAAGATTTTCAGCCCCCTTTTATTCCGAATCTCAATGTCGAATTCTTGAAGCAATATAATCCACCTAATAAGTCGGGGTTTTGCATCTTTTTTGGAGAACAAGTATCGTAAGGCGGAATGATCTGTGAAGACGACAGTTTTGGAAAGGACGAGATATTGCCTGAATTTATCGAAGGCAAAAGCTACATCTAGAAGCTCTTTTTCGGTGGTTGTGTAATTTTTTTGCGCCACATTCATGGTTTTGCTAGCATAGTAAATTGGTTGAAAATGCTTCTCTTTTCTTTCGCCCAACACGGCGCCTACAGGATAATCACAAGCATCGCACATGATTTCGAATGGTTGGGACCAATCAAGAGTAACCATTATAGGAGCTTGGGTAAGATCCTTCTTCAGGCGATTGAATGCTTCCTTATATTCTTCCAAAAAGTCGAAAGGAGCGTCTTTGACAAGAAGTTGTGTCATTGGTCGGGCAATTTTTGAGAATTCCTTAATAAACCTCCTATAAAATCCTACATGACCAAGAAAGCTTCGAATGGCCTTAACGGTAGTAGGATATGGGAGTTTAGATATCGCTTCAATTTTGGCCCTATCAACCTCGATCCCATTCCCGGAGACTTTATGTCCCAAGACAATTCCTTCTCTTACCATGAAATGGCATTTTTCCCAATTCAGGACTAAGTTGGTTTCTTCACACTGCTTCAGCATCTTCCTAAGGTTGGATAAGCAAAGGTCGAAGGAATTTCCAAACACCAAAAAATCATCCATGAAGACTTCCATGCTACCTTCAATCAATTCATGGAATAGGGCCATCATACATCGTTGAAAGGTAGTGGGGGCGTTGCATAATCCGAAGGGCATTTACTTGTATGCAAAAGTCCCGTAGGGGCATGTGAAAGTAGTTTTTTCTTGATCTTCAGAAGCAATGGGGATTTGGAAGTATCCTGAGAAACCTTCAAGAAAACAGTAGTACTCATGCCCGGCTAACCTTTCAAGCATTTGATCGATGAATGGTAAAGGGAAATGATCTTTTCGTGTGGCATCATTCAATTTTCTATAATCGATACAAACACGCCAGCCAGTGACCGTTATTTGAGGCACTAAATCGCCTTTCTCATTCTTTACAATAGTCATTCCTCCCTTTTTTTGGACCACTTCGACTGGGCTGACCCAGGGGCTGTCTGAAATGGGATAAATTAATCCAGCATCAAGAAGTTTGACAAACTCCTTTTTCACCACCTCTTTGATATTGGGGTTAACTCTTCTTTGAGGTTGAACGGTGGGTTTGTAATCCTCCTCCATAAGAATTTTATGAGTGCAAAAAGTAGAGTCAATTCCCTTAATGTCAGCAACACTCAATGCGATCACTCCCTTGTACTCCTTTAGAACTTCTAAGAGCTTCCCTTTTTGTTCAATGGTTAGGGATGAGCTTATGATAACAGGGAGTTGATCCGCTCCCTGGAGGAAGGCATATTCTAATTGGCTTGGGAGATCTTTCAATTCTAAGGTAGGAGGTTCCTTGATTGATGGTTTTAGCTTATTTTCCGGCTTTTGAAGGTCAAGAGGTTCAATCTCTGCCCTTCATGGGTAAAATGAAATGGCTCCAACCATGTCAGTCTCTTCATCATCGTATATCATGTTGTTGTCGTCATTCATGAATTCGTTTATCAGATACTCATCAATACAGCTATCTATATCATCATCAAACTCATCAACTTTTTCAACAAAATATATGGAATGATCGTAAGAGGAAGGACGACTTATAGAATCCTTGATTTCAAAGGTTAAGCTCTCGGACCCCACTCGTAAAGTGAGCTTGCCATCATGAACATCGATGATGGCGCGAGCTGTAGCCAAGAATGGTGTCCCATGGATTATCGGAACTGAGTTATCTTCCTCCATTTCTAAAATCACAAAATCAACCGGAAACTTGAACTCCCCTACCCTCACTAGAACATTTTCATAAACTCCAATGGGATATTTGATTGATCGATCAGCTAGCTGAATACTCATTCTGGTTGGTTTCAGCCCTAACTATCCGAGTTTGAGAAATAAGGAATGAGGCATTAAGTTAATGCTTGCCCCAAGATCTGCCAAGGCGTTTTTCATAGAGAGTGCCCCTATAAAGCAAGGAATGGTAAAACTACCCGGATCTTCTTTCTTCTTAGGTAGGCTTTTTAGATGATAGCTGAACATTCTTCTCCTAATGATATCAATCCTTCAAGCTTCTTCCGATTCGAGAGCAATCTTTTGTAATATGTGCTATGTTTAGGGATATGATAAAATACATCGAGAAGTGGGATGTTAACGACGGCCCTGTTTAAGTAAGCCAACAACCTCTCATTGTCTTCTTCAGCCTTTTAATTCTTTAAACACGAGGGATAAGGAATCCGTGTGAGAGTCGAACGTTGGACGAGTGTTGGTGCTTGCGGAGGAGGGTCGTGAGAGGTCAAAGGGGGTTCAGGCGCTCCCTCCTTGTCCAACTCAGGCTCATTGGTAGTGGGATCTTGAATCGGGTATGGTGGATCCTTGGTGGTGGTTCAAGATCGAGTAGTAATAGCACAAGTTGGATCATGCTGGATTGGACCAGGTTCACGTATTCTTTTGTGGAGTTCGGCGAACTGGTTTCTAATACAGCTTGTTGCTCTTGAATGAATCCTTCAAGGCCCTTTAAAAGCATCCCCCTTTCCATGGCGAATTGCTTGAGTTCTTCTTCAAAGGCATCACGGATGGTGTATTCGGAACCCTCTTCCCCCTCGTGTTTCCATTTTAGATTACCCCAAAGAGTGTAATCATTATTCTGATAAAATACAAGGAGGGAAGGGTCATCATAGATGTCATGGCTGGAAAGGAGAGCTTGCTCATGTTGTGTATCGTCACACTCATCGCTCTCGTGTGACCCTCCACAAATGTCGCATATAAGGTATGGGTTAAACAACCTCTTAGGCTCTTGCGACTTTGTGAGGTATGCTAGCTTCTCTTGTGCCCTCTTCATCCGATCATCGAGAGATAATGGGCTATTATTTGAGGTATCAGAGATACTCATTACAGTCATTGGCTCGTTCCAAGTATTGTCTTGGTCTTGGACATACTCCTCAATGCGGTCCCATCCTTCTTCTGCACTGAGATTGGAAATTTTTCGGCCAGTCGAGAAGTTAATCCCTTTTTGATTGTCGCGGGAGACATTGTCGTAAAAGATTTGGACAAGCAACCAAAGGTTGATACCATGGTGTGGGGCTTGTTGAGAGAGATCCTTGAAACGAGTCCAGGAGTTAACGATAGATTCTCCATTTGTATGACGGAAGTGAAGGATTTCGCTCCTGATGGCTGCAGTTCTCCCAGGAGGAAAGAACTTTTTGGTGAACTTGGTAGTGAGTTGTTCCCAAGTGAAGATGGACCTCGGAGGTAGCTTATCGAGCCACTCTTTGGCCTTTCCTTGAAGAGAAAATGGGAAAAACCGGAGTCTAGATGTCTCCTTGGATCCTCCGTCAGCATAGATAGTATCCATAATTTTTAAAAATTGCTTGATGTGATGAATTGGGTTTTCGCTTTGGGATCCGTGAAATTGACATGCATTCTGGATACGCCAAATGTCGGTGGCATGCAACACCTCATTGATCTGTTCGAAAGGGTAGACGATGGCGCCGGTAAATCCAGATGAGGTGGGAGAGGAGTAATCTCTAAGGACTTTTGCCTTTAGTTCATTGATGGGTTCATTGACAGGAGTAGCGGGGATTTCCTCGCTATGTTGGCTTAGATTGTCATTGTTGATAGTTTCCGGAGACTTGGGGGAATGTGTGGACTCTTCGTCAGTCACGGCTTCATCAAAATTGATGGTGATGCCTTGTGGTCCCGACTCATGGAGAGCTCTTCATCGCTTATACAGCTCTCTATCAGGTTCGGCAAAGGGCTCAAGAAGGGTTTTGGTGGAACTACGGGTCCTAAGCTGTCTAAGGGAGTTGGCAGGGGGAAATGGTTGGTGTGGTGGCGGGTTATCACCTTCCATGATGAAAAGTGATGGGATTACTAACAATGTCATGAAGAAGGGGGATAGACTACGAGGAAGCTAAAAATGAGAAAAAATCTTACTTGATAGGAATCAAGCAAGGGAACATAAACGAGATAAAAGTCGAACTAGCTATTCTATTCCCTGGCAGCGGCGCCAAAAACTTGATGCGCGTTTGAAGCGCGTTCGGGTCAAAGGAACTTCCATTTCGTCGACCAAGTTTTTCAACACCCTAGGCAGTGAACTTAATCGTTGTAGTGTAGTATTCGGTAAGCCTCGGGTATTGATATCATTTTCTAGGAGAATAGGAATGCTAGCAAGAAGTGTACTATGCTAAGGTTGGAGTTGAGGATGATTATTTTTTTATCTTTTATATATTTTTTAGAAAGCTAAGGGTAAAATCTCAGGGCAATGGATTTGGGGGTGGTACTTCTACCGATTACTTCTACTATCTATTATCTAATACTACGGGTATTCTATGTCTTTTTGATGTGTGGTCGTATGATGATTAAAAATGTGTTTACCTAGATACTATTACTCCCTAGTTATCTTTTATTGGTGGTTGATTTGTCACGTCCTTATTCTTAACGCGTTGTGTTTTCTAAAGTCGTAGGGAATGCTTATGCCAGAACTCTTTGAGAATACCTTAAGGTTATTGCCTATGAAATCTGCTAGATGTTTCATAAACTAACTGAAAGGTTATCTTTGGATGTTTAGACTACGGAATCCTCTAAGTGATTCATAAACTAATGTTCACAAAGATTACTCAAGCATTTAAACACAACGATAACCTAGTGCATTCCTAAGCCATTTACAATTAAGATAAGAGACAACCAATCAATAATTAATAACTAGGTTTCATAGATCTAAGCAAACACACAAGAAATTTAGCCGGACATGTTAAACAAGCAAGCATACACACATTCAATGGAAGACATAATGAAATTAATGGAATAAAACACTTATCTTGATGTGTAAAATAGGGTTGGGACCCTAAGATACTGTCCAAGTCGGACTACAAACGTTTAGGGTTTTTACTCCACAAGTCTACCTCCTAAAAACTGAAAAATTGAATTAAATATATAGATTTACACTTGCGACGGCGTCACCTTATAGGTGGGACGCCGTCAGATCGTCGTCATTAGGGTTTTCGTCTTGGCCAAGTTATCATTGGGACGACGTCACGTTGTACTTGTGACGCCGTCGGGCTTCAGCAGGGACGTCGTCTGATTCTGGATCTGGGCCGTCTGAGATGAAAAGTCTTAGTGACGCCCTTCCTCTTCAAAGCCTGATGCCGTCAGGTGTATTTTAGCAAAAAGTATACTGAGTCGTCAGGTGTATTTTAATTAAATCCGTAGAGAGGGACGGCCTCAGCCTTTGGTTGGGACACCGTCAGCTTCAGTTTCAGCAGCTTGAGTGTCTTTGATCTTGACTTAGCCATTTTCTTCATATATTCACTCCTTTTCGTCCAAATATGCATCATTCCAACATTTTGCTTCCAAGAGACCTAAAAAGTGAAAAGGAACAAGATTAAGCAGTAACGGATATAAAAGTGGGTGATTAAGGGCTTAAATGACTCCTTAAAGGGGTACGTTTTAAATCCTTATCAGACACATTTGCGGTTCTTTAATTTCGACGACTTAAAATTGAGTTGTAAGTAAGAACTTGGACCAATGGCACAAGATAGGGATAAAACATGTTTACATTGCAATGTTGTTGATAATGTAAATCCCATAATGATCTAGGAATTGGAAAAGGTTTGCCAATTATTGTTTGACAAATTACCTTATTATGTGCTTTCGTTACTAGCAGATCAACTGATGTAATGGAACTATGATAATTTGGATCCTAGTTTTCAAGAAAATTCTATGGTTATATGAATATTACCTTGGGTATTTTATTTTCTTGAAAAGTTGTATTATTGAAAATACTAATATTTGAATTTTTTTTCTGTAGAAATGGACCAAGACGATAACACTACACTAGGTTCTGCATTCAAAACTTTCTTTGAGCGAGAAAAATTGACTAGCTCACAAAATTTTAATGACTGGTATCGCTCCCTAAGAATTGTCTGTAGAGTGGCTGATAAACTGGATTATTTGTATAAGGCCTGCCCTGCTGAACCACCTGCTAATGTCTCTGTTGAAGCAAAATCGGAGTGGAAAATTGAATACAAGCGTCATAATGAAGTGGCTTGTTTTATGTTGGGAATGATGAAACCTTGTATACAAAAGTAGTTTGAAAATTACTTCCCATTTGACGTGCTCAACGAACTCAGGTGAATGTTTGAGAAACCATAAGCTGATGAAATCTCTGATTTGATTGATGCACTTCACAGCTGTAAGCAGGGAGAAGGTAAACCCGTAAGTGCGCATGTGTTAGAAATGAAGGGTTACATGGACAACTGAAAGCACTTAGCAAGATCTATGAACAAGATATTGCTGTGAACTTAATCAATAGGTCCCTTAATTAGGACTTTAATGGTTTTGTTCGTAATTCCAATATGCATTACGTGGGGAAGACAGTAACTGAATTACACGCATTGCTTATTGATTTCGAGAAAGGTGTGGAAAACAAGAGGGGGGTTGAATAGTTTTGCCGATTTTAAGTTAGTTTCAAAAACTTTAGATTCGATAATATGTGAGATCGTATGGATGTTGAGAAAGTATAGATCTAATGATAAAGCAAGTAAATAAAGTAAAGCAAAAGGATAGAAATGACACAACCGATTTATAGTTGTTCGGCTACAAGGACACCTTCCTTGCCCTACTCCACTCCCCGAGTCACCTACTCGAGAGTTCAAGCACTATGTCAACAAACTCCTTCAACTTGGCGGAGAAGCCTTCACAACGTTGCTTACACATTTTTCTGGTACAAAGCTAAATACCAAGTCCGTAACACGGTGGACCAAACCAACACGACTATTACACAACAAATATGTGAAATATCAAATACATGATCTTCGCTACAGAAATCTTGCGGAGGAACAAATCAATCAAGGACCCCTTGCTTGGATGACTTGTAGAATGCTCGTGATCTCGCCTTAGAGAAGGACCTATATGAGAATCACTAAAGAAAGAAAGAAGGAAGTACTCTCTAGATCAAGTGATCTTATGTTAGAAGAGAATGAGATTATATGACAGAATTAGTAAGAAGAGGGGTGAGTTATAATGAAGAAATGGCTCTCTATTTATAGGCAATTTTTGTCACTGTTCCTCGGATCCCACGGATCCCTCCCACAAGGGATCCGTCTAGTGTAAACCTAGGGATCCGTGGGACGCTCCTCTTTGCCCATGGGTTTTTTGGTTATGGGTCATGGGTTATGGGTTGGTCCATGGGTATTCCTTTAGATTCAATGTATCTAATGAATACATTGTATCTAGTCAAATGGGTATGGGTCAATGGGTTATGGATATGATCCATTGGTTGTGGTTTTTACCCATCCTAAAAACTATTACAACAAATGATTAATTACAACATATTTGTATTTAAATGACTATATGTAAATGTTTTACAAAAATAACATGTATCCTTATAATTGTACTTAAGATAACATTATATTTGTTATCAACAAAACACAAAGAGATCGCAAAATATTAATAAACGTTTTTACGGTTTATTTGTATTAACAATCTCCCCCTTTTTGTTGATGACAAAACATAATGTTATGAGAGTAAAACTTAAGAATAGATGTATGTTTTGAAAGCCCCTAAGTTTTACTTCTTCTCCCCCTTTTTTTGGAAACAAAAAGTTAACCCTTCGAAGAAATAAAAGTGTGGAAAAATTAGTCCACGTATCGCTTACTCTCCCTTGACGGTAGCTCCCCCTAG